>CM021699.1:69358506-69796771 GCA_011074415.1 Stictonetta naevosa
CCCCCCCCCCCCCCCACGCCGCCCTGCCCATGGGCGAGACATGGACTACGAGTTCAAGTCGAAGCTGGCGGCCGAGCGCGAGCGGGTGGAGGACCTCTTCGAGTACGAGGGCTGCAAAGTGGGCAGGGGCACCTACGGGCACGTCTACAAGGCCCGCCGCAAGGACGGGTAAGGGCCGCGCCGGGAACCGCCAACCGCCGCCGGGTTCCCTCACCCCTTCCCCCTTCATCCTCCTGCGGCCCCCGAAGTTTGCGGGGTGCCCGGCTTCCCCGCACGGCCCCCCCCGGCTGCCGTCCCCCTTCCCGCAGGTGCTGCGGGGGCTCCCGGCCATGTGCTGGGCGGCCGGGGGCAGCCCCGGGCTCGGGGTGCGGCTCCCCGGCACCGCCGGGTCCTTGGGAGCGGTGCTGAGGCCTCAGAAAGGCTCCCGTGCAGGTGCAGGGGCTGGCAGTGACCCTTCTCCTCCACAAGAGCCGTTGAGCGCTTCCCCTTCGTTGCGGTGACATAGGCCGTGTCTGTAGAAATGTGCCAACCGTGCTGTGTAAAGATTTACAAAACACGCTTACAAATCTCACACGATACCCTTCAGGCAGAAAGCTGAAGAGCCTTCCTCTCTAGGCAACTGAAACTTTGAAAGAGAAAACCCCTCAATATGAAAAAAAAATACCCCTTTCTGTTTATTTTACACAGTTCTGGAAGTGATTGATGGAATGCTGCCTTAACTTAACAGAAAAACCCAGATATTCTTCTTTTTCTTTTTTGTAGGAGTAAATTATGTTCATGTGTGTCTCGACTTTAAGCCCTCAGTTAAGAAGAAGCAGTATCAAAGAGATCAGTAACTGAAAGTTAGCACGCCAGCTCAGGTGGAGGACTGAACGCTGAGAAAGGAGCTCTGGTTCTGACTGTAACTGGCTCTGCAACCTTAAAAAAAAAAAGTTACACATAACAAACTTTAAAAAGAAACTTTAAAGCCTTTCTGGGCATTACAGGTGCCCCCAAGTTCTGATAATCTTGGATTTAGTACTCTTGGTTTTATAATTTTAAGTTATTTATTCACATGTGAATATATTACATACATAAAAGTTATATGAGAGGAAGCTGTGGTAGGAATACCCAAAATGCTGATAAAATATTTGCTGCTGCTCTCTGATGCAGTAATCCTAAAATTACTGCTTGTAAGAAAAACATAAAAGAATTGGAACTTTGAGTTTACTCTATGACCAAAAAAAAAAAAAAGTTTGATTTCTGTCTATAACTTATCTGCTTCATTCCTTCAGTAGTAAGGGAACGTTGTTGCAAGGATTGCATGGATGCTGCAAAGCGCCATGAAGAAAGTGTCTACAAAATCCATGAATAATAGTATTAGAAATACAAATGGGTAATAAACCAAAAGTAAACATGGCAAAAAGATGGATTATCTCCAGCTCTGACTGATTAGCTGAGAGACCTTGAGCTGTAAGCAGGCCTGCTGGTAAAAGGAAGTGAAAAGTTTCAGTAGGTAGTCAATTTGACTGAAATGCAATATAATGTGGCACAAATGCAACTGTACTTTGTAGTCAGAGGTTTTACTTCATGAAGCATGGAAACTAGGTTGTTACCCCCCTTTTTTACAGCATCAGTAAGTTCACTCTCAATTGCTGTTGTGTGATGTTAGGACCTATGGTGAAAGGGAGGTGTGACATTAGAAAAATGTAGAGAACAACCGAAATCATTAAGATGAGGTGATTTCTTTACAAAATAAAACTACCTAACACATCTCTTTGCAGCAGAACATATTTACCATTAGTTCTTAAATTCAAGGGTTTCTTAATGACAGAAACTTTTTCCAGTGCTAGCAACAACAGAAACCCAGCAGTGATGCATATTTATAACATGCTGATCACTGGGGGATTTTGAGGCACATGTAAAGGGATTCTTCTTTGCTTGATCATAGGTTGTTTCAGTATTTCAAGTTTGCGAAGCATTCTTGTATCAACTGAAAAGATCCTGGCTACTTGCTTCGCATAGTCAATTTGCAGTCTCAGGGGGCTGAGAAAAATAAGCACCATGTAGCTCTGCAGAAATTCCACTGAGAGCTTGTCACTTCATGTTTCAAAAACTTGGCATATAAACTTTATGAAATAGTAAAATGTGTTTATACGGAGCTTGGCAAGCTGTTGGATAAAATGCTTGCTTAGAAAAAAAAGTGGTTGCATTGCTTAGATCTCAGTGAATGGCCTGGGCATAAAAGCAGTTTTTAAACAAAGTAACAATGTAGTTTGGCTTTTTCAGCCTAGAATGCAGTATCATTGGACGTGTTTCTAGTGAGCCAATTGATTCCTGTGAAGGTTAAGTTATGAAAGACTTTTTTTTTTTTTTTTCAATGAGCAGTCAGGTTTGAACAATGTTGGTCTGACATTTGCATGTACTGAATGAGCATATTTTTTAAAGATGTTGAGCACCTGTAGCTTCCACTTACTTTAGAAGTGTTTGTGTGGTCTGACAAGGTCTGGAGTATTACCTTTGTTACGTATTTAGCTAAATGAGGCACTTGGGTTTGCAAAACTTCCAGTAATATCTTTGTAGTCCAGTAGGGCTAGAAAACAAGTCTCTATAAAAGCTGTCCCATGGTTTGTTTCAGAATTCACTGGAGGGGAAATAGTGATACACAGATAAACCTTGTGATGGCAATTCAGCTGCCAACGTTAAGTGTTTAGCTCTTCATGTAGCTGGAAAATTTATTATTTTTCTGTGTGCGTAGTGCCTTAAATACGTCATGCTGACTCCTGCTAATGCTTCTTTGGACACTGGTTTGCATTTGTCCAGTAAAACAAAGAATGCAATTTTTTCAGTGAGGGCTAGGAAAGTATGATTAGTTTCACGTCTTACCTCTCCTCGTTACATTCCTTGCTGGAGCTTTGGTCACGGTTTAAGCCACCATGGTGTGTTCAGTTGTTTGACTTCATGTACCTCTGTCAGATGGGAGGCAATTTTTAGGATGAAGTGTGGGTTGGAATTTCTGTTTTTTTGTTGTATGTGTCTGGATTATTTCCCTTTACCCTTTGGGAAAGATCAGTCTAAGTTCGGGCCAGTGCAGAGTATTTCTGTTCCTTCATCTGAATTCTCACCTGCAGGAGGATGTTTGCACAAGCCAGCAAGCTGAAAAGGTACCGTTGTTGACTATTCAGGAACACGCTGGGAATAATGGGATTCAGGATCCAAGCGGAAAACAGTCTGCTCTGTTCTTAGTTCTGCAGTAGCAGATGTAACACTTGTAAAAGCCAAAGCTGGTCCTGAGTGCTCCATGTGAATAAAACCTTTCTAGTACCGCTGCTCCTGCTTACCTTTAAGCAAACAATGGAGCTGTTGGCTTTCCCTCACGCTGCGGCTGCGTTATTGTTCTTTGGCTCACTACCTGGGTTTGGGCAACAGAGTTGTTATTAAGATATGGTTACAAATTATATATTTTTTTCCTAAATAATGCATATAATATTTTTAATCCTCATGTTTCAAAATGTCTTTTAAAAAGCATGTAAGTGCAGGGAATGACAGCAATGACCATCCTGCCATTTAATACTTGGCAAGTATAAATATTTTGGCACTGCCCCGTGCTCTGCTGCAGTAATAAAATCACTACTGATTAATACAGTGTATCTGCTCAATGAAGAGCATTGATTTATGTGCTGATAGAGTAATATACTTTTTAAAAGGAAGTCTATTTGTAAGTTGTCAGATTGTACTGTTATTAATAGACTGAAGTTTCAAATGAGAATTGGTATAAAACAGGCTCCACCTTAACTGCCAATTACAGAATTGCCTTCTGGAAACTGGGGAACAGTGACACAGAGTCAAAATCACCATTGTAAATTACAGGCATAGGAGAGGGGAAATGAATAAATTCACCCTTCCCCATTTTTGAGGGTTGTAGACTTGTAACTAAAGTGGAGCCTGTTCTCTTCTGTGTGATGTTGGTGTGTAGAAGCATGAACGTAAAGTTCTTAAAAGCTGATCTGAAGTGCTTACAGCATCTAAGTCTGCCCAAGGTCAGGTGAACTTCAGGGAAAGGGCATGGGAAGAGAAAGGAAGGGGAAGTCGGTAGCCAGAGCAAGAGCCTAGCAAGAGCGTAGCCAATCAATCTAACCTAGGAATGCTGGTTTTGGTGCCAGCCAAGGAACCTTTGTTTTCATTTATTTATTTATATTATGGATCTTATTTGCTTGAAGCAGAAGTGAAAAATACTGATAAAAGAGAGAAGAGGAACGCTGCAAGGCACAGCTGCCTTGGAAAAGCAGCCTTTCTCCTGCTGCGACTCACTGTGGCTGGGGCGTCCGCGAACGGAGTTGCGTTGTTCAGAGGTTGCCTCTGGTCACACTTAAAGCTGAGATCACTGCAGTGGCAGAAAACCTTCAGTGCAGAACAGGCAGAGGCAGTCTGTTTATTCTGTTAAATCAATATTAGTATAGCAATTATTTGTGTACCGTTTTCCCCATATTGCTATTCTTCAGCATTTAAATTGCTGAAGTAATAGAGCACAACCGTGCCAGGAAATGAAACTCGCACCTGAGTTGACTAAATTCTACAAATGAGCAGTGCTGGGGGTAAGAATCACAGGGAACTGAGAGCTCGGATACTGCAGTTACATTTACTGTTGAGAGAGGCAGCTCCTTGATGTGGCAAGCATTATGCTCTCCTGGATGTGAAACCAGGAGACGTGCAAGTAAGTGCTTGTAAGATGTTTGAAAGCCTGTGATGTGTTATTTACTTAATTTTCAGTTTCTCTGCTTGACATTGTCTTGAACTTAAGTGGGTTGAACGGTCAGTGGTGGTTGCTGTTCTTACAGTCTTGTGGCAGGCTCCGTCACAGGAATATTGACCCAAGTCAGAAAGTGATGGATCCTGAACAGTTACCTTTCTCTGCAGCAACATCTCTACCTGTGATGATATGTGAGGAGAAGTGTTTTGCTCCTTACTTTCATGATTTTTAGCCTCCCCCTTGATGAAACTTGCCATCTTGGGGAAGATAGAATGGCTAAAGGTGTTCATGCCTTGCTATGATTTCTCCTAGCTAAGGAAGCCTAAATACGAGGCTTACATGCAAATCCTGACAACACTTTATAGCAGCAAGTGATGTTAACATGTGTGAGAAGAAAGAGAATTAAAACAAACCTGTCTAACTAGTCTGCAATGCCTTCTCCCTTGAAGTAGGAAGAGCTCATTAGTGTTTCATAATTGAGCCATGCTCGTAGTCCAACTACACTGGTGGTTCTGCTTCCTGCCCAGGAGGACAGTGTGAGTGGTGATGAGTAATTTTTAGTGCTTCCCACAGGCTCTCGCATCTGGTCTCTCCCATAGCGATTTTGTCCTTTCTTTTGCTGCCCTCTGAGCACAGAGATGAGCTGTGTGTCAGAATGCAAACAGCATTCAGCTGGTGTTTCATTTTCTGCTAGGGCAAGTGCAGAGGCTTTGGGGTGGTGGTAGGAGATTGAGGAAGAAACGAGATGAGTGTGGGTGATGAGAAGCAGAAGAGGTTGAGTTTGAGAGAGAAGCAGATGAAGATTTTTGCCAAGCAGAGGAGGACTCATGCATAAGGTAGCCCAGAATAAGCTATGAAGGAAAATCTCTCAAGATTTAGCTTTTTTCTTTCTTTTTTTTTTTTTTTTGAAGTTTCCTATTACAGGGAGAGAGAGTTTTCTAATAACACTACAGGGGAAGGCAGTGAGAGCAGAGGAGGGAGAAGAGATTGCTTTTGGCACCCCACTTGGTAAAAAGGTGCAAATCAAGATAGAAAAGGGGCTAAATATTTGTCATGTGAACTACCTCACGTGGAAATTTAACATATAGGTGTATTTCTGGGTCATCCTATCTAATCCGTTGTGTTGTAGGTAGAATTGTTTTTCATAAGCTTACTTTCAAGATTATCATATCATGCATGATTTAAAAAAAGAAAAAAACACTATTTGCTGAAATTCAGAATGCCTCATGTTTGGTTGCATGTGTAATGAGAATTTCTGTGTGTCTAACGAAATTTCATTAGAGACCCATTTAGTGATGTAACATTTTCCTATACCTTTTGAAAATACCTTCTGAAAGAGCATTTGCCTCTCCCGTGGCCTTAATCAAACTTGTGACTTGTACAGATGCTGTCTGACACAAATCTTTCTCCTATCTTTTAAACTCACAGGTTCTGTTGCTGCAAAATAAGTTTATATTTACATATGCGTACTGCTGCTTGAAGTATAGTTCAGGTATATCGTACAGTCCGTGTGTATGATACAGGAAAGGAACTTTAGAAGTGACTTTCAGCTCTTACATTTGACTTTGAAAGATGTGTTGTTCCTTGAGCTTGTTTTCTAGTATTCAAGAACTGACACAGGCTGCATTTTCTTTAGTTTCTTTTGCAAAGTATCAGAACTTAAAAAAAGATTTATTTGTTTCAATAACAGCATGTTTGCCTGAACAAATGCTGAAGCTGGTCCAGGGCAACAGCTTTTGGATTAAATTGCCTAGCTCAGCACGTCACTTTAGGAAATGAAGAACAATTTCTACTTGTATAGCAGAGACAAAACCTTTACTGTTTTGGCTTGACTCATGAGTGAATGTATCTAAATAATTTAGCTTTATAAAAGACCTCCCTGCTCTGGGGACTTTATGTAGATCACTTGACTATGAGATACATGACTGACAGATAAAAATGCTAGTTGTGAGGGTGTTAGAAATAATGACTCTTCTGAGCTTCAGTTATCTCAATAGATTTGAGAAGAAATAAACTGCAGAAAAAGGAACCTTTTAAATCAAAATTAGTTATTACCAAAATCCTGCAATAGCCTTTAATCAATGGATACTTCTGTATCTGAATTTTTCATTAATGTTTCCTTAGGCTTTCCTGTGGGAGTGCAAGTCTTTGGTTTAGCAGTATTTTCTTAGAGGACTTATGGAATAGTCGTGTATCTGATAAGGATGAAAGGAGTGTTGCTGAGGTTGTGTAAACTGATCTTTGCAAAATGGGTGTCTCATTTTATTTTATTTTTTTTTTGAATTGTAAAGTAGAAGTATCTTTTCTTATTGTGAGAAAGATGTATGGAACAGAGGTTACTGGAACAGGTGATCTCTGAAGGACATTGTTTCTGTTTACTTCTGTCTTTTTTGGGATTAGCAGTTTTTTAATGAATATTTTAGGCTGAGGCTTTTGCATAATTTCTTGTTTCTCGCTCAGCTGTCACCTGTTTTCCACAAAGTTTATGGATTTTACCAGTTCTAGGGTCATGCATTGTGTAGATGAAGCCACACAGAGGTCAAGCTTTTCAATAGGCAAAGCAGCACACACAAGGAGCTACTAGGAGTGCTAGATTTCTCACTTACAGGTAGGGGATCTGGTGTAAATAAGAGCACATATGAATTGTGGACAGCCTTAGACAATATGGATTTAAACATATGTTCTCATAAACTGGACCTTGTATGCGGTAAGGTTATTTTGTCGATTGCCATTCCCTGCTGA
Source organism: Stictonetta naevosa (assembly GCA_011074415.1). NCBI lineage: Eukaryota > Metazoa > Chordata > Aves > Anseriformes > Anatidae > Stictonetta > Stictonetta naevosa. The sequence goes on from CM021699.1 coordinate 69,365,978, forward strand.
CTGAAGTGGAAGACGCTATTGATTTCTTTATACAGTCAAGTGAAAATAAATGTTATAGTCAATTGATTGGGAGGCAGAAGCTAGATCTTCCAGAAAGGAAATGACATCCAGAGGTAAAGTGGGACACTGCTGTTTTGAAGCAATATATCTGGTTTCCTCATGCATTAATTGCAGAAAGAGTCAGTTGTCTCTGGCCAAAAAAGGTTTTCTGCCTGTTCTGTCCCCACTTTTTTTCCCTGCCATTACTGGAGTACTCAGAGCACCCGGATTGGTAGTGCTGGGACTGCTCCGACCACAAATGCCCTTGACTCTCCTGTGGCTTTGCTATTTCACAGGGCCCCTGTGCCTGAAGAGATCTGATGATACAAAGGCCGCTCATGCGTGAACTTCTCAGATGAGCTGTTTGACTCCGAAGCAGATTCTGGTAGAAGAGGAGCCTCTTGTCTCATGGTTCATGAATTCTGCAAATTCAAAGGTGTTTAGAGAAAATTCTCACCAGTATTAATGCTTCCATGGATTACCACAGCTTCATGATAAGATTTAGCGCCTTGCTCACTCAGAAGTGTCTGTGTTCAGTGCTGTTAGTGCAGCAGTGGGTTTCAGCCTGTGTCTTTGACTTCCTGTGTGAGTTGTTGCCATGTTCTCAAGAATGTTGCAGACTTCATAGTTAGCTTTGTGCTCATTCCTTTGATTAAAACCGGTCACTGCAGAGGATAACCAGTTGTTTCTTGGCCCAGTTCTGTCATGTTCCAAATGAGAAACAGAGTGTAGATGAACTACCAAATTTAATTTGAACTTCAGTTCGCGTCAGAAAAGACAATTTCCAGTTGAATGCCATTTATTCTACCTTTAGTGAGAGTTCAGTAGTAGGGAGAAAATTTTGGTGTTAAACTTCATCAAAGCTGTGCTTAAAAGCTACTGAAAGAGCTCAAGAGAAGCATGTTTTCACTATGGAATCATAGAATCGTTAACATTGGAAAAGACCTCCAAGATCATCTGGTCCAACTATCCCCCCCAATATTAGGCAACCCATTCCAATGCCTGACTATACACTTTCTGAGAAGAAACTTCTCCTAATTTCCAACTTCTACCTCCCCTGGTGCAACTTGAGGCTGTTCCCTCTAGTCTTACCATAACTATACAGTAGTTATATCATAGTTATATAGTAGTTACCTGTGAGAAGAAGCTGACCCCCAGCTCCCCACAGCTTCCTTTCAGGTGCTTGTAGAGAGCAATATGGTCTCCCCTGAGCCTCCTCCAGACTAAACAACTCCAATCCCCTCAGCTGCTCCTTATAGGACTTGTGTTCCAGGCCCTTCACCAGATTCGTAGCCCTGCTCTGGACATGCTCTGGGGCCTCGATGCCCTTCTTGTAGTGAGGGGCCTAAAACTGAACAGAGTACTCAAGGTGCGGCCTCACCAGAGCTGAGTACAGGGGGACAATCACCTCCCTGCTCCTGCTGGCTGCACTATTCCTGACACAACCCAGGATGCTGTTGGCCTTCTTGGCCACCTGGGCACACTGCCGGCTTGCGTTCGTGCAAGCATCAGTCAGCACCCCCAGATCCTTTTCCTCTGCACAGCTTTCGAGCCACTCTGCCCCAAGCCTGTAGTGCTGCATGGGGTTGTTGTGGGCAAAGTGCAGGACCCGGCACTTAGCCATGTTGAACCTCATCCCATTGGTCTCTGCCCATTGACCCAACCTGTCCAGGTCCCTCTGCAGGGCCTTCCTACCCCCTGGCAGATCGACACTTCCCCCCAGCTTGGTGTCGTCTGCATACTTAGTGAGGGTGCACTCAATTCCCTCATCCAAATCATCAATGAAGATATTAAAGAGAATGGGCCCCAACGCTGGCCTCCGAGGAATGCCACTCATGACCCGTCGCCAGCTGGCCTTAACTCTGTTCACTGCCACTCTCTCTGGACCTGGCCATCCAGCCAGTTTTTAACCCCAAAGAGTGTATGCCCTGGCTTAAAGTTCAAAGGAAGCAGCACCTGACTGGGGTTCCCTGGGAACAGATAAGATGATTGCTGACTCAAGACTTTGTTAATTGCTGGGAAGTAGCAGGTTGCTCTTAGTGGCTGGAATAAGACATCTGTAGCTGTGTGGAGTTCCAATTTCCCCCTTGCTTCAACCTCAGGCAAAATGGAGATGCTTCGTAAGCACTGGGTCTTGCTTCTTACTAATGAGTTGGACTGCGGATTTTGAACGTAAAGGCTAGTTAATAAACTAAGTTAGTTAACGAACTAAGAATTACATTCGCTTTGTGTGAACTTTTGTGTAGCTTTAGTAAAGAGAGTTGAAGATTTCACATGTTCAGTCTGTTGAGCTGAAATGTCTGAGAAAAAGAGCAGAAGTGTGACAGATCTCTGATAGTGTGTGCTTCCTACATGCTTTAGAGGAGGCACTTACTGTGTCATGAATCAGGAAAGGAAAACTAAATAAGTGCAGTTTTTAGGCTGTTGTCTAAGTCTTACATTGTGTCAATAATTTCTTCCTGCTATAGGTGAAACTAATGTATCATATTAATTTAGAAAAAAAAAATCTGCATTGTTTCAAACTGAGGTTCTTGCTGAAGAAACTTAAAACAAATGCAGGCTTCTTAGTGTTTGTTGTTTTAATGGCAATTTCCCACCTATCCAAGCTGCAGTATTTAACGTGATATGCACTACAGAAAAAGATGTGGTGTGCAGTGAGCTGAGCTCTGTATTTACAGTATGGTTTTACACTGAGGTTTTAGGACTTGTAAAATTACTGAAAAACAGATGGCTAACGTTACTGACATTGGTGGTTAGTCACAAACATGCTCCTTAAAATCAATTTTATTAAACAAAAGGCAAATTCCTTTTTGGCATAGTCTAAAGGACCCTGTATCTGTGTCCTTGATACATAATTCACTGACAAATAAAAGCTTGTTTTCTCCTTGTTTCAGTATATTTTAATATTTTTTTCTTCTTGCTGCTGCTGCTTATTTCAAGTTAACAAATCCTCAAATATAGACCCTTAAAATCCAACAAATAAGCAGTAGCCTTTCCAGAAAAGAGGCATTTCCTAAATATGTTCATTAGCTGTAATCAAACTTCTAAATAAGATCAGGTACTGCTCTATCCCCTGCTTTAATACAACAAATGCTGAAAGAAGTTACCTGGAGCGACAGAATAATTTTACAGCTTTTCACGTTTAATGTGAACACTTTGGTTTTTACGTTTATAAACAAGCTGTCGAGTCTGCTTATGCCAATCTGTTATAAAATAAACCTACTCACATGAACTTGATGGTTCTCAACCACTCATTGGAGCCAGTCTAGTTCTAGCAGTGGCACAAGCCCTGTAGCTGGTTGAGGTCTCTGGGTCTTCTCCAGTGGCTATGGAGTGGCAGTGGCTGAAGTTGTGTTTCCTTTCCTTATAAGATGTTTTATTATGTAAAGGCTTAGCTATGGCTGATATGATTTCCAGTTGTCTGTTGTTAGAGAGATCTTGAACATCTGTCAGTGGCTGTGAAAGTGTCTCTAACTGTTAGCAGACGGTATCTGTGCTATAAAGATTTGATTTTAATTTTCTGAATTGGGAACTGCTGGAAAAAGGAAGTGGATCTGGTTAGGTCAAGTCTAGTGGTGCTGGAACAGTCTTCTTATGTTAAGAGACCTCTATTCCCCACTCCCAGTCTGATCAAATTAATAAGGGGGAGTATTTTTTTTAAGACATACGGAATGTTAACAGTGCTCAGATTCACTGTCTTTTTTAATCAGCTGTCTTCTCATACATAAAGAGTGTCTATCGTAGGTGTTGTGAAGATCACTTCTTTTTTAATAGTTACCTCATGTATTTTGTGAGGTTCTGTGGAAGGACAGAGTGTAAGGGTGTCATGTTTAAAAGCAAGTGCCCCAGCATCACTTTAAGAACTTGCCTCCTTCTTTAATGCACAGATCTCCTTTTGAGATCATAGACTGGTTTGCAGAGGAATAAACAGACAGAAGAGCAGCCATACCAATAGTGGTTTTTAAAGGTACACCTGAGGATATTCTATAGATAACAGAACAAAATCAGGGTATAGTTCAACTTCTAATAGGATGGTGTGATAACGCTGAGTGTCTATTGATAGCCTGATGCCAGTGGTACTTGTAACATGAGCTCTTTTACATCGCTGGGATGAGTCAGATTTTCCAGCAGGCTAAGCTCTGTGAGATTGTTCTCTTGTGTGTTTCTTATAATGCATGTAGTGAAAGTCTTTATTTTTTTATTATTTTTAAGGCTAATTGTTGTAAGCAGTCGCTCCATGTTTGAACATCTCTTGCAATGTCTTTACTTAGCCATGTAGTTGCAGAGGAGATGCAAACTCAACTTTTAAGGATTTTTTTTTCCCCTACCCCTCCAAGATTCATGCTACTGAGATGCTTCAGTATGTATTGGGGTGGCAATATATACTAGCTAGTATATATTATTCAGGCTAGGCAAATCTTTATTGCTTGCTTCTCAACTCCAAGATTTTTGATCTGGTGTTCCAACAATTACATGCAAAAGGCACTTACTGCGCTAGTAAAAACTGAGAAGCAGCATTTGATCGAAATTTGATCTAAGCCATAGCAGACTTCTGCTTAAAAAATGTTTATTAGTATAATAATGCTAATACTAATGGGACATTAACTCCTGTTCTAGAGGTAGAAATAGTTTCTCTAATTCTAGGGGGCACAATAGCGTATTTTCTGTTGCAGCCCTTTTTGGTCTTGATTTCAGTTAAGTCTGCATGTCATTTTCCATTTCACTGATAGCAACTTTTAAAGAAAATACCTTAGAATGGTTTGTCATATTCTGTCTGTCAACTTTGAGCATGTGTTTATAATTGCTGTTTTATTTTTTCATAGCCCCCTGGAAAAACGAATGCACCATCTTTTTCCCCCCCCCCCCCCCACCTTGTTTCTATGTTATTCCTAGTGTCAGTGTTTTATGAAAGGCTTTGAAGAATGTAGCATCCTACCGCCATCTTTTGAAGGTAGAAAATTCAGGACTCGTTCAACACCACACTCCAACCACTGGCATGTGGTTTTAGAGAGTATATCCTGGAAGGGAGGAACCTCACTGTCTTCTAGGCAGCGTGGATAGCACCAGTAGAGGAGTGTATGTGGTAGTCATGCCTGCAAGCTGGGTGTCAGGACTCTAAAACGATGCTGGGCTTGTGTAGCTGCTGCCTGCTAGGGAAATTGGCTTTCCACCCGGCTGTGAAGAGGAAAAGCCAGGCCCAGGTTCAAGCGCAAAGGGATGCACGTTTGCTGTATCCATATGAGTGGTCCTTTCCTGTGCGCTACACATTTGTCCTTTTTTCCTGTGCCCAACGCACTTGTCCTCCTGGAAGGATCAGAACGCATTTTCCAGTCAATTCTGGACCTTTTCACTTTTACTGCTGCTAATATCTTCTCAAAGGGTTGTGGCCACGTGCTCTGTATCTGCGAGCAGCTTGTGCCCATTAGCCAGTGCCGAATGGGATCCCTTTAGTGGCTTTGATCCTGGAAAGCTTTGTGAGCCAAATACGACAGAGGGATTTTTCACTTAATTTCTAGGTGCTCTTCAGTGTCATGGTTTTGCCATTGCTTAGGGGAAAAAAAGTTTGTAACTCTTGTTGGGGATCGCTGGCTGACTGCTGAACTTCTCGTTGAGTGGCACAATTAAACAGAGTGATTAGAGTGTAACTAGCTATCTGTGGGAATGTGGTACTTCTGCAGTACTCTGCTTCAAGGACATGGTGCTGTGCAGTGTTCCCGGTCTTTGCCCTATAAAGGCACAATTATGTGTGCCACAAAAATGTGGTAATTGCTTACAAGGGTGACTTGTTGTTTTCTGTCAGTGTTTTCTAGCTAGGTCTTGGAATGTTTATTGTGTACTGTATTTGTTTAAGGCATTGCATACTTTATTTTCTATTTTCAATGCTCTGCTCTTAATTAAGAAAATTAGTATATGGTATAATGTTAATATCTGTATTAACTGGTGTAATAGTCACAGTTGTAGCTTAAGTGTGATTATAGGCTTCCAGGCCAGTTCTTTGATGTGGCTAATTAATTATGGACTTGGTATGTTAAATGTTTTTGAATTCAAGAGGGACCATCATTAGAAGTTTAAAAATTTGAATAATATGGATAAAACAATAGTTTGAACCATGTGCTATTTTCAGATCCTCCATTTTTTTCCTTATGGTCTTGGACAAGTTGTTTCTAGTCTTCCGTTGGCTTGTTTCTTGTTGTGTTATAAGTCATCTGAACTGTACACTTCTAAAGTGTTTTTTGAAAGCATGTGGAAAAGGAAAAGTGAAAGTGTTACCCAGGAGGTAACATATTTTTTATTTTCTGCATTGAATGCTGTAATTGGATGTAGAGCCAGCTGAGTACATTTTTGTGGGGAAAGAACAGAATTTTCCTTTGCACTGTACAAATTAAAATGTTAACATTAACCTTTAGGACTTACAGAATGGGATCTTTATTGGCGAGGGAGGAAAGCTTAAGCTGAAAGACTAAGTTGCAGCCTTACACTGCTAAGGGTTTTTCTCATAGAGGGGTATTCTGAACTGTTGCTGGTAGGCTTTGAGGGAGCCTTGTGCTTGGTGATGTGGAATACGCAGTCAGGAAGTTTTGAGGAGTAACCCATCATCAGTCTCTTTTTTTCTTTTTTGTAAAAAGTTATTTCCTGTTAAAGTAGTAAGAATTGTAATGCTTCTGAGCCTAGAAACACCGTTCATTTTAATTTATACCCCTAGTTTTGGATAAGGGAAGTGAGAGCCTGGAGAGAAGCCACTCTGTAAGTCACATTCCTCTGCATCCATTTTGAAAAGATTGAGTAAAAAAAATCAAGTTGCAGCCTCTTAACGGACAGACTTCATTTCCATTTGTGTTCTGCTGTGTTTTCTCTCAGACCTGAGAGCACATTGCCACCTTTGTGCTGGGGTGGCTGTTTAATTGAACCCTCTTGGTCCAGCTTTGCCATGTACCCGTCTCCCCTGCCCTCAGGCACAAATGGGCAGAGCAGGACCTCCTGGCACGTTGGCTGGCTTCTAGGACGCTGGTAGTGTGGACCCCAGGGCAGTACCTTCGCACAGGGACCTCGCTTCTGCTTGGCTGCCCCTGTCGTGGTGCCTTCTGCCTCTTCCCAGACCTGTGGAGCTCATTGTTCTGCTTTGTTTTCTAAACTGGATCCTGCTTGCTACCCTCTCGAATGAAAAATGCACTGATGAAAGATCTGTCAGAGAAGAAGTTATGAAAATGAAAACTGTATTGTTCCATACGAGTTCTTGAAATATGCTTCAGGTTCACTGGAGCTTTTCTGTGTATTCAACATTAAGTAGAAATAATTCCCTCTGCCCACGGTGTTTCTTAAGAGCACAGGTCTCTAGGGAGTTGAACAGTATACTTGCATATCACTGCATTTTACGTTATTTATGGAACTCTTACAGCAGAGAAATAGCTAATAATGTACCTATTTTTTCTTTGGCCATTTAAGACCATTTTATTGAGTAAACAGAATTGTGTATTTCATCAGATTGCATTGACTGACTCAGTGTCGATGATTTAAATATATTCTTTTCTCAAATTATCTTGAGGTTACTCTTAAATGAGAAATATTGTTAAAGTACCAGTTGGTGGAGATCTTTTGGAAAGTGCTTTAAGCAGCCATTATGTTTGCTTAATAAGAACCTTTAACTTTGGAAGCATATTCATATAACCTTGCTTCTCTGCCAAAACTTGTAAGTGATACTGATGTACTTAAAGGAGGCTATGATTTGAAATTGTTGGTAAAATACAAACAGATGTTTTGTGAGACCTAGAATATGGTATTTTTGGAGTTCTTTGTACTTGATGCCCATTTATTTTAGATAAGTGTTTTAATTATCCCTGTTTTTACTCACTTTTTGCAAAACGCAGTGTCCTAGAAGCATGTTGTTTGCTGCTTAGTGATACTGTCTTTGTATCCCACACACCGTAATGTCTTACAGTGATGGGTTGTATTTTTTTTTTAAGCATCTTTCATCATTTCTCATTTGTATCTTAAAATCCTGTGTAGAGCGGTTGGTGTTAGGTGATGACAGACTTGCAGTAGTGTTAAGCAATGCTGTGGAATACAGCATGTGCCAAACAGCTTACCCGTTTTCTGCAGCGTCCTTCAGTCTGCCCAAGCCTGGGTAGCAGAATGTAATGCTTGCTTTGCAGAGCTAGTTCAGTGCAGTTATATCCGTGTGGTGGTGTGCCTGTTTAAGGAGATATGCCGAAGGAAGGGCGCACCTCAGTTTTGTAGTGACCGTTCTGTACTGGGACTTCAGCTGCTAAGTACAGGATCATTCCGTTCCATGTAGTGTGAGCATGACTGTAGTTCAGAACCTGTGAGCAATTGTAAATGTCTGGAGTTGGTTTTGGTTCTGCAGATAACACAATTTTGTCTTCATAGTTTCGGTACGTGATCTGAATAATGAAGTTAATACTTTGCACTTCATGTAAATCTCTATCTGCATAGGTAGAACCCTCTATGAGAGGGGATGAGCATTTATTATTCACTTTTAAAAATATAATGAAATGTAAGCAATTTCTAAAAGATAAAATATGAACTTATTACCTGTAAAGGCACGGATTTCTTGATTCCGTATCTGTCTTGATCCAAGTTCTTGTAAATGACTAATTCACGAAAATAAAGGGCTGCTCTATGGGGAGCAACGATGAAATCTGATTTATCATGTCAGTAGATCCTGGTGAGGAGTCGTGCTTAGGAAGGAGGCTCCTCCATTTCTGAAATTATTCCTGAAAGGGTCCTTAGTGAGCAGCTCTAACTGATTAGCTTTGTTAATGCAGTGTGTGGCCTAATCTTAGTAATCTTGGTAACTTCTGAAACTCTCTTTTTTCTCCTCAGTGCAGAATCTGAAGTTATATCATAGTGTTTTGAACATATAAAGCATTTAATTTATTTAGCATAAAGGAACAAAAGCTTGTTTTAGAAGGGGAAGGTCTAATCTTGCCATATTTGATTGTCATATGTGTTGTTAAGATTTGCATGTGTCCGAATAAGTGAATATTTCTGCTGTAGTTGCAAGGCATGGTGTAAGCTGCTGTCCTTTGTATTTCTCCACAGAAGATCAGTGCAGAATGAGAACATATTTCGTCCTTTTGGCAGTTCTAGAATCATTTAGGTCACCTTAAAGTAACACATTGCTTTCTTTTCAGCTGCAGAAGGACCTTTTGTTACTCCAGACCTATCAGTAGAGAGAGGCCTGTTGGAGCCTGTGGCCTAACGTGATTAGTCTTGCTTGCTTTGGGAGCGCTGTTGCATCAAATCCCAAACACAATGAGATGCCCAGCTTGAAATAAAGCAGATGGTAACTCCATTACAACTGATTTTTCTCTGTTTTTAATTTGGAGGGAATATCTTTTCAAACATAGCAAATGATTTCCGAAGATTTCACGTAGGTGCTTGTTTGTGAGAGGAGAGGAGTAACAACTGTTTTTGAGCTAAGGTGAAATAACAGAGCCCAGGTTTTCCAGTTGGAACAGCTGCTGGATGACTCATCTTCAGAGGTGGATTTACTTTTTGCAAAACTTGCAGTGCACTGCCTTAATTTGTAGTCAGAATAAGACTGGAATTTTTCTTGCTGAATTTTCATGTCAAAAAAATGTAGTGTGAAACAGGTAAAATGGGAGCTAACCACAATCTTAACTATAGATATGTTTTGTGGACTTAATTGCTACTGAAAATTGTTGATAAAAACGATAATCTGTAGTTACTAACATGTGTAGGTGGTTTTAATTTCTGGTCATTCCCATCCCTTCCCCACATCACTCTCCTCATACCGAGTTTCAGAGATGGTGTTTCTGGAGGAGGCTGGAGATGGGCAGGACGTGGACTTGGAGGTGGGAGCAAGACAAGCTGAAACCAGGGCAGCAAAATGAAATGGTGTTGGACCAGAAAAGGAAGAAACTTGAGATGCTGTAGGGAATTTGGATAGGGGATTGTGGGCTACTGAGTGGTCCAGAAGTTGTAATCGGTGGGCCCACATAAGTGCGTCAGCACTGAGGGTAATACTACTTATCAACACCCATCGCTTCCAGCTGAATCCTACCCAGCCTTACTGTGGACATTAAGGTGGTTATGTTGTGTCACAAGGGCTTTAAGGTACTCCTCATGTTCTTGTTCTGGTTGTCTTCCCTGACAGCCAGAAATTACTTCCAACTGTGTTTATTTAAAAGGATAATACCGTGTTCAGGCAGAGCAGTTTCACGTACTATGTAGGGGTCTGTAGTTGTGAGTGCTTGACAGGAGTCCTGTACTTGTGGCTGGCAAACACAGACTGGCCCAGTGAAATTCATGTTCTTTCAATGTGTAATTACTTATGAAATGCTGTTACATTTTAAATTAAAAGTCAATTGACGCTGGCTCATAAAATCAAGTAAGATCCTTGTAGTTTCTAGGTACTTCCAGGGGAGTCTTCCAGGCATGGGATGCGACTGTGCTGCTTTTTCATGATAGGCAGTATTCGAAAATTTCAGGAAAATACTAAAATACCACCAAAATACCCTACAGATGTATTTGGCATTAACAGTATGGTTTAGAGAGAAGTGGAAATAGGTTAACAAAGTTTATTTACACAGGAGTTTTTGTTTGTAATTTTTTGAAGTCTGTTAAAAAGGAAACCTGCTTTTTATATCTAAGTGTAATTTATATGTAAAAACAGATTGGCTTTTCAGTTTCTTGATCTAGACCAAATCAAAATAAATCATTATACTTGTATTGATTTGTGTAGTATAAATCAGAGCTAAAAACATTCCCCTCTCTCTGTCTTTCTCTCTTTTTTTGTACAGAAAAGATGAAAAGGAGTATGCACTGAAGCAAATTGAAGGTACAGGGATATCCATGTCGGCCTGTAGAGAGATTGCAGTAAGTGTGCATAAATGAAAGTATTTTTTACTGACATTATTATTCAACAGATATTTTCTTTTCTCTACCCCAGATAACAGAAAGGTTATGTAAATGTTTTCCTTGAAGTATGCAAGCATGAATGTTACTCAAACATGCGCTTTTCATAAAATGATTTGTAAACATTACAATTTTTTGGGGGGTGTGGAAAGAGGTGTTCTTGCTAGGTTAATGGTAATGCCTCTTTCTGGGTATTGTTTTGTTTTATATGCTTTTATGTGTTGAAAGGGAAATAAATGAGAGTCTTTTAATGAAGATTTATTTTAAACCCAGATGTTTTTAAAATAACTTGAAAGAAAAAGGTTCTGAAAGATTACAACTGCCATTACCAGTTGGCTTGCTAACAGTGTATTTTATTTCAGACTAATGGTAGCTTACTCTTGTTTGATACCTGATGACGGTTTGTTCCCCTCATTCTCTATGTGCTTTGCTAAGTACAGAGAACTTTCATAGCAAAATAAAAACAGCTTTAATCGTGTTTTTATTGCATGTATCTTAAGAGGAAAAAATGGATTCACTTCTGCGCACAGTAGCTTTCATGCATATATATATGTGTGTGTATATATATATTTCAAGTCCTTTCAAGGTGGTAAGAATCAGGTATTTTTATATGAAGAGAGAATTTAAATCTATTTAAATCTTTAAATGCTTATTCTATGACTGAAAATGTACGTTATTGTCAAAGTGCTGAGTCACTTAGTAAAATTTTGTAATGCAAGAATTCCTTGCATTGCAAAAGAACTGCATTTTCTTGATTAAATATTTACCTTGTTTGAATGCTGTCACTATGCTGAGGGCTGTTGAAATGTAACACAAGATTTGTGCCCAAAGCTTTTTATGATCTAGTAGTATTGCATAGAAGTACAGTATTCAGGTGTGCAATGCATTGTGAAGCATTTGGGACTCGTGATGTTCATGAACTGAACAGAACACTGTGTTGTGTTTAGTGTAGTGCACGTGGCAGTGCTTTATCAAGAGACTTTAGCAGATAATTGTGCTATCTATTCAAAGTGCTTGTCACTAGAAGGTCAAGGTCACTCCTGGATTTGAGAGGTGGCTCCGTTGCTGTCAGTTAATTTATACAGAGTCTATTCAGTCACCTTTTTGGTAATCTTTCTGCCTTTGGAGGGAACAAGAAGTCCTTTAACATTAAGACTAGATCATATTCTTTTTATTTTAAAGTCTGTTTTGACAGCAGTGGAGTGTTTTTCAGTTTCTTTGTCTCCATAGTGCTATAATTTAAAACAGACAAAAAACTAAATCACAGAATGGTTTGGGTTGGAAAGGATTTTAAAGATCAACTAATTTCAACCTCCTGCCATGGGCAGGGACACCTCCCACTAGGCAGGTTGCTCAAAGCCACATCCAGCCTGGTCTCACAACAAGGATTAATGTATGGAATATAGCCCAAAGGAGGCTTTCCTGTTGTCATGATAGCACTGTGGTATGGAGATAGTTCTGTCATACTTGGATGCAACATCTTGAGGGAATACAGTTAAATTATTTTGTCCTCTGACAGCACATCAGCAGTTCATTCTTGATTTTTTTTAATTGATTTTGTTTTGTACAAAAAGCTCAATAAAACCTGGGAAATATCATAACTACTCCATAAATCATTTAAGCCTTCTGATAGTTCCTACTTTAATTTTTCCACGGATTCTTTTTTACTCTTGTCTAAACTTCAGAGTAAAACTATAACTTGAGATAATGAGTAAATCACTGCTTGCCTCAGTGAATTTTCCGGCTAGTCAAATATTGGAAATACGTGAAGGGTAAAGGTGAAATAGTTGAAAAAGAACCACAATCTTATTTTTTCCCCTATAAACAAGCAGGATCTTTTGTATTTTCCACAAAGAGAAGCAGACTTATAATTAATGCATTAATAGTTAATCTTGTGTTTAAAAGCATAAGCAGGTAACAAAACAGGCAGTGTTTACTGATTAAATAAAGATTATAAGCCAGGAAAGAGGCCACGTTTAAAATATTGTGGGTAGTTCTTTTGATGTCTAACTTAACACGCCTCCCACCAATTCTTACATGGAAAAATGAACTGGGAGGAATGTCATGAAGAGAAACAAACAAGAGAAGAGAAACAAAAAGTCCCATATCAGCGGTGGACTAACTTCAGGTCCCAGTACATGCTGGGAGCTGACTGGCTGGAAAGCAGCTGTAAAAGGAAGGCCTCGGTGGACAGCAAGGTGACCATGAGCCAGCAATGCACCCTCAGGGTGAAGGTGGTCAACAGCATCCTAGGCTGCATGTTGGCGTTGCCAACAGTATTGAGGGAGGTGGCCCTTCCCCTCTATGCAGCACTGGTGAGGCCGTACCTGGGCTCTCCAGTGCAAGAGAGACCTGGAGCAACTGGGGAGTTCAGTGCAGGACCATAAAGGTGATTAAAGGGCTGGAGCATCTTTCATATGAGGAGAGGCTGGGAGAGCTGGGACTGGCGGCTGGGGAACAGAAGGGCTGTTTTTTTTTTTTTATCACTGTCTGTAGATACCTGAAGGGAAGGTGCAAAGAAGTGGGGCATCAGACACTTTTTAGTGGAGCCCAGTTAACCAGACAAAAGGCAACGGGCACAGATTAAAGCACATGAAATTCCATGTGAACACTTAACAACAACAAAACGCTTAACTTTTTTGTTGCAAGTGTGGCTGAGCACTGGTACACATTGCCCAGAGAGGTTGTGGGGTCTTCACCTGTGGAGATGATCGAAACTTGACACAGCTTGGGCAATCTGCTCTGCCTGACCTTGCTTGAGCAGGGGGGTTATACCAGATCTCTAGAGGTCCCTGCCAACCTGAAAGATTCTGTGATTCTGTAAAACAATTTTCTAGTATTTCTCTCCCTTTATTGGAAATAGAGCCACGCCTTTAAGATGCGTTTCTAATAAGCAGATAAATATTTTGTACTAACAAAATAGAATGATTATACACTATTTTGCAGTAAAATACAATGAAGAAACATTGATTTGATAAGTTTCAATGAAAGATGAAGGTCCCTTTGGTCTCCTGATTTGGTATTCTGAGTTGCTATTTCTGAATGTTCATTGAAATTAGGTATCTTATGCAAAGTTCTTGGAAACTTTTTTGAAAGATCTGAACTTTATCCCCCATTTTTTTTCTGATCCGTTTCTTACTGAAACGCACACATAATCTAATATTGATAGCAGTTCCCTGGTATGAGTTAAAGTATATTTTCAAAAAAGTCAATGAGAAATCAGAAGTAAGTTCAGTTTTCCTCTGGAAAGCAGTCAGTGTTTTTAGTGTGTTCTGGTTGTTGCTCTGCCGAGACAGTACTGCATAAGGCAGTAAAACTCCCCTGGAAACCAATGAGTGTTTATAAGTCACTCGTACCACAGTGTGTACAGTCTTACTCTGAAATCTTTCTTAATCCAAAAGTGGAAAGTTGAAGATTTTTTTAAGATTGTTTTTTATTACAAGTCCATTTTTTTTCCCCTAATGCATAGCTTGTAGACAAAGGTGATGACTAATAAAGGTTTCTTTTCCCACAAACCAGTGACTTGGATTAGGTGCTAGGAGGTTGGCTGTCAGCTCCTGGTTCTGTTCAGCTTTCCTTCCCACCGTTGATACTGAGCCCTCTTCCAGGGATAGATGATCAATGCTAGCCATCTTTTCTGTAAATAGTGATCTTCATTCTAAGCTTCACTGGATTTTTCTGTTTCAGCACTTTTTTTTTTTTTTTATACCTCAGTAGCCTATTTTCGTGGGCGGGGGGATGAGGCTGTTACAGATGGCTGAAACGGGAGAAGCAGAGTCATGAAACAGCAGCATTTTTCTCCTAGCCTTGCTTATGAGCTCTCTGAATTGTTGCAGTTCTGCCCCATGCGAGTTTGGGGTCTGGGATGTGTAACCCGTTCAGCCGCCACATCCCGTGCCAGGGTGTGCTGGCTGTTAGTGAGGCTGCTCCTTCTGGGAGACCTTGACGTGGTGCCAGCACGCTGTGGGATGCTGGTGGGAGCATCCCTTTGTGTTCAGGCTTGCATTTATGGGTACAGGCTAAAATAATTCAGGCCGATGTTAAATGAGTTACTGAAAGCTCATTCAAACAATTTAGCGTGCACAAATTATTCTCAGGCCTTTTGCCTCTTGATACAAAGTATATTACAAGTGCTAGAGGGTACAAATATTTTGGGCTCCTCAGTTTCTGAGGGTGGGCAAGGTTTTAGAAGCCTGGCTGGTTAAACCATAGTTTCCTAATCTTTGTGTTCAAGTCTCTTGAGCAAGGCTCTGTCCCCTCACATTTGCATTCTTCTTTTCCTCTCAGCTTTTGGGGTCTGTGGTACTGAGGCTGAGCCAAGGAGGAACAGTTAGACTTGATACCTTTGTGTCTTTGCTGTGTGCTTCCAGCAGTACTGCTGGCAGCTCAGTGCACAGTGCTCAAGGTCATGCCTTGCTGAGAGCACTGGGAAAGCCTCTGCACATCCCTTGTAAGCTGCTCTCACCTCATGGGCTGGAAATCATGCGGTCAAATGAGCTAAGCATGAGGCTACTTAATTAGAGACCCTGGTTCAGGCTGGCCTAATAACCTTTTGACCTGTCTCTGCATCTCTTAGGGATGTAGAGGAGGTCAGCTGTACAGGACTAATGATAACTTTTTGGTATCGATAAATCACTCTGAAGATGTGTAGCACCATTGACTCCTTGCAAGTAGAGTTGCATAGAATTTCATAATCAGCACAAGTCCTTTGATTTGGCTATATGACCATTTCCTTGACTTTAAATATCACAGCAGCTTGCAGTATTTGCTGTTACGCAGACAAGTAGGTTTTTAACCTTGGCCCTTAGCTTCGTTTAAGACAACCGTAGGTAAAACAAAGTGTTTAAAAGTGCCTCTGTCAGTACATTTGCTGTAGGAGATTCCTTTTGAATGTCAGAACTTCTTTCCCTTAGCCAAAATAATATGAACATGTAAAATATTTGGCAATATAAAATCTCACCATAAATTCTCTACTACCTAATTAGAAAAGATTGTTACATTTCTGTTTGTGGAAATTTTGAAACTCTGCTCCCTCTTTCAATAGCTGGAGGTAGTAAAATAAGTATAAGGCGTATGCTTTTTTAAGGATTTTTTTATTAGAAAATTAGGGCATGTGTTGGCTAGAGGTATCTGCCTATCATGATTTTATAAGTATGAATCAGCTGGAAGGGAGGTTTTGGTTCAACTACATGACAACTCATGTTTTGCATACCATAGGATGAATAAGAGTTCTCTGAATTACATGCCCTAATCTTGTATAATCTGTGTAATTTAAATGCTTTTTGTGTAAGGGAGTAGCTAAATTCCTCCTTTGGTTATTCTTTAAAAGGGGTCTGTGGACATTTTGTGTCCTCTTCTATTTTATCTGAAAGAAAAATTAACTTCATAAAATAGAAAAAATACACAGGTAATAAATCTGCTGAATAAGAAGATTTTTATTTTAATCAATTAAGTTGACTTTTATCACCACATAAAAGCACTGTAACATTTACGAAAATAGGTTTCACAGGCATGGAGTGTAATATTTTGTCATTTATGACAAAAGTAGAGTGTCAGCTGAAGAAGCCGGTCAGCTCCATTATCTAACTACAACCACCTCCTTCAGCAGTTTAACAAAAAGGGTTTGCAGAGGGGAAAGAAAGAGAAGCATTGCTATCAGCACCCAATTGCTTTCTAACTACAGTATTTGAAACTTTTCACACAAGTTATTTTCATTTTCTTGAAACTATCTCTGTGCTCCGAGCAGGAAACCACTATCAGCAAATCTGTGGCAAGCTTCCTGAGAAGAAAGCTTTCCCCCAATTCCAATGCAGAGAAGAAGCTTCTCTATGAATTCGGTACTTGACATCATTTAGGATATAATCCAAATTCCCAATGAAGTTGAGTTGGGGAATTTGGTGTTCAATGCTGTTGGGACTCGGTTGTTTTCACTTTTCATTTGCTATTGACTTGGCATCCTGAGCACATTCTGAAGCACCCAAACTGATGGTGACTTCGACAGAAACAAAGAGTAAATCCAAGCCTCTTTAAGTTAAGCTGTAGGCAGCAACACGCTGAAAGGAAACAGCTGCTTTATCACTCAGATAAAGAAGAAAAGAGTCATCGATACCATACAAAAAATTCTAAATACTTATTTGCGAAACTTAAATATATTCCTTGCAAGATTGTGTGTGCATGTACAAAACCAAATCTGTTTGTGTTAATGCTTCAGATGGTATATTTTTTAAATCTTGTTTTCTGAATTTGTCCTATAACTTTGTTTTCTCTTCTGTATGTTTTTCATTACATATTATCCTTTAGTTCTTCCATTTATCCTTTCTCTGTAGTCAAACAAAATTAGTTTATATATGTATTCAGTTAATTCTGTGTAGCGTTGTAAAATTGTTTGCATGATATCTTGACTTACATAACTTTACAACGAGTCTTTCTTTAACTTAACATTATGTGTGGTTGTTTTTGGTGCCTCAGACTGAAAGGTGCTTGCATAGCTTTTCAGATGATGGATTCTTTTTAAGGCAGGACTCTTCTGTATTCAGTTACTCTGCTTGCTCCTTGCAGCAACAGGCTCACATTTTCTTGTTCAGCCTTTCACAGCTAATGTGGTAACAGACACTCTTCTTGTTGCCCTCGATGTTTCTTGCAAGTGTCAATTGTGAATTTTGACTTTCCTGGTGTGATCCCTACGTGCATGGGTGATGTTTAGAAATTATTCCTATGTAGCCTATCCCTGTTGTCAGCCCTGTCTCTAGACTGCCCATTGGTGCTCTGACAATTAGGTTAGTGAAGCCAGACTTCTGATATTTATGTTTTTGGGTAGATCTGCCAGTTTTCTGGGGCTCCTTTGCCCTTCAAAGCCTGCCTCCCGTGGCCACCTGCTAGTTCCCTGAATAAGCTGAAGTCTGTTCTCATAAAGCCCTGGATTTGTACTCTGCTGCTTGACTCATTTGCTCAGGATCTTGAATTGTACTGTTTGATGGCTGCTACACACAAGATTACTAGTGGTTGTTGCATCTCCAGCCAGCTCTTCATTGTTTGAAAACAGTTGTGTGCCAGCCTTCTTGGTCCATCCAGTAAGTACATCAAGAAGTTGTCCCTGATGTCCTCCAGAAACCACCTGGGTTACTTGCACCTTGCTATGTTGCTCTTCCAGTGGATGTCAGGGAGATTGAGGTCTCTTATAATAACCACGGTCTATGATTCAGAGACTTCCTTGAGGTGTAGAGACTTCATCCGATTCTCCATCCTTATCAGGTGGCTCTGTAACAGTCCCAAGAGGATGGCATCGCTGCTGGTCTCTCTGCTGGCCCTGACCTGCAAGCTGTTGACCAGCCTGTCATCTGTCCCACACAGAAACTTCATTCGTTGGAACTGTCCCTTTGCATAGAGGACAACACTTCAATCCTGCCTGTCTTTCCTGAGAGGATGTAACTGTCCCTAGCAGCACTCAGCAGCTTCTTGAGCTGTCCCACCACGTCCCAGTTGTTCCATGACCTCACGCGGAACTCGAGTTGCTCCTGCTTGTTTCCCAGACGGTGCACATCAGCGTGTGTACACTTGAGATAGGCTTCCATGTACTCTGATTTATTGGTCCTGAGGGGTGTCATCCTTCTATTGTGCACCCTCTGCTTTCCATCCCTGTTCGTGTTTTCTTGTCCTGCACGGTGAAATAAGAATGACTTCGTGCTGTGAATAAGTTATTAATCTATAGAGTACTGAATGTTAGAGCCCTGGAGCACTTTTTTATTTTAAAGGGTAACAGTCTTGATTTTTACATTCTTTACATTTGATTTTATCATCATTAAAAACTTTGGTTGTGTTATCAAGTCTACAACTGTTTTTCGAATTAACTTGGCTAGAGATGAAACATTTTAATTAAAATAATATGTAATAATAACAGTTCTTAAAATTAGTGTTCCTGTATTTCCATATACTGGATAGAGAGGCTCATCATTCTTGTTCTCTGTGCCCATTGAGTCTGTGAGGCAGAAATAAAATGGTATTGGCAGTTAGTTGGCTGGATAAACTAATACATAAGAGATGGCTGGATTGAGAATAGAACATCAGTGGGAAAATCATCAAATGTTATAGAAAAGTAACTTTTTCAGTAGTTCACTTGGTATTGGCTTCAACTCTGTGTATGGTTAAAATAAATAGAGTTTTGGGTCTATGATTGTGCTTACTCTTCAGGTTTTTTATCTAAGCTGTAGCCAGCCTTGTTATTGAAGGCAAGATGTCTTGGTACCTTGCACTGAAACTTTATTAACCTCATTGAATTTCATTACGTTCAAAGTTTC
The DNA here is from genome assembly GCA_011074415.1 of Stictonetta naevosa. Classification (NCBI taxonomy): domain Eukaryota; kingdom Metazoa; phylum Chordata; class Aves; order Anseriformes; family Anatidae; genus Stictonetta; species Stictonetta naevosa. Next base: position 69,385,210 of record CM021699.1, read on the forward strand.
AGTATGGTGTTCATTTTCATGTGAACCCGTGTCTATTTCTGTAAGTTGAAAACCAGCTGTGTTTAAATACAGCTTCCATTAAGTCTTCCTGTGACTTTCCTCGTCTTTGCAAGGCTTTGATGCATTACTGTATGGGGATTTTGAGACACAGGGGTGCTTTCTGAAGTCTGCTTGCAAACCAGTTAACAGTACAGCAGTCACCAAATGAATTGCTTGGATATCTTGAATTCTGTTATTACTGTGTAGCATTTGATAAGTTTGAAAAATAAATAAGTGTGAGCATCATGGATTTGTTCTCTGCTGTATTTTGCCATCCGAGTGGCTAAATGCTCCTGCCTTGTAGTCATAACATCATGCTCATCCTTCCTACCCTTGTTAGCAGTGTTGGGATGATGCCTTATACCTGCTCGTTGCCTGTATGTTGTGCATGCATTGTGGGTGTGTATTGATGCCGGCTATGCTTGACCCTGAGCATTTTTCCATGCATTCATCTGAGGATATTAAAATTAGGGTAGTCTTGACAGGCCACACCATTAGAAAAAGAAGTTGGTTTTTGGAATATGTGAACAGCATATTAAAGGAAGTTATTGGTAAAATAATTTTGATTATAGACAAATTATGAAATATGACAAATGCTGCCAGTTCTTGAAGTCATTTGAGGAAGCCTTTTCTTTCTGTACTAACAAGCCTTTCCCATCTCGTGGCCCCTGTAGAGCTTTTCTCAACTCTCATTGTTTTTCTGTATTTTTATTACTTATTAAATTACTCTTAGTTTCTTTTTTATCTCAGTTGACTTTTGTACTATTTTCCCTGTGATTTCTTCTCCCTTTATCTCCAAATGCCTTTCATATTTGCAAGTAATACAGTGGTTTCCTGTCCACTAGGTCTGTCTTGGATCCGTTTTGATTTGACTTCTCTAAGCCTCTACTCTAATGAAACTGTTCTTGTTACTGTGATTAATGACCTTTCTCTGACCAAACTCCAAGGTTTGTTCTGTATCCTTGTATGCCTTAGCATCTTTGTGTTTCAGAGCAATAATTGTTCTTTCCATTTTGATGTTATTTTTATGTATTTAGGATTTTGTTCTTTCCCGAGCTTCATCTATTTTTTTTTGAGGTGGAGTGATCATTGCAGCTTTACATTCTGTCTATAACCATTTGTTATACTTGTGGCTTAAATATTTTACCACTAGCAAATTTTCTTTGGTACTGTTCCACATCTGAAATTCTCTAAACTTGCTCAAAGTCTTGTAGTCTAAATAAGGAATTCTTCTGTGATTTTAAGTTTTAATGGTTTTCAGCTATCTCCATTGTTCAGATTTTCAGTCTGAGGCCAGAAGGATTATTTAATTTCTCCTTCTTCTGGGCATTTCAAATCTGGACCATTTTCCAGCTCTTATGTTGTTGGTTTGGCGCTGTTTTTGTGCGCTTCCAGAATTCCTTTTTATTTCAGCACATACAGAACTGAAAAAAGAATCCCACTTGGCTTATTTTCAGTGGTACCTTTCTCCTATAAAACAGTGCTGTATAAGGTGCTGCTATAGAAGTCTTCCTTTAAACCATTCCCGTTCTCTCTTACAAGTTAAGTGACTGGAAGACTCCTCTAAAAACGCAAAAATTTGCAAAACAAATGAAAACCAGTCTTACCTTCTATGGTTAAACTTCATATTCCTGGTTACTCTAGTGAATGTTCAAAATGTCATCTACTCACTTATCAGACGCTCAAGTAATAGCTTCTGGGCTGTTCTGCATGCTAGTGGAAATGCAACTTGTCAGAGCTTTCCCCAAAAGTATCAGTCATGTTTGCATTAGTAGAGTCCTGAAGTGCTAAACTCTCTTGTGTGGTCTGTGGTAAACTGCTTGTTTATATTTTGGTTTAATAGTGTTTCCTCGTTTTCTTACTTGGCATTTTCTGCTGCTGTTGACTTGTATTGTCTGACTCACTTGAAGCCTTAAACACGTACCCAGGGCCTGATTGCTATTGTGTGTGCAAAAACAACTGTAAAAACTATAGGGGTTCTCCTACAGAAGTTTCCACCCCCACCAGGGACAGCTATAGCACATATATTTAAGGATAATGGCGTTCCTCCTCTTCTTATGTTCCTGGCTGGAAGAAGGTAAAGGAGGAGGGAAAGTAGCTTAGGGCATTGCCAGAAGGAGGATGAAGTGGTATGAATTTAAAGGAGATGGTGGGTTGGTTGTGTTTGTTTTGCAGCTTTTTTTCCCCCAGTGAGTTGTCTTTTTCCTTACGAGTGCTTGGTTCCTAGGTTTCACACATCATTTGAGCTTCTGTGTTCATTGGTCCTCCATCACGTGCACATAGGAGAAATAAAATCTATCCAACTAACTAAAGCATGTGGGGGAATCTGTCGTCTGGTACATGTCATCGTTGTTTGTGTTTCATCAGTATTTAAGAAATTGTGGTGAGTTTGCTCAGGCAACAGAAGGCATCCTCCAAAGGTTAACCTGTCGCTACCCTCCTTAATTTTGACTGGAGGGCACTGGCGAGCACCCACCCTGATGGGAGGGATTAACTCCGGTATTCCACGGCGGCGAAGGTGTTTCTGGACGACATTCAAGGAGACAGAGCCGAAATGTCAAGATTTGGTAGGACACATTAAAAAGTGAAGGCATTTGGTTACGCTAGCAGTGATAAGGGAGCGGTGGGGAGTGGTGTGACTTCGGTCGGTGTTACCCTTTTGCAGTGTGCGATGCTCCGAAGGATTCTGTTGTCTAGGTAACAGGGTCTGTGCCTCATTTCTTAAGAAAGACGGAACAGATGTTCTTACAAGAAGCAACCAATTATCGCCAGGGAGAATATGGGCAGTATTTAAACTAATTGCTCTGTTGTTGCATACGGTCCAATTCATAGGCTATGAATAGTAAAGAAAATTTAAAGAATCTTCCTCGCGTGCCGTGTTCTGAATGAGGTATTTGAAAAATATATGCCATTTGTAAAATAGCACTCATCAGTATTCCTTTTCACACTTCCATTTATCGTTGTATTTTCTTCAGTATCATGCCATCTTTTTATTTAGTCTTTATAATGTCTCCTTCATGACCTTAAGTCCTTTTGCACTATCAAGTCAGTGTAATATCACGGTAATTTACCTTCTTTTCTTAAAATTCCTAAAAATCTGAGGACTCGGGTAAAAGGATATTTGGAATAGAGACTGAGGGCCTTTTCTAAAATAGGTAAATCTCTTCTGAGATTTTGGTGTTTTGTGGCAAAATTCAGGTATGGCTACTCTGACTGTGGCATACAAAACTGGAGCAAAGGAGGCATGTAGAGCCAAATAGAGGTGTGTACATGAAACCCTGCTAGGTTCTGCCTAGGCGGGGACATAGCGTGTGTTTGCTGGGAAAAGCAAATGATGACAGTGGCAAGAAAGATAACAAGGAGGAGAGCTGCAAGGGAAAGGGGCAGTGTGGAACAAGGAGCGCCAGAGCACTCTCACTGCAGCTCTCCTCAGCAATATGTTGTGCTAAAGTAAGCTTATGTACAAATTACACTATTTAATATGTTTATGGATATAGGTCTGTCATCCTGGGAAATTACTGTAGCTTTTCCAGCACAGGTTAGTGAACTCTTGCTGTTGACTTTATGTAAGCTCCCCCAAAGCCGTTACAAAATACTTTCTTAGACCTTTGGAATGAAGTCTGATGCTGGGCATTAAGGAAGAACAGAGGGTGTTGGGACCAGATTTCTCAGGGCATGGTTTTGAGTCCTCAGCAAAGCTAAACCATACCATTATGCATTTTTAACAAAACGTCTGGCCCCTTGCCTGAACTTTTCCATGCTTCTTGCCAAATATAAAAGGTCCCTTCTATGTTTTTAGGAAGGGCATTGCAAAAACATGTTTTCTGTCTTGGCAATAATAGGATAAAGGAAGAATCCTTGACCTGCTCTCTTTTTATAAGGCTCTGATAAAGGACGTGATGTCTTGATTTTTATCTAACTGGAAAATGTCATAATTAGTGGAAACAAAATGCATGTTGCACTTCTTGGATTATTTGGCCAAGTTATCCTATTGTATAGTAGTGACATGTTGATGGGACAAAATGTCTTAATACATTCAGTTATTTCAATAACCATTGTAAAACATTTGTGGTCTGAGTAGGGAGAAATATGACTTGTAGGGTTTTCTAATCCTCTTTCCAGGCTACTTGCATGTAACTTCTACTCTTTTTCTGCGTGTTATTCTTCCTCTGATTCTGGTTCCTGGTTCTTTCTGTGAACTCTTCTGTGTTCATCCTCTATAATTTAACACAGATGATGCATCTGGTTTCTTAGCTGTAACTATTAGCTTGTATTCGCCTCTTCACTCAGGGGAAACACTACTTAAATGTTCGCATTTACTAGCAGAGCTGCTCTTTTGTTGTTCTGGTCAAACATTTTTGTCTCTCAAATTCCTGTTCTAAAACTTTGTTGTTGTATAATGGCTTGGAACATGGTGTATTCCTCCATACTCTGTTTCTTAGACTTCCTTATGATTTCTGGTGTGTAAGTATTCATGACTTCTCATATCCTTTTGTTCCAGTTTGCTCTTCTTCTGTTGATGCACTTTTTGATTCTCCTCATGTTTCCCTATTCTATCACAGGGTCTGTCAGCAGCAATATTTGCTACTTTTGCTGCTCCATTTATATGCCAGAGTGCTTATAATGAAATTTTACAATCAGTTTCTGCAGATTTGGCACCTGCTTTCATGAGTGTTTTTTATTTCTGCAGTTTAATTGTATTACATATATTCAGTCCCAGATTCTTTTTATCACCCTTGACGCATTCTTTGAGCTGTCTGCTTTTTCAGTCTTCCCTTTTTGTATGAATGTGACTAATTTCATTTCTGAAGGTCAAACTGTAAGAAAAAAAAGAATTTCACAATTACTGTATATTTTTCTACTGTCTATCCTGGAAATAGAAGCTTCTTCTTTATACATCCTCTTGTTTTATGCAGTGCCTCCTTTCTCTTATAACCCATTTTCTGTTCTTCTTTCTGACCTTCTGCTCTCAACACAGACGCTAGCATCCTGGCTTAAGAAGCCCTCCTTTGACAGTAGCTAAGGTGTAAAAGAAGAAAGGAGGAGGGCATGTTTGCCAGAGGATTGGTGGGGCTTTGGACTTTGCACCAAGGTTAGGAGGGGGATTTGCTGTATTGGACACTTCTCTGCGTGCCTCTACCCCCTTGACATTTTCTGTCTTTGCCTTTCGTTTCCCTTTCCACTAGTCTTTTTGCCTCAGTCTGTTTTTTCCTGTCCAGTTAATTCCTTTTCAGCCCAGTTCAGTCTCTTTTCTAGTTGGTGCCCTTCTCCAAGTGCGTTTCTTCACTGCTGGTTCCAGCTCTGCCGCTCCTCCTGTTCCTGGTGGCTGCTGTTTGTGTCCTTGTCTCCTTCCTTCTGCTTGTCTTTCCTCCTCCTTGGGGTGGTTCTCCTCGCCTGCTCCTTCTACGCCTTCTTCCTGCCTCTCCTGTTCCTGAAGTGACCATCGCCCTTGGTCCAGAAGAAAGCAGCCCGCTCCTCAGGGACTGACCTAAAGCAGGAGGAAAATGGGTGAACCTTTCTCCACTGTTTCAGTGCCAGAGCTGTCTCTGAAGTGCATTATTTAACAGCTCTAAACGTCTTAAGTCTATTTCTACTGATTATGTGTAGATTTTTTTTTCACCAAGAGAAAGTGAAGCATCAGGTGACATTTTGCTGATGATACAAAATTACTTGGCTAAGTTTTGCTTCTCTACTAACCTATGTAGAAGTGCAAAAATACTGAGTGGTTTGTGATATACAAATGTTTGCGTGTATCAGTATTGAATTTTAATGTAGTGGAAAGGAGAGAAACCACGCTATCTGTGTACAGACAGTGGTGGATCTGAATGATGGTTACTGGTGGAGTAGGGGAAGGATTTTTGTCGCTATTCCTCTGCACACAGCTCCAAGTTCAGGAACAGTCAAAAAGGCAAATTCAAGGTCACTAGAATTACTTTAAAGTGAGTTACTGAAGTCAAGACCTGAGAACAAGGCAGACTGGGACTACCTCATAAATCCCTGGTGCATTCAGATGTTCTGTGTTCGTATGCCTGTCATTCAGCTCCCCTTCCACCATCAGAAGGATACAACAGCGCTAGAGAAGGTAAAGAGAAGGGGAGCCAACAAAGTTGGTGATACAAAACTACCTCCTTATAAACACAAAGTCGTCTGGGAATCTACAGATAGGGGAAAAAAAACTTTCCTTCTTTTGGAAGATGTATTGGAAGGAGGGAAAAGCAAAGGAAAATTTGAAACAGCTCTAAGTATTGTAGGGGACAGGGCTAAGTTTAAAAAACATATATTACTGGGGGATGTGTCTGGGGACTAATCAAGCAAAAACACAAAACCAGTGAAGGGCCTTGATTTAACCTGTGGTTCTCAAGTCCCTGAAGCGGAGGATTGCTGGAAGCTGATTGTGCATACCACGAAGGCTCACGCTGTGGCCGTGCTGCTTTACGTGTTCTTTTCCTTGGCCTTAGCCTCAGTTGTGTCAGGGACAGGATAGTAAGCAGACTCAAAACTAATCTCGAGTCTGAGTCAAGTACAGCAGCTTTTCTTTCTTTGAGTAAGAACACGCATGCGCTGTGTATTTTGTCCTCAATGGTGTGCTTGTAAATGGCTTCTGCGAACAATCAGATGTTCACTAGCACCCAGGCTGGAAAACGTCAGCCCAAACAATTTGTTTGGCCAAGTTAGAGGTAGCAGAAAGGCAGGCCACCTGCCGTAGTCTCAGGGATTTTGTAGTGGGTTATGGCATAATTGTGTAAGAGACTTTTCTAATTTCTGAAAGATTCATTTATTTTTCTCCAGGCAGTCTGAAGTTGTTACTGCAGAAGGAAGGTGCACAGAAATGAACTCTCGTTTTGGTTGGCATTATAAAAATGCTATTTGGTACTGCTCATTGCACGCTTAATGAGATACACCGGGTCTGGTGTAGGTCTCAAGAATGATTTCTTCCAATTACTAATTTCTGCATAACATCTGGGAAAATATTTGCTCTTGGTTCTCAGGAAGAAAGTCTAACATGAGTGTTCATGGTATGTTATTTTCAGCGCTGCATTGTTTTTGCTGCCTTGGGCAAAATGTCAGTTCAGTACCCATTCCTTTGCAGCAGAAGTTACTTTAGAGAGAGGTTATATTCAGTGCAAGATTGAATGCAGAACACTACATGCTGTCATGGTGGTAAATACTAGCCAGTTACTAGTTTCTTCATCGTACTACCTACTGTTGTTTCAAAATCTCTCAGAAAACTGGCGTTGTTTTGAGTCCTTATGGGTTGCCATAAGACCATATTTAAATACGTTGCTTATATTTTCATCTCTGCTCACTGGATGTTGTGAATTGCATTTAGCCACCTTTTAAGCCTTCCCAGATTTATCAGTATTTACCGGGAAAATACTGGTTTTGCCGCATTTACCGCCTCATCGAAGAACTTTTCTTATTTAATTGAAGAATGAGGAAATAGCAGACTTTAGATTACAAATGTTTTTTTTTTTTTCCAGTTGCAGTCTGATCCTGAGAGTATGAGAGGAATCTTGTGGTAGGCGTTTAATGACTTGGGAGACAGCCAGTGAACATCTTGTTTTAGCTTGCTTCACGCGTTGGTTTTATCTAACGTGTGTCTAAAAGGTTGTCAAAGATTTGGGTAAGAAGTGAAAACCTTTGGGCAAAAGCATAACAGATTTAATGGGTAATTGTGTTAATAAACTCAAGAACGTTCTAGCCTTGTGCTTCCAGAGCAAAATGCTGAGTTTCTTGTAAATAACTCTCAACAGACCAATCACCTTTATAATTCTTGAATAAAAGCTCTGAAAGAGTAATATTCTTACACGAGTGTTATCCTGAACAGCAAACAAGAAACCTGATTGCAAAGCTGTGCAAAATTTTGTCTGTTTCAAACAGACCCAAGTTAATGAAAGGAAGCCAAGACCCCCAAAGTATTTTGTTCTCACGTCTGCAGGCAAGTTTCTCGCTGTGAGCATGGTGCTAAACTGAACTTATATTTGCAACTGTGGGCTTCTCTATCTATGAGCTTGCTTAATGAGAGCTAAGACATTAGGCAGGTCAGTTGAAGTACATCAAACTTTAATGGATGCTGTCATTCAGAGCTAAAGGAGCTTTAACCTGTTTCACGTAAGGAACACAGGTTTAATGTGCTTAATATGTTTCAAATTCATAGCTCTGATTTGATTTAATTTTCCATTTAATGATGACTCAAACTATGAATGATATATCTAAACTTCTGCCTCCCAGTCTGGTGTATATACGAAGAATAATTATCAGTTTTTCTTTTCCTTTTTTTTCCCCCTTTTTCCTTTTTTTCTCTGTATCTGTAAGAATATAATGTTTTTTTTTCTTTTAACCCTGAAGAACAAAAATATATGATACTTATGCTACATAATACTATCAATGAAAACTTACTTAAGTAACCAAGATTTTCTTTATTTCTTCCTGAAACATCTCCTATTTCTATGATTAAACTTCATGGAAGAACCCAGCAGAAGTGTACGCTACCTGAAGATTGCCATTGTGTTGCTGGGTCACCCTTCAGTCTTTGATCCAGACAGGGCACCAACACTTGATTTCATTTCTTTTTAGCTTCTTAGAGCATTAATCATAGGCTTTATGCTAGCTTTATGCAAGATAGCAGATACTGACCTAGCATGCAACCAGTGGATATGAAATTAAGCCATCACAAATTTTCAGATAGTTCTGAATTGTAGGTAAGTGTTGAATTAATAGTTTGTATTATGAGGCTGCCTTTTTTGTGTAGTATTGGAAAATTATTATTGGCCCATTTCCTAATCCTATCACCTAATTTACATTCCCATGTGTTTTTGTATCTGAGAAATAATTGTTTCCAGTGACAGCACTCCCTAGTAGTGTGTTCTTTGACCTTGAGTAATACACTTGTCCTTTACAAAGCAGGGGCAGAGCTAAATTCTGGAGATGGTTTCATAGCATTCAGCATGCACAGTTGAGGAGGTGTGTCATTTTGCTACCAGGGTTTAAGTTACGTTATGTGTGCAACGTTTCCTGACCTTTCCAGGGCTGGGCTACCTTCCTTCAAGCTGCAGGGAGTCACCTCCCTTTTCTGGGAATATTGTCATGAAGTCTTACGCACTTGAGCTCCATCCTTGCAGCCACTGTGTCCTTTCACTCAGCAGAGCAGTGAAGGAGAGAAGAAAATTGAACCCAGGTTTCCCCTTCATGGGAGTGCCTTAGAAAACCTTAGAAAAATTGAAAATTGATCATAATTGATATCCAGTCTTGTTCATTGACCTTCTACAGGTGTTTTGGAAAACATCAGTTGCTGGCCCTGTTTATTCTTAGTGAGATACAATGCAAGAGCACAGGTTGTCAGGAATCCAAAAAGTGCAGAAACATTAGAATAAGCACTGTAGTTTAAAACCCCAGACTGAATGTTTAGGTTTGTGGAACTACGTGACACCACTTTTGAATTTTAAAGATTTGAATTTTAAAGCCAAGTGTTTTTTGGTTGTTCCCCCCCAGCCCCCTCATTTTAAAGACTGATCTTAGATGGCTTTATGTTTAAGTATCTTTGTTATGTTGATGGGAATGTCGTTTCTCTTTTCAGTAACAGAATTTATTCTATGGAAAAATAAATCTGAAAATCTGAAAACATCAGAAAATCTTCAGAAATGACAAATAGTCCATATTGCTTTCCAGCAGTTTACTTTCTCTAGGTGTCTTCAGCTTATTTGTTGGTATTATCTGAATGGATGAATGTTCTTTTATTTTGCTGTCGGCCAACTAAGGAGAAAAGTCTTCCACAGAGAAGAGAGAGAGAGCTTAAATTTTGCTATACCTTTCCATTGGAAGCAAAACGGTTGTTAACTCTCTGGCAGGCTAAGTTTGACTAGAAAGCCAATTTTGTAAGAGAAGAGAGAGCATGGCATCTGATTTAAAAACAAAAAAAAAAAACAAAAACAGAAAAAAGAATCAGAGGTTCCTTTTAAAATGCCTATTTTCCTCCCTCTGGTCCAAAAATGCAAATTTGCACTCAGTTGATTTAACTAAGCTGGTTCTTGAAATCATGTCTTGAAATAATGGATTTTTTGAGCCTCATAAATTAATGTCTTTGAAATATAAGGGAAACTTATTTTTTTCAGAGGCAGATATTCAATATTCATTTAGATGTTTTATTTCATATCAAAGGCATGAAAATTCATGATATATATAATCTATGTATGGAATCATGTTACTATCATATGATCTTAATGTTGGCATTTCCTTACATAGGTGTATTAAAAATGAAGTTTCCTAGTTTTAGGTGTAATTTTATAATAGTCCTTTCTTTCTATTTGAAAATCCATGCCATGTTATACCATATTGGTTACTGAGAAATAGAAAGAATAGTATTTCTTCATATGTTCTTAAAGCAAAAGGCTAAAGTTATTTTTTTTTCTGGGAACCTCAAGAATTCACAATGTAATTACTCCAGTTTCTATTCATTTATATGAGTTAAAATGTAATCTTTTGGAAAAGTCTTTTGCCAAGCTTTTGTTTCTGAATAATGTTTTTTAGCCATGCCAGGCCATTTTGAGCTCCTGAAATGAAAATATTTATTCTATAAATACTTTCTTGATCCTTGTCATAGGAGCAGGGTGTGACAGCTTTTTTGTCCTCTTCCTGTCCTGACATTTGGTGAGTTACTGGCTAGAATTCTCTTCAATGTCTTTTTGTATTTAGTTATTTTTTAGAATTTACTTTGTCCTTCTCTTGTGGAAGTTTGGGGTCCCAGCAGCTCAGGGGCTGTTTGATTTAGATGGATGGAAGTGTGGAAAGAAAAGGTTGAAGGAAGCGTAAAGCAGCCTTGGGGGCATGCTTCAAGGATCTGCTTGAGGTAAAATAGGAGAATTAGAGCAAATGAGTCTGCTTAAACTCATGCTCTAGGATACTTTAGCTTGTCAATTTTCATGTTAAGTCTGCCTTGTAAACTGAGGCAGAACGCAGAGCAGTTCATGTACAAATGCCAGTTGTATTTTTGGTCTATACCAGTTTGGTTTGAAGTCATGACTGAGTAAAGACTTTTTTTTTTAATTTTTTTTACTTTAGCTGTGCAGTAGCTCTGGAAGAGGAATTTCCCCAGCTAGAAAAGGGAATCCAAACTGGAAAATCCCAAGCTTAAAAATCAATTGGGTTGCTAAACAAAGCTGGATGTTGAGTAGTTCTTTAATGTGGCACGCTGTCCCTGTTCCCCTCTTTTTTTTTCTTCTTGCCTGATAATTTTGGGATCTGTAGCGTTCTTGTTGAAGTTAACAAAGGGTAGTTCTTACAAGTTTAATAAAATAGATGCCTGTTTCTATTTTTTTATTTTGAGAGATGCCCGTATTACCTCCCCGAGGGAAAGCTGCAGCATGAATTCAGTATGTTAATAGGCATCAGAGGGTCTATGTGGAAAGAATAATATTAATAACAGGGAGGAAAGGATGGAGTCATGATTAATGGCATCTGAATAGGCTGGAATTTTTAAAGAGCCTCTGTGGGAGTAAAATGATGATCTTTGTTCCTTTGAAAATCTGAACTTCAAGTTAAAACCAATTTATTGTAGATTCAGAATGGTTTGGGTTGAAAGGGATCTTAAAGACCATATAATTCCCCACCCCCTCACCCCCTACTTCTGAGGGCAGGGACGCTTCCCACTAGATCAGGTTGCTCAAAGCCAGATCCAGCCTGTAAATTTCAGTGACCTAAGAGGCTTTGAATATATTCATCACACAAGTAGACGGCTTTAAAATTCTGCAACGTCCAATTGTCTTTTGTGAGCCATCAGGATTATGCTTTGGTCTTTCCTGTGATGACTTAGATCCACATCTCTGCCAGCGTAAGGTCTTGGTTCTAACCTTGGAAGCAGGTCAATGTATTGCCTGTTGCATTTCCATGGAAGAAACTACCAAGATTGTTCCAGAACAGATTAACAAAGTAGATCAAAAGGCCAGTGTAAACTGTGTGGAAGATGTGAACACATCAGATGAGATGATGTCACCTCAGAATGCCTTTCTGAAGGTGATTACGAGTTTTGTCTTCACTGACACAGAAATAGATATTTATGGCAAGATATACTGGTGTAAATATTGAAAACAGTGTTTGTCTTTGTTTTCTCTGATTTTTCTGAGTTTACCTTCACAGTGAGTTGAAAGTGTCTGTCTTCACCACACTTCTGTAGGTGGTAGCTAGAAAGCATTATTTATCCAATGGTGAAAAAAATTCTGTGTGTCAGTTATTTCCTTGAGGAATGTACGGTCTGACTATTTTTAAAAGTGCTGAACACCTTCATAAGCGATCATTTTATTTACAGTAGTAAGAGCGTAACTCTTCTCCATCCTTCTCACAGAAGTTGTTTTTCAATTTTGGGGAAAAAAGCTGAACTTTCTATACCTCCAAGAGCAAGAGACTTCGTAGCTGCTAGTCATGCAACCATTACTTGTACTCTATAGTGATAGACAATATGTAGGCTAAGTTCAAAGAGTTTAAAACAAATTACTGTAGGAGCTGGCTGTCGGTACTTTTATTTTTTATCTGCTGGAGGTGTTATCAGTAAAAACCCCACCAAAACCACCTTTTGTGAAAGCCTCTGTGAAAACAGTACTACACAGACGTTGTATCATTGAATCTAGTGGCAGACTTAAATTCATCAGGTAATGAATTTCCGATGATGATCGAGCTGCGAATGAGATATGCCATTTCCTCTGCTTCTGAGAAGCTGTTCCTGAGCCTTCGTATTTATGAGATGCCATCTTTCAGGGTAAATTTATTTGTTATCACTTGTATCTGTTTTTTCTCCAACCATTGTTGCCATTTAGCATAATTATGTCTTTCGTCTTTGGTGCTCACGCCTTTGTGTTTTAGTGGATATCAATCTTATTTCCTTTCAATAGTTGATTTGTTACAGTAATTGAGCAAGCTTTTTCCTTCCCTGTTGAGGGATGGACTCTATGCTCCTTTAATCACCCTTTCCCTGTATAAGGGTGAGTTAATCTCTGAGTGTGTGTGGATGAGGAGATGTTTGAGCATAGTTAAAAACTATAGTATTTCAAAACTGTATCACAGAAGACTTTTTAATTTGGATACTTATTTTTGTCTTTCAACTTGATAATATCCCACTTTAACTTTTTTATTCTTCTGCTTGCATGCTCTCTTATGCTCTCTCCCTGGCTAGACAATCTTTTCTGTTTGACTTTCCATGCAGAGTCCAACTCTGCCTGACCCTTGACAGCTCGGATTTCCAGCCCTTTATGCTTTTGTACCAAATCTGTTGCCAGCTTGTTTTCTCCAACATGGCAGGCTTTCCCATCGTGGCTCCCACCCCTCCCCTGCTATAAGAAGCATTCATTTGTGAGGGAAATGCTGAATGTCCCTAGCAAGAGAACTTACTCATCAAACAGCAGAAGTGACCGCCAGTTCTACGTACGCTGTGTAGCTGCCAGGAATCCTGCAAGCTGTTTCATGCTATTTGGGCTATCCAAATGCAGCATTTTCAAATTGGTGACCATGACATCAACCAGGAGCTGTGACAAGCAAAGTTGCATGGTCAGTTCTCTTGACCAGAAGAATAATACAAAAGAAAAGGTACCTAATAATTCAAATCAATAAGTGTCTAGTAAGTGCAAGAAATACACTGTAGAGGATAGCCAGTGTTGCTCAGGATGTTGACAGTGCGAACTGATGTCTTTCTCAATTACTTTCTGCCTAAACTGCTTTGTGTGCTGTTACCAAGAGAAGGGTGCTGAAAGTCTCCTGAGAGGCAGGTTCTTCTTAGCATTTTACTGTAAGTTGGGTATAATGGCAATTAAATTGTAGAGGAGGAACAAGAAGCTGAAGTACTGAAATAAGATGCTCTGTTCACTTAATAATAAACTCAAGCAATTGCAGATCCTTTTTGTGTTCTGGTTGTTGCCTTGTATTAAGGTGCATCAGGTACACTGCAATCTTTCAAGCACTAGAACAGTGTATTAGTGTTGTCTTTCTGGTGTTAGACTTGAATTAATCAAATCTCCAAGCTGATTTACTTCTGCACAAGACCTAAGAAAAATGGTGTTCTGTTTCTTTAATCCAGTTTATGTGTTTAAATTTATACAGCAATCCGTGGTGCAGAAAAGCTGTAGAGAATGATTTACTGTGGCTCTGAAGTCGTCCTGGGGATTCTACGTGTAACTAAAATGCACATTTGTGAAGTGTGTTTATGGTGAAGAAATGACATATAGCCATTTCAGAGAAAAGGTGCATGACTTAACCGTTAGATGTGTTTGGCATGTGTCAGCTCATAAAGTGAGTATTACAGGGGTGAAACTGCAAGGAGAGCCGTTAGAGAGCCCCTAGGCTGCAGTTTTACCTAACTGTAGCCTTCCAAATCTCTTTTCTTCATTTCTGCCTTGTATCTCGTGTTTGGATAATGTATTTCAAAATGACTTCTGTTCCCTCATTCGAAGAACTTGGGGTTGGGTTAATTCTCAACCTGTATGAAGGCAAAAGGCCTTCCCATCAGAGCAGAAACTGACAGGAAAGCAGAAGTGGCAAATCTGACACAAGGTGAGTTAGGCTGTTCTTTTCAAGATTGGGGTAAATGAAGAACTAGATGCTACCCTGGCTTCCTTTAAAGCAACACACAGTTACAAAGCCAGCTAGTCACAAAATAATGATGACACAATTCAATGGTTGGTGTAGCAGGTAAATGTTTTGACAAAATTCTAATTAAACATGGAAGTCATAAGGGTATGTAGTTGATACAAGTAAGATATAAATAGCTTTAAATACACCCTTGCGTTTTCACATTATCGGCTTTTACCTGTCAGCTGTAATGAAAATACTGTTTCCAAAGTCTCTGATTTCATACGGCTAAATCTTAGATCAATACTTGTCGTTGAAACAGTTTCTCAGACGTGCTGGTTTCCATGGCTGTGCTTTTTGGTTCTGCCCAGTATTCCTTTCTGTCCGTGTTTTCTCAGTGCTTCTTGAATCCTTCTCCTCACTCTGTAAACACCCATGAGTAACGTCAGTTGGGTCCCTGTGGCCACCCTCTCTTCTGTGGTCCGTCTCCAGAGGAGATGATTTTTAGCCATCTCTTTCTAACATTTATGTTCATGACTCATGCTTTTACCCTAAGCTATAGTTTCTGATCTCTTCTAGTTGGCATCTAGCATGATTGCAAACCCAGTTTAGCTAAAACAGATCTCGTGTTCTTGACTCAGTGTGTTGGACTTCAAAGCCACTGTTTCTGTGGTCTGGCTTCTGCCAGTAACGCACCGGCTGCTCTGGGACTGATGTTCCTGATGGCCAGAATGCAACAAAGCCTTGAAAAGCTTTTCTTCCACTTGAAGTTTTGAGTTTTACATGAAATTTCCTTTGGCCTGTTCTTACGTTAAGGTTGTGGCTCAGAAGATGAAGGTATAAAGGTCTGTTATTCTCTAAGACTACAAAAGAACTTCCAAAATGACTATCCATGGTTATCACTAAAGCATTCATTTAAGATAGAAATATGAGACTAACAAAAACTGAGTTGTTGTTCTCCTTACTTAACGTACTTGTTCATCTCTTGGAGCACAGTGTAGGTAACAACCTTATTTATATATTCTTGATAATAACTTATGGCTATTTTCTGTTACATACTTTTAGATAGAATAAGGTCATTTGACAAGTTTTTGGTCTAGTTTTTAATATTTGTTGGCGTTTAATATAACTACAGAATGATTTAAGGTCAGGCAATCAATTCTGTGAATATAAACATCTCCTTAAGTATGACTGCTAACAGATGTTTTGGTAAGCATTTATGCCTGTGAAGTGTTTTGCTTTGTAACTGCTGCTTTTGAGGAAAAAATACGTTTTTATTTATAAGGCTGGTGTAACCCCCTATGATTAAAGCTTTGGGAACATCTCATAGTCTTTTAGATTGCAACTTTAACAATAATGTTTTTGCTTTTAATATACTTGTTTACAATATGATTTGGAAAAAAATGTTAGCCTCTCAAAACTCTTTAGGAGTCTTAACTTGCTTTCAGAGGAGACTTAAAAAGCAGGCTGGCAGACGGTGTCTGTAACATGCATAAGCAGACTTTGTCGATTTGGTGAAAACTCTTCCATATCTGACCGCAACTGTAAACTGTCATTCAGTAGCTGAAGAACACACGTAATACCTTTTCTGCTTTCCTTGGCCTTATGGTATTGTGTTCTTCAAATTCAGGTCTGACACAAATTCTGATAGAAGCTCAACGTGTGTAACATAAAACTAACGTATTTTCCCCATGCTTTTTGTAGAAATCAATAGGAGCTTGACTCTGAAAAATTCTGTTTAAATAAAGATGTTTTATGTGAGGTGAATCGAAAGATGCATTAAGAATCACCTACTCGTTATAAATGAGCACATATTATTGCTGTGGAAAAGAAACTTACCACTTTAGTTAATATGAAAGCATCCTCCTTTTTCATGACTTCCACAAAAAGGAAGGTTTTAGGCTTTGTTTATTAATCACACTGCTCTGGAAGGTGACCGCTGCTGCCTAAAAGTCCTCTGTTCAGACTGGCTGGAGCAGCGTTGTTGCTTAGAACTACAGAATATACACTGCCTCTCTCCTTTTTGTATGGCACCTTTCAGTTAACGCAGAATACTTCGGCATTCGTTTTGTTCTTATGCTGTACATAGTATTTCTGTTAACTTCTCTATTATATGCTACCATTCAACATGGAACTGTATGTTCTTTGGCTGTTTCTTCCTGCAAAGTTTTAGTTATTTTGAGAGAATGCTTTACTTTGTCTCATTTACAATTTGAAAACTTGAAATTATTTTCTATCAGTATTGCTGCTAACAGTGTCTTTAAGCAAAAACTAATAGTAATAATAACGAAATCACCTTCTATAAGATTTTATTAAATTACATAGAAGGCAGAAGCATCACGTCAAATCCCTACTGGAAAATATTTTTTTAGTATTATTAAAAGCAAGGAAATATGGCAATATGTGTTGATACATGTCAAAGAGCTGCAATTTTAATCTCCAGGTTTTTGGTAGTTTTTAATTCTCAGAAGTAGTGTTACTGTTCGTTAGGTGATAACTTTTTTACTGCATCATCTTATTGGTATCTGGGAATGACTACTGCTCAGTTTAAGTAGGAACTTGTTTCAGAGCTAGAAGTCCTTGGTGTTAGGGAGATGAAGAAACAAAGAGTATTTCCTGCATGATAGAAGAAGTTTGTAAATTATTTCATCTGTTGGAAAAGTGGAATAGATTTAAACGGTTTTAATCTTCTTTAGAAGATCTCATCAGATCTCTTGTCTTGGCAGATATTTGTATAGCCAAAGGACAGTATAATTTATAATTAAGCCTTTTTTTTTTTCCCCATGAAATAAACATCTGAAGATGAAGACTTTCTCTGTGGAGAAAAGGGTAGATTTGTCTCTCAGATGTGCCTTGTAACAAACTCTATTTACTGTTTAGCAATTTGAAAGGGATGCTTGGCAATTTATATAGTAGTGCTGCAGATGCAAGCAATTTTCAGATAAAACAAGTGATCAATCATTTTTGGGGAGACAGTGTTTTAAAAAAAAGATTCCATGGAAATGATATTTTTGGAAATACTTCTTCCTAGCTCCCTCTGAGGACTGATTTCATCCATTAGAGCCGTGACTTCAGCAGTGTGCTTTAATGTGCTCTCTAATTATGAGTGTAGTAATGACGAGACCTAGTTTAATCTGGCAAGCGAAAATAAGCTTGGATTTATTTCTGGGTTATAGAAGAGTAGTTGAAAGAACCATTAAAAACAGTTTTTGATAAACTTTCCTTTGAAAACACCCTTATGTTCAGAAAACAAGAACCTCATTGACTCTAGGCAAGTGAGGCAGGACGCAACGCAAAAAATGGTTGGTAATAAAGGTGTTGTGTGGCAATCAGGAACTGTACTCTTCACATGAAGAACTGGCAAGCTGCACAAGCTTCACTTTGGCATTTTTAAATTCTGATGTGTACTTTTAAAATTCTGATGTGTACTTTTGATAAGAGAACTGTATAACACATCTTTAAGATAGAAGCTGAGGGTGAGTGGGACAGATGGGGTAAGCTGGGAAGAGAGCAACGTGGCTAGTGATGGTCAACTGGGCTTGCAGAGCAACAGGCCCGTGCTGTGGAGGCTATCTGTATCTTCCTAATTTCGACATTTTAGAGACAAGGTATTGAGTCAGTGGCACCTTTTCTTCTAGGGCCTGTTTTAGGATTACTGGTTTGTTTAGTTGTGGTAGGACACCATTATTGTTTTTCTGTTGTGTTGTTTTTTAACAAGCATAGAAATAATGCAAGCTTGTCTATCTCTTTGCAGCTTTTACGAGAGTTGAAGCACCCTAATGTGATTGCATTACAGAAGGTTTTCCTTTCTCACAGTGACAGAAAGGTTTGGCTGCTGTTTGATTATGCTGAGCATGACTTGTGGGTAAGTACAGATTTCCCTGAGAGTTTGAGATAGTGTAATATAAGCTTGAACAAACTGAAGTGTGTGTGGTGTACCTTCATGTAACACAGATGCATAAATTTCTTGCTCTGTAATTAAGGGTCTAACTGACATCCTGTTCTTAGTTCGCTTTCATCTTTCCTTTAAAACATGCAAAAAGCTCTGTAGATTTTTTTAAAATGTCAGACTTCATTTTGAACCTAAAACAAATTTCCTTTAACGTTTAATTGGAGTTAAGGAGTTAAAGAGAGTATTCCTAAATTAAGACCTTGCAAAATAGGGATGGAAAGTGCATTAAATATTTTCTTTCCCTACAGTTTTGCCAAAAAAGAGGGACAGGAATTACTTCACTGAGCTCTCTCACTGAGATACAGTGGAAGTGACCAACGTTCAATTATGTAATTCCGAATGGTGAATTTCTGGCAGAACGAATTGAATGAAAATAAGAAAAGAACTAAGCACTCACTGTTGATTGGGCCTACTGATGTGCTGTCACAATATGGAAGAGGAGTGGAGACTTGGATGTCTGTAAATTTCCAGCAAAATGTGATAGGATTTGATTAATCTGTTGTAGAGGTAGAACATGAATGACAGCATGAGCTGAACTCAAGCTCTAAACCTTTCAAAGAAGTGATTTGCTTGGACCTGGGTTAGAATTTAAACCCAAAAGGTATCAAACACTTACTAAGAGTAACCAATATGTTTATTCTTCCTTTGAAAGTACTGTCAAGAAGAGAAGGTGGTAATATTAATTTCAATATTGCTTTTCAAGGATTCAGTAATACGGAAGTTGCTATTAGTAATTATGGTGGTTGCTCATTTTTGTTCAAGAGCTAATGCATGTGCACTTGTAAATGACACAAAAATGTAACCTGGAAGACAAACTAAGACCATGCAAACAGATATTTTTGGCTCAGAACAATTAAAGTCATGAGATTTCAGCCCCTTCTTATGCTTAAAAATAATTGGATTTCTCTTGTACAGCAGCAGCTTTGTATTTTAGTTTCCTTCATCAATTTTCAGTGTACACAGAGTTTGTGTATTTCTCACAACTGGTGACAGTGACGATGAATAGAATTGCAGCAGATAAAACCCTGTATAGATAGAAATTATTTGTGCGTCAGCTGGGTTTACTCATCGTAAAGAACTAACACATGCAAACACGTTTTACTGCTACATTGAGTGACTTGTTTAAAACAGCTTTTTTCTAAACTTTTTCCGTTCAAATTTATTTGGGGCATGTGCTTTTTACACTACATGGTGATTTTTCACATCATTTAACGCTTCAGATAAAGAATCACTGCGGTCTGAGGTTCTTACCACTTGTTACATCTGGCTGGGTATTGGTCATAATCTCTGTGAAGTTAATTCTTTTCCATTTTTTTGAGATTGAATGTTTGTTGTACTAGTTATTTGATGTGAACTGGTCTCCTACTTCCTAACACTCTTACTTTTTTTTCTATGGGACATACAACAAATCATTTTTCCTTTCCTGTATAATTGCCCATGTTTCCTTGCTTCTTTAGCCTTTACAGGAATTCTTTTTCCTCCTTTGCATAAAATTAGCCATATTCAAGGCACTCTTGGTTCTGGCTTAACCTTGGTCCTCATTTCCCTTACCGTCAGCACTTCCCAAGCATCATTCTTGATTCCCCTTTTGTCTCTTTTGCTCACTCCCAACTTTGTGTCTTTTTCCACGCTGCCTCCTACACATGGAACAGCCTCCCAATTAACGTACGTAAAGATCCTTCACTATCCTCCTTCAAAAACCTCCTAAAAATCCACTTATTTTGTAACGCATTTCAGTAATAACCACCACTTGTCATTCTGTCTGTGTTGTGTTGTGTTTTGCATTTCCTGTGCTTTACAGCTTGTGCCCTTTCAGCAGTTTGGGGAAGGAATTGTACTAGGGGATTGGCACGTTTTGTTACTGGTTTGCACCATGTGCTCCCCCAGCACTACTTAAAAACAAAGTAAGTTTGTTCATCGTGGGTATCAGTGTAGAAGGATTTAACTCTTGACAGATGTGCCATTTCTAGACCAACATGGATTCCCAAAGACAAACAGCTTTAAATGTAGGCATCTTAGGGTTACTTACCAAGATTTGTCTTTAAGCATGGGAATCATCCATGTTCAAAGCTGCCTGGCTTTAGTAACTCTTACTGGCTTCAATGAGAGGAGTAGATGCTCATTACTTATAAACATCAGATTAATTAAAATCATTACATTTTCAGCTTCTGTACTGGAAACATTTGGCAAGAGATGAATAAACTGTATTAGATGCTATCTTTTTCTGTTCGTTTTGTAATGCTGAAAAAAACTGTCCCATTCTAATGAGGAAAAGTGATGGTGCCAATTAAGCTTATTAAAAAGTTCTTTTATGGTGAGCAACAACTTTTTTTTTTTAAACTTTGCATTTAATTTCCAAGGATCAGACTGCTCAAATCTGAAATTTGAGTTAAGATAGCAACATACTTTATAACTTGCTGTAATTCCTGTAGATATCATTACCAGGGGATGAAGAAAGCTTATGCTTATTTAGAACTAGTTTTGACAGGTATTGATGAAGACTAATTGTGTTGTTATTGCCTACAAACATGCTCAGTTTGTCTGCTAAACCTATCACAGATTTTTCCTTCACCTCTCAAGTTACATTATACAAAGCAATGTGTAACTATTCGTGAGATTACAGTGCAGAATGGCTAAGAATTTAGTAGATCTTTTGACGAATTGATTTATACCTTGTGTTTATTTTAATTACCAAAATTCTCAGTGTAACCTGCAAATGATTTCCTTGTGATTTTTCTGGGCTATTAGCCTCAACTGGTAAAGTTCTTAGGCTATTGAATGTGCCACATATGCTAACTTAGAGCATATTATCTACACTGTCATCACTGCTTACATATGTTTATGCTATGAATTAAATGCAAGATTCCTTAGCTTGTACCTCACCATGTGTAAAGGAAGCATCTGACGCAAGGTTTATAAAGGCGCATGGCCGCAGCTGTTACTGAATACCTCATACATTATGGGCTACATCCTTTCTTAACTCTTGGTAATTTGCTTCAGTCTCACACCTTTGCTGTATGCTTTGATTGTCTGAAAGTTTCACCTTCAGATGTTCACAGCCAGAGAACCGTCTCTTGCTCCTTCTCTAGCGAGGAACATTCCCTTTTCGATATTCACTCGTAATGTCTTGGATGCTTTTCATTCAAATTGTATCCAGATTTTCTTTCTAGATTTGTTCATGTTTAGATTAAATATATATAAGTAACCTAATAGTTAACATATACCTCAATTAATCTAAAGCCCATGGGTGGAATTGATACTATTATTAAATTACCTTTTCCAGTACACAGACTTTATAGTCTTACAGTAAAACTATGCATGGATGAACAAGGGTCGTTGCTGTAACTGATAACATCTATTTTCTTCTGTGTTCTTTAATGACTTAAAAGGAAAAAAAAGGTTATTTTGAATGCATGTTGTTTGTTGTTTTATCACTGAGGAATAACATTTGTTTACAACTTCCATATATATTCTTTTATGTCTTAAGTAGTGCATTACTGTTTCAGAACTTCCTATGTAAAACTTTGAGACATTATTCAAAATTATATTAAAAGCATTGAATGCATGACGAGCCTTAACTGGGCTTTTCTTAAAGATTGATGCAAGTGAGATCTGCTCTAGGGATTAATTCTGTTTCTTGAAAGCGTAGTTACTTTGAGCCATTGGAGAGGTTATAATACTGAGAGATTTTGTTTAGTTCTCAGCTAGTCTCCTATACTTCTATACCATCAGCGTTTTAATACTGGTAGTAATTCAAGCACGTGTTTTATAAGTACTGCAAACAAGCACATGATCAATGTGTTCGATTCAACAGTCTCTATTTTTAAAAAGGATTTTAGATTCTAAACAACATTATTGTAACTCATTTTTTATTTTGAATTGATAGGGTGTCTCCTTTTCTTGCAGAGTACAGAGTTAATTCACAATCTCACTTAACATGTATGTGTAATTTCAAAGCTTTATGGTTCCCCCCTTTGTGGAAATCTATGTTGTAATTCAGAATGATTCAAAAAAAAAAAATTAACTCCTTCTGAAAACTAGTGACACGTCTATCATGGTAAAATGTGTTGAATATGTCTTATAGCTGTAAAAACACTGCTGATTCTTAATAAGTGATTAAATTATTAAAAAGTATTTGATATTGAGTGTGATCATACATTTGCTATCTAAGACCAGTTAAACAATGATCTGGGTATTTTTAGGTTTTGTTGAATGTTTATATCTTATTAGATTCTAGTGATCTCTAAGAAGTAACTATTTAATAGCAAATATCACTGAGAAACTAAAAATTCAGCTCAAAGTTATCTTTGATAATAACAAAAATATATAGGCAGACTGCTTTTGTGCTATATGGAATACTTGTTGCATATATATTCTGCTTTTTTAAAATTTAGGATGGGGGTAGTCATGTGTACTTAAATTTAGGGTAAGGGTGGTCATGTGTACTTTAAAAAAAAAAAATCATCAAGTAACGAAAAGGAGAAAATACTCATACTGTATATGAATTTCATAACACTCCTCCTCGCTCAATATCTGAAAAATATGCTTTAATAACTGAAATTATGTTCTTGTATACTAAATAAAATTGTGAGGGTGTTGCATACTGATTTGTGCAATAACCTTGCAAATTTGTTTAATCATATGAATGTTTTCTAATAGATCTGAGCTTTTAAGTCTTCAGATCTGGTGCAATCGGTTATAACTCTTAACTTCTTTTAGGCTTCAGTTTAGCTTTTAATCATGAGAATAATCCAAATGCTAGTCAATCACAGATATTTTTATTTACTTGAAGAAAGCTTTCTCAGTGTAACAATTTAACTTCTCTCTTCTGATTTCTTGTAGTCATGTGTATATTTTTAGTTCAGTCCCAGTCCATGGAAGTCTGTACAGTCTTCCATCGTGTACATATTTACCAATACAGCATCCTGCTAGATGAGGGAAGAATATAAGATTTATTGAAGGGAGTGGCCTTGAATAGTTTTTGATTGCTTTAAAGTTATAATTCCAATTGTCAGCCATTGCTACAGAAGGTTGTCTTTACACCATGATTTATCCTTTACACCATGATTTATACTTTCCAATTATAGTAAGTAGGGTGTTTTTTGACACAAAAGTGATAGCTGGACTTACAGACAGCAACACCATTCCTTGTTGATAGCTGTCTGGTCTGAGAATGCACTCGTCATATCACAAAAGACAGTTTATTTCTCTGGCTTTTTCTGCTAAAGCTGTAGAGTTGAGGGTAGTTTATGTTTAATAGTAGCAGGGATATTCGGTATTTCAGATATATACTGAAAGGATAATTGAATCCTGACTTAAGATTATTATATGGACTTTTTTTTTTAACATGTTTAGTTCTTGAAGATCTAGAAGAACTAGAGACTCCTGTGAAACCTGGGAAAATGATACTGAATCTGTTTTACGTTCACGTTTACTCTCTGCTTCAAAGTTTAGGTATTTAGAGTAAGTAACGTTTAGCAAAACTTAATGTATTAAAGCTCCTTTCAAAGTTACTTAAAATGTTGACCTCGTTTCACTTGGAAATGGCTGTGGTTAATGTGACTCTAAAGAAGATACTTGAGAATGACTGCAGAATGGCATTGTTTAGAGAGAGGGTGCTGAAGCTTATTTTTTTCTCCTCCTCTTTCTAAGGACCACTGTGTGATGTTTTAATGCACCCCAAATTGGAAACTTAATCTCTGTAGAAATACTTCTACCCACTTTTGTTTTGATATGATTTTAGTTTGCTTGTGATATACCCTGGACAGATTTTTTTGTCTGAACTTTGGTGTCTGAAATTAGTTCTAAGCTTAGGCTTGTGCGGGCGTGATTTATTTTTGCAACAAGAAATGTTACTCAGGTTAAATGGCTCTATCTTTGCTTCATGTTTTTTAAATTTGTGCAAACAATGCATGTTTAGTTTTTGTACCACTTCAAGATTTTATTTTTCCATAATATCCTTTTAAGTGTTTTAACACATAACAATGCTAATCACCTTCATTTCAGTATTGATTGCTGAAGAGAGGTTTAAAGTGAGACTTGAAGCCTTATATTCTGAACCTTTTTCTTGACCCTGGCACAGATTTAATGTGTATGTAACCGGCATCACTTTATTTATAAAGCCTAATTTTACTTTTTATGGGTGCATTGGAATTGTCTGACATGCTTGTGTTTTATTCTCAAAAGTTGGATGAGGATTTGGATAGAAATAAGAGTTTTGCTGAAGTGTGGGAGCAGGCAGACAATTTACATCAGCGGGGAGAAGCACCTGCATGGACAAGATAAAATTTCATTTTGATGGAAATGCATGTAGTTTTAAAACAAGAATTTATTTGAGCAGGAGAACTCAAGAAATCAGTTCTACTAGGGAGTTGTCTTGATGTCGAGCACCTGTATGGATCATCTCATGTCTGTTGAGGTGACAGCTTGTATTGTAACTTCTTTTAGTAAGACATATGTGAGATGTCTCCTTCAGGGACTCGCTTCCATGAAAACTTTCCAGATCTAACTTTGTTTTAACCACTGTCATACTGAACAGCAGTTCTTGAAATCAGGAATGGGACGAAACAAACATAGTGTGTTTGTATCAGCTTGACTTTCTTACAAGGAGAATAAAATTAGGATCTTTCTGAATGCTCATTTCACTACTTGATGTAAATACTAGGGGTTTTCATGGAACAAACTAATTTAATTTGGTCTATACTATCTTGCATTCTGTTTACATTACTTACAGTGGAAGCTTTAGAAAATGTATGTAGCTCCTCATGAGCCAATTTTTGAGCCAATTTTCAAGCCAATTTCAACACTTTGGGCAGCACAGAAGCACATGAACTACTGGACTGAATACTGTTCCATGAGTTGCAACCATATTTTCATTCAGAATGCTTAATTATATTTCAATTCTTTATTATTGCCATTTATATGGTCTTGGATTTGCTGAAGTTAAGATGGTCTTGCCAGGCACATCTCCCTGCTGGAGCAAAAAGCAGCAGAATTGCTCAGGTTAAAATTCCCTTAGTATAGTTGTGGTGGTATAGCATCTTTGGCTATGCGCCTGACCTGCCTGATCTGAGAAGCTCTTGTCAAATTATGACAATTCATTTATTTCTGTTGTGGTGCTCTTATTTTTCGTTTTTAATTTTTATATGAGGAATATTTTCCTACAATAATGGTAGGGACTATACAGATATATTTCTGAAGTTAAAAGAAATGAGTAATGAGTAAAAGCTTGGACTTGTTGCCACCAGTAGAAAAGATGCCGTTGAGTAATGGCACCAGTTTCCTCTTGTTTCTTAAAGCAGCATTAAAATTGCTGTTTAGTGCTGCTTGTGTGTAATGCTCTTTTTAAAATACATATATTTGGGTAGCTGCATACAAGAAATTTGGAGAACTATTTTTTTCACAAACCCTTTGAGAATTGGCCATGATCACAAGCACTGTGTATACACATTCCAGTGGCATGGGGCAAACACAGCTTTTCAATTCCCTTTACTATTTGGCCCTGTAGTATGTTTTTAGTTTAGATTTGAGAACTGAGCAGGAATTAAACTGTGATGGGGTGAAGTTAGCTCTTGTGACTAACATAAACTTGTTTATATCAGAGTAAGTATGCAACAATTTTTATTTACTTTAGTAGGAAACTGAATTTTATTTAATGGTGATATTGCTTGCTTTAAAGCAAAACTATCAGTTGTAATTCTCGTCTGAAATTCAAAAATATGTACAGTAGGCATTGGCTTAAGCTTAGAAATGTCAAGATAACCCTGTTTGGATAGAGCTATGTTATCTTTGTATTATTAATTTTGAATGTCTTGCTGCTGTCAAAGTTGTGGTGTTTTTGACATTTGTTTCCCCTCTGCATTGTACTTGAGGATAGGAAATTTTGAAGGTGATGTAAACCTGTCCCATGGGATGTCTCGCTAGATATCGCATGAGCCATTTGTTGTGTGTGGTTCTGGCAGAGCAGGGGCCAGCCCTCTTCATGCTGAGGCACCTGGGGACAGGGGGCTGTCCATAGCTGTGAGCAAGAGTTTTCCTAATTCTTTTGCAAGAAAAGACAAAGAAGTTCACAGCCAGCAACATGCAGGGCTTTTAATCATAGAACCACAGAATATCACAAGTTGGAAGGGGACCCACAAGCATCATCCGTTCCAACTCCTGGCTCCACACAGGACCACACAAAAATCAGACTATGCCTGAGGCTCGGTGCCATGACCACTGCCCTGGGGAGCCTGTCCCAGTGCCTGACCACCCTCTGGGTGCAGAACCTTTCCCTAACCCCCAGCCTGACCCTCCCCTGTCCCAGCTCCATGCCATTCCCTCGGGTCCTGTCGCTGTCCCCAGAGAGCAGAGCTCAGCGCCTGCCCCTCTGCTCCCCTCGTGAGGGAGCTGCAGGCCGCCATGAGGCCTCCCCTCAGCCTGCTCTGCTCTGGGCTGGGCACACCAAGGGACCTCAGCTGTTCCTCATACGTCTTGCCCTTCATACCCTTCCTCATCTTCATAGCCCTCCTCTGGACAATCTCTAATAGTTTTATGTCCTTATATTGTGACACCCAAAACTGCACCAAGTGCTCAAGGTGAGGCTGCACCAGAGCAGAGCGGGACAATCCTTTCCCTTGACCAGCTGGCAGTGCTGTGCCTGATGCACCCCAGGTTACGGCTGGTCCTCTGAGGCTGCTAGGACACACTGCTGGCTCATGTTCAACTCACTGCTGACCAGAGTCCCCAGTGTGTATGTGTAGCTGCAGTTGTCCTGTCCTAGGTGCAGAATCCATCTGTTGATGTTGTTGAACTTCACCTGGTTGGTGATTGCTCAGCTCTCTAATGTGTCAAGATCTCCTTGTAAGGCCTCTCTGCCCTTGAGGGAGTCAACAGCTCCTCCTAATTGAGCATTATCTGCAGAGTTACTTAGTATGCATTCAAATCCTGCATCCAGATCATTTCTGAAAACATTGAAGAGAACTGGCCCCAAAATGGAGCCCTGAGGAACCCCCTAAATGGCAATACTATGAGGACTGAGAGAAACAAGATCACTTAAGTAGCTGAGCTGAAAGCAGACAGAAAGGAGCATGCTTTCTTAGCCTTTGACTGGCACAAACCAGCACATGAGCAAAATGATGTAGGATATATCTAGGTGGTATGCGACGGTGAAGAAGGAGCAAGCTTATCCTTTCCATGTTATGAAGTGGTAGCTTGAGCTAGAAAGTCTGGTTGAAAGGCAGGGTACTTCACCTTAGCTCTACATTGACACAGTTGTGCTAGCTCTGGTTTAGAGAGGTACCTCACATTCAACATAAGGGTGGATACCTGACTCAAAAGTTCATGTAAGCATGCTCATGGAACAGCAGAAAAAGAGGAAACCTCATCCTGTACCCTCACAGAAGTCTTGCTCCAGTGGGTGGTCCTGGCATGCTACTAGTTGCTTCATTAATAAATAGCATCCCGCTCCTTTGCGGCTCTCCCAATACTTTAAAAGTCTTAGTGCTTTAATATTTCAAGGGACAAAGCCTTCGGCAGGGTTCTTGGTTCATTTGAAGAAAGCTGGCAGGGACAGAAAGCAGGGGGCCCACTTACTGCCTTTGCACACACAGGATGCAGCTGAGCCTGCTCTGCTGGGGCTGGAAGGGTAGAGTTCCTTCTGAAAGTACCAGGTGTTGATTTAGTCACGTTGTGACCTAGGAGAACCTTTGCAGTTTCATTTTCTGTATTCCTGTATTACAATGGTTTTTGTGGATTCTAGTTAGCTTTTAAATAGGCATAAAAATCCATTTTAGTGGTTGCATGTGCTTTGAAAAAAGGGCTGAGCTTGGTTTAGGGGTCTGTGTTGTATGTAACCCTTGCCTTTTGGTGCTTTTGTATTTTTTTTTAATGCTGTGTATTAATAAAGATATTAATTTTGGATGTTAGAGTATGGTTACTGCTTTTTAAATCATACTGTAATTACCCATGAAGGTTATTATCTTGTAAGCATTGTACAGTATTGGAAGGTAGGGGCTCCCAGTTGAAAATCTGACACAAGATCATTTTGTGACATGACAACAAGAAAACTTTTCTGGGGAAATAAT
The DNA here is from genome assembly GCA_011074415.1 of Stictonetta naevosa. NCBI lineage: Eukaryota > Metazoa > Chordata > Aves > Anseriformes > Anatidae > Stictonetta > Stictonetta naevosa. The sequence goes on from CM021699.1 coordinate 69,413,815, forward strand.
TCCTTAAAGCTTTCCACTATACTTTTCAGAGTGATTGCACAATTACAGAATCAGGTACTGAGAGCTTTGGTTGTTTGCTGGTTCTGATATATATATAAATCTAATAATCTTGTAGACTTCTTTTAAACTTTCTTTTAATATACCTACAGCCACTGCTGTGTTACATGTAGTAGTGAAAGGATCAGTGGAAGCTTTAATGTTAATAGGGACTAAACAGTTTTTTATTTTTTTTGAATAATCTTTATACTATATTATCTACACGTTTGCCAAGTGCCATTTAACAGAATGAAGCGTTAAGAATGGCTGAAGTTTGGTGAAAGCCAGAGGTGACATTAACCATGAGGAAACATTAACCTGTAACCCTTTTCCTTGGGATTGGTAGTGACAGATGTAATGGAGGGTGGTGCTGGAGGGAGCAGAGGTCTAATGAAAGCACAGCCATTGGCTATCTCTTACACTTGGAGGGGGATGATCTCGAGCTAGACAAAACCTATTTTAAAAATTGGGTAATCAGTAGTCTTGTTGCTGTACAGATTAGCATTCTGAATCGCTTTCATTAAAAATGCAAACTGCCTTTGCAACTTCTGTCTCACAAAAAGCACATAATTGGAAACTATTTTGTTACTTGTGATGCTTCTTTTAACCTCCTTCAAACAGGGTGCATATTTTTCATCTGAATGAATAGATTTTGTTGTTTGCTTAATGTTGAGTTTGCGTAGCCCTGTGAGTAGTGTCACCTCACCTGAGATTGAACAGGTAGAAGGGCCTCGCCCCACTTGTTATATGGTGCAGCAAAACCAAAACTAACCCATCATCTCCATGTTGATCTTACAATAAATATTAATTAGTTTATGAATATTTCATGATCTCTCAGCAGTCTTTTATCTTTTTTCATTCTTTCAACTGACTAATGCTAGGGTCCCTTTTTGCATTCCATGGTTTCAAGTGCTATTTGTCCTCTCGTGGACTGACTAACTTCTGTAACCCAGGAATGACTTGCTTGTCATCATCAATTAAGTATATGGCCAAAAAAGTGAGAATGTAACCAGTTTTAGATGTTGTCACATAGTCTCACCCTAATTATGTGAGATTTTGTTTCATCTTTCTCTGGTGCATTCTGATTTGGGGGGGAATGCTAAAGTGTTGTGGTAGGTACTCTGTCCTGGGTGGTTTTGGAGGGTAAGGAAGGGGGTGAAAACAGAGCACAAGCATCTTTGCAGTATATGCTGCTGGTTTAGAAGCTTCTGATCCAGCAGAGGTGTGGTAAGAGGATCCCCAATGGGTAGGAGGGAGGAGAATGTCCAAGAAATTTTACTGGAGGTAAGTAGCCAGTCTTCAGATGTTATCAAAAGCTTGACAGCTATTTTTAAAGCAACTTGGAAGATAAAAACAATTTAAGAAAACTGGAAGTACATCACTATTATTTTTAATTGCAAATTTCAACAAACTTTGTATTTCATTTCATTATTTAGTGTTACTATTTAAATAATAAAAAAGTTTTGTTATCTAACAAGCTTTGTGTTTCTACTTGTTTTATTTCTAGCATATTATCAAGTTTCACCGTGCCTCAAAAGCAAACAAAAAGCCCATGCAGTTGCCAAGATCTATGGTTAAATCACTACTCTACCAGATCCTTGATGGAATCCATTACCTCCATGCAAACTGGGTGCTTCATAGAGATCTGGTAAGTGTTGCATGCTTTACCTGGCTAAGAAAGTTTCACGTGCCTGTCATTGGGTAGGAAAAGTCCCTATTAGTAATCTTGCATATCGATCCGTACAGTTCTTCCTGTTATTGTTGTGGGAGACCAATGGAGATTTTAAACATGAAAACAAACTATGTTTTTACATTGTTCTTGTCTGAGTCATCTGAGCCCGGACAATGATGCTAGATCCGGTAAAAGGGTTGCAGATATCAATATCCGAAAACAGTACATGAGCCAGCCGGTATACATTCATTGAACTTTCTTATAGGTTTGTGAGCTACTTTGAAAAGGCATTTAGGAAAGTGATTGATACTCTTGTACATTGTTCAGCTTACGTGCAAGTTACCATAAAAGCTAGTGAAAGAGTAGTTTTTCATGGAGTATTTCTTTTCCATGTGATATTTTTTTCTGACCGTGGGAAGAGAATTTTGAAAGAGTTGTCATCTTAGAAATTTCTCATGACCTGAAGTGGCTCTTTAAGTTGATTGCAGATTACAAGGGCAGCCAGTTGCCTTGCCTTAGTTATCCTTTCCCTTGAATTTCCCACCACTCCTAATACTTAAGCGAGTTGCTCTCGGTGGTTACAAAAAGAATATTCATATGGGTAGAGTGTCTGCTGCCACTTGCATTATAACTAGAATTTTAGGTGTGAGACAAACAGCATGGTGGTTAATACGGTAAATCTGATAGTAGTTATGCTGCATTGGTAGAGTAAGATCAGTAGTAGGCATGGTGGGAAACAGAGTGTAATGTGTGTGTGAAGCCACTGTCTTTATTTGGTTGGGTATTTCTCAGTTACCTTGGTAAATGAAACCAGGGATGCATGTCCGGGAGCTTATAACCACTGTTATAGTTTAGTAAGTAGACATAGTGTTCTCAAGTCTTTTAATAATGATTAAGGGGCTTAGATTCATTTTTGGATGCAGATTGAATGTTTTCTTAAAAGGTATGAGTAAGTTAAGACAGCCCTGGAGTGGAAGCTACAGATGTCTTCTGAAATAAGTTTTATTTAATTTTAGCTTTATTTAATTTTAGTCATAATACCTAGTAACAGTGGCCAGAACTGGGGCTTAGGTGTTGGTATGGATCATTTTTTACCTCGTTCTGTGGGATTTGTTGTTGATCTTTCTGTTAAATTCCAGATGTTAGTATATTTGTAGGCTTTTTTTTTTCCTTTGGAAGAATAGCCATGAGCAAAAGCAGGAAGCAAGTACATCTTCAACTCTCGTGCTACAATTATTACTTTCCTAAGGAGACAGCTGCTGTTTTGCCTGAATTCTGAAATGTAAGATATAGTTAAAAGGAACACCTGAAAAGTCTATTCAGCTATGTGTAAGGGACACGTACGTATTCATGGAACTATTCAGTATATATGCAGTCAGATGCCATACGTGAACTTGTTATCTTGATAGGAAATACAAGATGGTATTTAGGATAACAACAACAAATACCCTAGAGAATTTTCTTAAGTGTTTGTATTTCCAGCCCGCAACACCGGGTGTTTTGCATGAACAGTGCTGCTACTTTACAGGTTGTATTGGTTGTTGATGTGTTATAGCAAAGCTGGGGCATACTATCTCTCACTTCTCTTTGAACTTGGGGAATTAAGGGCTGCTTTTATGAAAAAGACCATTTTTCATATCATTGGAATGACTTGACTGTTATATTTGCAAAGGGAGAAGAATAGACATTTGTGAAGTCTGTGTTCTTGTTATGCAAATAAGTTTAAACTAATTCTTGGTTACTTCAGTGAGAGAAATGAAAACAATGAAAATTGCTTTGGTACAGTGGTGATTTAAAGGTATATTCACAATCATTACCTTTTTTTTAATTATTGCAGATCTCTGAAGAATTCAGGTGTTTCAAATAGTTGGTTTGTATCTTGAACACCAACAAAGTGATGATATTCTGCATGTGTCATGCCTGCTCTTGAAATTAGTATTAATGCAATCAGTTAGCAATCAATTTAAAGTCAACAAAATGATTTTTTTATATATGTATGATTTTTGGCTCATACACTCATACCTGTGATTTTTACTTCTAAGAATCATACCTCAGGCCCAATTAGGTTCAGCTTCTTGTGTAATAACAAGAACTACATCTCCAGTGTCATCTTAAGACAAAGTACAGTTCATCTGATGCTTTTTCCCTTAGCTCCTTTAGTTTACTTCCATGGGAAAAATATTTTTCTATTTTATGTAAGCCAATATTTTGCATCAAGACACCTTGTACTTTCCTGTTTTAATGTAACTCTGTTCCTGCTATTTTTAGCATGTGTTTGGATGTAGACCAAAGTTGGTGACATCCGTAAAAGTCATGTTATGCTTATTTCATTGTTTTTTTCTGTTTGAAAATTAGGTTCTCTAAGAATATGTAACATAATATTATTTAAATTCTCCTCGGCCACAGAAATGACCTTTTATTTAACAAGTGTTGCAATAAGAAAAACAAACATGGAGAGGTTAGGTACTTGCGTGGCGGTATTTGAAGAACAGGGCTTAAATCTTAATTTGGTGTTGTCTTAAACCAAAAGATGTTTTAAAGAAGATAGAACACCAAATGCGCTTTTAAAAATATTTCATCCTCAATGGATCTGTATTGTTAAATACCTTAAAATTGTTACCCTGAAGTTATTTTTAAGATCAGCAGTAGCCAGCAAAATTGTTACAGAGTGATAATGCATGTGAACAATGTGAATTTGGAGACCTGCAATACATATCATTATGTCCTTGGGCTGAGCTAAGGGATAGTTTCTACCACAAGGAGACAGTCTCAGTCTCCTCTTCAATACCACCAAAGCATTACCACCCATTTTAATTAGCTGGTGGATGACACTCATCTAACTCACGGTAAGCTCATTCAGGGAGTTAAATGCAGAGAAAGTATTCACTTTTCTCCCGAAGCATGAATTTCCTGTGGGGTTAGCTCCCTGAACAATCTTTTTAAAAAGATTTTAAAATGTGTTTAAAAGATCTAGTTCAGTTGCAATTCTAAATTTGTGTCTACCTTTAATCTCTGCTGGTGTAAGGTTTATGTCAGCTTATACTGTCAACACAAGTCCTAAATCAGGAAAGCGCCCAAACTGAGGCAAATTATAGTACCAGATAAGCTTGTACTCAGACTTCTAGAAATATGAAAATATTGTGTGTAGTTTAATTTCTAGTGCATAGTTATGCATGGTGCATAGTTCAATTTCTTGTAATGTCAGGGATATTTTGTTTCTGCTTTTCTCATCCTGAAAGTAGCTGAAAGGTGCTAGATGGCTTTTAGGTGTGTTTTTTTTCACTAAGCTGTTAAATTCTGTCATTTTAAAAATACTTTGCAGTAACTTTCTGTACTGCAAGATTCAAATCAGTGCAGAATATGGGACAGGAGCGTTTGGGTTTCTGATTGGTTTGGGTAGCACGGTTTCAGTTTATTCACTGTGGAATTGATGTAAGTCTATAAAAACACATACATTTGCTGTCCTCTCATGTCACCTGGAATGGTGTTTTGTTACTGGATTGCGTATTATTGGGCAAAGATAATTTTGTATTTTCCTGCTCCACAGAGGCATCTGCAAATGGAGATCTTCCATGTACTGTTCACAGTGTGGGTTCATGTAAACAAAAGAAAGGAATTTGGCAGCTTTTCTTGTGTTAATAACCCTTTGGTAGATGGTGTTAGTTGCTTATGGATAAAAACAGGCAGAGACCATTTCCCTTAGAACTTGATAAAAGTCATTTCTATTTGTAATAGGATGTGTCCTCCTGGAGGGAGACGTTATCTACAAGGTGTTTTAGACGTTATCTACAAGATGTTTTAAGTGCACAGAAACCATACTGAAGAATTCATTTAAGATTCTATTTATGTTCTTGAGCATGTCTCTAGAATAATGTCTAGTGTTATTAAAACTACTGGTTGAAAACAATTGTTGGAAATTAAGCTTTACAGAGAAACAAGGTTTTTTTTTTCTCTGCTAAGATTGTGTTAAATAGTTGCTTTCAGCATTCTGAAATTGGAAACTTGCTCATTGGGAACTTGCTTGTTCTAATAGACCTGTAAACTAACTTGACAAAATGAGCCACCCTCCTGAAGTGTTTTTATTATTTTATTAAATACTTGGTGACTAATAACTTCCCAGCTTTTCTCGTTTGCCTCTCTACAGCTTTAGAATGTTTAAATTGACACCATGTGTCATTTTACAATTAAGGAGATGCTCTTATAGCAAAAAATCTTTGAATAGATGGAACAACGCGATATGGGTGAAAAGGCTCCACAACTGACACGCCTTCAGACTCGCAGTTTTGATTTGCATGGAGAGGGTAGAGTCAACATGTTCTGACAAAAGGTGTCCGTGAGTCGTAACATTGCAGAGATTTGAAACATTCCATTTCATTCTAATTGTTTATGTTATTCCTCTTAGGAAAAGATGTAGGTGTTTAAAGCACGAGGCAGCGTGGATTCTAGACAAGGTGGTTCCCTCAGCTCTTTGATGTACAAGCTGCTGTCGATGCAGCAGGAGGCCGTGCTGCCTCTGCTCCTTTCTGCTCCCCTGTGCTCCTCTTCCAAGCTGGGGGTTGCAAAACTAACCTACGTTAAAACGAGACTCACAAAGAAAGTGTTGGTCTGTATGCGAATGCATTCCCTGATCTGGTTCAGCATGCAATTACACAAATGCTGGTGTAAGATGGATATATGGGCAAGGTGTTTTGTGTGTGGGAACCAAGTGGACAAAGTTATGGGGCATAAGGGGAGGGGAGACTTCTATCTTCAGTGACATTGTCGTATTTTGCTGGCAGTGTTACATTTATGATCTATAATCCTCCTCCTCCGTCATGATTTTTATACCTGTAAATTTCCTGGTTCCTTTTGGCTAGTGAAAACGAGCATCTGAAATCTCTCAACATATTAATGTTATCCATCAGAAATGTGAGACTGGGGGTTTTGAATTGTTTTGTGAGGAATCTAGTTACAGCTGTTGGAAGTCATATTTTTGCCAGTGACAGAAAGGAGAGGGAACCTGTATCTTGGGTCCTCAAGTTTACAGTCTACCATGCCAGTATAAATACACCTTCTTTGGCTTTTAAAGCAAATAGCCTACTATGAACTGTGGTGGCAAGGAAAAGGTGCTTTTTCTACTTTTGCTGTGGAAGTGGATAGGTGGTGGTAACACATCACAGTTTTCTGCAACCGAGTGACTTAATCCTGAAGTAAATTCTGGTTGTAGGGTCCTTGTGCACTGTAGAACAGCTGTTATGGTGGTATTATTCAGTGAAGAAAGGCAGATGTAGTGAAAGCTTAAAAATTGTTTTTGCCGCTTAGAGAACAAATGTTTTGGAGTTTTGAAGGTGATACATCAGCTGAGTGTCTTGTTCTTGGTTTATGACTAAGAGATATTGGATAGAAATCAAAAATGGGGAAGGAAAATAGGTAAAAGGACTCTGAGAGAAACTAAAAGATGGATACTTTCAGAAGACAGCTAAAGGAGAGAGCGAGGAGGAGGGAGAACTTCCTCTTTCTGCAGTTCTGGTTTTCACAGTCGCTGTGTACATGCCCTGTAAGCTACACCACTGTGCATCATTTTCCTCACTGGCAGTGAGGCTTTTCTCAGGATTTCTGTCATGCTCCACCCCGTCATTCCAGTCACATCCAAATCTCACCTGAGCTGGCCTTTCCCTACTAATTCAGCTGCAAAGTAGGGCTGAGCTGGTGATGCTTCCGTGCCCATATGTATTTCTCAGAGTAACCTTTTCTCTCCAAAGCAACTTTCTGCCTTTTATTTCAGTAAATTCACTTTGTAGATTTGGTTTTCCAGTGTGCAGCTCCTTGCTTTTTGATTTCCCTGCCTTTGTTTTTAGTGTTCTTCATCTTTTGCACCTCGCTGCCACTTCCTGGCAGGCACAAAGCTTCAGACTAACAAAAATGAGTAGGGAGGATCAGTCCCCTTTCCTAGCAAGAGCAGCATCCTAGGGAGGGGGCTGGGACCAGAATACCTTCCTGGCTGTGCATCCCTGCTTTGAACAACTCATCCCAGATTTCCTCCGGGGCTCTTCTCCTGCTCTGCAGCTAAAAATCACAGAGGTGGGTTTTAATTTGAGACAGCAGATGACCACTTCTTTTTTCTTGAGAGGGAACTGAGGACAAATCCAATGGTGGTGGATTAAAAACTTGCTGTTAGTTTTCCATCTCCAGCTTTTTTTATTTATTTAATCATCCCCATGTCTCTTAAAGCGGGGGGAGGAATCACGTTCTTTACTGCACTATGTCATCTGTATTAGCTGAGGCTATTTTCATTGAGTGCTTAAGCTAATCAGTTTGTGTTTCTTCCCAGAGTGGATTACAAAGTGCTCATGTGCTTCTGTCACCTGCTGAATTTATGGAGTGCTAATCTGGTGATTTTTGATGGAAGGACATAGCAGGCAGCTGAGGTTTGGTATAATTTTGAGCCAGCATGTCTGTTCATATAGAGAATGTACGCTGCCTTTAGGATGATCAGACATGTAAGCTTCCAGATCCAGGCTTCTTAACAGGACCCCCAAATAGCCAGCTGTTGCAGTTACAAGCCCAGTGCCTTTCTTTCCAGGGGTGCTTCTTCAGCAGAGCCATCAGAAGCCAGTGCAGTGGCCGGTGCTGGCTCAAGCTGGCCTGTATGGCGCGTGGAGCAATCTCCTTCCTTCGGTATTCCAGCCCAGCATCTCCTGTGAAGCAGCGTGTAATGGAAGATGCAGTGGTTGTTCTTCTCATACGGGATTGCCTGGAGGCTGCAGCCAGCTGGAGATTGGCCTTTTCCCCCTCTTGGAAGGGGGAAGCCTGAAGTGAATCAGCCATCCAGGTGACTTTCTGTGCGCATCAACAACTTCAGCCTCCCTCAAAGGCCCAGCGTCTTCAGAAATCCTACAGGGATTGGTGTTTCCATCTAACTCTGCTGATAATTTGCGATATAAAAAATAAAACTATTATTAAATTATTCAGAAAATTACCCAAACGAGTATTTTAGATAACCCTTCATGGTGTCTGTATAGAATAGCAACAGTTCAGTAAGGTTTTCATCATTTCAGTTGTATTAAATCCAACACTTCTCAGATTTCCAGTTGACCGGCTGGCTTTTAATGCAGTCGTCATTTCCTTGTAGTAATGCTTCTCCAGCCGTGATGTAAATCTGCAGTCTCTTATTGTGGACCCTGCTCTGAACTTTGCTCTCACATTACACAACTCATTTAACCTGCCTTAGTCTCTGTTTCCCAATCTGGTAGCTATTTATGGCTTTAATTTGTAGCTTACTGCTTTACGTGCTGTGAAATCTTTGAATGAAAGCAGTGTATGTGTGGTTTATGTCGTTAGCTGGTTTTTTGATACTCTTACCCTAATGAGACGGAAGTATTAACAAAGGCTAGGAATTAAAATAAATTACATGTTGTATGAAGACATCAAAAAAATAGAAAAAAATATATTTAAGTGGATACTGACGTTTTACCTCTGCTTTCATGTCAAAGCCTTTGAAATGAGAAGAGACTCTCAGTGCTTATTACTACTGGTTTATAACACTAAACTACTGTCGTCTTCTTCCCTTGGCCCTCCCAAGAAGTTTTTCCAGGCCAGTAAATAATTAGAAAAGTTACCTAAACTGCAGCAGAACCGATGTGGGTTTTGAACATACAGCTTGCAAGTCGCTAGGCAAGTGATCTGTGCTTTTGAAAGACAAGCTGGGAAATGACACGTGCGGGAACCTCCTGTTTCACCAGCACTTCTAAAAAAGGATTTTTACAGGCTGATATCAGCAGTAAATCTAGCTGCGGACTGCCGCAGCCCTCTCCTGCCAGCCAGCTGCTGCGCAGGAATGCCGAGCCGCCGGCCTGCCCCTGCCAGGGACCACGCGCTGGCTTGGGAAGCCTCTTGGCCCTGCGTGCCCCCTCGGGCATCCCAGCTCCTATAAATAAGTAACAGGTCATCCTGCCTGCCAGTGTCTTCATGCTTTTATAAACAGTTTCTAATTGTTGTCCTCACCGTTCTGTGGCCAAGGCCTGCGTACAAGTATGCGAGAGAAGGACGGGTGACCGTGGGCCTACACGTGCTCCTGGATGATGTTCCTGCCTAGCCCCATGTTGCGTTCTGCAGGCAGGGTTAGGGCCTCTGAAGCTGCCATTGCTTCATCTGTGTGATCCTTTTATTGCGAAGGGGAATGTCGACTGTCAAAAAACCTTATTTAGTGATTATACACGGCTCATAGCTTTTCCAAAATAAAAGAAATGGAAGCTGCACCTCTGTATTTGAAGAGAGAGGCTTTAGGAAGCGATCCCAATTTGGTATTTGAAAGATTAACACAAAAAGACTAACACAATTTTCTTCTTTTAGATCCCATTAGAGAAAGAGAAGATACATTTTTTTTTTTTATTTACTGCTGAGGAACAACAGTGTATGTGTGCTTATATATATGTCAGTGTGCGTATGTGCTTCCAGATAGATAAACAAACCAAAAGTTTTACGTACTGAAGAGCAAACAGTTTTATCAGCATATGCTTTTCTTCTTTTTCAAAATGTCAGGCTGGTTTCTTCTCCTTGGTAACCAAAGACAGGATGCGTGGGGCTGGCACAGAGCTGCACCAGACTGGATATAAGGAGAAATGTCTGTACCATGAGAGTGGTCAAACAATGGAACCGGCTTCCTGGGGAGGTGGTTGATGCCCCAAGCCTGTCAGTGCTCAGGAGGCATTTGGACAATGCCCTCAGTAATATGCTCTGAATTTTGTTCAGCCCTGAAGTGGGATGGTTTTTGTAGGTCCCTTCATACTGAACTGTTCCCTTCTGTATATTGAGGGGCACTTACTCAGAAATGACACATTTCTCATTACTCATAACTTTTTCTCCTTCAGTTGTAAAAACTGATGGTCACCTGGTGTAGAACGACTCGAGAAGATGTGCACAGAGTATCACATCCATTGAGTACGTGGAAACAACAATTTTTCTGAGATTGACTAATGCATACCTTTGGTTGCTGGCAAGAGTATTAAGAAGATGTTTGTAGATTAATTTTTACTAATAAAAATAATTACAGTTGAAGAAAAATGTTTTGCCCCAGGTTCTCAAACAAGCTTACGCCCATAAAACCCTGACTGGATATAAATTCAGATGAGTCAGAAGAAACAAAGGTACTGATTTAATGTGCTTTTGGCTGGGTCTTGCTGCTAAAGTCAACAGATGACATATGGTTCCTGTGAGCTTCATATCTCTTTTCCTGAGGTAGGAAAAGGGCGAGAAGGGAACAAAAATATAAAAGTAATTCCAGAATTTATTTATTTATTTTTCCAATAAAGGGAAAACAGAAGGAAAATGTCATCTTTTCCAATAGCCCCAATTCAGAATCTATCCTCTCTGGGAAGCTTTCTAGTAGATCCACAATGTATTTATTGTGTTGGTGCAGCTGACCCTTGGAGTGAGCCAACTGAGCTTTATGTTCCAAATGAAAAATGCAATGTTCATGAGCACCTTTTAGAAGTTTTATTTTATAAAAGACTATCACTTTTTTCCCCCTTGGAGAAAGTAGCTTTTTCTGGGCTGATATCAGTGGCTGCAAGTTTATCTGTCAGCTCTTTTCTGCTTGGATTCGCTGGTCTTTCTGAACAGAGTTAAAAGGGTTGTCACCACATCGCTGGCATGTTCTTACAACAATAGAATTTCGTGAAGCTTAAAAGAAGTATGTTAAAATCATTGAGGATAGCTAAGTTATATGAAACATAATGTTCAAGAACGTGAAACATACATGTGAGAATACAGAGTTTTCATTTTTCCTTGCATTTGTGTTGCTTGCCTTCTTGTGCATTCTCTTACACATTTCTCTTCATTTGCAAGCATACCGAAGTCATTAGTGCTTTACTAAGATGTTGTAATAATATTGCAAATTGTCTTGCATTTAAATTAAGTATCTTTGATCCGGGCTCCAGTAAGCTGCAGTGACTAACAAAGGCAGTTAATTTCTTTCTCAGTTTTATTCTGTGTGAACCTCATCAGAGAAACTTACCCTGCTGCAATAAATGACTGATGGGCTGGTATTTCACTGATTCCTTATCTCAAGGACTCCTTGTCTTCTCCTTTTCTGCTTTCTGCCTAATGTTTCAGAAATCATCGTTCCTACTGTAGCTGCACTACCAAACAACACAGCCACGTCAGTTAAGGAAGGTGAAGGAAATACTTTGTGCCAGCTGTGCAAGGACCAACTGTGTGAGGCAGTCCTCTCAGAAACAGGGCATTAGGTCTTCAAACTCTTCTTCAGGGAGGATGATGGCAGTCTTACCTTTGTTTTTCTGAATTACGTGTAAAAACAACTTCAAATTAAATTTTGAAGTCACTTTAAGAAATATGGGAACAAAACTTCAGCAAATCTGGACCACTGGTAAAAGTATTTGTAATGTTCTTTCACCTCTTCACAGTGAGGTAGCAAAGCTTTCCAGTCAGTGAAGACATGTCATAGAGCCAGTAGCCAGTTCTGAACACACACAGCTCTCTGTACATCAAACCCCGGTAGTAACAGGATTTTTCTTTAACCATTTCATTTGTTCTTTCTTTGCTCTTTGGTTTTTCAGCTCTTTGCAAGTTAAAGCCCACCTGGATGTGTGACAGGCATTTAGGCAGGCCCCCATTCCCCTTCACTCAGTGCCCCAGTGCTAGCCGAGCACAACTAAATTTTATCCTTGCTTGTCTTTTTAGTGTCTTGGGGGAGCACTTACCTAGCAATTTAGTAGCCTTCAAGTGCTACTTTGTAAAGTACAAAAAAAAAAAAAAATAATAATAATCACAAAAACACAAAAAGCAGTGTAGAAATTCTTTTGTTCTGTTTAATGGAGCTAATAACATCTAAAAAAATGTTTTTTTTTTAATATATATTGGAATTGTGATATTGCAGTCTCAAACAAATGTCACACCCCCAGAGGTAATCCCCCACTGTGTTGCTTTGATTCTTATTGGTATAATAAGCTTTGAATGAAAGGGTTTTTATATTAGTTTTATTTCTATTTAACCACTTCTTTATAGAGTTTTACTTTAAAAAAAGTCCAAATAGTAATAAAAATTAAATAAGATGGTATTAAGTGTTTGTACTTGCTCAAATATTGAGCCAAAATCCCAACCTGTAACATGGTTATGTTCTGCATAGCTGCTGTTCTCACATATAACTCATATCTGTGAAAATAATTCTGCAGACAGTATTTTGCATTCCTAAATTCCCCTTGGTGTTCAGCTGCCCAAGCCATTTTGTCTTATGCTGTAATCACTGCCAAAGAGTGGGTTTTTCACAAATGTCTTTCTGTTCTATTTTTTTTCTTTATTCCATGAAACATGCTTGTACATTTTTACTTTGATTTGCCTTTAATATAATTACTTTTGATGTAGCAGTTGTGGATGATGATTCTTAGAAGTATGTGTGCAAAATCCAGTAGGCTATGTTTTAATGAGCTGATATCGACTTGTAATGCTATGAAAATTATTTTTATGGCCGTTAAACTGTGGGTATGATTAGCTGTTTGCCAGCTCAGCTGAAAGTAAGTTTCTAAATGGGATCCTTACGTTGTTTTTACTTTAAATTCAAGATGTGAATTTCAGTCTCTTTCCTCAGTAGTATGTAGTTTATTAAAGCAGTGATCCCCACAGTCCTTGTCACTCATCATTTTTATTTTTGCTTCATCGGGAAAATACTAGACCCTCCTTATCTCTCCTTCTTCGGGGTTGTGTGCACAGCAGCACTCAGGAAAGTATTAATGAACTGTTGAAATAGATCACCTAAATCACCCTAGCCTTCTTTGGGGATACTCTGAGCAGTCTGAAAACCCAAGCGGTGCTCGATTCGGTTGTGCCAGTTCAAGATGCTGCAGTCTTGGGCTGTCCTGCTCTGCTCTCGCATCAGTCGTCTGCTGTCGGGGCGCTTATCTCCAGCAAAGAGACAGTGCGGGCGGCTACAGGCAGTAACGCTTCCAACTGCTGCAGCTATTTTTCTTGGTGCACGCAACTTGGAACCCTACTTCAGTATTTAGGTAGTCTTAATTTAGTGTAGTTGAAAATCCTATAGTAATGCTGAGGGTATGGCTGCGTGAACAAGTTGCAGCAAGGCCGCCTAGGGTGTGGGTTTGCACTGCATTAGCCACTCTGTAGTGCTGCTCACTGCGTGTTTTTATCCTGCTGAAGATACACGGTCCTTTGATACTGCACTGCTTAATGATTGTAAGATAAAATAGCCCACTGTTTAGCATCGTTAAAGCTGGACAGATACTGTGTTAGTTTTCAAGTGTCTATTTTGGATTGTTTCTGATGGTTATTTCATTAAAATGTTGGTAACTAAAAGATCATATAATGACTTCATGGCATATATTTTTTTCTGATTGGCACCCCTATGTTGAGCTTGTAGAGCTCAGCTTGACTGATCCTTTAGGACACAGCCCTCCTGTAGTTCATGTCTAGTTTAGTGTTTAACATGTGACAATCACTTCAGTCTCACAAAAATGGTGTTCAGGAGCAGGGCTCAGTATCTTTTTCATTTTATTAATATCAGATTTCAAGTTGCCATGTCAGCTGATAGCATTTGGATTTGTAAGAGTAGGGACATTACAGTCGTTAAATCTATTATTGACTCTAGTAAAGCTTCCTTAGACTTCCACCCTGTTCTGAAGTTTGTAACTTGACTGTTTTCAAAATGGTTGTTGGAAATACACAGAAGAATTTTAGCTGGTGGGCAAAGCATATGCAAAATATAAAACTGAGTATGTTGTGGTTTAACCCAGCAGGGAGCTGAGCACCACACAGATGCTCACTAACTCCCCCCTCAGTGGGATAAGGAATCCCACTCAGAGTTGGAAATCTAGAGAATCAGGAAAAAAAAAGTACAACTTCAGGCAGCCTGGGCCAGCTGTCCTGGCCGTGTCCCCTCCCAGCTCCTGGGGCACCCCCAGCTTCCTCGCTGGCCAGGCAGCTCCTGGAGCAGGAGAGGCCTTGGATCTGTGCGAGCACTGCTCTGCAGCACTGAAACATCCCCATGTCATCACCCCTATTTTCATCACAAATCCACAGCACGGCATTGTGTGAGTCCCTGTGAAGACCAGTAACTCTATCGCAGCTGAAACCAGGACATATGTCCTTAGAGTGAAAGTGCTCACATGGTATGTTCTGAAAGCTAGCTTTTTCAGAGATAACTAGTTGCACTGTAGGCTTTAAGAAGTTGTAATCTGGCTTTGAGGAATAGGAGTAGAGCCCCTAGCCTGTTTATGCAGTTTGAAAAAAAAAAAAAATAATAAAAAAAAAAATCCACCAGGGAGTTTATTTGCATTTTAAGCATTTAATGTTCTGTGAAAATGTCCAAGGACTTACCAGCAACATCAATAGCAAGGTAAAGCATAAACCTGGAGCGCTAACAACACAGAATTTTTCTTGATAAGTTGAGGCCACTTTGCTGCTGTTGGGACAATCACATCTTTCTTTGAAAGTGTACTATGTGTTTGGAGTTGTTTAATTTAAAAAATAAAATAAAATAAAAAAATAGGACAGCTTGACCTGCCACACTTGAACACGCTCATGTTTTTGGCATGAATCACAGAACATTTCTCAGGAATTGGCGGTATCTCACAGCCACTGCATGCCTATGCAAGTTGTTTTTCATTTTTAAAAATGGCATAATTGTTGAATGGAAAAATATTATAATTAGTTCTGAACTATTTCAGATTTTGGTCTTGGCAGGCACAGCCTTCTTCACAACTCTTCTTTTCTGTTTTCTTTCTTGATGCAAATCTTTCATTTGCTTCCAACTTCCTGCTCCTCTGCCCACGTTCCTGTATCTGTTGATCTACCTTTTGCCATCTCTTTAACATTACTCATATAACCTTGACTCAGCTTTGACTTTCCTGAAATACTCCTCTTTCTTCATCTTCACAACAGTAATTATTGCTCCTCCCTTTGGCATTCACAACTTCGAGCTCTACAGTGGCTGTCACAGGTAGAATTCTGCATTTGTTGCCTTGACCAATATGGGAGGAAAAGCTTGCTCATTCCAGGTGCACTGATCCTCCTTTATTTTAGGATCTGGTTAAAAGTTACCATGCTCATTTGAAAACTTCAAAGATTCATTGAAATGCAAAGGTCTCTAAGTTCTGTTTTTCTGAAGTTGGTAATGGGCCTGACCATGGTGGTTCTGCTCAGAACAGACTTTGAGAACAGCTTTCTTAAGGCTTTTGTTTTCCTCTATATCACCCCCCAACACATTCTTGTGTTTCCCTACTTAATGATATGTACATAATCTTTCTCTGTGCCTTCTAAATTTTAACTCCAATTAGTAGCTTTAAGAATGACTCGTGTCATTATGGTCGTGTATGTTTAAGCTATTACAGTCTACAGTTCTGACACGTAATAGTTTAATTCTTGTAAAGTACTTGGGAGATTATTGGAAAAATCCCTTATGAAATGAAAAGGTGTCTATCCATTTTAGATTTAATGGACTTTTTGTCCTACATTAAAAAAAAAAAAAGACAAAAAGCAACTAGCCAAAATGTCCAATAAAAATTAACTTTCCAGAAATGTTTGTAGTATTTGTATTATGGGAAGTGTATGTGAAAACTGTGTTAGAGGTGTCAAGCTGATCCCTGATCCCAAATCATCATTAATTAACTTGCAATCGTTTCACACAGTAAGTTCGTAAATGTGTCTAAAAATCTTCAACCATGGACTTCAGTGCAGAACTGGCCTGGATTAGTGATCGATTTCAAAACCTCTTAATAGTTTCTGCTGCAAACTCGATATCGGTGTTCCAAATCAATAACTAACCAGCTCTTGCACAAGGTATTAGATACACAGCAGTACCAGATATAAGAGGAGTCTTGATGTTTACTATAAAACTCTTACAAAAGTATTGCAAATAACTCCAGGCATATGATTTAATAAACAAATTGATAAAATGTTAGGTTAAAATTTTATAAGATGACTTTATGACTTTTTTTTAAATTTTATTTTGTGCTGCATATGTCATTTGAAAGTAGTTAATCTTCAAAAGACTCCCAGAACTTTTGATATTTCCCACAGCATTTTCCTGAAGAAGCTGGCTGCTCAAGGCCTAGACGAGTGTACGCTTTGTTGGGTTAAAAATTGGCCAGGTGGCCAGGCCCGGAGTCGTGGTGAATAGAGTTAGATCCAGCTGGAAGCTGGTCACTGGTGGTGTTCCCCAGGGCTCAGAACTGGGGCCAGTTCCCTTCAATATCTTCATCAATGGTCTGGACGAGGGTCTCAATTGCACCCTCAGTAAGTTTGCAGACTACACCAAGCTAGGCCCGAGTGTTGATCTGCTCGAGGGTAGGAGGGCTCTGCAGAGGGATCTGGATGGGCTGAGGCCAACTAACTGTATGAAGTTCAACGCGGCTAAGACTTGCACTTGGGGCACAAAAACCTCATGCAGGCTGGGGGAAGGGTGGCTGGAAAGCTGACCAGTGGAAAGGGACCTGGGGATATTGGCTGACAGCAGCTGAATATGAGCCAGCAAAGTGCTCAGGTGGCCAAGTGGGCCAACAGCATCCTGGCTTGTATTAGAAATAGTGTGGCCATCATGACTAGGGAAGTGGTTGTCCCTCTGTACAAGGCTCTGGTGAGGCCGGACGTCGAGTACTGTGTTCAGCTTTGGGCCCCTCACTCCAAGAAGGACATCGAGGTGCTCGACCGTGTCCACAGAAGGGCAATGAAGCTGGTGAAGTGTCAAGAGAACAAGTCTTATGAGGAGTGGCTGAGGGAGCTGGGGTTCTTTGGCTAGGAGAAAAGGAGGCTCAGTGGAGATTTTATCGCACTCAGTTACCTTAGAGGAGGCTCTTCTCTCGAGCACCAAATGATAAGATGAGGGGAAATGGCCACAAGTTGTGCCAGGGGAGGTTTAAGTTGGGTATTAGGAGAAATTTCTTTACCGAAAGGGTTGTGCGACATTCAAACAGGCTGCCCAGGGAAGTGGTGGAGTCATCCCTGGAGGTCTTCACAAAACATCTAGATGTAGAACTTAGTAGCATGGTTTAGTGGTGGACGTGTCAGTACTAGGTTAAAGGTTGGACTAGATGATCTTAGAGGTCTTTTCCAACCTGAATGCTTCTATGATTCTATTAACTTTTCTCAAGTTGGCTACCTAAAATATTTAAGCACCACCAATTTATATCCTGCCAAGAACTACTTTTTGGTTTGTGTTAATGAGGACGAGTAATACCTATCATATTTGTTCATGAAAGCATGTTAACATAATTGTATTGTGATACGTTTTTATTTGGTAGTAAAATAAAAAATAAAGATACTAGCAATATACTAAGGAAACAAACTTGGAATCTGAAAGGCTAAATATTGTGAAATAGGTATGTTTAGTGTATCTCCTTCTTCCCTCTCCCCAATTTCTTTTACATTTCTCCAAAATGGAAGCAAAGAAATTACTTGTTCTTTCCATAAATTGTTTTGGCTTGATTGCCAACATCTTTTTTTCTTTGGTTTTCTTTTGTGAATCAAGACGCAGTTTTAGGACAGAAAGATTAACATTTTACTAGTTTCTGTGAAGCTTTTAATGAACTGTTGCCATTTCTATAAACACTTCAAATCACTCTGTTAAATATGCTCAGTACAAATGCTCTTCTTCAACTTACCTTGGTTATTTTTACTTTGACGGCTGAGAGATGCCATAAATTTTATGCAAGCCTTAATGGAATATTCATGAATTTGACAAAGTGTTGTTGATCAATCATACAACGACTTTGTAAATACAGTGAGAAACTGGGGCAGACAGATAAACCCATTATTACTCTGAAGAGATTTCTCCACTGCTCTGCTGCAACTTGATTATCAGACACATGGAATCTCAAAACTGGAGAGCCTCTTCAGTCTTGCAGGTCAGAACACAAGCATGTTTTCTTGGTGGAGACAACTTTATTGTGAGTACAAGTGAGAATATGCACTGGAAACCTCTTAGCTGTTCTGCCTGCCCGTGGGCACGCTTTTACCAGTGGCATCCTGTGGTAAATAAGAGATACCTTTATTCCTTCATGAAAAGAAGCAGGCTGTTTAGTGCTTGCTGCAAGATACCACATGATAAGAGTGTGCCCATGGCAGTTCCCCACATGTTAGCTGAGGTGCTGACAGCTCACGCTTTCACTTAGCCCAGATAATTTGTTCATCTAGCTGCATGAATTTCTAAGGCTATTCCAAACGGGTCATTTTGCACACAAAAATGCCTGTGGAAAAGATTAAGAATGTAACTGTGACTATTTAACAGATATATATGTAAACCGTTTTAAAGGGATTTAACCTCATTTATGCTGTTGAAACGTACGAAGACTACTGCATTTGGTTGTTCTAGCGAAGGTATGAGTGGACAGTGCCTTTCCCACAAGGCACTAAAGTGCCCTGTGAGCTGTTCGTGGTCAGGGTTTATAGACTCAAGAACAGGAGGTCTAAGCTCTTGTGCAAACACAGCCTCATTACTTTTCAGTTCCAGTTGCTAGTAAGAGATGCATGGGATAGAAAGGAAGGAGCAACGTTCACAACTTTGAAATGGTAATACCGTGTGTGGGTTTGTGAATCTTCTTTAGGTTTGCTTCAGCATACTTTGCCTCAGTATCTGCGAAGTCTTTATTTTGAAATCTTGGAGACCCTTGTTTGAAATGAGTGGCTGCAAAATATTCTACAGAAAGACAGCCTCTCTTCTGAGTGAGGAAATGTTACAAAAAAGGTGGGATGTTTTTCTGAGTTAAAATCTAGAAGCTGTAGAAGCAGTTATGGGTAGGGAAAAGTACTTTTCGTGCCCAAGATGCCAGTGTACGTACTGGCATTACAACTTGCCGTGGACTGTGACTGTTGATACTAAAACACAAGTTACTGATGTCGTTCTAAGTAAGAACTGTTTTATGTTAAAAAATATATTGAAAATCAATATTTATCAAGCTGCATAAATACTACGGTAACTGAGAAACCAAAATATTTCTCCCTTCCTAGATAAGAAAACTTAACTGTCTTGGTCTATACATATGGCAGCTAAGTAACTGTAGTAAATGCTTGATTATTATTATTTTTTTTAGATAATTTGTGGTCTCCATTACTTTTTAAATTGACCTATTAACTTCAAATTACTGTATGTTTTTTTCTGAACCCAAGTTCAGGTTTTCAACCTCTATATTCTGAGCCATTTTTTTCCCTCCTGCTCGTATCCCTTTCTCCATCTCCACCAGCCGTGCCAGTGGTTGCAGACACGATCCTTCATTCCCTTTGTCTTTCCCTTGCTCTTGCCAACTCTGCTGTTTCACCAGACTGTTTTTGCTTGAGAGAACCTCTCAAGATTGGGGTTGGAAGTAGATGATCTTTAAGGTCCCTTCCAACCTGAGCCCTTCTATGACAAGATAATGTTCCCCAAGCTTGTGCCCTGCCTTGCACGAATCTCCCCAAGCCCCATCTGTGCAGTTAGCATTTCTTCCCCACACAGCACATGCTGCTCTGTGTTCCCTCCTGTTATCCTTCTGGCTTGTCTCTCTCCGATTCATGGCCTACCAGCTATTAGTTCAGTACACTTCAGTACCCTTCGCCCTTGGTGTACCAGAATGGCTACATAAACAATCAATTCCTTGAATTCGGTTGTTGTGGAATATGCCTTGTTGTATATGTCACTCATGTTTGAAACACCGCTTTTCTAGACCTGTAATTTGCAGTTGTTTAAAGTTGTAACAAAAATAGATGCTGGATTGAAATGGTTTGTGCTTGTTCCTACCTGGTTTGTTAGAAAATTATGTTGAATTGGTGGGAAATGTTTAAACACATGGCCTTTAATTTACCCAGAAGATTTTCATGTTGAGAATGTTTCAAGTTGCTCTAAGATGTCAATAATTCTGGATCGGTGTTGATTTAAACCCTGGGCCCTACCTGTTCAGTCAGATCTACCCACCACAGGCCTTGTTAGGGTCTATCAAACTGGGCCTATCCTGCAGTGAAGATAGGGCCTCATTCCCAGAAGGAATACCATAACAGCTTGAATTCCAGCTCAGCATCAGGCTCCTTTTTTCCCAGAAAGGGAATGCAGTATTCTTCTAAATTTCACACACATTAAAAAGTCATAATTAACATAAATGCAAGCCATTTACTAATTTTCATCTCTCATTTGAGTGTGGACGTACCTAAAACTGGCAGATACTGAATAATCTCAGGCTTCACAAAAAAAACAAACACAACCAACCAACCAAACAAAACAACAACAACAAACTAGAAATACTGTAACTTATGAATCTATCTTCAAACCTATCTTCTGTTACCTCTGTCTAACTTTTTAGGCTATTTTCATGTTGAAGAACAAGTTGTAAGAGGATCATTGTGTCATGTTGATCTTTCACTAACTTTGTAATATTGAGGTCTAGTACTGGATACAGGCATGGCAGTGAGTAAAAGATGTTTTGCTGTGCCTCCTGTTAGGTTTCACCACCTCTTAAAATCTCATTATTGAATTTCACTCTAAATAAACCAATGTATCCCCAGCTATTACCAAGCAGCTCAAGCACAAGAGCAGGAGGCTTGCTGGGTATGCTGGCTCGCTGGAGGCCCCAGCTTTAAGGGGCACAGTTACGCAGTGGTGGCTCTGGGCTGCAGGATGGAGCTTGAGAGGATTTGGGGATTCTGCACTCCCATGAACTCTGGTATTGTGAAACAATTAATCGTCGGAATAATGGTGAAAGCAAAATCAAGCCATTGTTACAACGCTTGTAGCATGTCCCAAGCAGACCAAATTTACCAGTTACTTTTTAAACCTCATAGTTGCTTGTTCCAGTGGAGACACCCTGGGACAGCTTCCAAGGGAAACTAGGAGAAGCAGCATTCTCCAACTTGGTGATACTAGACTGGATTTGAAGTATCACTGTTGCTAAAGAGCATGGCCATTGGTGCTCTTCTTAAAAATAAGAGTCTGAATGGGCTTAAGGATCAACCAAAAGTCAGGAAACTGAAGAATAAAGGAATAGTTTCCATGTAAACTGACAGAGAGATGTAGAGAGATTTAGTCTGGGGTCTGGTGTGAGCAGAGTGATGGTGATAAGCTAGGGAAAGAGTTCCAGTTAGGATGTTTTTAAAATATGTTTTGCTTAATTTAATTTGTAATGAAATCTGCTTGCTTTGCAGTCTGTAGTTTGCCTTTTTCCACTGCAAGCCAAGTGAGGTTGTGCTGCTTCAACTGATAGGCTGAAAGTCTTCTATAACATGGTGACTGGATTGTAAGTCTGAGCTGTTGCACTCCTGTGGACTGTTAAATCCTAATTGGTATTGCTATAGGTGTCAGGGCTTGTATTAGGGTGATAATATTTCTGCTGAAGCCTGGGCACTGATCTGCTGGATGGACCATGATGAGAAAGTAACTTACCCCTCCAGAGACTGGAAGGCAAGCACTTGCTTCAAGAAGATACGCAGAGAAAGATTACAGGAAGATTGGGGTTACATTGCAAATTGCTGATCTGAATTATTTCCACATGAAGGAGAAGTCGATTGTACAGTAAAACAGACATCAACATTGATCACCTATGAAAGTATTAGATTTTCTAGACTTCAGACTCAGCTTGAAAAAAGGGGAGGGGAGACGGATCCTTATCTTTTTTCCTTGAGATTATGAGTGTAGGAAGACAGCATAAATGAAAAGTGGATAAATCTGTAATACTGCAGAATAATGTATGTAATAAACTGACAAAAGTTAATTTAACAATATGAAATATTATTATACATGAATATTTGATTTGTTCAAAACATATTTTTTTCAAAATCTTGCTGAAACTTTCTACCCTAAAATAAAATAAAATAATTCTGTAGTTCTGTCCTTCAAGCTATATTCCTATGTCCATGTGCACACAATAAGGGACACTTACAACTCACTCAAGATGGAAGCGACCTCTCTTAAGTAACTGTGCTACCTTCTTATTCATTTTCTCCTTTGAAATTTCCATTAAAGGACTTCTAATATTTCAACCTAATTCAGTCAATCTAAGCTATCCAAGCAGAATCATATTTGTAATGAAAATGGGTTACATTTATATCTGTTTATTTACTGCACTCAGAAAAGCTTTGTTAATTCTTTGACTCTACCAGCGTCCCAGGGGAATGGAGGTATTGGAGTTTTACTGCCGAAGATAGTTTGTGAAATGCAATTAACAAAATGTTTTATGGCTATGTCAGTAGTCTCATTGTCAGTTGTTTGTACATTGACTGGCTAGCAGCTTCATCTGTCTGTCTTAATAACCCTACTAAAATAGGAGGGGTAGTCAGAATGTCGTATAAAACAAATACCAGAATTTGACAATAGGGGAGTTTAGTGCTGTAGCTGGAAGAATTACCAGACATAGCAATTATGGCATGTAATTTTTAGGATTTTGTAACAGAAACAAAGTCATGCAAACAAAGAGCTCCAGCAGCAGGGAGACAGGTATAAATCACCCTATGTCATTTGCTTCTCATCTCAAGCTTAGTGCAATTGTAAGCTTTCTTACTTTAGTATTCTGTCAGACCTGGGTTTTAGGTTTTGCTTTTAAAAAAGTTGTTTGTAGTGTTCCATGTGTGCACATGATTTCTCAGTTTGTTTGCCTTCAGATAGGTATTCCAAGTAAAGACCGTGGTGAGGATGCCTAGCAAGGCCTTCATGGCAGAGATACGCTGACTTGGCTGACTGTAGTATCTGGGCCATTCAGGGTATCTCCTGAAGCCCCAGCAGAGCTGTGCTTTCATGGAGGGAAATCTGTTCTCTCCATTTCCTCTTGTCATATATGAAAAAGGAGAGCATCTTCCCTAACGGCTTTTGAGGTGAGTCTTTCTTCTGTTCCGGTGCATTATGGGCCTGCACCTCTGCGCTGCTCAGAAATGGGGCAGCAGAGGTGCAGGGATCCTGGCCCCCGCTGGGCTCACTGCCCCCAGAGCCCAGATGAGATCTGAAGACAAGGCCTGCAGTGACTGCGGAGCAGCTGCATGGGAATTTTGGTGCAGTGTGTGCTGTAACGTGTTGAAAATCCCAGGAACAATGTGAATTCAGCGTATTATTTAAACGTTTGCTTTATGACATTTTTATATTTCATTGATGATTAATGATGGTATTTTTCTTTGTTTCCATCTGTCTTCCCCCTTCTTTGTCCTTCTCAAGGTTACACGTAACGTTTTCTGTTCAAGCATGCTGTTGCGAACCAGCACCAGCAGAATGCTCTGGATAATGTTGCATAGCAACATAAACTTTAATTTGTGTCAAATGTTTTGGCATCCTCCTGATGTGCATTTTTTTCATTCTTTTTTTTTTTCATTTTTTCTCTTGATCTGCATTGTTATGGATCGGGTTGAAACCACGAGTGCATTGTGCAGATTATTACAACAGAAGCAATGCCCAGTGTCCAGAGTTGTCTGGAGTTTTCACTTCTGTCCTGCAGTAATTTAATGCACCATTAGCCATAAGAAACCTGCAAGAAATGGTGTGTGAAAGGAAGATGGTTTCGTTTCTGAGCTATTATGTAGCCCAACATTATATTCTCCTCGTATTATTACTCTTATTTCATATAACCCTTGTGTTGGCAACCCGCTTTCCGGTGACACAGCTGCCACTTCATTATCCACTGGTTATCCAGGGAATAGAGTTTGGCTAATAGACTTTTCTGTGTCAACAATGACCAAACACCTTGAGTTTATAAGTTAAATGCTCTTTCTAGCAATTGCCTATGAAGCCATTGTTTCAAATCAATTTTGAAGCAGAAAGTTCTTATACGGAGCAGGAGTATCCTGGCCATTTCTGGAGAGTGCCTGGGTAGTGCCAACAGGAGTGAATTTAAAGAATTACGGTCACTTGAGGTATATGCTTAAACAGCTCTCACGAGAACACCCAACCTATGAAAAATGAGGTAAAACTGAGAAATGAATACTTGACCACTGATTTCATTATCATAAGGATGGATATTTATGAGTAAGTGAAGGCATAGCAACTTGAATAGAACGGATTAGATTGTATGAGTCTGTTATATGTGATTTGGGTAAAAAGAAGGACAAGTCCTTCCTTCCCATGGTGAAACACATTTGTGCTGAGTATGTTCCTCAGGCTGGACTTCTAGGCTGACTCTGTCATCTCAAACATGTGTTTGCAGTGCTGGGCATGTAGCGGTGTCACTGCTGAGCCGAGGTGCAGTAGGAGCATGACAGGATTACCGAGGCAGCTCCGCATGAAGCAACTTCATGCCACTGAGCTCAGACAGCAGCATGCGGCGTTTTGGTGTGGGCTGAACTGCCCGGTGGGAGGTGACAGAGAATCTGCAGAGGTATGCAGAGGAAGGAGGGGGGACAGACACAAACTGCAACAACAGACATTTTGATTAGGTGATGGGCACATTTTTTTCGTCATGAGGGTGGTAATGGGTTGCCCAGAAAGGCTGAGGAATCTCCAGCCATGGAGAACCGCGGCTCCCTTGGTTATGACTCTCTGCGACCTGATGCAGCTTCAGAGTCGGCTGTAACTTTGAAGCTGGCCCTGCTTTGGGCAGGGTTGAGACCAGCTGACCTCCAAAGGTCCCATCCCTCGAAGTATTGTATGATTTTTATTAACCCATTCTCCAGATAAGTGCATTCAGTGTCCTAGGCTTGTTTAAATTGGTCCATGTTGAAGCCCACGTAGGCATCTTTGCTCTTGCTGTAGGCTAGATAATATCAAGTTTATTGCAGGGCCTCTTTAATATTTTTTTAGTTAGTATTATTATCTTTAATATGTGCAGATCTGTGGTTGCACAGTGGGCATAGTTTTGGTGTTCCTGCTTTCCTTTGCTTTTGCATTCTTTGCATAGAGGAGTTATGTAGGAATATATAAACATGAAAATATTTCTTTGATAGCTAGCTTTGATATGAAAACACTATGTTTCCCTCTCAACACGTAACGGATACGGGCAAGGAATGTGTTTAACCAAAATCTTTATCTAAGACATTCCAAAGAAATGTTTCAGTTATCTTCTCCGCAGTTTGTTCTTAGCGGTAGTTCATTTCACTGTTAGTCCCAGAGACCGAGATAAATTCTGCGCTTCTTGTTGCTATTGGAATTTCTGGTATCTGAAGCTAATGACTATTTTGACCATATCAGTTCAGCAGCTATGAAATAAGTAAGCCCCTAACATTCTCTGACACCATGGTTTATGATGGAGCATCTAGTTTCCATTGCTCAGAATGATGCAAAAGGCTTTTTTTGCTCTCGAATAGTGGCACACATTTCTATGTCTTACCAGTTCTGTATACATTTCATACTAAAATTATTTTTATAAGAAGCAAGTGTGGAGATAAAAATAGTCTTAGCACGTATTTATTACTATATTAATAAAAACATTTGTATGCATTACTGCTATGAATACATTCAAAAATGTTTTTGTTGTCACCGGTATTCCTCTGGTGATTATCAAGTATGCCATTAAAGCATTTTAAAGGTAGAAATCTGGCAACACTTCGCTGTAAAGTTTTACATGTCCGCATTTGTTTGTATTTTCATTGTTATTACATAGTGGCTCTTGCACTGTTTCTATTTTTTTTTTAGTTTAGTTTTAAAAGCTTTCTGTGGTATTTCTTGGTTCCTGTGTTGTCATGCATTTACTTAATTTGTTTGCCTCTGTTTTCTTTTTCTCCTCTTTAGATTTAAACAAGTTCTGATTTCATTTAATGATTGCTACATCAAAACATTTTTGCAGTCCTTTTTACTGCCTTTTTAGTCCATGTGGTGTAGTGATTGATTTTATATTTGGCCTTGCTCAATTTGATAATATCTGTAGAAACATTATTGGTTGGGATGAAATGATAAATACCTTGTTGGGATTTGTTAACGATAGTGCTTTGCCAGGTAAAGCATTTCAGTAGTATAGAGAAATAGTGGAAAAAAACTGTATGGGTTACACATTCAGACAGATATTGTTTTTTGTGAAGTTAAGGCTAACTCAGCTGAAAAAATTAGTTGAGAGTGATGCTGTGTAATCAGAGCAGTGAGTCTGATAGGAGTTCACACTATGCAGGGGTCCTAAAGAGAAACAGATGTGAAGATACGCTCCTCTTTGTGGTTCATTTCTCTCTACTGCTTCAGTATCAGAAAAATGTTGACCAAATGGTTTTCTAAAAAAGGAGAGGGAAGTGATGATAACACATTTTCCTCATGTATTTCAGTATGTGGAAGAAAATGAAATGGAAGTGATAATGGTTTGGAGTTTTGCAGTACATGGTAAAATTGTTAAAGAACTATTTTTTTTTTTCAAATCCTACATTAATGAGATCAACTGCTATCAAAAGCAGTAGTAGGAGTACGCAATATTTATCGATTGGGTTTGAATAGCATTGGGTGAAAACAGAAATGTGCCTACATTACCTTGCAGATGAGAAGAGCAAAAGCCTTTTTTTGCAAATTTATGTGAAAACTCTGCAGCTCCCTCTGCATTTTGAACTTTATGGCTCAGTGGTCTTCTGAGCAGTGCCCATGCTGTGGAACAGTGTCATCTTATTTGGGAACATTTCTACATTTCCTTTTTATTTTTATTTTTTGCTTGTGAATTGGAAGTCTATGTATGACACTGTGCTGTCTGCAATTTTTTAAATGATTAAGACTTGGAAAGACCTCATCACAAGCCAATTTCTTTAATTGTGGGGAGAACTTTTATTTAGAAGACTTGCAATATCTCTTACAATGGAAGCCTCCTAATTTCAGCTCATTCTTTGTCCAGTGATGCATTCCAAAAGGGAAACACATTTGTTTGGATATAAACAATAAAGAATGGTGTATGGAAAGTGGCATGTCCCTGCGGAGGTTTTCTCATAGGAATGTAATTCTGCACCAAATCTCTTAAGAATTGTGTCACCACTGTACTTAAGGAGATAACAACAATAACCATTAAAACTGAAGCATTGCCATGTATTGTTCAGCTGTTGTTCCTGTTTTGACCCATTACTCTCTTTCAAGACTAGATGGCTTCTTTTCCTTCACCTTTCTTCTAGTCCCCTGTCTAAACGTTTAAATGGGAAGCCCATTGATTCACATAATATGGATGTCAATGAGGATTCATATCTCATTCATGATACTTGTATTAATTATAAAAACACACCTGTTTAGCCCAACACTGTCAGTTCTCTCCCACCAAGATCTGCTAATTGCTTTATTCCCACTGTCCCCCTGATGCAGAGAAGTAAATACTAGTGTCTATGCTCAGTACTTCTAAAGAAACCATTAAATCATAGTCATCTACATCCACTTCTTTGTGCAGATATTTCAGATTTTTGCTCTGGTTGCTGTTGACCTTGCTCCTTTTTTTTCGCGTGTTCTGTAGACAGTCAAACCTCAACCGCATTTCTCAGCAGGGATTAGCCTGTTCATTTTTATAGCTGATCTTACACGTGAGACTCCAGACCCGTACTGTTTCGGTTGTTTCTATAGCAACTAAAGATGTGGAAATGCAGCAGTATCGCTTTCCTTCGCAGCTGGTGTTTTTGTGTTCGCAGCAAGAGGGGAGTTTTAGGAAAATAGGGGATGTGTTAATTGGGATGTAACTGGTTCAGAAGGGGAGTCGTTGTCGGATTACCTCACCTTTTACAGAGGAGTTAGTTAAGGATTTTAAGTAGGGTGTCTCAAACTTTTTTTGAATGAAACTCTGGCCTCTCAGTAATGAGACGTTATTTACTCGAGTGTCAACTTGGATCTCATAGCTGCTTGGGCCTTTTTCCACCGAAAGTGAAGTTTTCAACATCACACAGATAACAGTAAGGTTTGTTTCTGTAACATGAATCGCGCTTATGACCTTCAAGCATTCTGAACATACCTGAGGTATAGAGCCATTTAATTTCTCTGATTTTTGCCGTTGTCCAGTAACTATATTAGAGTAGACTGTAATTCTGTAATAGGCTGCTATGTGACTATCTCTGAGGAAAATGTTTTGACACTTAAAACTGCTACATACATACCCAGAGATGAGACCAACACACTCTTCCTTCTCCAAAAAGCAGAAGTTGTTCGCATTCCCTTCAGTAGTCCTCTCTCCTACCTCATGACGGCAATGAGAATGTCTGATAACAAATTATAACCCGTGAAATAATGCAATTTTGTCCCCGTTCCTGAGCACCTGAAGGTCTGCCACCCTGCCTTGGTGCTGCCAGCGACGCCAAGGCCTGAGGGAAGCATCTCTGCTCTGCAGGAACCGGTTGGGTTCCTCGTGGTGTAGCTTGCATGTCGTGAAGACACTGCGGAGGTGTGTTGGGGTTACTTCTTGGTATTTGAGCCATCATTATATAAAAAACAACCACAGAATGCATAGCTTATGCTTTAAGCTCCTTTGAAGCAGTTTATTTTGACTAAATAAAAAACTGTGGGCACAGGAACTGGCTATCTCGTGTCTCATCTCAGGAAGGTGTGTCCTAACTGTCAGGGTAGTGTTCCTCTTCATGTGGCTCAGGGTACCTGCAGTTAAAATGCTTTCCTAACCAGAACAGCCCTGATTACCAGGAGGAACTTCCAAAGTTATAATCTATTAGTGGCTGATAAGAAAAAAACGGTTGATGTGCTCATGTGGGAAATAAGAAGCAGCTTTGGATGTGTTCTCGTGGCTTAAAGCCTCCCATCTGCCATGATAGGAGCTGTTAGGAGACAGTGGCCTGCAGACCAGTGGGACCCTGCCAGCATCAGGGTGCTGCCTGCACCCTCAAGTTTTTTACTTCCATGGATTCTAACCTAGCATATCCCTTGTATGAATAGGGCCAGCGAGTTGCTTAAGGGTTGAGGTATCTTTCTGAGGCTGAGAGAGCTGGGACTGTTCAGCCTCAAGAAGAGGAGGCTCGGGTGAGATATTCTCAATGGGTGTAAATAGTTGATAAGGGGGAGGAGGGAAAACTGAGCCAGACTCTTATCGGTGCTATCCAGTCACACAAGAAGAGGTGAAGGGTGTAAATTACAACACAGGAAATTCCACTAAGCATGCTAAAAAACCATTTATTTATTTATTTCACTCTGAGGGTGGCCGAAGACTGGCGCAGGTTGCACAAAGAGGCCGTGGGGTCTCCCTGTGGGGAGCTGTTCAGGACCCAGCTGGACACAGCCCTGAGCAACCTGCTGCAGCTGGACTTGCTTTTAGTTG
Source organism: Stictonetta naevosa (assembly GCA_011074415.1). Taxonomy (NCBI): domain Eukaryota; kingdom Metazoa; phylum Chordata; class Aves; order Anseriformes; family Anatidae; genus Stictonetta; species Stictonetta naevosa. Next base: position 69,443,602 of record CM021699.1, read on the forward strand.
GTAGGCTTGGACTTGGTGGTCTCCAAAGGTCCTTTCCAACCTCAACTATTCCATGATTATTGCATTTTTTGTCAGTAGGTAAACTAGAGCTTATTTCTGTGAAGAAATTGCTGCTTGAAGAGCACTCTAATATATTTCAGATAAAATACGAGTCTTACGAGATGTTTTAAGAATCCTGTTTTATCTGCTTGGATTTTAAATTTTATCTTAGCACAACTCCTGGTTGTGCTAAGAAAAAAAAATAGTGCAGTAACCACTTTTTATCAGCTCTGTTTATTTGAAAAATAAATGCATTTTGTAGTTCCTAGAATCCAACCCTGAATCTAAAGGTCTCTAGAAGTGTTTTTAACTTCTACTCAAGTCTCAATCAAGGTTGCTGGGTAGGAATTTAGGGAAGAATTCTGAAGAGGCAACTGAAATTCTGCTGTCTTGGTTGGGACAATTACAGCTATGTGATTCTTAACAGAGATAAAATGTCTTAAAAACTTGTGAACTTCCATTGCTGCAGAATGGCATTGTTCTGCTCTACAGAAGATTGAGTTTAGCATAATACATAAATATAAAAACAGAATTTGACCAGTTGCCTTGAAGTGTTGATTTCATTATCTTTAAATATTACCAAGAGCAAGACTCATCTTTACCTTTCTTAGGTTTGCTGGTGACAGTGGACTCAAGAGCAATTAGCAGAAGCCCTTCCTTTTTAAAATTATTGATTTACCAATATTAACCGATTTCTAAGTGATCGGTGATTCATCAGTGTTAAGGAAAGGAGTGTCTAATGAGTAAACTTTTAGTAGTTAATTTGAAGAGTGTTAACTTACAGGTAATTAAAATACCTGAGGAGGAGGACTGAGGCAATGACATCTGGAGTAGGGTTAGAAGGAGAGGGGAAAGAGAAACCATGGTTGGAGCCAGGGAAAAAGCAGTGTCAGGCACCGGGTGGGGGTGAGAAGGGGGAACAACTTCATGGGACCAGATAGTAAGGAGAAAGAATAACTGAAGTAGAATAGCTGAAATAGTACTATCTTTGCTTTTTGGGTGGGAGGGGGGGGAAGGAGCTTTTTTGTTGTTGTTGTTTTGAAAAAATAATTATAAATGTAATAACTTGCTGCATGCAATTTTGAGCCAAACTAGCAATCCTAGTTTGACTGTTTATTTCAGGTAAATGATGGCAAACATTAGGCATTGAGAAGTGAAGTGAGATTCTGATGTCTCTTTCTGATCCTTGAACAAATCCTGTATGAGCAGACCTCTTTGGGCACTAGAGACTGTAGATTGTGTATTAAAATATAATTAATGTTTGTACAAAAACCTTCCAAAAGTTCTGCTTTGAAAGTTTATGTATCTCTTCATTCAAACCACTTAATGTTTTCAATCTTGTTCACTTTTTTACAGCTGTTAGCACAATAGGGCAAAAGCTTCCAAGGAATGCCTGTTGATGTTTGAGAGAATCTAGATCCTAAATGCAGAACAAATGCTGTGATTTCTTGTGCAGATTTTATATGGCGTTCGCAAACAGCTTGTTGGGAACAACTGTAGATCTCACAAAATGCCTATAAAGACTTTGTTCTACCTGTATATATTTCTGTCTACAGTGCAAAAAAGCTCCTGGATGTAGCTGTGTTATATTCCTGTTTTAAGTAAATTCTCATTTGAGAATCTCTCAAATTCTCTCTCTAAATTCACATGAAATCAACTTACTTTGTGGAAAAAAATGTTTTTTGCCAATGTAATTTTCTAGCATTCATACATTTCTAGCATACTAGCATACTAAGATTTGGCATAATTTTCAATAAGCAATACTGGCAAAAATATTTCTTCCTGGATTATGGATGTATAAGATAAAACATTACCTGGTATAAAATTTTCCTGTAGAAAAAAATCTCACAAATGAGCCTCTGACCATTCTGGTAAAAATGGGAGTGCAAATTTAAATAAAGATGCAATTTTTACTGTGAAATGTTGAAGTACTTCACAGTTTTTCTAATTGTGAAATTGGTAGCTAGGAATAAAAACCAAATGTCAGCAAAACTGTGTGGTAATTTTAGACATCTAAAAGTACTTAGAGAATTTTTTTTTTTTCACTTACACAAATACTTATTTCTGTAAAATAAATACACATATTGTTGTTATTCCTAAAGGTAATCATCAAAATTTGGTCAACTAAATATTCTGCTTTTGGTTTTCCAGAAACCAGCAAACATTCTGGTAATGGGTGAAGGTCCTGAAAGAGGAAGAGTCAAAATAGGTAAACATTCTGAGAAAGTTTCATTGCACAGCTAAGATGAGTTACTATAGCATTGCTATTTATATATTGTGTTTGTTCTTAACTATTTTTATGTAAATACCATGCATATGTTTGCAGAGGTCCAGAGATTTGCTGTGCAAAAGGTTATTGGGTATCAAGGTAGGAAACCACAGTAACTGTGATGGATTTTATCCAAAATCTAATTACCTGTGCAGAACGTAAGCCTTAGTCATATGGATATAAACTTTTTTTTTTTTTTTTTAATAAAGCATGTGGCAATCATCAAGAAACTAGTAATGTACTGGAACCTCTTTTCTATTCATCTACTTCTGTCATATTTCAAAATGTTCAGTTAACCATTTTGTATTCATATACTTGTATTAGTATAGGTAACTGCAAGAAAAACAAACAAGGCATTTCATAACTTTGGAAGCAGAAAGATAGAGGTGAAGCTTGGGTAAAAGATAAGTCTCAGATTTGGATGAAAAGTGTGTTTTTGAATACATACACAGATTCTGTATTTTCCCTTCTAGCATTTCTTAATGTTACTTACAAGGATGTTTCTAGAGAAAATTTTTGGTTTATATAAAATCCCTGCTTACATTTCAAATATCTCTCTGTAGCCATATACACTAGCTAATTTAATTAATTTCTGTTTATTCTGATTCTCTGAAAGAGAATTTTTTCCTGATCTTGAAGGCAGTCAATCCAGATCAAAGATGAGGCAAAACAATCTATGCTGTAGTTATTTTGTTTTTGCACTTTAGATAAGCACATAGCAGTCACAAGGCATGTCATTACAGAATAGCTTTGTATGTAAAAATGAAAGAGAAAGGGCACGCTGGATTTAGAGACCTGTTGCTATTGAATTTAGTTAAACAGGTTTCTATTTCAGTTCTATTTAAATATATGGGCATCTGTGTTATGAATAGTTTAACAGTACCGTGGTGGAAGCACTTAGAAGTCAAATGTTTTCCTTCATAGTCTTATAAAGGAAGTAAATGGAATTTTGCCTGAGATAAATTTGGCCCAGTATTGTTATGAGTAACCTGTTAGTTACTTAGAAACTTTAATTTGTATGTTCTAATGTTTTTGAGCTTTTTTTTTTCTAATAGTCATTTTTTCTAATAGTCATTGTTAAATTCTGACTTGCTATGTATATTATAATTTTAAATGTTCCTTTTTTGTTTTGCATTTTCCAGCTGACATGGGTTTTGCCAGATTGTTCAACTCACCTTTGAAGCCACTGGCAGACTTGGATCCAGTTGTGGTGACATTCTGGTACAGAGCTCCAGAGCTGCTACTTGGAGCCAGACATTACACAAAGGCTATTGGTAAGTTCTGGTGTAAGAGGCCTACCTTTAAGTTTTTAATGGAAGGTAGCCTTGTGGTAGATATGGTGATCAGCTGACCCAATAGTTTTTTTTTCTGGAAGTAGCAGTAGATAGAGGGGATAGATCCAATCTATAGTGGATAGATCCAATCTACAAAAAAATTAACCCAGATTGAAAATTTTTGAAAAGTTGGTGCTTTTACTTTTCAATATGAGTTAAGATTAATGATATATATAGTAAACGTATTTTGTTCTTTATTTTTCATTAAAACATTCTTTGGATTGGTCTATATGGTTCTCTGTTATGGACTTAAACAATCTTCTAAAATCTTCACAAGGGAAAGAGTATGCCTCTTAAAATGTTTTTCATCTAGAGTGCTACATATCCAGATGCTTTTGTGAAGTGTATGGCTTCATAAAGAGAAGGGCAGTCTCCTACACTGTGTGCAGTCTGCAGATCATTAATTCCTGAGGTCTTCTGAAGCTCCATGTTTAGGAAATGCTGGTAGCTAGGTTCTCGTCTTTCTCCCTACTTCGTAGGTTCCAGAAGCACAATCAGCCTTAGTGTCCAACTGTTTAGAGAATAAAAACACTGAGATGCACAGGATGTATCCTGCCTGTGCAGGTGAGTGTATCAGAAGAGAACTGCTAAGGAAGCAGTGTCCCTCTGTTGAAAGAAATCATTCCTATTTGTACAGAGGTTGGCTTTCTTGGCAATTGCAGGCATCTTCCCATTACAGAAATTTTCAGACATGGTATGTGGGCCTTTGTTCAGAAAGGTACGAAACACCATGTTCAAGTAGCATCTTAGTTGGGTAGACTAAATAAGGCATCAGAGTCTCAAATAAAACTTGTTTATCAAACTGTCCTCTTATGTATGAGCATACTGAAAAAGTTTTAAAAATGAATCACCTGACTTTTGATGTGGACTTGCACTGCATGTTTCTTTACTTCTCTGCCATTTAGGCAGAGCATCTATCTGGTGCTGAGCTGGGCAAAATGCTTGTTTGATGATCTTGCCTTCAGAATGTGTAAAGAAGGGCAAAAAGACTTCTCCGTAACTGTAGTCAATGAGCATAGCTAGAAAACCTTCTATCATCAGAGCTGCTTGTTCCCATTTTTGGGGATATATAGATTCAATCTTGCGGGCAGGTGATCTGCATTTCTATCTTTGGACCAAATTTGTCAGCATGAAGAAGGGAAAAAGTCAGGGTCTATATGATAGGCTTCCTTTTCCTTTGTTGAAGTGGAAAATCTTAACCCTTAAGATGGCAATGTCTACATTAGCAAGTAGTGTGGCAAACAGAAAGTGTGTCCATAAAGCAAAATGGTAGCAAGTGCCTAGCCCCCATGTTATAGACCTTTTGGAAAAAAGGGAGTACTTTGGGATTTCTGTGGTGTGATTCAGTGGGTGATGCACGTCTTTTGATTTAATTCATGCCAAAGGAAATAAGTTTGTATACTCTGAGAGAAGTTTGCTTGGGACAATAAAATGCAAGAAAGAAGGGTCCACTCAATTCAGACGATGCTGCTGAGGTATTTTTTTCCAGACAGGTCATGAAAACCTCTAAGAAAAAAGATTTCACAACCTTTCTGGATTACCTGTTTCAGTGCTAAATCACTCTCATAGTGAAGATTTTTTTGTTTATGTTTAGTCAGCCAGTCCTGTTTCAATTTATGCCCTTAATTTCTCATTCTCCTGTCATATATCACCACTGAAGTATCTGGCTCCATCATCTCAGACACCTCTCCTTAGGAGTTGAGGGGCTGCTTATAGATCTCTCTTCCATCTGAACATCTCTGTCCTTCAGCCTCTTCTCTTTTTGAGTTGCCAGGAGTTGGACTCGATGATCCTTGTGGGTCCCTTCCAACTTGGGATATTCTATGATTCTGTGATTCTCTCAGGGCAGACTATGGCCATCCTGACAGCTATCCATTGAACTTGCTCTGGTTTATCAAAGGCTGTCTTATATTCAGGCCCCCCTTCAGGCAGAGTATAACCTGTCCTCAGACTCTGATGATCCAGACAGTTTTTCCTGAAACTCTCAAACTGTAATCTGCTACTTGTAGCATCTGTGTGAAGAAATTCACCTCAATATTCTCCAGAAGTCCCTGTGATGACCGTGTTCATGTCCTGTTTATTCTCCCTGATGCTACGTATCTTGCTCAGCCTCTCCTGCAGCGTACCTCAGGTGGTTGAGGCCAGTGTCACCCTGCATCCAGAGTCCAGGGTGTCACCACTGTCCCTCTGGAGTTTGCCTTGGTTGAGGCTTCTAATTTCCCAGCACATCTTCTCCAGTGGGTGCTGGAAATGGAGCCTTGCAGTGTGTCCCCCTGCTCCTTCCTGGGTGTTGCACAATCCCTCGTTGTCTGGAGCAGATTTTTAGGGCCTGCTTTGCATCTGCTACCATGCAGACCGGCCAGCTGACCTCTAAAGTCTGTTTGCTACACCTTGCATCGCATGAAAACAGTTACTAAGAGTGTTTAAAGAAAATACCATTGGAATTACTTTAAATGCTTATAAATTAATGAGATACTTTAACTGCCCTGCCCCCATTGATCTTGTGAAACACTGATGTGAGCTGGTTACTGATGGATCTGTGTGATGGTGACGAGTTACCTTACCTGGCAGTTACCCATTTTTGATAGGTAGTGTATTGTTTGCAGATTTGGTGAGTAACATTATCTCAGGATCTCTGTTTGAAGAATGAATTAGTATAATGCCATTTCGTTGTTGTTGTTTATTATTATTATGTCATAAGTTACTTGGTTCGTGTCCTGAGGGATCTGCAGTCTATACTAAAACACAGACAGGAGTCCCTATGAAATTTTGGAGATTAATGCTACTTCAGAGAGATCCTTTTTTTTCTAGTAGTTTCTTATTTCTAAGGCTTGTATTTCTTGTACCAGACCCACAACTGTGAATCTTCAAGAGGGGTGTGAATGGGTAGTACACAGCATGCAGTGTGGTATTAAGGGCATTCAAAATGTCTTGGCTAGCAAAGTAAAAAATGCGGAAATGGAAACGAGGAGAGCTGCAAGGTAAGGTTTGTAGGCTGAATAGAAGATTAGAAGAGTATATGACTGAAGAGAATAAGAAGAAAAGATGAATAGGGGCTATATGTCTGCAGCTTTAAAGGGAAGAAGTTAGTAACAAAATGACAGCAGTGATGTTAACATACTTAATGAGTCTAGACTTGTGTTTTGCTTCTAGCATTACGTGTACTTATAAAAAGGCAGGCTTAATGAGCTAATCACACTAGTGAGAGTTGCAGTTTAACATGAAGGTTTTTGGCAGAGAATGCAATTCTTAAAGCCCTCTTAAATCTCTGTGCAAGAAATACAATTTTAACATCTCTTAAAATTTACATGATCCTCAGGAGCCCTGATGTATCACTTTTCGTAATTGTTCATAAATTATATAAGACTCTCATTTGTCTGCTGTTCAGTTTAACATACTCATTTAAAAGAAATGTGATTTGACACAGCAACTTACAAAAAGATAAATGGCAGGATGCTTGGTATAGTTTATTTTACGTAGCTGTTTTCTTATGCCTTATGTATAGTACAAAAAATGTATAATTATAAATATCAATAAAATCAGGCTAAAAGCATGGTCATATCAACTTTGGTCTACTCTTTTCCAGTTTTGTCACTGTGAGAAATGCTTTTGTTTGAATTTACAAGGAATGCATTGTCATCAGTTCTCTACTGCAAAACATTGAACATTGTCCAGCACAGTTGCTACAAAATTCAGATGTTTGCTTAAGTTTGTACTGTCTTTTAGTTTTATTTTTCTTTTTGGTGTATTTTCTATATTCTGTATCTCATACTCTTCTTTATCTTAGCTCCACATATAATGTGCATACCAGCAACTGTGCTTCTGAAACTATTGGTAGAGTATTCATAATATCTTGGACACTGCCAACTATAGTGTTCAGTTTGTTTCTATTCTTGTCATAAAGCCTTTGTATATGCTTGCTTACATGTAAATAATTCTTGTACGTGATCAAAGAATGAAAACAATTTGACTTTTGTCTTGTTTCCTGGAGCTGACGTTAATTTAACTCTGGGGAAAAATTGGACTCCATACAGTCTCTATAGAAATAATTAAGTATTACACAAAACAATATATAGGCATATCTAATTGCTTAAGTGCTAGGCTTTTTTACGGACATTTTCCCCTTTATTAATATGGCCCTTCATCCTCATGAAATATTGTACTTTTCATTTATTTGCTTGCTGAACAGGAAATTGTTCTTAACAAGTATAACATCATATTTTGAGGAGGGAGACACAGGAGTCAGGGAAGTACTGTTCCTGAACACAGAGAAATATCTTCTGCTTTCTGCATGTTAAAAGTATAGTAAAAAGTCTATGTTAGTTTCATGGGAAATAATACAAGTTTCCTGAACTGTGAACATTTACAATCTAAGCCCTACTTGTTAATAAAGTTTCATATATAATCTGCTACCATAGATACAAGCAACTAATTTACCAGAGGAATACAAACTGGGAGAAAGGGTGTTGTAGAAGTCAAAGTTCACTTTCTATTCTGTTACCACAATGTAAATCTGTACTAACTTCATTGTAGCCTGTGGAAGCCTTGGTTTGAATTTCCAGCACCATAATTCAAAAGCAGAATCTGTTCCCATATGGTCATTAGATCCTACTACTCTAACAAAGAAGTACGACGTGCAAAGAAAAGTAGCTTGAACAAACTTCAGGTGAAACCATGTGACCAGGAAAATACAAAATGCTTGTGATCATGGGAAAATATAAAATGTTTGTGATCGTGGAAACATTAATAAAATTATTGAATTCTCAGAAATTCTGCAGTACAACAGAAAATGCTTTTATATTGAAAATACTAAAGAAACAAGGTTGAAGCTGCAAGGTTCAATAGCCCTCTCATTGGTGGGCAGAGACTTCTGCAATACAATTTTAAGGAAAAATAAAGGAAATGATTGACACAAAATGAAGGAGAAAGTAAACTGGCTGTCAGGTTGAAAAGTGACATTAGTCAGATTTTTTTTACATCCTGGGCATATCAAAATAGGCAAGAAAGTGACTTTACAAGTAAAATAATAAGTAAGGACTTTTCTATCATAAGCTTTTAAGAAAGCGTATAAGTCTCTACTGTGATTCATTCTGGGACATCTTAATAGCATTATACTGAGGAAAGAGCATAATTAAGGCTTGTTTTCATCAAGTTGTAGCTTGTATAGTTAGCAGTGCTATCAGGTAACATTATCTTACCTTTCCTTATCACTTGCCTTAATTAATGAATTAGTATGTTTGATAAATGGTATCAGATGGCTTATAGAATTTTAGATTGTTTGGATTTTGTTGGCAAAAAAGTTCTTTAGCATGATCCCTCAACCCCCCCTTAGTAAGACTAAAACTGTCCTGCACCATGGGATTGTTTATTATGAAAAACCAATCTGAGAACCTGAGGTATCTCTTCAGCTTAGTTACCTTTCCTCACTCGTCTAGATTGTAAGTCAGCAGGGATGTCAGCAATGGCCATGTGGCAACTGTGTTTTCCAGCCCAAACAAGATTTACATGTAGAAAAACCGCAATGTAAAGCTTGGGCTGCACGCTGTCTGCACCTTGTTCTGTTTCCAGACTGACATATGGATATGGAAGCTGGAAATGTGTGAAAGGTATAAGCTGGTATCAGAATGCCTTTGAAAGCAAACGTCACAGGAAAATATTAGTTGTATCAAAGGGAATGAGTTTATAATGAATGCTGAGGTCCCTTAGAGCTTCAACAGCTCAATTCAATGCATGAAAAGAAGAAATGGAAATAACTGGACTGTATTAGGTAGGACTTAGGATGGAAATATGTGCATATGTGTTCCATATTGCCCGTGCAGTGAGTCCCGCACATTCTGAATGCATCAGATGTACTCGCCGTGTGTGCATGTTGTTGGCGTGCTGGCCCTGCTGTGGGGCCTCTGGAAATCTTGGACCAATGCCTCATCTTCTTCTGGTCCCTTGTTCTGTGGAGGAGTTGAAATAAGACCTATCTGGAAAATCTTGGTAAACCAGAAACTACAAACGGGGCCAACCAGTAGACTGAATAGTCTTTAGGGAAAAAAAAAATGCAGGAGAGGGGTTCCCCACCTGTGGTCTGTGGACCATGGGAGTATGGGGAGTGCTTTTAAATGTCCCCTGGGGAATTTAGAAGGTCAAATCTATAGTCAGTTACCTTCTGTTTGCTGCATAGGGATCTGCATCCCTGTTGGAGAGACTTTCATTCTGGGGGGCAAGGGGCTGTCGGAAAACTAGAAAGGAAGAAGTAGATAAGTTTAGAAAATACTTATGTTCTCTGAAAAGAAAAACTCAGGATACACTAGGAAGGGAGCCTTGTTCATGCCCTGGGCGATGTTATACAGCATGGGAAGTAATTGGATTCAGATGATATTTTGTGGTAAACTTATTTTGGCATGCAGTAAACTTTCTTCATTTTGATTATCACAGTTGTTCTCATTCTTTTTTCTGAGAGACAAAACATTTAAATACCAAAGATTAATTGTTGCTCTCTTATCTAGTTATTGCAGGTACTAGATGATTTACTGCTGTTTTTTTCCTCTTGCTTGACAGTGATCTCTAAAATAGTATACACTTCTTTAAAAAAAATAAAAATAATTTACTATCTTCCTCAATCTTATCATAACAGTCACCTAAAAATGTGAAGCTTTAAAAAGGGTCATTTGAATAGAACATTTTAAAGCTACATTGATTAGTATTTTATGAAACTTGAGATGCTGACAGCATCTGAAGGGATGTCATCCACAGGTTTGTTATGCAGCTCAACACATTTCAATTGTTTTGAGATCCAGAGATCCAGCATACCAGTTCTTCTAACTGCTCAGTTGCTCTCTATTCTCAAATACATTGATGTCTGGAAATAAGCTGGTAAAGCTTGTGGCCATTGGCAACTCTGAAGAGTCTGGGATATGTGTTCAAGTGTCCACTAGCTTAAGAATTAGGAGAATGAGAACTGTGACTCACAGTGCAGTGGGTCGCACCCATCTCTGTTGTAAATCCAGGGGACGTTCTCTAATGTGGGGCAGACAGAAGGTTTATCTTTGTGGGACAATAAGCTGGGTCTCTGGAGACATAGATTTAAATACAAACTCAGTCCCAAATGTTGTATGTAGTTCACACCATGTCATTTAATTCATCCCCTGTGCTGCTTCATTATCTGTAAAATGGGGATGCTACTTAATGGTAGTGTCCTGAAGATAGAATCAGTTAATGATAATAGGGAGCTCCTATAAAAGTGTTATCAATTTTTTTGGTGTTGTTAACTTTGTTAAACTTTTGTAAAAGTTTCTCTGAGAACCTGGGATGTTGTTTATCGTCTGTTAAGAAATACACACATTATGGACTTCTTAAAAAACAGAAACCCCACTGAATTGTCAATCACACCTTGAGGGGAAAAAGCAGATGCTTTTGCCTTTTTATTCAATACTTTGGCAGATTTTCTATTGCATGGTGTTTATTCTGACTTAGCTGTGTGTGGATTATTTTAGAATAAGAGAAATAAAACAATAAAATAACATAATATTTAGACGGCAGAATATCTTCTATAGCAATAACTTTGTTGAGAAACCACTTTCAGCAAGAGCTGCCTTCAAACATCCATCTATGCTTAGCACTGTGTACATCAAAAATTGTGATCTGTGGGCCAAAAAACCCTCCATGCCCATAACAGTCTGCCCATTTCTTTTTCTTTCTTATTTCTTTTTCCCTCAGCCTGTCAGTTTCATGTTCTGCCCAGCTGTTAATAATCATGGGGCCTCAGGAGCAAGCACGTCCTGTCCTTCCTTCCCTTCCCTCGTATCTCCCTGAGTTTGTTGCTGATCAGGCAGATGAGCTGTGAGCAGTACCACTGATTCTCTAACCCCCCCAAGCAGCCTGCTCCGGGAGCTCAGTTTAAAATATGATTTGGGGTGGGTAAGACAGAAGTTCTCTTTGCAATATCTGCCACAGCCCAGAGTAAATAATGGATCCTAATGTGGGAATGGAAAATAAATGATGATATGAGAAAGCAAGAGTCAGCATTTGGAGGAAGCAAAGAGATGCATTTTGCCCACTTTCTCTTCATGCTCAGCTCCGTTCTGTATGTGCCAGGATAAATTGTCATTCCTTGGAATGGTCTGCAAGTACATTGTTCCTTTTACATATATGTATGAACAGGTGAATGGTTTGGTACAGAATCGAGCTTGCATTTTAGAGATGATTGGTGCTACTTTTTTTTTTTCCTTTCTTTACAAAACAATGTACGAAAGGCTAATTTTATTTTCTTAAATTAAACACGAGGTTTTCATTTAAAGATCCAAAAGGTTGTCTGTTACAAAGCCTGGTTCTGTAAACATTTTGCCCTAGCTAATTAGTGCAGTAGTGAAGGCTTTTAGTGTGCCCTATTTTCTGCCAAATCTAAACAGTTCGTTCACAAAAGTTGGTTTTCAAACTTTGAAACTACCATCTTAACAAGGTGAATACTTGTGGTGCAGAGGGATATTTTGGTAAATTCATCAGTTTGATCTTCAGGCACAATTATTTCAGCAATATGAACTGAAACTTTCAACACGGCAGTACTGATTCAGTAGAATGACTCGTTACCAGGACAGTTGCGATTGCTTCACAAGCAGACGTCTTGGCAATAGCTGTGACTGACAGCAGAATTGCATTTCACAGCCGTTTATTTCGTTGCCTAGCCAATATAGTCGCTTATGATTATGTAGGAGTTATTCCCAGTGCCTTATGAGAAATAGCTGTGAGGTTGGACTCCTTAGTAACAGAAGTGTTAAGAGATCATGAGGGCTTCTGTTGAGAAGGAAAAAGGCGCCTCTCTGAGCATCTAAGAGGCAAGATTTCTTCATGTGCATTCTCTGTTGACTGAAATAAGGTAGGCATCAAAAACTTTAGTAATTCCCAGAAAAGACTGTCTTGACTTGTGGATTGGAAGAGGCCACGAAAATACTCTCCACACGTGTTCCTTGTAATATCTCAGACTACCAGATAGCAGGCCTTTTGCTCATCTTATGTTAGCACTAGAAGGTGTCGACATGCTGGACCTAGTGAAAATAGTTGTAATAATTAGTGACACAAACCAAATGAGAGTACACGACAGGCTATAAACTCATTGTCCCTCTTCATTTAGCATGGAGTGAACCTCCAAAGAGCTCCACTGTGAACAGAAAAGCTGTTTTGTTAAGATACTCTGATACAGTATTCTGCATTTAATTAGGCAAGAGGAAAAAAAGTGTATTTCCCTTTCAAAGAACACGTACTGCTGTCTTTTCATTCACTACAGTTCAGGAGAGTGCAGAAAATGGCAACAATTTTCTAATGTGCTGTGCTATTTGTGCAATATAGATTGTACAGTACTGGAAACGTTAACTACAGTGATGGACTAAGATGGAAAAAGATGGAGTAGGAAATGGAAATTAATGATAAAGCACTGTAATTAGGAATCAGGAGTTCCTGGCCTTCCAGCCCTATGACCAGGTGATACTGTTGAGCATTTCTGCATGGGATGAAGTGAATGTGTAAAAAACTGTGGGTGTTCCCTGAAAAGCTTTGTAAATACTGTTTTACCAAACAGTGGCAAATCTTGCCAGTTCTTAATTCTTTCCTCATTGTAGGAGGAAATGGTAACAACTTCTGCATTAGATGTGCCTAGTAGTTTGCAGCATAAAAGGCTCTTGTGACCTGTGCGATGGAAAGCTTTCCTACTTCCTTTACTTGCTGCACTTGTTTGATGTTTGGTAGGGGGAAGTAGCCCTCAGGCTACAAAGCCGCCCTTTGTGTCACCCGTTACACTTCTTGTGCTTTTGATGAGTTGTCACTAAAAGAACATTTTTGTCCTGCTTTTGTTTCCCTGCAAAGCTTTGGCAGCCTGCCAACGTAATGCTTGGACCCTGCGAGGTGTAAGCACTGCAGTTGCTGGAACAAAAGCAGCAGTACCTGCTTTGCTGCAGCTTGGAGGTACCGTAGCTGACAGAAAAATAATAGCCCTCTGCCTTCTCTGACGCATCTGAAGGTTTAGGATTAGGGAGAAAACGAGGCTGTAACACACTGCCCTCCCCAGAGCTGAGCACTTGCCCCAGTGACCTAATTCCCTGCCCTGAGGTGGCATCACCTCGGGTTGGAGCTCACCCCATTTTCTGGAAGAACTGAGAAAAGAGGAGAAAAAAGATGGGACAGCTTTCATGTGACCACCACTCTGCTCTTTCTCTCAAGGATGTTAGCCTGCTCAACTGCTGGCCTTGATGTCGTTAAGCTGTAGTTTATACAGTAGTAGTCTTGGAAATGCAACTGAAGAGTTTAAGAATTGCTGATGAAAATGTGGTATATAGGATTTGGGGGGGATTTGGGAAGACAAGCAATGGAAATCATTACAAAAGTGGTACATTTAAAGAACGTTACTTTTTTTTGGCCAAGGCAAACATTGGAAACTTGGAAGATACTGGAAAATTTGAAGAAAAATGGAAAAATGTTGGTAAAAGTTCAGTTCTTTTGCTTTATGCTACAACTGCTGCTAAGTTTGCCTTTTGCCTGCCTTGAGGATGCCTGTCTTCTTCAGTACCTGGGTTGCACAGGGAAAATAGAAAGTTGCATATAGATTCATAAATCTGGAATTTCTAAATTTTCGAATGTGAATGTCTGTAAATTAAATTTCTTCAATGTGGGTTCTTTGCAGTTATTTTTTTGCTGCACAAGAGGACTTATTAGGGCCCCTCATCCTACTGCCACTCCTCATACTAAGTATTGTAGCTGTCTTTTCATGCTTACTGTAGTAAGTTCAGTGTTGCCAGTTGATGTGTCTAATGCACAGCAGAAGTCTCAAGTCATGCGATCACAGGTTCTACATTTAATGCAAATATACTAAAGAATAGAAAATTAAGTGGGAGAAAAAATAATTTGACAACTTAAAATAATGCAGTATAAACTTCTGGTCTTCAGTGAAGTTCTGTTGCAGTGCTGATTGTTAAAGATCAGTAAAACATTGCCTAACTTGTAAACAAGTGATATCCAATTTCTGACCCTTTGCTCACCAGCTGACACAGTTTTTCGCTTCCCTCGGAAAAATCTGTTGGGTTTAAATGCTTGACCCATTATCAATTCTTCCTAGGTGTCAGTCTTTTTAAATCTAATGTCTAGGCATTTAAAATGAGCCTAAAAATGAATGAACTCTTACAGGGTCTCTATGCTCGTAGGTATAGTGGTATAGGGGAAGTTTGGCTCAAGTGGTATAGGGGAAGTGTGGCTGGAAAGTTGCCCAGCAGAAAAGGATAGCCTGTTGGTTGACAGCTGGCTTAACATGAGCCAGCAGTGTGCCCAGGTGGCCAAGAAGACCAGTGTCATCCTGACTTGCATCAGAAACAGTGTGGCCAGCAGAAACAGGGAAGTGATCGTCCCTTAATACGCAGCACTACTGAGACTGCACACTGAATACTGTGTTCAGTTTTGGGCCCCTCACTACAAGGAGTTGCTGGAACACGTTCAAAGAACAAGAAAACCAACGAAGAGACTAGAAAACAGGACTTACGAGGAGCGACTGAGGGAATTGGGATTGTTTGGTCTTGAGAAGAGGGTGCCGAGGGGAGAATTCATCACTCTTTACAACTACCTGAAAGAGGAGGTTGCAGTGAGGAAGGTGTTGGTCTTTTCTTTTTTCTCAGGTGACATGACATGAAGACATGGCCTCAAGTTGCTCCAGGAGGGGGGTTAGATTGGATATCAGGAAAATATTCTTCATGTAGAGGGTGTTTAAGTGTTGGAAGGGGCTGCCCAGGGAGGTGGTGGGGTCACCATCCCTGGAGGAGTTTCATGTGTTTATGTGGCTCTAAGGACATGGTTTAGTGAGGGACTTGGTAGGTCAGGTTGGTGGTTGGACTTCATGATCTTGAAGGTTGTTTCCAACCTGATTCTGTGATTAGACCAATTGATACTTACCTGAAAAAATTAGACACATTTGCCTGCACAGCCCCTTCACAGGTTTCCAATTATTTGTTCTCCTTGCCTTGATTTGAAGGGTTTGGTGAATCTTACATAAACATGGTAGCTCCTACATGTGACCTAGGGTGCCTTGCTTGGGCTTAGCCTTTCCTAACTAGATAATTGGTACCCTGGCTGTAGCATTAACCCTTGACAGATGTAGAGAAGCCGTATTCTGGCATCATTTTCTGTTCTCTTCCTTTACCAGTGTTCACATGTATGCTAAAATCTAGCCTTTTTATTCAAACCAGAAGAAAAAAATCCAGGTTGGTTGAACTACTGATGCTATTAAATGAAACCTCGCCATTGTTGAGTTCCCTATTGGTTGCAGCTGAATTGATGATTTTTTTTTTCAGTTTCTTAACTTATTTTCTTCAACAGTTTTATTAAAAGAATGAGTCCTATCTTCAAATGAAACATTTTAGTTATTATGCATGGGAAAAGATGTTTCATTTTGAGAATCAAGGCTATTGCTCAATGAATTGTCTTATTGTCTTAAATTGTCTTAATATTCTTTAAAATGTTTGCAAAATACTGAAACAAATACAGCAATGAGATTATTCTGCCATAGAAAGGATACACGAGCATTTGTATGTTTAATCATCCCTATCATTACATGAGTTTTATTGGCATCCTTTTGTAGTTGCTCCTTGGCTACAGCACTGAAGTAGAGTGGGTCATGTAGGATTTTCTCAGATTTAGTTGCTGACCTGTAAAGCTATCATGGTCACAGGTTTTAAAACTGGGACATGGACAGACATACAAATATTCTATATAACATAACCAATCAAGTCTCTGGACCTTCAGAAGTTTGTTGCTTTCTACAAGAGCCTTTCTTACAGATATTTTCTGTACAGCCCACCTCCTGAATGTTTATTCCATTGAGCTGTTTCATCGAGGAGGAAACCTTCTACCACATCGTTTCTGAAACCTAATGACAGTGGAGGGAACCACAGAAAATGGAACCCACTTTATGGGAATGGTTGTATCACTCTGGTAAATGCATTAGGACTCTTCTGAGATATCATATTGGAAAACAGTTAGTATCCAATGCAGCCTTTTAGAACCTCTGTGGCCCAGTTTTCAGTGGTTCTGGGACAAAACAAGTTAAAGTGGATACTGTTAGCTTTGGCTCAGGAGCAATGAAACAACTTACCTCTCAATTATTCATGAAGTAGGAGTGAGAGAAGCAATTCTTAGAAAATTGTGCCCTTTTTTTATTTAAGAAATTGTATAACAATTTCATTGTTATAAAAAGTTATAAGAAATTTGTGTCGTGTTAGAGGTAGACGTGCACTAGAGTAATAATGCATTGTGGCTGAAAATTACAGGGGCAAAGCTTAAAACACATAAGCACTAAAGGCCATCTTTTGAGGGGCAGTACTTCTTATTTGGGATACATTGTTTGATTCTTTAATCAACTAATCGTTAGTCTTTACTAAGGATCACAGACCAAAACCATTTGAAATGGCACCTGGCAGGGACATTTCTAATTATTGCCACATATTTCCATAGTCAGATCTGAAGTTCGTATTTGCTTGACTAACACGAACAATGTGGGAGACAAATACCAATTAGGGATGTTTGTATTCAAGAAGCTCTTAAACTTGCCAGAATCTAACAAGGTATTCCTGCTAGAAGAATGCCACATGTGGTAGATAATTACTGTAAATTATGAATGCTATTAATAAAAAAAAGGGGAGGGGAGAACCTAGACAAATCTGGCAGAACAGCATTAACTGTGAGAATGGTTTCAATATGTGCCAAGGTTGTGTTCAAGATCAGGTTACAAAGAAGTTAGATTGACAAATGGAAGAGCCTGACCTGCCTGTGTTACAAGGCTATAAGGCCTTTTCCAGCTGTTTAATCTTCACTTACGGAAATGAAAGCTTCAGGTTTTCTATACTAAGTACTATGAAGCTGCAGAGTATCTAGCAAGAAACTTAAAGGGTTGAGCCCCGGCACTATGACCTACTGGATGACTGGCTGAAGTGTTTTCATGCTTGACTTGTCTAGTAATGCCATCCCATAGCAAATAAAACACCAACTTGGGAGCTGTCAGTGTTCATTCAGATGTAACTTCAAGTTACTACAGTGTCCGTTTTGTTTGTTTGGTTGGTTATTTTTTTAATTTCAAAGGGTTTAAAATGTGCTCTCTGTATTAATCACAGAGTCAGGAGTGGGAATTCATTGCCACAGTGATAATTCTCTTGCACGGTTCATCTCATGAACGGACAGAGTTTGATGTGTCAAGTCAGGGACATTTCCTAGTTCAGCTTTGCTGTCAACAAGAATACTAGGTGTTTTTATTGTTGTTGTTGTTGTTTTTCAATTCTTCAAATGGAAAAGATCAGTGTGGATGCAGCAGTTGCAAATAGAAGAATGAGCAGAAGCCCAGATTTTCCCTAACTATGACAGTGAGCACTGCAGAAAGCCAGGGTAACCAACGGGGTTACAACCTCTTGGGCCTCTAGATAAGCCATCTCCAAAAGGGCTTGCTATCTAGTGTGAAAATGAGTCAATAGATGTTATTATATTAACATGTTATTCTTCAAATAATATATAATTTCCATACTGGAGTAGATAACTTATACCTACTGCCCAAGTAGGAGTGGCGATTAATATGCCGTATTACCTGCTGGAGCAGATAAAATCTCAAGAGCTGGAGATCTTGTTTTCATGCAGATAAGGCTAATGAGAGAATCAAAGGAAGATAAAAGCCTTAGAAAGTGATGTAATGCATGGAGCAAGTTATATCCTGTTGAAACTGTAAAGTCTGAATATTTCATTACCACCCTTGACAGTAAAAGAAGTAGGTGGAAAGGCTTAGAAACTAGAACAGCCCTAAAAGCCCAAACTCCATACCTGTAATATAATGGAAAGGGAACAGACATGCTTTTGCACAGAGTGTGTCATGACTCTTTCTTCATCCGTTACAATTTCTTGAAGAGAGCTGTGCTTTCTTCTCTTCAGAAGACCGCGTTTCTCTTAGGTGGCATACTCTAAACAGCACCATTGACAGGAGGTGGGATTTTGGGTCTCGGGTTAAATGCAAACAGGTAACAAAACCAAGAGGCTTTTCTTGGTGCTCTCTTTGGTCTGAATCTAATAAACCAAACTCCAGTTAGGTAATTTTGTTTATCTATTAGATTTTAAAAATAGGAATAAATTGCTTTCTGTATTTATCCTATAATTTAATAAAATCCAAAAGTTTTCCCAGTGTCATCTAGTTTAACCTCAACTATTAAGCAAGGCTCCCCAGTCTTTTATTCAGCAATGTTCATTACTCATCTATCTCAACATCTTTTTCCAGAGTTATACCCCAGACACATTGCATTTGTCAATGTAGTAAACCCTTTTCTTTTTTCCTTTTTTTTTTTTTTTCCTGCTAGTAACCTTTTCCTCACTGACAAATTCCCACTTTTGTTTTAAGATGCAGAGTAAAGCACTTGGGTCATGCAGAACACTAAGATGGTGGTGATAGCAGTAACTGCAGTAATTACATAAAACCTAGAGATTTTTTCTCCTGTAAATGAAGCTATTGTTCTTGTCCACAATATATTTAATTTTGAAAAGCATATTAATGAGAAATTATGAAGGTATCAACCTCTTTTTCATAAAAGCATCAGTAAATTATGCTGTTCTCTGTGTGTGCATGAGATACAGATGAAACGGTTCCAGTGTTGTTCCGGTGGGAGTTAGTTGTCAAGTATGATTTTTTTCTTTTTGATTTATTAATCACTCTTCTACTCTTAATTAAAATTAGGCTCTTTTTTCTCCATTTAAAGTAGCTTATGCTATTTGGCTAAGCATGTGAATCATTGGCTCTTTTCCTTATTAGCATGTATTTAGTTATCAGTTATCTGCTTAGAATTGTTCTGAAATGCGGTACAACTTTTAGATCAATGTATATTTATGGGGGATTAATGTTGTGGTTTGGACGGTCAGTTTTATGCTGTTTAAGGTATGTTGTCAACAAATACTGCATAGGTTTCTGCCATAACTGAATACATTAGGTGCTGGACTGCCAGCATACAACTTGAAACAGAATTTGGAGACTGTCTAATTTTGCTTGGGGAAAAAAAACGCCCGTCTTCCCAGATTTTATCCTTTTTAATTTATTATGGTAATGTATTATTTTTTAAAATACTATATGAAATCATACAGTGAGGCATTTTATCTTACTGTGATTATATATATTTTTGAGAAACTGTACAGAAATGAGTATCAGAGTGATGATGAGCAGTAAATTTACGTGAACGATCTTCCTTCTTCCTTAGATATTTGGGCAATTGGCTGCATATTTGCTGAACTATTGACATCGGAACCAATATTTCACTGTCGTCAGGAGGACATCAAAACAAGTAATCCCTTTCATCACGATCAGCTAGATCGCATTTTCAGCGTAATGGGGTTCCCTGCAGGTAATCTATTTTCATTGAAGGTTCGGGCATAATGCTACTAGGTTGAATTTTTCTCTAAAGGAAATGACTAGTTGTTTGCATAGGTGTGAAGAAACTGTCAGCTTGATAGATTTGGAAATGCTGACGGTATGGAACAATAGCACATGCCAACAAACTTAAAGTCAAACAACCTCTGTAGTTTTTTCTTCTTGCGTGTTACTTAACATTCACTTCCAGAATTCTAAGTGCTTCTCCTCTTTTTTTCCCCCCACCAAAGATAAAGATTGGGAAGACATAAGAAAGATGCCAGAATATCCAACTCTTCAGAAGGATTTTAGGAGAACAACGTAAGTGATGATAAAACATTTCAGTGAATGTAGGAGATGGGCAGAAATTGGCCCCTATTGTCTTGAAACTTTTTCAGGGGGTGGGATTTTGGAGTGCTTGGGTTCCAAAGCTGTGACAGCTGTTCTGTTTTGAATTAGCTGTTTTGCTTGAATGGAGTTCTCTCTCTCAGGTACTTGTTAAAAACATCAACTGAGTTGCCTCCTTATTTCTCTAGAAGGGATCATTTTAAGTGCAATTTGATTTATGGCAGGCACAGACAAAGTTGGTTTAACCAGTTAGATGTTCATTAGATGTTCAAGGTAACTTCATTCATTTTGTGAGAGAAGGAAGAGGGAAGCACCTCTTGGTCCTTTTGTCCAGCATAGATCTGGAGACAGTAAAGTAGTGACATAAGTTTCTGTATGAAGGTATAGTGTTCAATAGGTTGTGATGTAAAGCTTATCTGGGATCTGAGAATTTCCTTCTTTTAGTGTTGCCAGGGGCTTTGGCTAAATTAGTAGTGGTGGTGATAGATCGGAGGGTGTAAGGAGCAACACAGACTTCTGCTATAATGCAGGGAACAGGGATATGGGAGTTCTGGGTTCTGTTTCCAGCTCTGCCATGGATTCATTATGCTGGCTTTAGACGAGATGTGAAGTTTATCTGTGCACAAGGCTTCTTTCTTTTGTAAATGGCTGTAGTTAACCTCTGGATTTGCACATTCAAGGCCAGGCACAGGTCATACATGGTTGGGGCGTTTTTGAGCTTGGGAACTATAATGACTGGGTGGTTTGCTGCAGGTTGAGGAGACAGAAAGGTTAACTTCCCTGCCAAATCTCAACTGGAAACAATAGCTTAACTGTTAGCAACTGCTGTACGTGTTCTGTGGTGGAGTTGCTTTGGAAAACAAGTGTGAACTTCAAGTTGAGTTTCTCTGTCATATGCCAATGTCAACAGCTTATCCATAGGCTATAAAAAGTTTAATGTTCTATGGAAATAATCTGCACGCAGTCGATACTAATGCTATTAGTGAAAAGCATACATAGTGTCAACTGCTTGATAAGTATCTGACGTATTTTCTGATAGTAGTTTTTTTACAGTTCATTTATTAAAGGCTGGTGGTTTTGTGGTCACTTGGTATACTCCCATATTCTTAATGCTATATTATTTCAGAAATGTATTTGTTTAACAATATTTTTCAGATATGCCAATAGTAGCCTCATAAAATACATGGAGAAACACAAAGTCAAGCCTGACAGCAAAGTTTTTCTTTTGGTAGGTACAAATTGAAAATCACTGTGATGACAGGAGTGAAATGCATTTCTGATGTTAATGTCTGTGTCTGTTCTACTACCTCATTCTACTGAACACTGACATAAAACAAAGCTATTTATCACCGTCTAGTTTTGAGATATGTTTTCTTCATTTACATTCATGCTGAGGGTGTGCTTAAACTGCTTGTACTCCAGATCTGAAGCTTTTATGTAATTAGGATCTGCAAGGCACTTGTATGCCCAGCCTCACCAAACCCTTGGTCCCACATGGTTTCAGAGAGCTAAAAAGCTCCCAAGAGTGCAAGACTTTTGTGAAGTAAAGGGAAGAGGAAAGGAAAATAAAAGTGCATGTTCGAGAACATCTTGAAGAATTTTCCGCTTTGTTTTGTGAAGGGAGGCATTCACATAAGAAGTGTGAGACTTCACAAAATAATAATTAAAATTTCTTAAACTCAGCTTTCTAAGCTAGAATTGGAATGATCTGGAGGAAGAGTCTAACTGAAGAGACTACAGTTATAAGAGACATCGTTAGTAAGCCCCTGAATTTCTCTGCTTTCCTCCTAAAGGTGAAAGCCACCAGAAAGCCTGCTTTTGTGTCAGGGCAAAGAAGGAAATGGGCTGCTGAAAGATTTTATGGCTAATTCATCAAGGCTGTGAATGCCAAGTTGAATCATCTGGGGTGGGTAGGCCACTTTTCCAGGGGCAAATATTAATTAAATCTCTAAAGAATAAAAACTAACCACGGGGTGTCAAAAATATATAAAAAAGCAAATGAGCTTTTCATGGTGGAGAAGTAGCGAGGCACGGTTATTACAGGGTGATTAAACAGGTAGGTGTCTACCTATGTATTCTGCTGTATAATCGTGAGCATGAGAACTGAGATTTCCTAAGGTCTCAAGGTTCTTTCTGAACATCTTGAGAAGACTTAGTTTACTTAGCAAGGTAGGTTCTCTTCAGTCAATTTTTTTCTCACTGTTAATAATCAGGGATGAATAGGTGTGGTTTAGTCATGGACCACAGAGGTGGAGGCTGGTCTCAAGTAGGTGAGCCTCCCAGGGCTCATGCATGAGTGCCCAGGGGCATGGACAACTTTCCTGATAACTCATTACTGCGCTGAGGAGGTCCAGGTACCTAAATTGCCACAACCATTCTATGAGCAAAGAGGCTCAGTAGCTGCCTTATCTTGTAAAAGATTCTCAAAACATCAGTGCTTGAAGGTCAGGTGTGCATTAGTTGTCCAAATTGAGAGATTAGAAGTGCACCTGCCTCCGAAGCAGACTCCCTGAAACTCCTTGTTCATGTCAAAGGTAGTAATGCTATTTCTTGAGGTAACCTGCACCATGCCAGATGACCTACAAGACATCTGCTTCATTGGGCAAGACTTTGCACTAATACGTACAGAATGTGTGGCATGTACAGAATTGGTGAATATGGTACCAAGTAGACCAGTTCAGGATAGCAAGTGACCCTTGACAAAGAGGCAGATACTGTGCCACTCTGCTGACTGACATTGAAAGTTCATGTCCACGTGAAAGGGGGAATGTTTTCTGACAAGGGAGATGCATCTGTTCTTGCTGCTCTGGAAAAGTTACCAGCATTGTATTTATAGCTATCATGTCAGGCCAGCCAGAGTCTGACAATCAGTGAGGTTGAGAGCTGCTGAGAAGTACGAGACTGATGAAGCCCAGTCTCATGGGCTTTCTATATTGTATTAGCAGTTGCTAACCTGAAAACAAATTGCATCCAGATTTTTTTTTAAATGAATTTGTTTAGAAGCAACAGAAGGTATAGGAAAGCAGCCGAAGTAAGCTGGTTCACAGCAGCATCACTGATAGGCAGGATGCCTCCCCTAGAGTGATGTTGTGTGTGGCATCACCTGGGATGGACAAACTCGTTATATCCTCTGGCTTAGAGGGGAATTGTTAAGATCGTGAGCAGATCACTAGAAGGTTTTGGATATCTTTAGATTTTCTGCTGTGGTACAATAACAGTCTTTAAATGAAAAAGAATACTAAACATATTTGGAGGCAGCTTTTGATGAGGTGAAATATGGCATTTTCTTTTGCTGGATTTCCAGAGTATTTTTGTTGAAGGCAGGATGGTAGTTAGAGCTACAATGCCATTTACAAAAACAAATTTTATTTTCACTGCTAACTTGTATTAGGAGAGACTTATGTGAGAGCATGACACTGTACAATATAATCTGAGTCCCCAGATTTCCCACAGTGAGTTTATCAGAATGTGATAAATGACTAGAAAGGGTATGTTATCCCTATAATTCCTGTTTAATACTACTAATATATTATAATCCTCTTTTATAGCCTGCTGCATTCAGCAGCATTCTAGCTAATAAATTTGTTATTGCTTTCCTCCTAGTAAGGAAAAAGGTTACTAGAAAGGGTATGTTCCTCCTCTTTCTCATCTCAAAACCAATTAGAGTAGGACTGGGACCTGTGTGCTCTGACGCTGAAATTTTGCTGGTTAGAATGATGAAGATTTCTTGTTTATGGCTGAAAGTGATATGGAGAGTCTGTTCATGTTCGGTCTCTTCTGACACGCTTTTCCTGTTGTGTCAGTGCTATAGAACAGTATAAAAGTTATGTGTGTGTCACAACACTGTTATTTAGAAATCATGCTTTATAAACCTGTAATAGCTGAATTTAATGTTACGTTAGGACAGTGGTTTGGCCTTAGCAATTAATACTGCCTGCTATGCTTAGCCATTTCTTATGTGAGAGCCATTCACAGCCATAGTATTCTGTGGCTCTTGGGAATATGAATTTTACTTCTTGGGTACTTAACAAGAAATATTAATCTAGGCTTGTCGGGAAAAACCACAGATAATTTAACAATTGTATAAGTTGTATGTTTGGAAAGTGATAGTTTGATAAGCTTTTTGCTATTTTTAATGTTGTTTGCAGCTTCAGAAACTTCTTACTATGGACCCTACAAAGAGAATTACCTCAGAGCAGGCTTTGCAGGACCCTTACTTCCAAGAGGATCCTCTGCCTACATCAGAGTATGTATTCCCTCTTCTGTGCTTTTCAGGAAGGTCTACTTTCTGCTAAATGCCAATCCCTGTTGTGAGATGACGGCTGAAAAATTCACAGGTGCCCACCTGTGTCCACAAGACGTAGTAGCTCAGGCATGCTCAGTAGAACCATAGTACAGGGCTGCAGTGTCTTCATCTACTGGTGCCAGAACTGAGTGGTCATGGGCAACACCCCTGTTGCACTGGTGTTGTAGTTCTGAATGTGCTATAAAAGCCAGTGACAGCCTTATTACGGTATTTAGAGAATTCATCTGTGCCCTGTTCTGTTCTACCTCACAGAGCCCTGCTCTCTGTTACTTCACTTCATTGCCTCTCTCCCTAGGACTAGGACCATTTTCTTATCTACAGCCTGTTCCCATGCCCTTTTGTGCAGGGTCATAACAGTATGAGGAAAGAAAAGGGATCAATGACTACCACAAGACCCACAGGTTCCTTGTTCAAGGGGCTTGGGAGTACAGATTTTGTATATCTATATGTTTTACTCTCATGACACATTCAAATGATACATGCAGTTGCTACTGGCAGACTTTCCCCTTCTAGCTTCTCTTCCCAGTTTTCAGAAGGATTATGATCTGTAGGAGCTGGATGCACAGACACTTCCACCTTTGCTTTCACTGTTTCCTCAGCAAGCAGGCAACAAACACTAAAAGGAGGGAACAGTCACTGGAGCGCAAACAAAGTTGAGCTGAAACTAGTTGGGTTTTTTTCTTCATTTTTTTCCCTCTGATTCGATAAGACAAAACACTACTTAGCACCTGGATTAGGCACTGTTGAGACACTTTAAAAAATCATGCCATGTTGATTGTATCATATTCTAAATGCCTTCAGCAATTCTGAATGCTGGCACAGAAATACAAGATACTGGTCAGCGTCTACCAGTAAGTTTCGACGTAGCATTTACGTTATGCAGTTGTACATAGGCCTATAGCTCTGCAGGGATTACGGGGTAACATTATGATAAAGTATCTGTCATAAACATATTAGCCAGGTGAATTTAAAAGCTGTCTTTTCCCTCTAAACAAGACCTGAGAAGCTAATTGAACATAGCTCTGTAGTTGTGATTGGCAAATGTATTTAAGTTCATTATAAGTCAAGTAGACGCTTACAAGGCGTTAACTCTCATTGGATCAGGCTCTTCTTTCAGTGAGCCGTGCATGCTCCAACCAGGTGTTGTGGAACGTCTGGCTGCTGTGACACTGTATTTTGCCATCAGAATCAACAAGTGGTTGCTGTGTCATTTGGGCATGTTCAACCATGCCGTGATTTCTAAATGATGGTCTCGTGCCAACAGCAAAGAGATAAGACATTATGATCAGCATCTAGCTGCTGGGATCTGCAGCTTGGGTGTTCAGTGCCACTTGCTTATGGCAACAGGAATCATGAAATAAAAGAAATTAAATTGCTTTATATTTGTATTTTTAATATAGCATTAAGTAAACGTTTGTCATATGTATGTATTTGTTGTGTGTTTACTGTGTTCCAGTGTATTTGCTGGCTGTCAGATTCCATATCCTAAACGAGAATTCCTTAATGAAGATGAACCTGAAGAGAAAGGGGATAAGGTATAATAAACGTGTTTTGTTTGTTTGTTTGTTTGTTTGTTTGTTTTTTTAAAGTATGCAATAAGAAAGAGTTATGGCACTAAAATGAAAACTAACAAACATGAGCAGTTAAGCAAAAATGTGTTTTCCAGGCAAGGCTGTCTTAAAACCACTTTCCAGCGAGACTAGAAGCATCAGATGACTTTGGGGTGTCTCGGGTGGTATCACCAGCAGTTTGCCCTGACCTGCAGGGAATGAGCTGGCTGAGTTCTGTCAGCAGTTGCCTGCTTTCAGCTGCCATCATTCCAGGCGGACCTTGCCTACCTCCTCCTGCACAAAGAAAATACACTGCAATCACGAGAAAAGAATGGCATTTCCATTGTATGAATGGCATGCATCCAGCCATTTGAAAGGAGATGGTTGTCAGGGTCTCAAATAAATAGTGGCAGCCTGCTTCTGGCACTACATCAGAACATTTCATCCATCTGCACGCCGTTTCCTGATCGTGTTTTAAGGGCCCTCAGACAAAAGAGTATTAAGGAGCATGAACTGTTCTGTAGTGACAATCCACTCTGAAAACCCTCTTTCCCATAGTCCCTTAGACATGAGCAAGAGCTTGTTTGCGTGTTCTTGTGTCTTACGTGCTCAAAAAATAAGTTTTGGTGTGTTTGCAACTTATCTGAGTTCAGCCATGCTACGTGACAGCGGTGATTGTCCCATCATAGTGTGGAGGCTGAACAAGACTGCTATAGTGTGTGATGAACCAGCTTGGTATTTTTTCTTAAGAGTGTACAATGAGGCACCAATTGTAAGGTATAGCTAGCAAAATGTGAAGAAAACAACCATAAACTGTAATTATCTGAGGGCTACAAAAGAAGGGCTGTTACTGTTTTGAGAAACTTTTTGACTATGCGCATCTTCTCTTTTCAGATTTTCTTTGTAGCATGAGAAACTAGCTGAGTTTAAAAGTGTGCCTATCGCGATGCATTTCAGACAGCAGATTTTGTTTTCGGAACAGAAATTGTGGATTCTTCTGTACTGAGAACAAGTGGTAATGTCCTGGATTTTTTTGTCCAGATAGTTATACAAAAAGAGGAAACTGAAAGACCTAAGCAAAAATACAATCAAAGTCATGATACTGATTAGATTGTGATTTAGTTACTGGTGTTGCTCTGACTCTCACAACTTCAAAAATAAGAACAAGCCTTATGAATTAAAATTACTCTGGCTTTTGTTTAGGCAGTGTATTTAAAAGTAAATATCTGTCTTTTCCATGGGAGTATTGGGAAGAAAAAACAATGGAATGTTTATATTTAAAACAGCCATTATATAAACAATCTTTGAGACCGCTGGGGACAGTCACGTATTTACACACACTCCAAATAAAAGTTTTTCAGACTGTGTAGGTAATTTAAGTTATGCATTACTCACTGAATCTGCTCTCACAGTGTAGAAAATGTGAAGGTAAAGAATATCCTCAAAACTGGATCTGTTCCATGCTTTGTTTCTTTATGATGAGGTTGCAAGTGAAATGACTTATTTATTTATGATAGAGTTGGTTTCTGATTTGTTTTTAAAACAAAAGCCCCTGTATAGCCTTAGGAAATATGGAGGAGTTCTCTCTGTTTGTTTATTTGGAACTGAAATCTTAATTGAATAATCTTTAACATAAGCATCCTTTCTTCAACGTGGCTAATTGTTAGCCAGCAAAGCTAAGCTGAGTGTTTGTAAAACCAAATGAAAGGATTCTCCCCTCATTAAAATTACGTTAGGATCAGAATTTAATTTTGGTAACGTGTCTGAGAGATGGCACATGGTCATATGTTGCTAGCTTTAGACCTTTTATAGTGTTTATTTAAGAACCACCATGAAATAAACCGACCTGTGGGTATTTTTGCTGTTGTGAGCCGTGTCCATGTGCTAAGGCGGTGCAGTTAGGCAACAGCCAGAATGGAATAGAGGAGACCTCAGCCTCTCCCAAGGCCATAGAAGTGCACAGAAGAGCAAGGTAGTCAGGTAAACTTTGTGCTAATGTCCAAAGTGCCAAACGTTAGACACATGACGAACCGTGGTGCTTAATTGGGAGAGTTCCTGCTGTATTTTTTTGCAGTTAAGAACACTGCAGTTTTTCAGCTCTCACAATAGCAACCGCCTCACTCGCGTCCCAACATCCCCATGAAAATACAAATCTCAGAACCTAGCACAAACACTGCCTTAGTTATTGGTGCTTGTTTGTATGAGTGAAGCCCAAACCATGATTTAAAAGATAAATCGCTTCTTAACAGAGTTTATGACAAGCTAGCGTGACGTAAACTTTTAAGAGTTTAAATCTCCCTGGAAGCAGAATCTGACTGGGATGGGATTTGAGGACTACTCATGGCAGGATATATTACTGTTCTTGCTAAATGTGGAATGGAAATACAAGCCATCTCTAAGTCCTTGGAGATGCAAGGCTTCTTTGTAATCTTAAATAAATACATCATTGCAGATTTGATTTGAATGTATCTTGGGAAACTGTGGTGGTGATTGTCGCAGTTACAGATGTTTATGTCATTTGTCTGAGGTAACGAAATGCCTTCTTGTGATGGAGAGCATCAATTTAGTGCTAGTGGTAAGATTGTCATCATTTCTGAGAAAGTGATAATGTGATGTTTTGATGAAAGGCTGCCGTACCAAAGCTTTGAAAATTTCATAAGCAGATATCCTAAGGACAAAAAGACTGTCCTGAAATGCTCCATACTACCAGGCAGTGTAGTGTGTGTCTGTGTGTCTGTCTGTCTGGGGGATGTTACTTAACTGTAAGGCTTTTTAATTCAAGCCGTGAAAGCTGTAGGGTTTTTCATGATGAGCGAGCTACATATCTCACATTTGGAGTGAAACTGCTTTTCGTCGCTCTTCTCTTGCTCTGTTGGAGGAGCCCTCCCTAGTGCTCGCAAGCAGGCAAATGGGTGGGTTTCCTTGTAAGTGTCTGATCATGGAGGGCAGAGACACACTGCTGGTTTTCTCCAGTCCCCTAATGCTCTTCTCTGCCTGTAGCCCTCAGAAGCCTGCTCAGTATGGTGTCTTGTGCTCTGATGTTCCCCTTGTTAACTTTTTTTCTCCCTTCTGTGACCTTTCTCTTGTCTCTTCCTTGTTAGGCCCCTGTATCTTAACACATCTTAACTGCCTGGCTTCTCTTCCTTTGCTATTTTTTGCTTTTTCTTACCAGATTCTTCTGTCAGCTGTGGCCTCCTCTTTTGTCTTCAGCTAGTTCTCTCTGGTCAATTTTCACTTCCTGCAATTTCAATAACATTTTATGACCCCCTAGCTAGGCACCATGCTGGACCGCATTCCCAGTGTACCGCTGTTTCCAAGGTGCTTTTGAAAACACAGGAGAGCAAAAGGGGCATGACACTACACTGGTTCTGCCACAAAATTTCCTCACAGCCTGGAAGAAATTATGTAATTTCTCCAGTCTCAGTTTGCTTACCTTTCTGGCAGTATCGCTGCCAGCCTCCTTCGGATTATTTGCATTATTGCATTATTGTGTCATTTGTGAAAATTGGAAAAGTGTTTTTGATTCTGAGTGAATGGGGCTGGTGAAGCACTTACAATAATTTACTGTGGTTCACCACATCTGCCACTGAGCGCTAGTGAAATTTTGGGGTTTTTTGATTCAGCTCATTAGGTGATTACTGCTTTATAAATAGCTCCTTCCACCCTCCTCTCTGCTATTCAGGGCTGAGTGCTTGGCTAGCTGCAGAAATCACTAGACTCTCATTCCAGTTTTAGGCAAGCTTGTTTTGTTCACAAAACACAACCACAACAAAAAATAAAGGTGAACCACGAGCGGAATGCCCCCGTTTGAGGCGTGAAAGCCTTGCTGTGCTTTCCTGGTGAGCAGCTGGGCCTGCTCCATCGGCACGGCACCACCCGACTCGGTGACCCCATCACGGTCACAGCCGAGCCCGGAGGAAATAACGGCGTGGTGTCTCTTCTCCCCCCTAGAATCAGCAGCAGCAGAACCAACATCAGCAGCAAACAGCACCTCAGCAGCAGCCGCAGGCCGCGCCGCAGCCGCCGCAGCAGCAGCAGCAAAACAGCACCCAAACCAACGGGACGGCCGGGGGCGCGGGCGCGGGCGCCGGGGGCGCGGGCACAGGACTCCAGCACAGCCAGGACTCCAGCCTCAACCAGGTGCCTCCAAACAAGAAACCACGCATAGGGCCTTCAGGCGCTAACTCAGGCGGGCCTGTCATGCCTTCAGATTATCAGGTACCTCTCGGGTTTTTGACGCTTCCGATAACGTAGAGCCAAAATGTCATTTTCTCCCTTCCCCGCTGCAAGAACGGATTGTATTTTAATGGTTTTTTTTCTTGTAACCTGAGCAGGCATGCTCTGATACATTAGATATAAATGCAGGCTTAAAGCCTATTAGGGCAGTAAAAAGGTTTTGTGCTATGGTGAGCAATTTTCAATAGAATATGAGTTATATTTGCTGCACCCTGTAAAGGGTTGAGGACTAGTGCGCTCCAGGAAAGCACTTAAACATGTGCTTAAGTTTCTTTGAAAGTAATCATACTGAAACCAGTGGAACTATTTCATGAATGTAAATGCTGCATTAGATCAAGCTCAGAATACTTGGCTCTTGGCAAGATTAAATCCTGTGTGAGAAGAAGAGCCTGAGAAGCGAAACCAAAATTAGAGCCAGGCTTTTCCATTTGATTTCTGCTTCATTCTACCTCTATCATCAAATGTATGGAATAGTTCTGTAGTTTATTCTAATGTTTTGTTAAATCTAATTCTAAAGTTAAAGAGAATATGCATGTTAGCACAGGAATGATGTTGTGGTTCATCAGTATGATTCATGCTGAAGCAGGGCATAAACATGCATTATTTCTAATGTGACCGTTGAATGGATTTCATCTTCTCCAGTGCGGTAACATTCATAAGTAAAAGCAGTATCATTGAGGTTTTTTTTGACTTGTTTACTTGTTGATGCTTACTAAAATATTTTCCACTGAAAAAAGTGACTTACATTAAATATACAAAGTGTTGATTTAACCATGCTCTTTAATAATTGTGAATATATGCTCACTAGAACAGTAATAAGCTGAAAGCAGAATAATAGAAAGGTAGCTAGTAAAAGTATATTTTGACAGATGTTAGGGATTCTGTCTGCTTCAAGAGGACACCATGCTGGAGAATGCTGTTCAGGCTACTTTAAACTTAAATAAGCAGATGATTTTTTTTTTTTTTTTCTAAAAGCAGCTCTGGAATTGCAGTGACTTACCCATCCAGACCTCCTCCACACACAATTGATTTCTCAGTGCCAGACATTTTTCTCTCCTTTCTGTTTTACTCTTAATTACAAATGATCATGAAGGCATTGAGGGCAACTTAAGGGTAAAGACAACAAGGTTGGGGTTTTTTGTTTTATTTTTTGTTTTGAAAAGTTCCAGACAGCCTTGAGGTCTGGACAGATCACTACAGCTGTCTGACTACATAGTATTTATGGCTGGCCTGTTTTGGTCTGTATTTTGAGGACTGGCGTGCTGCATTTGATGATGTCCATTATAGAATCCTTACAGAGCTCTCTGAAATGTTGGCAGGCTTCCCGCTTACAAGTTTTTAGCAGTCTAAATCCCATTTTTTTGAGATAGTTTGACTCTTTTTTTACCCCCTATGGTCCCTCCTTCTAAACTTTAACAGCACAGGCATCAAAATAATGATCTGTATGTTCCCTTTACGTCACTTGCTAAATTGTATGCTCTGATTATCCTTTTTTTACACTTGTATTTGGCTATCTGCCCTTAAATTCTAGCTGGCTGTCTTCTGTTCAAAAAAGGAATGTCAGCAATTTGTACAAGTCTGACTTTGTTTAAAAAAAAAAAGCGAATCCTCTTCTGCAGAACAAAAATAAGCACGGGCAAATTAATATGTTCTTGTAGTCTTATGGCATTAATTTTACTCCATTTTATCTTACTCAGAAGTAGGAAGAAGAATCGTTTTGCTTTGATTTTCATTTAGACAGTGATCTAAAATCTCACTTGAATTTTTTTGGTAGTTCACCAACAATATATGTTACTTTTACAAATTACTATACGAATTTTTGTTGAATTTTACTGAGCATGCCTTATGAGACCTCACGTTTTTTGCTTATCACAGTAAGCTGATGCTTTTCATCCAGAACTAGTTCCTATAAAGTTATAGTATTTATCACAATTATTTTTCTTTCCTGTTAAAAGTTATAAAAACGTGCAGAATTTTGAGGCAAATTTCATGTTTTGGGTATTTTGTAAACAATCTAATCATGCAGGTCAAGCAAATCTGGTTATTAGCAGCATGTGTGCCTCTGGGAGACATCTCTCCCAAAGCCAGTGTGGTGAGCTGTTGTCTCCCAGACTGACCCTTGCAAACAAGTGAAGTTACTCAGTACAATCTGTTGGTTACATTGATAGCATATTGAGATACGGTCGTCTGCAGGACTGGACAGTTACATCTCTAGCAATGCCATGTTATTTCACCTTGAGAGCAACCTTCATATTCCTGTATTTAGGCAGAACACAAAAACTAATGTAATTATTTTTATGTTTTAATACGTTTTCCAGTTTATGTGACGTTAAGGAATATAAACTATGCACGGGAAAAGAAAGGGCAGAAGTTTTACATTGCCTGAACTTTAGGTTCTTACTCTTCATCATCCAGCTGGGAAGTTGCCAGGATGCTTTCACAGCTCTCCTAGTTGGGATCTGGTGGGTAGATGAGACCACTGACTTGGCTGCTGCCTTCACTGAGCACTTGTGGAGAATGCTCTGTTATGGACCTGCTTTGTCTGTGGGATTGCCATTCAGAATACAAACTTCTCCAGAGGTTTTCTGTAACTCCTAATTTTTAATATTTAATCAGAATGTAGTTTTTTAACACTCTTTCTAGATGATCATAGTTTGCCACAGTCTTGCTGATGACTTTTGGACATAGCCAGGTAGAAGAATCCCCTAGACAGTGAACAGAAATATTTACTGAATGGATGCCTGACCCTGCACTTAACTTTGTTGAAAAGAAATTGTTTGCTGATTAAATAGTACCTTTTTTGTAGACACTCCTTTCTTGTAAATTGGGGTGGGATTTACCTTGCTAAAGAGTCTCCTATCCATTGACAGTACTTTTCATACAAAGTGATTTTGCAGCTTTGAGTGATTTTGCAGATCATTATTAATACTTGACGAGGAATGGATATGGTAATAAGCATGCAAATTAAGCAGGCTGGAGGTCACAAATGATCCTTGAATTTGGCTTGCTGAGATTGAGGTCCACTGAGCTAACATCTCAAAGAGTGGAGGGGAAAAAACATTTAGCACATACATATGAATTTGAACATACATGTGGCCATCACTAAGGAGCTCTTTTAGCTTCCAGTAAACAAGGCAGCAGGTTGAAAGGCTTACCTAGAATTATAATATTTTATCTTACTGGACATTTTCTTGTTTAGATAAGTAATTCTTAGGTCATGATTTTCTTTCTCTAAGGAACAGAGTAAGTTATTTCTCTGTACTGCTTTAGTATTGCCTATCTTGAAAAGGATGCTTTTGGTACTAGTAGTTGTTTGTTGCGTTAATAGTGCTTACAATAATGATAGACATAAGTTTAAGAAACAGCTGTTTTCTCTTTTGTCATTTTTCTCTGTTTTGTCTCGTGTATTTTTCCGTGACAAATAGGTGTGTCCATGCTGTACTTTTAGATATCTGCCAGTGACGTGGTGTACTTTCTGTGGTGTGTTAAGCCTGATGACAGATCAGATTTTATGGGACTTCAAACAGTAACACTGTTTAGTTAGTTTCTCCAACAGTCAATTTTTAATTAGCTTCAGAGAGGCTGAAAGTTTCCTGTGCTGCATAGTCCTAACAGGCTGTTTTTCATTCCCCTGTTCCCGTTCTCTTTTTCTCCAGCACTCCAGCTCACGCCTGAGTTACCAAAGCAACATTCAGGGATCTTCTCAGTCCCAGAGTACAATGGGCTATTCCACATCATCTCAGCAGAGCTCTCAGTATCATCAGTCTCACCAGTCTCACAGGTACTGAGAGGTTTAAGAGACTGCACTCAAAAAAGAATGGACTAAAAGCCAGAAGACTCCAGCAATATGAAGTTCATACTGATGAGAAGAACCAAAAACACAAACTATGATGCAGAATTAAAATTCACAATTGCAAAAGGAAAACTTTACTTACTGAAGACTTTTTTTTTCCTGCCCCTTTATTGCCATAAAGGAGATTCTCGTGAAGTTTTCCTTCCTCCCTCCCTTGCATGTGCTCCATTGTGGTTACTCTAATGAACCCTTCTGATCTGAACCCAGCACTTAACTTCTTTAACCTTTGGAATTTTGAAGGATTCCTGGTGCACCTTCCTTATGCTGTAGTGATTGCCATAAATCTGTCTTTTCAATCTCTTTGATGGGATTTTAAAGTTTTAAAATCTTGAACTCCCAGGCTTTCAAGCTTGTATATAGTTAGTTTTATACTAGGCGAACCAGTTTAGCTATACAGGTATATTGCACCTTTTTAAAGCACTATGTTATTTTCACAGGATATTACTGTTTTGCTCATGGATGTCAAGAACAGCAAAATTTTACTGTTCCAGAGTATTTTACTATTCTGTTTTTATTAGTCTAGTTTTCAGGCGAGGTCTTAAAAAATAAAAAAGAAAAAAGAAAAAAAAGAAAAAGAAAAAAATAATAAAAAAAAACAACCCAAGTCTCTGCAGCGACAAATATGCTTCTTGCTACTGGACTGAACACCAAACAGAAGATTGCTGATATTTCTTAACTCATTCACATTGAATTCTTGAAATCACAGTGATCATGCTCTGACCAGTTTTAAATTAAGCGTTATTTTAAATGAAACCATGACAGTCACAGGAAAAGGAGATGCTTTCAGGATTTGTTGGAACAGAAGAAAGGAATGTCTTCCCAGGCTGGACACCAAAATAGTCAGGAAAATGTATTTACTGCCCTCAAATTTCAGTAGGAATGTGGTTGGTGGCTTGTTTTTCTGTTAAGCAGCTGATTAATGTATGCAAGAGTTCTATAAACTTAGCTTCTCTTTCACATTCCTGAGTGTGACTGAAATACTAAGACTTATAAAAACAAATACATTTAATCATTTTATGTTAGAATTAATAATTAAGAGAAATTATTGTGCAGTTTGAGAAGCATGTTGAAAATTCTTCCTTTTTCATGTTTGTAATGCATACTCTCTGTCCCTCACATTGCTGTGATTAACCCAGATTAGTTACACCAGATGCGCTTGATTGCACTGAAATGTTTCTTTTTCCCTAGAGCAAACATGTTTTGATTGTGCCTAAGGACTGTAAGTGGATGGGTAGCTGGCAGAAAATCCCCAGTAAATAAGCAGAGTTCAGAAGCATAATCAGAGGATCATTGTCCAACTTCTGTAACCACAGTTATTCGGAGAGACACAACATATAATTTGGGACAGCTTCGTTTTTCCTTCAGCCTTCAGAAATAAGGCTGATTCTTGTTGCAGAAAACCTGGAAAAAAAAACATTAATGCGGTTAGAAAGCTACCAGCAACGTAACGTCGGGGAGCTTCTAAAATTGGCGTTCAGAGAAGAGGTACAGTGAGAAGAGTTTATATGTAAACAGTCAATGTTACAGTCACATATACTGTGTTCTCCTCTGCCCTGTACCCATACAAAAACCAATAATTGTGTATACCTGCACGCGTTCACACTGAAGTTGTGATCAGACCCAGCAAAATGCCGTTGGATCTGTTTGCTGTCAGGAGGATGCTTTTTATCGCAGGTAGACTGGAACTTAATTGTACTGGATTTGATCTCCTGATCACCTTCAGTGCCCCCTTCCCCCTCGAAAATGGGTTGTTCTCATGCTTTTTTGCGAGCTGTTGGCTTAGTTTGGACATATCCACCATCATGTGGTTTCGGCCACACCCAGCTTCTCCAGGAGAGTGACCAAAACCTGCTTTTGTCATCAGATAGGTGAGAAGGTGGTGACAAGGAATTGAAGCAATTTGAAAGAAAAATAATCGCATTTGTTATCTGGGGAAAAATGGCCTCCCAGAGGATACTTCTAACGTGTAGTCCTTGAAATACTACATGTACCCCAGAAACCTGTTTGGAAGGACAGATTTTAATCGTTTATTTCATTGCAGTGAATCTGGGGTTACATTCTTCCTGTAAATCCAATGTCCCACCTCTTACTGATGGTAGTGTGAGGTACCTTGAGCTACTCGACATTTGGCCAATGCCATGAAGCATCATTTTTTTAAATACATTTGTGAAATGAATTTCACATCTCTGGAAGTTAACCCACGGCAGAGTAGTTGTTGTCCCCTCCTGTTCTTCTCAGCCTTCAGTTTGCCCCAGATCCTTTTGTCTCTTCCTGACGTTTCTTTTCCCTGCTGTGACCTGAGGCTGACGATCAGCATTCACGTAGTGGCGGGGAGACACGTTACTGGTTACGCTGGGCTCTTGTGCCAACAAGGCAAAATCATGGTGTAGATGAATCTGTGTGTAGTGTGAAACTTCCCAGCACTGCCAGGTCCTTCAATTGAGTGCGCTTCCAGCTTCTAGAGCAACTGCCATGTCCTGTGTCCAGGCTGAACGGATATTTCTGCATCTGCTAGACCAGGTAGATGGACCCTGCCCAGTCCCCCCTAGATTTTGTGCGTGCGGAGCTGAGCTGTCTCCTGTTGCCTTCAAAGTAACAACTGAAAGGAGAGCGAGTAAAAGCAAAGGCGTCTGCTGGAAAATGCGCGCTGTGCATGCTCCTCTACTTTCTTTCTGTCTTCTGGTTGGGAAATAATTTGCCTTTTCTGGTGAGCTTGCTGTGCGTTTTCGGGGTGATGGCAGTCATTGTGAAAGAAGCCTTGCTTTTCAGGGGTAATTTCTTGAGGTTTTAGGAAGTGAACTGTGTAGTGTGTCATGGGAAGCCAGGACCACGTCGCTTTTATACTAGTTTCTGCCTGTGCAGTTTGGTTAGTACTCCCAGCTTTGCCTTTGCCCGTAAGCTCTATATCCCCACCGCAGTGTTTCACACTGGTGCGTGGAGAGGCGAGGGACACCAGCAGAGGTGGTCGCTCCTTTTTGTGTGCGGGGGGGCAGAGCAGGCCGCTGAACTGCCCAGTGAAGGAGAAAGACGAGGAAAGCTGCGAGTCCTGCACTGCATCTGTGGCACTGTACCCGGGGAGGGGGAGGGAGGAGCATCCTTAGCGGGAGGGGTGGCGCGAAGCCAGAAGTGTTCAAATATGTATAATATTTTATATGAACATAATAAGCTTAGTTCCCCTTCGTAATCTTCAGGAATGGTACTTTAACACCATTAAGCAAAGAATTGTTTTAGGATTAAATAAATGTATTGTACATAAGGCCATACGTAATCTTCTAAAAAAAATGTCGCCAGACAGGAGCGATGTGTATTACTATATGAAAAGAAGTCCTTAATGCACTGTTATCTCCTAAATATTTAGTAGTAAATTAATACTATTTAATTTTTTTAAAAATTTGTCTTGTGTAGACACTAAAAAGTATTACACAAAATGTGGACAGAACGTGTCCTTTTTAACAGCAATTTAAAGAACTTTTTATATATGTAAGGTAGTATACTTTTCAAATTGTTCTAGTTGTATTTTCCCATGTTTACTATTTGTGGAAGTGTGCCTGTCTCTACTCAGCTATTTTTTTTCTAATAATTTCATGCACGCATCTTTCATTTTTGTAGTTTTCATTAGGAATTACTGTGTATGCGCCTCATGCTGCCACAAAACGTTGCCGCTTCAGATCCGTGGTGGCCACACTGAGCGATGCCCATGCCGATGGGCTAGCAAAACCACAAAGCGAAATACTTTTCTCATTCTAGAGTTAAGAGTTTGCTGCTTTTAAGTTGTCCTGATGTCACTCTCAAAATGACTGTTAAAACTAAACTATGAGTTCATTGCATTTATTTTATATTCTTGGTTGTAATGAAATGGAATTGACTTTGCTTCAGTGTGAATTTTTTTAATAAAATAATATACATTTGTAATAATAATAAAAAGTTGAAATCACATAAGCGTGCTGAAAAGTTTTTGTAAACATTGGCTTTGGGCTACAAAGAGGGAAGAATACAGCCCACAAAATTGCAGTTGTAATTATATTCAGGATGTTTATGATAGCATACACCACACAAAACAAAGCTTGCAAAACCTCAGAGCTGAAATTATAGCTTTTAAAATGCCCACGAGGATATTCATGGTGATGTGTCTATCAGAATAGAATGAAGCCTTATGGAAAACAGAAAGGACGGAATGGTTCTCCTTAGGTTTTGTCCTCTGAAAAGTATTCCAGCGTGCCACGCTGATGCCGCTTGTCGAGATTCATTGTTACCAGCGTGACGATCCTACAGATCTGTCTTCTGGGTGGAAAAATAAATAAATAAATGGAATAGAAAGAAACGCTTTGTTACCGCATGCTGAGCCTAAATGTCCTCTTACTTATTCCTCCCACTGGACCTTGGAGGATTTCAAGGATTTCAGCTGGCAACATGGAGAGCGGGAGCTAGAGCACGCTGGTGTTTTTCAAAGTGGGTTTTTTGTGTGCTTTGCTTATCTGTGTATTTCTATTCCATCTAATCGGTGTTTCGCAGATGGACAGTTAACGTTTCCCCCAAATCCCCCTCTTTTCTCCATAATGCTTAATGCAGGTAAGAATGGTTGGGGTTTACTTGCACTAGAGATAACATTAAGAAAGAGGATTCACTTCCCTACATGCCTTCTGCACAAAGGAAGATCAGGATTAGCCTTTTGCACAAGAATAATACTAGCAGAGGAATCATGAATGATTTGTACATGGTATTTCCAAGGACTGTTTTTATACTTCTAAGGTCTTTCTCCTCGAAAGATCTACGTGCATTTTAGGCCATACTTAGAGGGCACAGGATTCTCAGAAGGATTCATATGTAATGCTAAATGATCAGCTGAAAGGCAAGTTTCATTAGCTGTAATTTTAAGAAAGGAAAGTGGCATGTTTTGGAATGCCAAGCAGTTGGATTACAATTGTCTTTGGTGCTAATTTGGCTACTAAAGGATTAGAGCCCAATTCTGGTATCTGCAACTCGAGTACAATACTGCTGTCAAATGTGTTTCACGTCCAAACCCAGAGCTTAGCCTCATGGATGAAGAACTGCGACTTCGGCCTCAGAACAGCTGAGCACCACCAGCTCTGTCCTCCTCATAGTTCTCCTTCTGCCTTCCGTGTGTTGGTAAGGTTGTGCTCAGCCAATGCTTCAACGTGAATGTCCTTCTTAAAGCCTCATGTTTTCTCTGCCCCAGTTTTGATTCTTCTACAGTACGCCTCACTGCTTTTTCTGCGTAGTCATGCAATTTACAGTCTAATCCAGTCCCATCGTAACTGGTGCTCCTGGAGACCTGTCGTGTAAGCTTCTGAAAAATTCCCTGCTAGGGATGCATCCCTCATCGAAACACTTTAGCTTTGATATCTACGAAAGTTTAATATTTTAAGCAACTGGTGTGCCATGAGTCGTACGTACCTATTGTGTTGATGAATGCTGCCTCGGTGCTTCGTTGTACCCTCCAGTCTGTCAGCATCCATCCGTCACCTCTCTGCACGCCCCT
This sequence comes from Stictonetta naevosa, assembly GCA_011074415.1. NCBI lineage: Eukaryota > Metazoa > Chordata > Aves > Anseriformes > Anatidae > Stictonetta > Stictonetta naevosa. The sequence continues at coordinate 69,483,424 of CM021699.1, forward strand.
TGTAAGCTGCCAGGGACAGGAAGGGTCGTTTAGTCCAAATAAAGTAGTTTTGTGACGAGTGCTTGCAGGCTCTTTGTATTGCAAATAACGATCACTGTAATGCCCCATTTTTTACTACAGGTCAATATGCAGTAGTAGCGTGAGAAGCAATTTTCACGTGCTGTTTGAACATGGAAAACATCATATTGGTGCCAAATACTATCAGTTTGATCTGGCTACGCTTGGAACTTCAGCAAGCATCATTCCAATAGCCAAAAAAAACCCCAGTGCTTTACCTGTAATGTTTTTTAACAGGTAGGTACTGTTCTTTTGTGTTCCAGAGAACTTCATGTCCTTGTTTAAGACTTCAGAGAAATAAAGAAAAAAAACAGCTTTGTTATTTTGTTATTTTTATAGGAACAAAGAAAAATACTATGCCATGATGACTACAAAGATTTTTTCATTGGCCAAATAAATACTTACTAGAGCAATAATTGTTTGAGGTAGATTAAAACCACCAACAAGGTTATGAAAGATACGTGTGCGGTTATAGCTGAGCTGTTGAAATTGCTGTGTGGGTACCGCAGCTTTATGTAACAGATATTCAAGATAATCCACGGTAGATGTTTTTGAAAAATATAGCCACTGGGATTTAAAGTCTGCAAGCAATGCCAACCTGCCTAATAATTTTTATATAATGTGCTTCCCCTGGAATACTATGGGATAAGTTTCTCCAGCTTTGTACTAAATGTATTGCAGGGTCTGTAAGAGGCCATTTCTGTGGCTGATTTGTATCTTGAAGGGGGCAAAGTATCTTGAAGGGGGCAGAGAACTTTGGAGCGCGTGTAAATATACACATGTTGCATACAGTGAACACACAGCTACAGGAAATACTCAGCAATACGTTCCTTCAGCTAAAACGTCTTTTAATGCTGTTTGCAAGAAGCTATGTGAACCTACAACTCTCTCCCAGCCTGTTTTCAGAATGAATTTTTGCTTTGTTAATACTAGCAGTGAAGGCTATTAAAAATACAATAAATTAGTAAAGGAGAATCTGCATTTTTTTTAAAATACATTTTTTAAAAAATGAGGAACAAAGAAAGCAGTTGTTTTTTTACTGATTCCTGGATGTAGTGCGGTAACCAGCAGTGGTGTGGTAACCAGTGCATTTTATGCACTGTCTCCCAAGCCTAATAAAGTGTCTTACATGATGAAAAACCCAACATGCAAAGCACTGAAGAAAGGAATTCTTCATAGCCATCCTCAGCAAATGAAGTTTTAATCATGGACCAGGTCCTGCTGAATGATGCATGGCTTGGTAAGAGTCTTCCCTCCTTGTGGGAATTTCTTGTGATGCTAGAAAGCAAAGGAGTGACGATATTGTGGCCTTCTGATCATATAAGTTATAATGCTATCAAGTTTAGGTGTCAGAAGTTCTCCAGAACATGCTGAACTGTTAAATACATTTGAAAATGTATTTTTAACATACATATTCTTAAAAATACTGCTATCTGCCACGTGCCGCAGCCCAGCTCTGGCAAGATGACCTCTTGCTCTGAATGCTTGGCCTGGCCAGGGCCATGGCTGTCAGTTTGGAGCCTTGTAGACAATTTACACAAGTGGACGCTGACCTTTAACCTGTGCGCTTAGGTCTCACGGGTCTGTGGAAGAGCAACTGATTTTTAAAGAAAACATACGTCCTTGGCTGAAAAGTGAGCCAGAGAACTGCGAAATAAAAGGCTTAAAGTCTTACCACAAGTCTCCTGTAGCTCTGTTTGATAGATAGTGCTAGGAGATGTCTGTAGATCGTCAGATCATTTTATTATTGCTAGACTGCACAGCACAAAAACATCTGGATTTGGTCTTGCCTTTATCTAATATGATGTAGAATGAGTCATTTGTGAATTTGTGATTTTCTGTTTTCAACCTATTTCAATTGTGTGAGTTGTTCCTGCAGTGGTACACAAGAAAGAAGGACAGTTTCCAGTACTTTGGTTTTGGCACTAAAACTCTGAATGTTAACAAAGAGAAACCAAAAGAGATCAGGGCTTCTCCCTTGCTGGTGCCCTCTCTTGTTACAGCAGAGATCCAGGCAGGCAGTGTTGTATTATGGCATTGTGTAATAACTGCAGTTCTTTGAAATCTTTTGAGTTTTAAAGAGCGTCATCTATCTCAAGTATAGGATCACAACTGTAGAAGCTATACCTAGGTAAGTTAACATAAGTGAGTCACCTTTACTAACTTCTCTGCACGCAGCCAGCAAACTGACTCAATCATTCATGTCCAAAAGCTTACGGACTTTGGTCTTACCAGCCCATAAATGCATGAATATTTGCATAGTTTATGGTTTCAAAATACTCCCCCTGGTAATAATAGAGCCTTTGTTTAAAAGCTTTTCTTGTTATTGTTGGGTGTTTTTTGTAGCTTGCAGTATCCCACAAGCACAGAAAACAAATCCCTACCCATGTAACGAAACAATGGAGACATCTACTAACACGCCCTGGTGGGTACGTCCCAGCGGGGATTTACAGCGGGGATTTACAAGAAGAGTTTCTTCTACGTAGTGCTGTTGCTGGGTGAAAGCTGGAAGTCCCCTGTGACTTTGAGACAGTCAGGTCCGGGCAGCGGGGATGAAGTAACTTCTGTTATCATCCAGAGTGATACTGGAGCCGTTTAAGTGTACTTGAATCATCTGAGATCCTGACGAGTACCGTGTTTGCACACTGGCTGCATGCTTTCATCTCTGAGAACTCAGCCTTGCATGATAACATTTACATATATTTGGTCTGTGGAGAAAGGCTCAACTAGGGTTTGCTAATGTAAATCTTATAAAACAGTTGTCAGTGGGCTGTGTGTGCTGGAAGATGGAAGAAATGACCTGCCAGCTAGATCAGAAGCAGGCATATTCTTTCCCCCCTAATGTGCCAAACTCATATATCAGTCGCAGTGCGTCATGCCTTTATTAATACACAGTGGTTGTGCTATTCCAAGACCGTGTTATCGCTGCAACTTCTCGTATGTCAGAGCTGAGGTAATCCATTTGTATTCTACCTAGCTCCATCATGGTGTTTTGCATGGTACTATGGGGACAGCAGTTCACTGGTCTACAGCTTTGTGTAGCCTACAGACTACCTTGAACATCAAATCCAAAGAGCACCACAGCAGTATTCAGTCTTCCTCTTGTATGGCCTGAGATTTCAGTGCATGGGATGTCACACGCTTGTGGAGAGGACAGGGCAAGGGAGTGGGAAAGATCCCTACTTCTGTGGGATCAGGGGTGGTCTCTGGATATGCCCCATGTGGATGTCAATGTAAAAGACACTTGTGCTTTTGGATTTCAGGTCCTTGCCAGACAGGTGAACTTCAGCAGTATGCTTATTTAAATTACTAGGATATGTCCCAAGTTTATTTAGGCTGATGTGGCTAATAAAACTGTGTTGACAGTGGTAGTCTTCTCTTGAGTTAAAAAAAGGACCAAATTTCCTATGTCTCGTTCCTCTCATGCACATATCCGAATATGGAGTTAAGGAATAGTCTGCTCCCCCAAAATGCAGTGACAAAACAGGATACCCTGCGTAGCCAAAAGAGCTATGCACACTAAATATAACAGTGCTGAGCATTCATCAAGCGGGTTTCAGGTTTACACGACGCACGGCAGCTTCGGATGCTCCAGGCCTGATGTCCCCCACCACGTAAAGTGAGTGCTTCCTGCAGCGGGGTGCCAGACCAGCACTGGAGCTGCTGCTGGGTAACTCAGCTTCCTGACCTAGACTCAGGTGCCCTGAGCCCAAACCAGCTTGTCTGCAAGAGTCATGGGGCTGTTGGCTGCAGTATTTGCAAAGTATTGAGTTAGCTGGTCCTCCAAGAGTGGCTGGAAAGCAGTGAGGGTGGTACAAAAGTCTTCTCTGGGGCTGCTGCTCCAGCCACAAATGCAATGCACTGTCATGGGGCAGCTCCAACTGTGAGGCCCACGTGTGGAGATGTAAAAGGGAGATGATTATCCAAGCCCTGGGAGCAACGGGCCCACCTTATGCAACCTGTCAACACGCGTTGTGCTGAGTGGGAGTCGCAGAAAAGGTGCCAGAAGTACCCGAGGTGAGCCGGGAGGGGCTGGTGCAGCTGCTGCTGGGGCGGGAGAGGCCCTGGTGTTCAGGTCTGTTTTCTTGGATGCTTTGCAAACTCTGACTCTTCAGGCAAACTCTCTGAACTCTCCAAAGTCCAATCATGAATCCCGCCTTTGCCAAGGAGAGAACAAGCAGCTGAAAATGTGAAAAGGAGTGGGGCCAGAAGAGATGTGCCAGCTGATGTTGCTAGGAAGGTCCAACAAGTCCTGTGCTTGGGTAACAGTAGGACTTTTGAAGTTCTTTTGAAGCATGTCCTTCTGCTTCTCTGCATTGTCACAAATCCAGTCATTTTGCTGTGTTTGTCTGTCCCATGGAAGACTCATGCTGGAACTGGGAGTTCACTGGGTTTGGAAGGATTTGGGAAAAGCCTCAGCCCCTCTCATCTCCTCCCAGCTCTGCTCACCTGCTAGGGCTGCTGTAAGCTTTGGCTCCTGGATGCTGTGGTTGGCCAAATGCCTCGCTTCATGCTGTGGCTCAGCTTTGCCCAGGCCTGCCGATAAAGTCCTACTCAAGCCCTCCCTCCTCCTGACCTTTGCACCTTTGGATACAGTTTTGCTGGTAATGGCAAACGCATGAAATCAGAGTATATTCAGAGAGCCCTTTGTTTCTCTTTGCTTTTGCTGCCAGAAGGGTCATTCTCTCACCAGTGTTGCCTGGGTCCTGGAGGTCTCAGGGAGCTGTCTGACAACTCCGGTGTTTGTTGGTCAGGGTGTCTAAGGGTATGGCACATTTTAGTGCATGCTCTGAGCTCTCTTGGTGTTATTGGCTTCAAGTTTTCTTGCATATTACACCGTCAGCAGATGGAATCATGATGTGCTGCAGACATCATCTGCCGTGGAGCTGGGTCTTCTGCTCAGAGGACACGAGTCTAACAGGGGAAGTGCATCTCTGTGTCCTGCAAGGCAAGCAGAAAGAGCTGAGAGAAACGTGGGTTCTGTGGCTGCAACAGGCAGAAGAAAGCCTGCAAAGGTGCAGGGCTCTGGCCAGCCCTGATTTCGCAGTGGGAAGTTTGTGCCAAGCCCTCAGTCAGCCAGCAGAGCTGTGCTGGCACTGCTGCCTCCATAACGCACCGATGGGATGCTCTTTGGGGGCCCAGTCCCGCCGCTGACAGAGGGGAGGCCACAGTGTGGTGAAGCAAGAAGTCTTGGGGCTGCAGGGGGACCTGAGGCCTCTGGTGGCAAGGAGGGGCCTGGACACCTCATGCTCCATGTGGAGGGGCCATCAGCACCCCACCAACCCCAGATTCATCCCCTTGGCCTCTTCCCTTCCTGCCTGACCCAGAGCTTTGGGAAGGACAAACACCCAAAGACTTGCACCGACTCTGATGACCTTCCCACTCCACGAGAAGATAGCCAGACCTTTCCGAGAAGCCCTTGGAACAAATATTTTGGCTTCGCTTTGCAGGTGCTGACAGGACCACCACGGGGAGGACATGAACCAGCCCTGCCAGAGCCCACTGGGGTGGCTGACGGCCTGCGAGGGGTGGGAGCGGGCGCCAGGGCTCAGGAGGTGCTCCTGGGTATCTCATTTACGATCTGCTGATTTGCATCTGGCTGGGGTTCGAGCACGCATGATTCACGCTCACACGGGCAGGTGGGAGCAGCCCCATTACTTTCCTTTGAATCACTCCGCGTTGTCACCACAGCACGCTTCAGCAGCCACGTGTGCGCGAGGCCCAGCGGGCCCGGTGGGAGCGGGCTGGGCCGACCTTGCCTAGGCTTGAACAGTGAGCAAGCGCCATTCTGCGGGAGTTCTCCTGGTTTCTGGTCTTTGCGTGAGGCTCTCTGGTCAGCATCCCCTTTTTGAGTCCTCCGCTGGGCTCTTGGAGCATCAGCATGCCCATTTCCCTGCTGTGTGGTTGCTGGACCTTGGAGGCGGTGGGGTCATCACGGACCCGTGGTCCCCACCCCCGTCCAGGTACATGTGGACTATCCATGCCTGTTGTGTTACAAAGCGTGCAGGGATGAGTCAGTTCTGACCTGTTTGATACAAACATACGAGCTACCTGTGCTGCCTCGTGGCAGCTGGCAATAGCACGTGCAAGCTGTAGCACTGGGGAGAGCAGCGAAGCGCTGCTGCCCCACCAGCCCCCCGAAATGGCGGTGGAGCAAGCACCGGGACGTCCTCCTGCAGAGCCGGGGAGAGCCGGGGCTTTGCTGCCCTGCCAGCACTGGGTGTCTCTTTAGGAAGCTAGCGCTGTTTATCAGTTAGGGGTTTTGTTTTGTGGGTTTCCCTTTTGATAGAGAACTCCATGCAGATGTTGAAATTCACGTTTCTTGACAGGAGTTTGGCTAAGGGCTCTCTATCACATAAACCACAAGCAGCTTTAGCACGGGTCGGAGCCAATTGCTTTCCCAGAGCCTTTTGGAGAGCAGGCTTGTGCTGGCTTCACTGGCTGGCTTCAGAGCAGTCTGATTTGGCTTTTGCAAACGGCTTCTTGAGGCTTGAAAACAAAATATATGCCCCAGCAGTTGCCCTCCCCCCCTTCCCCCCCCCTTTTTTTTTTTCTTTTTTTTTTTTTTCTTTTTTGGTTGGCAAGCCTCCACAGGGCTGTGATGGGGTTTGTAAATGTGTTTTTTGTTTACCTGCATGCTGGCCAAAAAGCAATACTCAGGTACCCAGGTGAGTTGGTACAAGGACCCCAAACCTGGAGTGCAGCATCGGCCTGTTCCTTGGTGCTGGCCTGCATCTCCGCTGCCAGGCCCCTTTTACTCCAGAGACTAAGTCAGAATTTGCTGTTGATGTTTGATCAGAGTGGATAACCCCATGTGGGACATCACATCTCTGACCAGGTGGTACTTGGCCTGCTCTTTCTTCCTTCAAAGTAAAGGTGTTTTCCTGGGCTGAATGGTCATCAGGTGACTGACTGAGTGTGCCTTTAGCTGCTGGCATTCAAACCAAATGCCTCCGTGCATCCTCAGCTGAGCACTGGCTCCTCGTCCACCTCCTCACAGCGCTGCCAGCTCCCACCAAACCTCACTACATCCATCCTCATGCCCAGGTGGTCAGCTGCATGTTGTGCCTGGCACTGGACCGCAGGGGAAGGGGCAGGAGAGCTGGAAGGAGGCGATTTTGCCGTTTGGGTGGGACAGAGGAGCTCAGCGGCCAAGCACGGTGAGCAGGACCTCTGCCAGGGGTTGCCTGCCATCTGCTGGCAAATCCCACGGGATGGCTGGAGCTTGGGAGGGAGCGGCAAAAGGAAAACCCGTGTTCGCCCCTCCTGCTGTGGCAGCTGCTTGGAGCATCCCGATGGTGACAGAGGACACTGGGCAGCCCCCAGGCAGCAAGCGGGGGCTTCAGCAGAAGGCCAGACCCAGACGTCGGTCCTGCTGTTGGCTCGTCCCTGCTTCTCTTTGCCTGGGACTTCGTCCCACTCCGTGAAAAGCTGGGCTGCACTAAACCACTCAGTACTGCCCACTGTGGTTGTGGGTTTGTTTTTTTATTTCTCTGCTCCCTTCCTTTTTTTCCCACCAGGACTGAATTCGGATGGGTTTTGTGGCTGGACAGTCTCTAGTAGTGCCGGACCCTGGTTGTGAGCAGTGCCAGTCGTGCAGAACAGCTTTTGGTGAGATTTTTGGGGAAATTTGTGGCATTCCAGTGCATCCGTCCAGGCAAAACCAGCCAGCATGTCTGCAGTACACTTTGAACCACCTCTGAATTGAAGCCACATGTGGGAAGCTCAGAAATGCCACCAGGATCAGTTCTGGCACCAGGGGACATGCGTCCCCGGGTTCCACATCTGGCTGTGGTGGCAGTGGTTTCCTTAGCTCCAAAAATTGCAGGAGCGAATACTTGGTGTGCTTTTTATTACATCTTAACCTTGATTTTTTTATGTACAAATTGTCACAGTCCATTTGACTCTCAGTTATGCTAGCCATGCCTCTCTTGTAACAATGCACTGCCTCTCCTGTAGTAATACACTGCAGACAAACACGACTGCCCCAACCTGGGAGGGCATTAGTACCTGACACGGGGTGCCCCACTGCAATCTCTTCGTAGCAGCATCTGCAGACAGATGTAGTATTTATATGTGGGATGGGAGCAGCTGCTGTATAAAGAAGGAAGGCACTGTTTAATGAGATGTCCTGTGCTATCTATGTGTGAGACGATTGTTATAATGCTGTACAACTTTGACCATCTTTCTCTCCGAGATAGTTTCTGTCTGTGTATCTCTGTTCCCCATGATTCAGAACCATTGAAATAGTTTTTAAACATTGGGGATATTGCACAATGTAAGAAAGAACTGCCATTCTTGCTTAATGGCAGAAGGAAAGTAATGGCAGGTTATTACAAGAAATACCTGCAGGGAGAGATGCTGGTTTCATTTCCTTGCTTGTTTAAGCTGAACTGCTGTCTTTGTGTTTGTTGGTGCCGAATGATTTTGGTCCCTCTGCTGTATGGCTGAGTGCTGGTTTACACGCCTTAAAGATGCTGCCTGAAACAATGCCTCTGCTTCACCAAGCGCTGAAAATCGAGGAGCTAAGAGAATCCAGGCGCCGGTGAGAGGTGAAGGTGATTCTCGGATGATGCTCGGGATGTCAACACCTCATGTGCAGCTCTCCAAGGAAGCTCAGTGTGTGGAGAACGGGCAGCAGCTCCTCTCAGCTCTGTTGCTGCACGTTTGCAGAGCTGCAGCCTTTGCCCTGCTTGTCCTGAGCTCTTTGGGGTGGCGGCTTAAGGACATCTCACCCCAGCGAGATGCTCGCTTTGTGGGAGTTGGCAGCACCACGGGCCTCTGCAGTGCTGCCCGAGCCCCTGCAAGCCTCCCCACCTCCTGCACAGCCGCCTCCTCACCACCCGCACAGAGGATCACAGCATGTTGCTGGCTGCCGGCCTGGGATGGCCGCCCAAAGCCGCCCGCTCCCCGAGTGAGAACCCGACACCGGGGCCCTCTGATGGGGCACAGAGACGCGCTGTGCCCTGACATAACTTTTTATGGGCAGCCACGCCACGCTTTGTGGAAGAAAATTACACCCTCGTCCGTGTATCCCACGGCTGCCGATCCATCACGGCACACTGAAGACACGATGGCATCTTCTAAACATGTCATACCAAGCAAATGTTTTTCTCCGGGTGTGGCAGTAATCCCAATTCGGGCTGTAACGCACAAATGTGTGAGATACGTGCCTCCTCGAACAGGGGCTGTTTGTGCAAGCGTTTTGGTGCCGTGCCTGCAGGGAGCACAACCCTGACAGCGAAACAGCATCTGCAAGCAAATGAGCAGAAAGGCGGCAGCAAGGCCTCATCTGTGAGGGAAATTAGCATTTTATTATTCTGCGCGGGGCCTTGCTGGGTGGCCGGGGCTCGTAGGTGCCGTGTAATACCAACACTGATAATTAATAATAAATCTGACGCTGAAGCGGCACGGTGAGTGCCTAGTGGTGGGCTCTCAGGTGAAAGGGGCTCGGTGGGACTGGGCAAGCAGAGGGGCTGGGGCCAGACCCTTGGCCAGGAAAGGGCTGGGGGCCAAGGTAATTAACTAACGATGGGCACAGCAGGTGCTGCTTCAGCCTGAGGCTGCAATTTCTCTGCAGGCATTTCCCTGTAACCTGCCTCCGGTGCGATTTTTCTGTCAAACAGATCTGTTGCTCTCACTCATTTTCTTTCTTTTTTTTTTTTTTTTTTAATTTAATGGTGGCTCTTACTGTTCTCACAAGGGCCATTTGCCAGCTGCTGCAGCGAGCTCTTCCCCATGCACCGAAGCAAAGCTAAAGCAGGGCTTCGTGTCGCGGCCGGTGAGCATCGCCACGGCACGGCCTGGCCAGCACAGCCCCACCTCACTGCTCTGGGCAGCAGCTCCCGGGGACAGAATTTTGCTTTGCCTCCTATTTTATATCTGTATTTTGGAGGTCTCTCTCTGAGGTCTGCCTGGCTGGGTTTCTGCCTCTGTTATGGCATCCTAAAATTATTGGCCAATGCTCATTCTCTTCGTCTGGTAAAATATTTACAGCCTCTTCCTAATTCCAAGTGGTTCGTCTCTAATTTGGGTTTTTGCCTTCTTCAAACCCTAGAGAGAGAGAAAGAGAGATTTTGAGTCCAAATTAGTTGTCTGGAAATTGTACTCTGAGGGAAATCCTTGCTGCCACCCTCTGTGAGCTGTGCGGGAGGTAAGGCTGGAAGCACACCAACAGCTGCCTTCTCCCTTTCGGGAGGTTTCACCGAGGCTGCTTTGTCCATGGACGCTCGTTTCAGTGGGTGACCTGCAGCCTTTGGGTGAGAGGGAGAGCTGGTACAGGCTCACATTGGTGCTGTCTTAATGTCCACAGCATTAACTCTTCAGTTTCAGCAGTAGCGCCTGGCTGGAAACCAGCTCTGAGGATCCCACCTAGAGGGTGAGGCCTATGGAGTAGATTACGTCAGGACGTGGTTCACACAGCTTCTGGAGGGAACGATCAGGCCTGGAACTGGAGCACTATCAGGGGAGAGATCTCCCGTGGTCCACATTTTTCCAGTCACCGCTAGACTGCCTGCAAGGCCATGGGGTTTAGGGCCAAGCAGGCTTTCCTGCCCTGCCTCCCCTTGCCTGCGCTTGGGACCACGTAGCTCGTGAGCACGCCAGTCTTGCCCCAAAATGATATATCAATACATCAGGAACGGTGAGAGTTTTGCCATTGCAATTTCAGGCAGCATTTAGCTAGGTCTGCTAGTTTTTTTCTTGTGATTGAGTTACTGAGAGTAGGCCTGAAGTGATGTGTATTTCTCACACAAGAGCAGTGCTAAAGGCAGCCTGTACGAGCTGGAAGTGTGCACAAGCTCTTTCCCCAGAGGACTGCGCAGATCAGTGACTTAGTTCTTCTCTTGCTGCAGGAGCAGAAGTTTGTAAAATAGAAGGAGCTTTTCAAGGGAATGCTATCACCAAAGATACTTCCGGGATCTTGCTTCTTTGCAGATGGAGATGCATGTTATTTGCATTCTCAGCAAAAAATACATTTGCTTGATCTCTCTGGTCTCCAGACTGCAAGGTGTCCACGAAGAGGGAGGCCTCCAGGCCCTCTCACATGTGCTCATTTTAACACACCAGGAAGCGAGGACATCATAGTCAAAGTCGCAGTTTTTGCACCTCTGGGAATGTAGCTGGGATTCCCGTATGAGATCAGGGATATTAGCAAGGCTCTATGAAATCAGTGTCTGCACAAGCAGGAGGTTGCCTGGAGACTGACTGACTTACTCTTTTTATTTTTCAGTCTTCCCTCAAACAGGCTGTAATGCTGCCTCCCTGCCTCTCCGATGTACGCTTGCATCTTGGATGAAGATAATGCATCACCATCTACTGGCGGCCAAAAGGATAACGGTAAAATAATGCAGCAGGTAATGAAATAAGGGAATAGGCTGTGCTTTGGCCAGGTACCTGTCTGAGATGTTGCAGAAAGGGAGGAAAGGTGCTCAGAGCTCTGTTTTGCACCTCCTCACCCTGCAGTTTTTGGTCTCGTGTGCAGGAAAGGGTGATGTTCCTGGCACTGTTCGCCCAGGGCCTTGTGCTGTACTGGGTGATGCTGCTTGGTTGTGGCTTGGTGCCTGGAAATGGGATGTGAAGGCTGTGCCCTGCCCCAGAAAGCACCCGGTCTGTCCCCGCAGGGGCTGGGCACAGGTCTCCAGCCAGCTGGGACGCTTCCCAGCCATCACAGCCAGGTGTCAAGTGCAGGAAAGATATGGTTTCTGCAATGCCCTTTGCAGCAAAGTGACCAGTGGACCCAGTGCGGCGTGTGTGAAGATAGGGGGATGTTATTCGCTGCCCTGATTCAGGTGTGTTGATGGGTTGCTGCAATCGGGTGGAGATGTGACAACTGCGGTGACCTGGAGGGCAGGAGGGAGTTGGGAGTTATCTTCTGATGATGGGAGGATGCTCCACAGCCCACGACTTTGCTGCTGTCCTTGCTAGAGGAGCGGGACCAAGCATGGCCATGGCTTTGCCTCCACTCTCCAGAAGTCCCCCAGTGGGAGGTGTGGGGTCCCCCAGCCCATGCACAGGCCTCAGGGTAGGGATGAACATGTCTGGGGACAGCGATGGAGGGAATCTCCTTCCAACAGCAGCTCTTGCCCCTCATCCCCACAGGGTTTGTGTCACTTGGCCCTCTCACAAAACCTTGCCTTCAGTTTATGTGTGGAGCATGAGGAGATGGCAGCCACCCTGGAGGTTACAGCACAGTATGGGCACAAGCTTTATTGCCCACACAGTCATTTCCCCTACTTGCTGGATGGATTTTGAAGCTTGTGCTGATCTTCACGTCACTGCTGCAAGGCTGCCACCAGCAGCCAGGTTTCAGTGTGGGCAGGCACGCTGTGCCTATGTTACTGCCAGATGTCAGTAAAGGTGCACAGGAGACACGCTGCTTCTTCCCAAGTTTCCTGGACCCGTTGTGCTGCACACTTTTAAGAGGAATTGCTGGGAACACCAGCACCCAGCAGACAGGTCACATTGCCTCCTAGGATGGACACAACCAGGCTCTACCAAATCTTGATTTTACTTCTGATTGCCACTTGAAAGGGTCTGCTCTAAACTATCTCCTGATACTCTTCCAAGAGGATGCAACTGGGGCTGCAACCACAGAGGGAAGAGGGACAAAAATCCACCCCACGGTTAGGTTGTTGTATGCCTTTTCTTACTGAAGGCACTACAACCATCACCTCCCTCTGTTTGCAAAAGCCCATCAGAAAGCAAAGAGAAATACCACTTGGTTTTAAGAAAATACCACTCAGGATGAACCTTCCTGTCCATCCATCAGTGCTATTTCTCATTATTCATTCCACTGTTTGGGGCATTTGCAGTATGCCGCAGCAGTAACAGCCTGCTGCCCTGGCCCGAAGCAGGCTGTGCTAGTCCCTGCCCGCGGCGCGGCCGCCCGGCGGTGGGGTGAGAGCACAGTTTAATGTTTTGGTTTTCAAGGGCTAAAAAAAACATGATATATAAACTTTTCTAGGGGGAAGGCAGCGAGCCTCCCACCCTGGAAGTCATGGGCTCCCAGTTCACCCACGCTTCTCTTGTGAGTAACACATGACACAAGGAGAAGAGGGTGTTAAAATTGCAAATAAAAACCTATAATTTTAAAAGGCGAGCCTTGCAAATTGCTCAACCTGCACATTATGATATGGCATTGAACTACATGACTCTCTGCTATACAATCAATTCCCAGGGCAAATTTTGAAGGTGTAGGAGCAAGAGTGCGGGGACAGCTTTAAATCTGGTTTCTCGTAGTTTCCTGGCTCTCGGTTTTGCCAAAAACCAAAGTGTCCCTCTTTAATTTACTGGTTTTGCATGCCTGTCTATGCACCACCACAAAAGCAGTGCAGCTTGTGGAATGGAGCCAGCAAGGAGGACAACAGCCTGGATGTGAAGCAGCCGTCTTTCTGGGGTGGTGGAGAAGCACGTGTGGAGACATGGGGCTGCCCCCAGGCTGGAAGTGCAGCAAAGCTTTTCTTACCCCATATTAAGGGCAGCCTTCTGCCTCTTCCAGGAGCAGAGGAGGGCAGAGGTGTGTTTTCCCAGGTCACTGCTGCTATAACCATCAAGATTTTTGTTCTCATTCTCAGGTTATTTTGCTTTGACTGATCTTCATTGGAGCCAAACAAAGATGATAACTGCAGATAGGTAATGCCTGATCTCAAGGCTAGAGCTACATTTCTTTACTGTTTTTTTGTCTCCTGTACCACTGTGAGATATGAGGGAGACTTAGTTACAGCTTTGTGTTTCTTACACATTGAAAAAGTCCTTCAGTATCCCAGGGACTGCACTGGGAATGCTTGTCCACATCCATGGATCATTCACTTTGTTATTTTTTCCAGCACATTTTTTTTTTTTTGTAGTTCACTTTCACTGTCCCTTTAAAGGAAGAACAAAAATAGCAGTCTCTCAAGGGTATCAACAAATCAGGCATTATTTTGAGAATTTGGTTTATCCTAGGCTTCTCTGAAGAGCTCTACAACATACACTTTTAGGAAAGGCATTGTGAAAATACCCAACAACTGAAAATAAACATGTTTTTAATATGAAAATTTGCGCCTCAGCCATCTTTCACTGTTTTGTTGGCAACCGCTGATGTTGGATCAGAGGGAAAATATGTTCCGAAATATATTTTGCAGTGACTGTTTTGGATTCAGTTGCCCATTTGATTGTGCCAAGCAGATCAACATTCAAAACACCTTATTAATAAAACTTTCTTCGCTCCTTTGTAGAAGAAAAATACAAGACCATAAATATAAGGAGAGACACTTTAAAAAATGCCCATGCCCCCAACTCATGCACCCTGCAAGCACAGGCGTTTGGATGGCACATAAGGATGGTAGACAACAGTTGGAAACAACATATAACAGCATTTTGATTCTTTTAGTGAAGAAGAAACTAAATATGTAATACAGGAACAGGGTCCTTTTTTCACTTCTAGATAACGTGGAAATGACCAGCTGGGACTTTACTGTGTTTCTAAAAATCTCCATTTTTGAGGAGGCCAGCTAAGGAGAACTGTAGTCTAGAAATTATTTTGACACCACATTTTTCACATATATGCTTACGTGGGAAATGCCAGCCATGCCCTGCTCTCTTTCTAGAGAGAGGAGCTGGTCAGTGCTTCCACACTGGGCATGACCACTTGGTTAAGATTTACTTTGAAAATGGTCCATGGCTTTTAGCTAAAGGTTCTCATAGTTCAACACTTATGCAATCTTAAAGCACTACCTATTGCCTTGCAGGATTTTTTATTCCTAATTTAAGCTTTGTCCTGTCCTGTCTTCTCCTCTCTCCCTCCTCAACCTCTCCTCTCCTCATTTCAAAATGCAGGGAGGAAGAATAGTCTGGAGAGTGCTGCCAGGACATCTTTCTTTGGGCACAAAGGTGTGCCCCACCTGAGGTCCTAACACCAACCGTTTCCACTCTGTGTGTCCCTCTGGCAGTGAGCATCCTTTGCTATGGTTGGTGTTACCGTGACTTGTTGTGTTCAACCAAAGTATTGTTTCCACTATGAAGTAACATCTCCACCACAAGGATATTTGCAAGACCAGGGAAAGCTTTCAGGCCCCAAGAACTTGGGTGTTTTGGAGATGTGGAGCCACCCCACTCAGTGCATGGACATGAACCCAGGAAGAGCTGCTTTTTGGCAGCTCCCCAGTGGCTTAGGAACCCAAGCCCTGATTGTAAAAATGATTCAGCCATTCCAGGACATACAAGCTTCAGTAAACGTTGATGCAATGTTGTTTCTCAAAACAGTAAAGAGCTTTTGGAAAAGCTCTGAAGTACCTGTCTGCTGAGTCAGTGGTGAAATCAAAATGCAAACTACCAATCGCGCTCTGGCAGAAGTATTTCAGGATTTAAGGATTTTGTCTGATATTAAAAAAAAAAACAACCTTACATCTGTCTCTAGACATGTTATAATCCTGCAACAACAATCCTTAAATAAATATTTATCTATTTCAATCAGGAAGCTATAACAGCTGTAAAATTATGACTAGAAATGCATTTGAAAGTCTCGCTCATTCGGTTAACAACAGCACAAGAGTTTATGGCTACCCTGGTGTCAACGGCTGCACTGGATGTGAATAAGCTCAATAAATATGAGGCTCTGACTTGCTCTCAGCTGCACTGTTACAAATCCAAATGATTTCCCTGCTAGCAGTTGAGTGATTTCATATTACTGTGCTAGTAACATCCATGTAAGTAGCTTTGATATTGTTATACCAGGTAACCAGGATTAAAAATGTGCCTCCTACGGTTTAGTTTCTAATTATGTACTTGATTTCTAAGAGGGATCCAGTTCCATACAGTGTAATTAAGAGTTATCAGGGTTATCTTACCTAGTCTTTCCTTGCAGATTTTTAGAAACTTGGTAGAAACAGGCTTCCCTTTAAATTATTTACAAGGATTTGCTCCAGAACTTGGAGGCAGAGAGGGACATTACCTTTCTAACAGAGGGAAAAAGTGGCATTACTCAGTTTTAGCAAGAAAATGGATTACTGAGATGTTTCAACACTCACTGCGTCTTTTTATCATCCTCATGGCATCTGGGAAAACTGGTAAGCTCAGCCACCAGATATGTTTCCTATCAGATGTCCCCAGCGTTTCCTATGAAGTGACTGCATTTGAACAGATAGCCAAGAACTGTGGATAGACGCATTAACCCTATCTTCATAAGAGGAAAATCTTGTCAGCAAATGCAAGTAGTGCTTCTGTTATTTTGACAGGTCTTTCAAATGTGTTAGCAAATTCTGATGAAGATTTTATTTCAAGCAATGTATGGGAACGCTGCTTCTTAGTTGTCCACAAATCACCACCAGCACTAAAAATAACATGCAATTAATAGCCCCGTTAGTGATTAAAATTGACCATACTTGCTTTCCAAACAGAAGGGATATTTTTTTTCGGGGCAGCTTATTTTCCTCTGCTCCATTTAGATGCTACAGAGCTGAAGGAGAAGAGTCCCTCTGCAGGCACTTCTCCTGGTTTAGGCAGAGAAGCCAGGCTCTGGGGAGGATCTCGGTGCCCTCCTGCCTCCATGCTCAAACAGTTTGCTTTAATATTGACAGGGCACCTCCAAGCCCCTTTAACGAACTCTCTTTTCCACTTGAAATAAAATAGCTGATAGCTTCTTATCCTGTTTTAAACCTTTGGACTCCTTCCTCGAGTGCATCAATTGAACGACACCATTCACCTCTACTGTGGTTTGAGAATCTGAGCCTTCAGAGGATAATCGCAGAAAGACCACAGAGAAACAGATATTGGGCTGGGAAGAGTGCTGTCGCGCAGGAGAGAGGTACCGTCTCCCTCAGGCTTGAACCCTTCAGGGGCTTTTGTGCCCTCAGAGGCTAAAATGGCTGCCTTTACCCTTCAGAACCCAAACTATGCATGCTCAAGACAGAAGCACCTTATGGATTGGCACAAGAGTGAGAAGATTTTTCATGTTCCAGAATTTCATTCCAAATGACTTACAAAGTTTCTGATAAAGCACTTAGGCTCAGTGCAGCTCTGTGTGAAGGAAAAGAAGAGGAAGGTGCTCAAAAGCATATTGGGAAGGAGAAGGGTCTCTGAACGTAGTGATGCCATCTGGAAGCTTTCCCTCAGCCAGTTGATTGCCATCTTTCCTGATGATTAACAAGTAGCCTAATTCTTCTAAAAAAACCACATGATACAGTTTATAGCTTAATCTGGAATTTTAAAATAACAAAACCTGGTAAACATGGGAAACCCTTGGGGAATCCTTCAGAAACATTAGCAGTCCATCAAGAGTTAGGCTGGAAAAGGGTACAGGGGAATGCTGGAACTTCACCTGCTTCTACTGCTCAGGTATTTTCTCACCCTCATGCTCAAATATTGTCGTCTCTAACTCAGACTATCCAATTCTCCATTGTGGAATGACAGACAGATGACACAAAAACCTCCTATACCAGCTCAGTCTTGTGTTTTGTCTTGATTTTTATTGTCAGATGAATTGTTTGTGCTGTGCACTTGCATAATCAGGAAATTATGTGGACACACAAAAGGAAACAGAAGAGGGCACCTTGCCAGGGAAGGGGCACAGCCTGCTGGAACAGGGACTTCAGTAACATAGCCAAAGCCAAAACCAGCTGAGTTTGTCCCCTCTTTTCTGTGTGCTTGAAATCGATCAAAATTTGATATTTCTTGGGAAAAAAAAAGAAAAAGAAGAAGAAAAAAAATAAAGAAAAAAAATCCAGAGCCTCATTATTTTGCTTCTTTCATTTCAGAATGCTGCCCATTTTCTCTACCTGAATTGAAGCATCAACAGGACTGGGGGACTTGATTCTTCAAGTTTCTTCCACCCAAGTTTATGTCAGGAGTAATGGAGCTGGGATGATTTGTGTTTGCACACTTGAGAATCTCAGAGAAGCGTAAGATGTATCGTTGGTGCACAGTCACTCCCCTAGTTTCCTGACTTGCTTATATTACAGTTGTCAAAATACCAAGTGGTTTGGTTTGGTTTGGTTTTTGCAATCAAGTGCTTATGTTAAGCCTTGTGTGCTTTGATGGTATCCTTTGGAAAATTCGGTTGTGTACCCTCTGTGTTTTGTTCTGAACAGAAACGATATTTAGAACCTTAAAATAATTGCCTTGGGAGGACTGGAAGTCCCTGAGCATGGGCAGACCTAGTTCAGTCCCTCTCAAGGCAGCCAAATGAATTTAAAAGTAACAGTGGCAGCATGCTAAGTAATTGCTGCTTTCTGCTTGAAATCTCACATAGGCCAGCATGACGGGCTGTAGGTGGAATACTAAATAAACTGTTAATCCTAAAGGTTTGGCAAGAACTTTCTGAGCATACCTGCCTCACTGTGGTCTTGCAACACATAGCAGGCACCAGCACATCCAGTAAAAGACAAAGTGGGTCAACTGGGAGAAAAACAACTGCAAAAAAAAAAATATCAGTGTAAGCAGGTTCGTTTCCACTGCAAGATTTAAGAGGCAAGTGTGTCAAAGGGAAAGCAAAGTACCCTCATAAAGACAGCAGAAACGCTGTAAGCTTACCGGTTTGCTAGCATGTTGTCAAAGTTCATGTAGCACTTTCACAGCAGCATTTGTCCCAAGAACAACGAACTGTGGCTAAGCGTGCCATTTTTCCTGCCCCTGCTGTCTAGGGCTGGTGGTGTGCCTGCAAGGAGAGACAAGACCGTTGCTTGCTAGGACTTCTGGAAAGTCCGTGCTGCAGCGTTGCCATCTGTGCTGCATCTCTTTGGCACTGTCTTCATCTGCTCCTGCTTTACTTGTACTACTTCTGTGTGGGAAAACCCATCTGGAGTTTCTTCATGAGAATGGCTGCTCTGTATCTCTTAAGAAACGATGGCTGTTGCAACAGGACTTTGCATGAGGTTTTCTATGGAGTTGTGCTTGGATTAAATTGCAATATTTAGATTTTGGATTTGCTTTCTAGTCATTTGTGGATTTTACCTGCCTCAGTTTTGCAGTAATCTTTAAAGATTTAGAGTGTTTACATGGCCGATGTCAGCCTGAGATTGGATTTTCAGGCTTGAGGGATGCCTGGATGTGTCTTTGGAGATTCAGCTGAGCAAGCCTCTTTTTCCTTCGTCTCTTCATAGCCTAAATGCAATCAGTGCAGTGAATACAAACTCACCAGTGGCATTTTGTACCCCTAATTGGTGTGCAGGGGGGGAATGATTCACTAACTGTCTGTAGCAATAGCTTTTGAATCTGCTGGCAAAGTTACCTAACATTTCTGCCTCTAAATGCGAATTATTCATGAGAGCACCTGACATTACCTGGCTGCATATCTGCATACAGCCTCTGTCTGATTTTTGTCAAACACATGGAAAACATGCCTCTTGTTTCTAGTACTTTTCCTGTAAGAAGGAAATGTTTTTCTCAAACCATTATGCTTCATTGCTCTTCACGACTGTGTTTAAGTCATCTCACATTAGGAAATAAGTAGCTTCTACTGATGTGCAGAGTGTAATTTCTGCTTGTCTGCTTCGTCAGCCTGGGTGCTATTTCTCAGCACACAGCACACACAGTATGCGCTCCAGATCCCCGAGGCGCTTGTGCTTGGCGTCCTTCCTGCTCTGAAATCTGTGCTGCCACATCCTCATTATTGCAGACCACCAACAGACAGGAGCTGGGAGCCCAAAATGCAGCAGTTTCAGACATAGCTGGCACCCGGGTCCAACCCACCTTTCTGCCAGCAAAGACAGGGCCAACTAATATGAAATCTGTGCCTCAGCCAGCCTGTTTCACAGACCATATATTCGCTGAGGCATCAAGTAGAGGGCCACGAAGCAGACAGCTGGTATTGGTATCATCTTCAGTCACTTCATCTAAATCTGTCAGATCTCTCTTGACTGAGTCCTCAGTTATCTGTGCTAAATAGTTTAAGCTAACATGATATGCTGCCATGTTTGCTCTGCACTGTTAAGAAACCACGGCAGTTGCCTGTGAGGTCCCGGAGGAACTCCAGCTCTCAGAGCTAGCTCCGTATATTGGCATTGCAGCTGCAACAGGAATTCGGTCATTGCCGGCACTACCAATCAATCAGTTTAACTAATCAATCAGTGGCAACAAAGCTTTCCTCTCTTCAGCTTTCTCACTAAATATAGTCACAAGCTAGAAGGCTCTACTTGCATGGCTGATCGCTTGCATAGTGAAAGGCATAGACTTCCAATTTGTTTTAGTACTTGCTTGTTTCGACACATCTCTCTGTGTAATGGAATATCCATATGTAAGGGAAGGTCTACATATATAAGAGTAACTGCCTACCTGCAGAAGAGAAAAACATCTCATTTGATGATGTTTGACAGAAAATTTCAAGGGTTGGACAATCCACCACTTCCTTTGCTTCATGGTTCCAATCATTATTTACACTTTTTGCTATGGACATGGACCTGTTTTTATCATTTCAATAAATCTGTCTTTAACTTTTAACTTTGGGCTTATGTTATCTCAGTTTCTGATAGTGTAAAGAGCCTCTTGGTACTTGCATATTTTCCTTACTCAGGGTTAAGGCGGCATAATTTTTACTCCCTTCTTTATTTAACCTCTAACAAGATTACAGAATTAAACTGTGAGCTCCTTTTCCCCTCATTGAAGCATTTTCCTCCCAATACCTTTTATATCTGTTCTCCTGTGGATAAATATCTGTAAGAAGTACAAACCAGCAAAATGTCTCTAGTACAAAGTGTAGGATATTCTAGATGATGCATATTCTTAGGATGCCTTTTTTGTTCCCCAGTTAAATATGGATTGGCAGGGAGCAATTTTATAACCCTGAGAACACTGCTGTTGCATTCGAACGTGCTGCTGTCTCAGGAGTGCTCTGTGGAGCTCACAAGGCAGAGCTGTCACTCTCCTGGTCTCACTTTAATGGTTGGGAGTTGTGCTGAAAACCTTGGAGCACATGGAGCTGGAGAAAACATTGCCCAGACCTTGCCATTAAGCCCTGTGTCTCGTGGAAGCTTTCTGATGCTGTGTCCTAGCTAATATGTGATCCCTCTGCTCACAGGAAGGGAGGAAACATATTAACAGAATAATAATTGAAACATAATTAGAGACTTGGGATTTTGGGCGTACCATGTTATGTTTAATTGGAACTCTCTATAGATTGAGCTTTTGCTAAAAGATTTATTTCTTAAGATGTCTACCAGACTTCTCTGACTTTTACAAGGAACCCGTGAAGTACTCTGTCTTAAGGATATCACAGAGTTTAGTTTCTGCTTTCCATAGAGGGCAAGGTCTACGTGTATTGAAACAATATTCAGATAAATTCTCACTGCCATCCTGCTTCTAGACTAATGGGCTTCTGTCACCTCAAAGAGTTTAGATGGAGTAATGACCCACAAAGCTCTCCTTGCTTTCCTACACATTATTTTTTTTTTTTTCTCAATTTCAGATTTATTTTTGATTATTCAAGAAGACTGTTTACTCATGTTGGACCAGTAAAGACAGTTTCCGTGACTTTGTTCACATGCATTAATCACCTGTACAGCTGAAACGACTCCAGACAAAAAAGTACTGTGGAGGAAGAATTCTTGAAAATATGAAGCTGAAGTAGCACACACTGAAGGTTCATAGATAAACGTATCCTTGCAGATGTCTGAGCACAACTAGTTGTCACTTGCTTGGCTTTCCTTGGAAGGGAACAGAGGTAGGTAACTTCAAAACAGGAGGGGAGAATGTAATGTTCAAGCTACCATAATGCTGATTTCAGTGGTTTTGTTTGTTTGTCTTTCATTAGTGTGACAAAAACAGGCATCAGAGACCACTCAGGGTTGGACTCTACCTGTGTGCTTGAGTGATAATGTCAGTAGTTAGACCACCTGTGTTTCTTGCTTGAC
The DNA here is from genome assembly GCA_011074415.1 of Stictonetta naevosa. NCBI lineage: Eukaryota > Metazoa > Chordata > Aves > Anseriformes > Anatidae > Stictonetta > Stictonetta naevosa. Next base: position 69,505,302 of record CM021699.1, read on the forward strand.
ACAGCTGAAGTTCCTGTGCTCCCTGTAACACCTCATCTGTGGGTTACAAGCCATGTCAGAAGGAGTGGGAAACAGGTGGGTCAGAAATTATGTAATCAGTTCTTAAATAGAGCTGTGTCTACCAAAAGGTGTTGGTGATGCTACCAGCTGCCTACTGACCACACCACTATGGTATTTGGGGTTCAGCTGTAATATGAAGCTCGACATGCATGTATGAATGCATCGGAACACGTACAGTAAATTCACATCAGAGGCATGTTCCTCATACACTCTCCATATTTTGGTGACACTGTAATTTGACTTGCAAAAGGGGAGGCCAGGAACAGTCTGTACCAGTAGACACCGGATTTTTCCCAGTGGGAATGACAAACCAAGGGAGAATATTTTGCAAGCCATCTCTTCTCCCATTACGAGTTGCTAAGATCACTTCTTCCTCAAGGATTGTGCAATACTGAATGCCTCTGTTGAATATCAACTTGTTTGCAAGTGCCAGAAATGAGGTTAAACCTGTAACTAAAGTTCTTTTTTTGAGATGAGCTGCTGCATATTCCCCTTGTGGGATTAAAAAACCAACTCTTTAAACCTCTGGAATATCCTGGATAGTGTTGCAAACACCCTCAATCATCCCATCCCAGTGGTTTCTAGAGATATTGTAGGAAAGGGATCACAAATTCCATTCAGTTCTTTCTGCTAACAAAATCCCTAAAATTCTAAGTAGAGCATGGATGTGGATGTTCTTGTTTTGATACCATATTAATTACAGTCATCTTCCATTTCTTCCTCATATGTTCCCTGTATTTTCTGTAGCACAAGAGTTCGTCATGCAGCAAAAAGTGAAAAAAAGCCGTGTATTGTCTGTGAACAAAGCCAGAGAAGGACCTCTGTGACTGTTTCTAGGTTGTTCTGGTGAAAAACAACTCGGTGAGGAGTAACAGCAGCTAAAAGCACAGTTACTGCTTCGTGTAGCACTGGTGTAATAGGATAGTGGGAAGGCAGCCTTAAAGCATGTTGTGCATCTTCTGAGGCTTGAAAGAAAGGAGGTGAATCTGTGACCACCACGTGTTTAAGAGAGCTGGCATTGCAGACATTACATTAATAACTTTTGGAAACGCAGACGTGGGAGTTGGTATTAACTTCAATAGGAGTGATTTCCAATTTCATATCTTTACTCCGATACAGGCAGTAAAGTCATGATATTTTCAAGGACATAGGCATAGAGAAAAATGCGTGCGGAAATGTCTACAAGAGATTCTGCAAAGGAAGAAGTCTGGATCTTTTTAGGTTTAAAAATGGTGCTGAAAGGGACTTCTCTCTTATTTTCCTGCTTGACCTTTACACCTAAAAAAGATCTTCCTGTTGAAACCTAATGAATTTACCTGCTGTAGGAGGCAAGACACTAAAAACAGGCAGAAGAGCAGCAACGCAATATTTAGCCAGAGTGTTTACTATTCGTTGCTGTTTGGCTTTGCAAATAACTATTTAACTAGTGTGGCTCTTCGGAGAAAGAAACACTTTGTGAAAGTATCAGTGCTGCACTCAAGCACGTACCACTTCGACCTGAAAAACATTTTCCAGAGAAAAACAAGGTCGATTAAATTCAATGTTGATATTTCTAAGGTAAAAAACAACAAATACAAAAAAAAATCTTACCACAAACAAACAAATCAGTCCTTGGACTTACTGGTTCACGTACCCTAAGGAAGTAGCAGCAGCACACTCCAGGCTCTGTATTTAAAACAACTTTTGCAGATGCAGAAAGATGTACGGATAGCTTTGTCAAACAGCGATGCTTCAAAACTTGTGCGAGATGAAGAGCATATACCACAGTAGCTGTGAGGAGGAATCCTCTCCTGGAGCTGTTCCTCAGGTTCTTGGCTACATAACGTGGTATTTGCTTGCTGCTGGTCCGCTCATGAGCCACTCGGAGCCAAGGGGGCCGACAAACATCTGCTTTTTGTAGGTCTGCACTGGGACAGATTGTCACCACGTAGCACGAACATCTGCTCCGTGCAGAGCAGCAGTTGTGGTGCTTGCTGCGTGCCAGAGCCCCATGAAGCCGAGTCCGGGCAGGCAGTGCTAGCAGCAGTATTCGGGGCACCTTCTGGAAGAGGAAGGTTGGCTCCCAGGGACTTATTAAGAACATTCTGGGGTTTATTCTGTGAAGCTTTTTCTGCTCTTCCTAAAAAAATAAATAATATGCATACGGTAAGACGGAATTGATTTGGCTGTTTCTTTCTTTTCTTCCTGTTTTCCGGGAGAGCAGCCCAGTCAGAGCTCACGCAGCCTGCTGGAAATGTGTCTTTCATCCCAGAACTGCAGGGTCATTTTGCCTGGAAGGAGACTTTGGAGCGTGGCTGGTCCCTCAGCGCAGGGACCTGGGTCTAACCGAGAAGGGAAATGAAGTGCTCTGGGGAGAAAAAACATTACTATTTGAAAATGTGAAACCTTACTGTTAGAAAAAAAAAATAAATTAAAAATAAATTAAAAAAAAACTTACTAAATTGGCTTACGAGTGCCAGCCGTGTTACATGGGACGTATGTTTTGCTTTTATTGAATGATAACAGCGTTTTACATCATGTGCCTGTTTCTGACCGCCCCGGGAGGGTTTAGGCACCTCATTTTAGGCACCTCATGGCTTCCTTTACTTTGGGTTAAAGGAACCGGGGGGGGGGGAGGAGTGAGGGACGGTTGGCGGCGGGGCGCGACCGTTGGGGCGCGACCGTTGTGGCGGGCGCCCCTCAGCCGCCACCTTGCGCCGGGCCGGGCTGGGCCGAGCCGGGCGCGGGTGCGGGGTCCCGGGGCAGGGACGGTGGCGGGGCGGGGCGGGACGCGGGTCCCCGCCGGGGCTGGGGCTGGGGCTGGGGCCGGGGCCGGGGCCGTCCAGGGGGCGGGGGGCCGGGGGCGGGCGGCTCCCGGTGTCTCCTCAGGGCACCGGCGGGGAGAGCGGCGCTGAGGCTCGCGGCTTGCGGCCGTCCCGCCATGGCTCCCGGCTCCGAGCGGCTCTTCGACTCCCTGGGACACTTCGGCAGGTACCGGGGCGGGCAGACGGGGACACAGACACACACACACGCAGACACACTCGTGTGATAAATGGTGTGATGCACACACAAGTCTAGGTTTGGGAAGTGGGGTACACAGATGTTGGGGCTGTGTACTTGTGCAGCCACGAACAGGGCTGGTGTGGGATAGGTGGGGGTGAGGCTCTGGGTAGAGCAGATGATGGAAAACAAGTGTTTGACACGGAAATGGCACTTTAGGATAGACGACTTACAGGACTAAAAGCCGTATGACCCTCCGTGGGTTCTGTCATGTGCTGTCCTGATGCGCTGATCGTGGATTTTGCAGGTGTGTCCTGCTGGAGCAGACCCCCGTGTCACAATTTGCCAGAAAGTTGAAGCAGTTGAATTACAGCGTTGTGCTTTCCGGCTCAGTCACCAGTGGGCTAGCCCATACCAGGGTGTAGATCTGCTCCCCATCAGGGGCAGGCAGCAGCACTTTGAGCAAAGCCTTGGAGCTCCTGTTCATGGTAGAGATGCATACCTGTGCTCCGCAGCAGCGCAGGCTCCGAACGTCACGTGCAAGCAGTGTCATTGGTATCGATAACCTCTGTAGTTGTTTAGTATGGGAAGACTTGTTTCTTGCTTAACTGGGATCTCAGCTTAAAATGAAATCTGCCAAGTTGCGATTTACATGCATAGCCAACTGAACAATATCTCATTCATGATCAGTTCTGGGTCAGCAACAAAAATATTTTGTTGTGTGTGAACTAGGAGAGGATTCCTAGCAAACAGTTTATTTTGCTGTTGCTCTTCTGTCTTGTGTGCTGTTTGTGGAAAACAAGCACCTTACTCTGCTGAAATAACATGAAAGTAGTTACGTCTAATGAAGTAGTTTTCCTAATTGAGAACATTTGAAAACTTTATCCGACGTACTGATAAAACTACGTTTTGCAATTAAAGGGAGAATAATTCTACAATTACAAGCTCACTTTAGGACCTTTCAGTGAACTGCAGAATACTGAAATGCACACAGCCATGTTGTACTCATGGCTGTTCAAGATTTCAAACACAACACGCTAGATGTAAACATAACGTGACCTTATAGTGGATGAACTTATTTTAAAAATGCTGTAAAAAGATCTGTTTAGTCCTTCAATACTGCTAGATAAATGTGCTACGTATAAAATGTCTGCTACACATATTCCTAATTGTAACTGAAGTTCTGATTAGTTTGTATTTATGCATTCATGTGACAGTCACAGGCAATCAGTGGTTTCTTCAGTTCCAGCAATTCTCACAAAGCCTGCATAAGCCATGCACTGCGCATAGATTTGGTTGATCTGCCGCAGTCAGACTGTGAGCAGTCCAAGCACTCTGAGCAGTCCAAGTATTTTGGGCATTGTTCTGATTATCTTAAACTCTGACAGATGCAGTAAAGAATGGCCAGCTGTTTATATAAATACATATTTGGAGAGAGCATGTATGCATTATATATATAGCTATAATATTATAGGTGCATAATTACGCATACATGTAATGTATGAACCTTCTGCTTTGCAGAATTGCCATTCACACGTATACTGACAACATCTTGCTTTCCATCAGACTCTCCTGCAAAAGTCTCAGTGATGCTGTAATTCCTAGAGGGGTCTTGAGATGTGCACGAACAGACATGAAAGTGGAACAGCTCCTGTTTCCTTTGCCATTAAAGGAAGACTGTATGCCTGCGTGGAGGGCTGCTTGGCTGGCCGCCAGGTGCCCACCCGGCCACTCTCTCACTGCCACTCCACAGCAAGGCAGGGGGAGAAAATCTGATGAAAAAAGCCGTGGGTTGAGATGAAGGCAGGGAGGCTGCTCACTGATCACTGTCACAGGCAAACCAGATTCCACGTGGTAAAGATTAATTTAATTGATTGCTAGTTAAAATAGAGTGCGATGGTGAGAAACAAAACTAAAAACTAAAAGGGGGGTCCTTTTGGAGCTGGCTGGATCTGGCTCTGATCAGACCTGGGGCAGCTTCTGGGCTCCGCTCACAGAGGCCACCCCTGCAGCCCATCTTTGATTTTGGGCATGAGTAGCATCTGTGGCCCATAAATTCAGGACAGTTGTTTGAAACGTTGTTCTTGAGTCTGTCTCTGGAGCATGAAATTCCTGCTCACTGTTGCAGAGGTGAATGAAAAAAAATACGTCCTGTCTGCCTCAAAAGGCCTCATTTCTAATGAGCTGCCAGACCTCGAGGCTTCCGATTTACCTGCATCAAACTGCATCCTTCTGCCATGCAGCACCTCCTGCCAGGCCGTCCCTGTGGGCTCTCCCTCACTGCCCCACACTTTCCCCAGCCCGTCTCTGCCCAGCCGCACTGACTGCCATCAGTGAGAGTTGGTGGCCGGGCCTCGGGCTCCTGGCACAGCACACTTGTGCCCTGCTAGTTCTGCGGAGGCAGCATCTGCTCGGTGTCCTGCGGCAAGCAGGCTCCTCCTGGGCCTGCCGGCTCCTGGCGGATAACTGGGGACCTGCCTGCACAGCGCGTTTCTGGGTAAACCAAAGGACTTGTAAGAAGTTCAGTGGCTTTAGTCTACCAGCAGGGCACAGACCTTACTTAACTGGTTGCTTGTGGTCAACAGGCTGCGTATTTTGCAGCTCTCATCTATGTCATCACAAAGTGCTGAGTGGGGACATAACGTAATCTGGAATGGAAGTCTAGGGAAAAATCTGGTGAAGTGCCTCTCACTGCTAGAGGGCAAGGATTTGATTTCCCAACCAGTACATCCAGTAGCCATGAGGTGCAGTTTACATGGTACAAAGAGCATTCTCCGTGATTTACAGCTTTCACATCTTAGCTTCTACTTTAGCTAAACATGGGTGGTGGAAAATGTCAGGGAAAGAGGGGATAATTGGGTGTCACTGACACTATTTCCAGGTTTTGTAATGAAGTATTTCTAGAATCTTTTAAAAGATTCTTTTCTTTCAAACATTATTTTTTTTTTTAAACAAAATGAAGTTAGCCAGATTTTCAAACATTGGCTTTATAAATGCAGTATTGTACTAGCAGTTAGGCTATTTAACAAATTAGCAATGACTGCTTTTCATCTTTAGTGAAATGTTTGTGCATTTCTTCAGCCTTTAACACCTTCATGTCATTGCCGTATATGAGCTTGTTGCCCGGTCAGTGGAGCTGCTACAATTTGGACTTCAGAAGCAACCCCTACCAGGACTAGCAGTGAGGAAAGGAGAGAAGCAGGACAGGGTACCCACCTGTTCCATCCACACACGGAGTCCAGGAGAGATGACCACATTTTTCAACAGTTTCAGTGTTTTCTGTTAATTGCCCTGGAACTTTTCTAGTGTGCGTAAATAGATCGTAGACCATGCTTAGCTCATAAAAGACTGACCTGACTTTTGTAGAGGTTCTTTCAATTGATGTTTGCAATGCAGTCCCTGGTGGTCAGTGCCATAAAAGCAATGTTTGAACACTTGGTGCTAACACTATTTCTCATCTCTCCACTTTGTAGAGTTCTTGGTTCATTTCTAAAGACCTTCACCAAACCATCTGTCTTCACATCTCAGAACTTCTCCAAGCTCCTATTTTCAGGCTGATGCCCTTATTCCCTCTCCTGTTTCATAGCTTCCAGCTCTTGTGGAGATCTGATTATGTCTTCTGCAAACTGTGGTGTGTACATGATACTTTCAGGAATTTTCCAGGAATTTTTGGGTGTGTATCAAATACCAGAGTCCCAACTATCTCAGAGAACATGCTCACTCACTTCTTTTCATGGAAAAGAAAATATGAATACTTTCAAACAATGATTTTTCAAATTCACATATCTTACAGATTTCTTGAAAGGTTTTTCCCCAACGGAAATACGTTTTTCAAGCTGAAAAGTGTTCTTGCTGCACATGCAAAAATATCACTTTTTCTTTTCCAAGCTAGTGAGGAGAAGCAGGTAATCATATTCAGCATTTGAACAGATGATTTGTTTTTACTTTAAAGACAGAAACATTAGTGCACCCTATACAAAATTGATATTTGTAAACACAATAATGTGAATTCCTGTTTAAACTTTGAGTAGTTTCCCCAAACGTGAGCAAAACACTGGTGGTATAGATACTGCTTTTGGAAAAACTACTTTTTCCCCCTATATGCTAGGTATTTTATGCAATGGGCAAATTTATAGCAACATATCTGTCATTCGGTTTTCAAACTGTGTCAGTGGACAGCTGTTTGTGTTTACTGGAATGTGCCAGAGAGAAGAATCTCAAATCTAAGTCCTCCTTTGGCCCCTAGTCAGGGGTGATGTTTGTCAGAAATGCTTGATAAATGTTCTTCAGCTTTATAACTGTACTATATTATAATGTCTGAATCAACCTGTGCTTGTCTTAGGTGCCCATAGGGTAAAATAAGTGGACTTAGCTCAATTTCAGTAAAAACTGTTTTTTATTTATTTATTTATTTATTTATTTATTTTATTTTTTATTTTTATTTTGTTTTGACTTTTTTTTTTTGGTGTCTGGATATTTTGCGAAGAGTACTTGATCCCACTGGTTGCATAGCATAATAGCTTTGGAGAAGTGAGACAAGCCATGTGTTTTCACAGAGCAGGCTCTAAACAAAGCTCTTACTATCTATGCCTCACTAGGCAAAAGTAGAAATATTCTCAGGGCTCAGAACCAAAGATGGATACTGGCAAGTGCTCCTGGGTGATGTGACGATCACTAGCAGTGCTGTCTGCAAGGGGTGCTAAAAACATTTGCTGGGATCCAGGTCATGCCAGAGGCAGTCTAGCACAGGATCTGCATAGACAAAACTGCACTGCACCCGAGTGTGCTGGCAACCTCACCCCGCCTGTGTCTGGAGTGAAAGAGGGGATTACAACAGTAAATTAAAAGGTAGGTCACAATAACAGAAAATCGTAGAATCACAAAAGATAGTAAGTCAGTTAAGATTTGTAAGCCAGCTGCTGAGATTCAGATTGCACCTCTGAAATCTCGGCAGCCCGCCAGGGTGGCTTCTGGACAAACTTGTAGCATGGACAGAGTTATGACAGCATAAGGCGATTATCACACACATCAAGGAGCTGATGATCAGCTGTTTCATCCCCAAACATTATGGTCTGAATGAAAATTAAACATGCAAGGCACTGCACAGTGTGTTCTCTGTAATTTGGTGCGTGATATGTCACTCCTGCGAAAGCTCTGTTGCTTCTGTAAAAGCTCTGCCAGTAATTTTCTCGTAATTGTCATGATTTTCAACAGCACAGAGGTTTTCAAATAGTGGGAAGGACATGCTTTATGAAGGGGCTTACTCACAAGAAGTTTGACCAGTTTATTGTGGGAAGTGAATTGATTCAAGTAGAATATTTAGAGAATTCGTCTAAGGCCCTAGAAAGCTTCAGCACATGCTATGAAATTTTCTGTGCTACCATGTTGCTGTATACAACAAGAATGGAACTGAAATATGTACCTGACTGATGTTTCATTTCAGGTGGCTCGAGGCATTAAGTTATAGTGGCCGAGCAAGAACATGGGATTATCAATTTCTCAGAAATATGGAAAAAATAGCAAGACAGAAAATATCAACTGAGGTCTGTATTACAAGGGCAAAACTAGAAACAGTGTGAAGACAAACGAGACAGAGATTTACAAGTACTAATGATGGTTGATCTGACAGGTTGTCCACATACTTGGGGAGAAATCTCATCTCCTTGAAAAATACTGAAATTACCTAGACAGCTAATGTATGCCTTCACATCATGCATTGACAGCCAAATTGTAATGCTCAGCTCAGTCAGATCAGGTGTTTTCTGAAGTTCACATGCAATGAAAAGGTGGTTTCAGGGATCTAGAAGCACCATCCATTGGATCAGAGACTGAACCCTTTCCTCAAGAAAATGTTTTCATTAAGAGGAGAAGTTGGGATTCCTCTTCCTGTTATTTGTAGGCATTACTACTAGCTAGCAGCATCCGAGCTGCAGCCCCAGCAGTGGTGCTGGGACAGGAGCAGAGGCCGCAGCCTGGAGAACTGATGGAAAAGGCTGGTAAGACAGCAGGAAGAAGAATACAAAAGATGCCTCAAAAAACTGGGAGTAATTTGCTGTTCTATAAAGAGCAGTCAGCACCACACTCTGGATGGAGCTCAGTGTCACTTCAGCGTGCTGTATCCATGGATGGACGTAGCCTTTTTCTGGCCATGTTGCAACCTCCTCCTCTCTAAGCTGTGAAGGAGATTTGGAAGGATCTAGGTTCCCACCAGATCCATCTGTATAAGTCTATGCTAGCTGTACAGGGAAGTTAGCTGTTCAAATCAAGGCTCAATAAAGTAAATAAAATGAAATAAAGTTAGTGAGCTCATCTCACTGACTTTACAGTGTACAGTGTAAACTTCAGACACCTGCATTAGTCACCTTGTCAAGGGGGAGAATGCCCTTTAAGGGCACGATTCATCTGCCTCATTTCCAATGAGTGCTTTAGGACAGGGTGAAAGCTGCACCTAGATTTGTCTGTGCTTCCTCCTTGAGTGAAAAGGGGATCTAGAGAATTACAGATGTATATGGATTGCACACTGTATACAGTATATTGTATCCAAGTGTACAGTATACATCCAGATTCTTTCTTCACTTCCAACTTATATTAACTAACTAAGGCTTAGCTAGGAGGTTGGGATGTGGGAGATGCTTTCTGCATCACAGCATTAGCCAGCATCTTTCTCTCAAGACAACTCAGAGCAGGTATCCTGAGCCTTGCATTGCTCTGCTGTATGTCAGATAGCAGAAAACCCATCAGGTATGCAACTGTACTGCTGTTACAGTGCTTGCCACCTTGTTGGCATTCCGTCAGCAATACCTGCTGTCTGTTCCTTGAATACAGGTAATTCCAGGAAAGATTGATTTTGGCCAGAGATTGAATTGAGAGCATTAAGATCAGAGCAAAGAGGTCAAGCCAATTGTGAAAACATTGGAGTCCTGAAGAGATGGAAAATGAGGAAACAAAACCTGCAACTGACTTCATGAAAAGGAAAAAAGGAAGATTAATACAGTCATTTAGAACTTACAAAGTAGGCAAAAATACATTCTTTTAGCCCTTAAATTGCAGGTGTACTTGGCGAAAAGTTAGAAAATACTAGATAGTATTCATTTAGCCTTTGCTCAAGAAGTAAATGTTATCTATACCATATCTATGAAGTAGTATTTCATTTGAATGTCTGTCTAGTACTAGAGAGAAAGTCAAATATGAAAGGTGGAAAATAAGCAATAAGATAAGCAATATCCCAAAGCATTTTGTGACACAAAGCTACTGAATGAAATTATACAGATGAGACCACATTTCATTAAAATAACTTTTATTCATGTCTCAGACTCCAAAACAAATCACCATTTGGATTTTTTTCTGCTGCTTAGATCTTTGGAACTGGCTTAGGTCAGCAGAGCTGGGAAATACCAAGAAACTTGTTTCAGTTCCACCCTTCTGAGAGAGAATTTGTGTTTGGTCCAGGGTCAAAGCAATTGGAACTTCCTGTCGCTGACACTTGCGTTTTAGGCTACTTGGAGAACCGTAATCCTTTGTAGATCAGTGGAGCTGAGTGAGCTCTGTTTGATCTCTGTTCTGAACGGATGCGGATGGTACAAAACCAGATCTGTGCAGACGAGTCCTGGCAGGTCTGAGCAAAATACATCTTTTTTATTGGATTCTTTTGGAGAATGGGAGCCCCATGTATTTCTTGTAAATATTTACGTAAGGTTTTAAAACAGCATTATTCCAGATCACTCCCATGTACCATAAGAGAAAGACTCAAAGAAAGCACCTGACTTTACTGTGGAGGTATAACCAGATAAAAGAACATTACAGAACATGTGTAGTAGGATGTTAGAGTGCATTCTTGGCCTTGGAAACAGTGAAATCTGTCATCTGTACTTCTTTGTTTTTAAGTTAAATTAATTTTAACAGTTTAATGAGGAAGGTGGTAGAATCATTTTCCTCAAGTGACAAGAAATGGACATGTCTGCTTTCCATGAAGCAATCAAGAACAATATAGAATAAATTAGTCTGTTGGTGATGGAAAAGACAAATGACCAATAAAACAAATGAAAATATCTCTTCTTTGGAAAGATCAATAATGCTGTGAAGATTTTGACTTTTCTTCTTTGGAGAGGTTGTGAAAAGCCTCTCTGTCTAATTAAAATGAGAGGTAGTATTTCAAATATCCAAGATCTATTAAATCATCTTTTGACATTTCATAGCATTGTATATACTCGACAATGTAAATCTCTCAGAAGAGAGAAAGCAGAAATACATTTCTTGTCCCGTGAAGACACAGTTAGGTTAGCTGAACCAATATGCAACAGTGAAACTGGAAGGGGTTTAAGGAAATAAGAACTAGACAGAAGTTCATGACCACGCTGCTAGGCGAAACAAAACAAACTGAAAAACTCCCCAGTGGGAATTAATCATTTAACCGTGTCTTGTTAAGGGGCAGATTCCCATGACCATTCAGGGAAAAGCGATTGAGGACTTCCAGTCAGAGTGGGCTGCACATTTGCAGTGAGTAGGGGCAGTTTGGAGGGAAGGTGAGCTGTGAGCCTGCTAAAGTAGCTGAAAGTCCTCCGGAGCTCAGCAACCTTTTTTAATGTAGGTGTAGAGATAACCTGGCTTGTCTTGGAGAAGATAGCCCGTTGGGGTTAACCTGGCTGAGAAGTAGGAACATGGGTGGGACTGACCATCTCACCTTGGAAGAGCCAAGAGACTAGTTTAACAGAAAGAACATAGACCATATCACATGGTAGATTGCTCTGACTCCCTTTCTCCAAGCTGTAGAATTACATACGTAGAATTGCATGCATGGAGAATTGCAGCTTGCTGTGTTGTCTTTGGCAGCAAAGAATCTCCGGCTGAAACTGAGTTGCTTTTCCTTAAGCGACACTTTGATGTAAATGTCTCAAATTTTAGAAGGCACTGTATTATCTAGCACTTAATTTCTGCAGCGTAACTAATAACATCTGAAGTGATTCTGTTTGTGAAATATTCCAAAAAAGACAGTAGACATATAGTAGACATTAAATGTACCTGCTTTAGCTCTTCTGTTTTGCTCTTGATGATGACTTACTGTGTTGAAAGTCGCTATTAACACCATAATGCTGTAAAAGTTTCAAAGGGAGCCAGGGATAGTAAAATGCCCCATTACCCAGGTGATACAAGGCTTTATGTAGCCCACAAAAATGGCCTAGGTCATCTTAATAATATTCTTGGCTGCAAAAGTAATGCTATGGATAAAATTATTGCTTACATTAAGGAAGAAAGAAACTTAGAGAAATGGTTTAAATATAATTTGATTTGCAGAGCTAATATTCTTTATTATTTTAAGTGAAATCTCAGAATATACTAGTATATGCAAGAATGATTATAAACACATGCTAGGAAAGTGGCATCCAGTATGCTTGAACCAATTATGCAGATTTCTTACTTGTTTTACCTTTTCCCATGAGATCTTTCAAAAACCTGTGAAGTATGAGAAACTTTATAATCATTTTCCAAGTGGGGAGGAATTAGATTTCCTATATAGAAATTTATAGCCTTTATTGCTTAACAATGTGTGGCATGGCAAGAGAATTTATGTAGAATTAAGACTGAAAATGAGCCGTCTCCATCCAAATTTTCTTAGGCTATGAATACGGACCAAAGAAACAATTCTTAAGAAGCATCATCTAATCACTGCAATGGCAAATGTTCATTCCGTGTATTTGTACCTTCAGTTATACCAGGCTTGGTTTCGCAGTAGGAATACATAAATAAGTAAGCATGGAATTCATATGAAAACCGTTGAGTTTTATTTCAGGACCAAAGATGGAAAAAAATCAGATCAAATAAAATTCCATAGTTTGAGCGAAGTTAGTGCAGTGTGTAATCAGGTTAAACAGCAGAAAACATCTGAAAACACATGAAGTGGAAAGGAGGAATGAAACACGCTAACAGTTTATACGTGAAGTAGTGCCTCTGCCTATAATTGGGTGGAATCTCAAAAAAAACATTTAAATTCTAGTAGACACTGTAGAGATTGTGGCGTGAAATGCTTTGCTTACGTAAGCTGATGGAAACACTACAGCACAGAAGGGAATTAAAGACATAGTTTGGCTTTGTCCCCAGAAGAGAGGCTGACCAAAAGGAAACAGTGTTACCGAAGATATTAGAATTCAGTTTTCCCTGTAAGAAGTAACGCTACTAATATATTATGCAGACGGGGTACACGCTGAATTTCTAAATGGTAGATGTTTATACAAATGCTGCTCCTGGAAAGGAAGCATCAAAGTACAGAGCTGGAAGCAGTTACCCTTGAACAGTTACCCGCTGTGTTTAGCACCAATCCAAATAATTCCAAAGCAAACGGAAATAACTTAAAAGCTGCGCGGTCATGTTCTTTTTTAATTTAGTTACCTGGTACATGTCCTTGAGACACGTAAAGCAGAAAGGACAAGAAGGTAACTAAAATGAAATTGGCAGACTCCAGCACCGCCACTGGAAGGCGTTAGCCATGCTGTTGCAGTAGCAGTCCATCCCTGCTTGCAGCCGTGCTCTTCTTGTGATCGATCGGTTCTCCACCGATAACTGCTGCAGCCCCACGTGGAGCCACGACCGCCAGCTGGGGGGCTGCTTTGCTGGCACCTGGATGGGTGCCAATGCACAAAAATTACAAAAAGGTGCTTCGTGCTGACTTTGATCATCAAAAATAAGGTTGACCTGGAGAAAGTTAGAAATCAATGTGATTTGTTTGAAACAACATTCCAAAAGGAGTTCCTAATACGTTTTGGAGCACTGTGTAATTAGTAGTGGGATGCATTCAGTTACCTCAAATCAAATAATGCAATACAAAACAAATGAAAGTAATCTTGGTTTTCTTTAAATTTCAGACTTACATAGAAAAACATATAAAAACAAAATAAGGAGGAGATTTCATGAGAAGCAAAAAACTTTCAGAGGCAGTAATTATTGGAATCTTCTGATGATTGATTTATATTTGCTGCAGTGGAAGAGGAAAACAGAAATATCAGCAATACATTCGTAATACAGCAAAACGACAGAATTCACCTCTTCTTTTTGGTAAAGATTTTGAGTTGAAAATATCTTTTTTTTTTTTTTTTCCCCCAGGATTTACAATAAATTTTTACTTTCCCATCCTTGTACTCATTTCTTAGGGTATATAAAATGGAATGAATTTTATTTGACATTACACTGGAGTTTACGAACCAAGTTTTGTTGTTTGCTGTAATTTAAGCAGAGTTTTCCTCGTGTTTGTGTGCATGTCAAGAGTCATTTACCTAGACACTGCAATAAAAAGGACCTGCCATAGCCACTGTTAAAGGTAAACATTTCCAAAAGATAGTATGAAAATTAATGGTACTCTTCTTGCAAAACCTTGAAACCCAAGCATAGGAAATGTATCTTAGATACCACTTTGCTATGGTAGCTGGCAACAATGTCTTTTTAATGACTCTTCCAGACAATGTAAAATTGATGCATATGGATAAAAAGTGTATGAGAAAAGGCTGTTTGGATAAATGGAAAGCGTTTCCTCATACCACTCAACACATGCTGGCATCACTTCACTTTGAGTGAGTTTGCTCGTCTGACGCCTAGATACAGATCCATAAGGAAATGGTAGTTGGGATAGAAGTGTTAGAGTTCTTCAGAAAATCAGTTCTAAAAGACTGTAAGAATGTTTTGGTGTCTGCTATACGGTGAGTGGATGTTGATGCACATATTTCCACTAGTGATGATGTATAAGATCCTGGGGCACTCTGGATTTCTACAGGCTTTCTTATTCCCATTGCATCTGTGCTGTTGGTGTGTTTATATGCATCCAACACAGCATCTTTCTCTGAACACCAATTCTGGAAACGACCATTTTGCTGATGTGGGCTGAGACCAAGTCTTTGCGTAGTTTAAACCACCCGTACCTAGGAGGGAAGGCAGTTTGCTCTTGATGCTGCCAGGCAAATAAGGCCATGTCAGTTGTATATTTAAGGCTGCTTCCTAATCTGTCTCTCTGTACCATAGCAAAAATACTGCTCCTGAGTCTCATTCAGCTCCTTTCCTCTCAAAAAATAAATGTGTAAGTGTACGTAAATGTGTAAGTGCATAACAGTTTTTTGGTTTAGAGTGGAAAGAATGCTGAATGGCTTTTTTCACATTAAAAAAAAAAAAAAGGCATGGAATACAGAGCTGAAAGTGGTCACTGAACACAAATTCTTTCAGAAATAATAAGTATCTGGAATTTTCTTTCCACTGAAGGCATCCTGTTGAGTGTAGACTGCACAGCAAAAACAGGCCATGTTTTCTGACTAAGCGGTTTGCTAACAAGGTGGTTGAAAAGGCAAACAGTCAACATAGTTCTTGTAAAACCTGTGGAATCGTACAAGTCTCTTGCTAATCACAGCACAGCCTTGTCACTCTATCATGCGCTGAAAGGATTTTTAAAGTTTTGTATTAGCTTTTGAGGAGACTCTAATATATTTGCTTTTAATCTATTATCTTTTTATCTCTAATCTATCTTTTTATCCTCTAATATCTACATGTCAATGTCCGCTTCAGATACTGTTGCCTCCCAGATGTGCCACCTTGCAAATAGACTGCCGCAGTTCGCTTGCCTGGATGGAAAACAAATTAGATCAAGCAAGTTATCTGGCTTGGTTTTGTTTTTGTTATTTTAATCATCATCTGTTCTGACGTTTATTCAAGTGAGATCAGTTTTCCAGATAAAATCCACAGCCGGGCCACATAAAAAGTACCACCACATCTGAGGGGAGTCTCAGGGGATCACTGTGTCTCAGGGAGTAAATAAACAGTGGGAAAAGAGAGGGAAGGAAATACCTTACAATGACAGTGCCACAGGGTATGTTGTGTCATGAGAATACAGCCAGAGTGACAGTGGTCTGAGATCTAGTTCATTATCTATATGCAAGACTGTTTTTTCAGTTCAGGTACTGAAATTACAATATTGACATTTGCTTTTCTTAGATCATAAAACCTGTGCGGAAGAGACAGAAAATGCAATTTTTTTTTCTTTTTCTTTTTTTTTTTTCTTCTTTTTTTTGCTTTTTTTTTTTTCTGAAAGCAGTAAACTGAAAAAAGAATTAACCAGGGAGAAAATTCACAAAAATATTTTAGGAAGGACTGGCACATTTTCATGCTGTATCTTGCTCAAGCTTTTACGAAGACAGTTTTATGCTCATTTGACTTCTGGCATTCATTAAGCACCTCTATACCGGAGCAGTAACCTACAAAGTCTTCTTGACTTCTATATTTGACACTCCTGGCAAGAGTGACAAAATGTACTTGCCAAATAATTATCTCCCATGGCAAGTCACTGAAGAGATGGAAAAATACTGTGAAGAGCCAGAGATTATCATACTTTTTAGGACAGTCATCATGTTCGCAGATCTTTAAAATGGCAAAAAGAATATGTTTTAAAGAGAAAAATAACGTATAAAATGTTATTAAAAATTACTGCTTGCAGTGATATGCATTACTTAATCTGATATGTGTATGTGAGGATAACTGGCATATAAAATATCCTCTCCAAAACCTGCCTTTTTTAAAATCAGCCCAGGAAAACAGATCTTAGACTTTGCTGAGAGAAGCCTTGCCTTCTCTTGGTGAATGTTGGTGGTATTTATTCCTATGGCAATGTGATTTTCTTAACATTTTGAGGTGTGAGCAACACCGTCTTATGTCAGGGAAATTTAACTTTTAAAATGGAGTTAGGTGTGGTTGCTAAAAGGGTTATATTACATAGTTGCCAGCGATTGAGAGCTTTAAGCTTAGTAATAGAGGATTTCTTATCAATCCAGCATTCTTCCCTCAAGTATTAGGGGAAGAAGTCAATCATTTACAGCAGGTAGCAAGGACAGTGCAGACTTTAACCCGGGCCTCATGGGCAGCGAAGTGCACAGGCTCTGCTGTCACCTACTGCCACAGCCCAGCCTGCTGCACTGGGGGGTGCCCAGGGTCCCTGAGCTGCCCCCTGGGCCAGTCCTCCCACAGAGACAAGAAGCTGCATGAGCATGGCCAGGAAGCAACCCCAGGATTTTAAGGCTGGGCAAGGTTAGTGACACAGCCACACCAGGAGGCTGGGAGAACTCGTGCACCCAGCTGTGTGAAGGGAGGGGTCCCTGGCTACCATGGAGCAGATTCGTGTGCCTCCTTGCTCAGCGCCTTCTGCTGCCCCATCTGCAATTCTGGCAAGCTGGTGTCTGCCATGAGGCTGTTGCTGTGGTTCTCTCTGTCCTGTATCCATTCTGCAGCTGCTCTGGCAAGCAAAGCTCAATGCGTCTATAGTACTCTCCCGTCCCACATATCATCCTCCTTACATACTTGTCATGCTTTCTATATGTTGTCACTGACAGCCGAATTAACTCCTTTTTGGTAACTACGCAAGTTAATGAATTTCCTGACATCTGTGCATCCAGCCTTTCTAGAAGAAAAGCTCTTCCTACCCCCAGGAGATAGTCAGCAATTCACAAACTTGTGCTTTTCAATCCAGCATCGTCAAGGATGCTGTCACAACACTACTGTATTCAGCAGTGAATTTCCCTTCACAGCAAAGGAGGGCTTTTAGGTTTTCGTTATGTATGTTCTTACTGAGAGAGCCCTAGCCAGCCCATTGTGGAATTTTACTGAAGAGAGAAGTAGGGCATTTTTACAGGCAGGGAAGCAGCAGCTCGGTGTGGAGGCGGGGCTGTGGGATGCCTTCAGCCACCAGTGCTGCCAGACACTTCTGTAGCTTCACATCTAGCCTTATTCTTTTCTGTTCTTGCTTCCCTTGCCTGCTCCTTGGCTTCTTTATTGAACAGGTTAAAAACCACAGTGAAGTCCATCCTGCAAGATTCAGCAACAGCATGGCTGTTCTGTTGTAAAAACACACTTTCCTGTTCTTAAGTCAGAAACAGCATGAATTATGCCTATCACAGTGTATCTACGAATTATGTCTATCACCATGTATCTGTAATACTGTTTGACTTTTTGTTTGCTTAGCATTGGTTCTACAAATGAAGTAAGAAAAATAATGACCCTGTAGAGTGGATTTCTTTGTTGGAGCTGAATAAGATTTTTGTAAGATTGAAAACTGAAGAACACTTTTACAAGAACCAGTTATATCTAGTTCTAAGTTAAACCCTTGAAAGATGGGTGAAAAGTGGCATGGCACAGATATTTCTCTACAATAAATCCTGCATTGCTTTTTATAGAGTTGGACACTGCTCTATAAGACACAAAGGAAAAATGAGGAAAGGGTAAGGGATTGCAATTTTTGCAGTTTTAGATAGCAACTAGAGGGAGGAACTGATAATTCTTTATGAATAAATGATAGGAGACAAGGAAGATTTATTCAAGGTTGCACAAGGATGTTTTATAAGCTGCTGATAGTCTTACACTGAAAAACGGGACATCAAGATTAGATATAATGAGAAACTTTCCAAAAGAAACCTTTGATAGTAGAGCAGTCTGTCAAAATGGTTACAGAAGCACGATCACAAGAAGTGTTCATGAAGATAAAAAATAAAACTCTTGAGGGAGAAGTTAGTGCAGAGATTAGCTGGAAATGATCCCAATTATGGCCCTAGCGATGCTCTCAGGATTTGGGTTTTACAAAAATGATATAGTGCATTGGTACATGCCATCTTCTCAGCTCGTATCTTTACAGGTTATCTTCTTTTGAGCCTCTCCAACAAGAAGGAGCATAAATGTATTTTTCTTGCTCGCTCTTACTGGGCAGAAGAGAGATGATGAACCTGATGTTTCTTGTGCTGGGAGAGCTAATCAGTAAGCTCAAGATGAATGTATGGGAGTTTGAAATTATTTCATTCTTCCTGTGTCTGGGAAATATCAACTGGGCTATCTGACACTACAATGTCTTGTTGCATAATGACAAATATTGCAAATACTGGGCATCCTGGTTCCAACCATGCTGCTCTTTACTAGCTAGTAGAAGATGTAACTGCACAATTTCTAGGGATTTAATTTGCTAATCTGCTAGAGGTCATCTAGTCCTGATTTTAGCCAATCTTGCATGCTGCAACAATAACCCAAGTTATTGAATTTGGTCCTGCTCTGCTATTTTTAGTTTGTCTTTTGATGAGAACCGTTGCAATTAAAATGACACCGAAGAACTAAAAAATGTTGCTAAACATATTTGTCTGCATTAGTAGGGGGACAAAGGTAACATTTCAGAATAACCTTTGTTTTTGGGTGGTCAAAGATAGTCCAAAAGCCTTTCAGAGCAGGTTTACCCTTGCTTTGGTTTATGGCTAGGTACTTAGTACTGAAGAAGCTGTTCTCTTGACAGGGTATCAATAGGGTTGCTGTGGTTATGTCCTATTTCTCTTGACCGTATCTCTCACAAGGTTGAATGAGAAAGAGCAGCCCAGCAAGAAGGAAGTCGAACCATTTTTTGAGCTGCCACTGTGGGTTTAGCAATCCGGCCTTCTCCTCAGACTGCTGTTGAGAAGTCAATAGAGCTGTTGTCAAGAGAAAGTGGGACTAAAATCATTGCATCTAAACAGCAGCAATGCCATTGGAAAGACAGGAAATGCAAGCGGGTTTACCTTTACCAAGGAAAGAATTAAGGATCAGGAGATAAAAGGCAGAGGAGACAAAGGCTGATGGTATTCTTGGCTGTGTTAGGCAGAGTATCGCCAGCAGGGAAGAGAGGTGGTCCTTCTGCTCTACTCAGCATAGGTAAGGCCACACCTGGAATTCATGGCTGTATCCAGTGCTGTGGCCCCCAGTACAGGAGAGACCTGGACATACTGGAAAGAATCCAATAGAGGGCCACCAAGATGATGAAGGGCCTGGAGCACCTCTCCTATGAGGAGAGGGTGAGAGAGCTGGGATTGTTCAGCCTGGAGAAGAGGAGGCTCAGAGAGATCTCATCAATGTGTAGAAATACCTGAAGGGAGGAGGCTAAAAGGACAGCACCAGGCTCTTTTCAGTGGTGCCAAGTGCCAGGACCAGAGGCAGTGGGCACAAAGTGTAACACGGGAGGCTCCCTCTGAGCACTAGGCAGCACTTCTGTGCTGTGCAGGTGATGGAGCACAGGCGCAGGTTGCCCACAGAGGCTGTGGGGGTCTCCTCCTTGGAGATCCTCAAAAGCTACCCGGACATGGTCCTGGGCAAGCAGCTCTGGGTGTCCCTGCTTGATCAAGGGTTGGAGCAGATGGCCTTCAGAGGGCCCTGCCCACCTCAGCCATCCTGTGATGCAGTGTGAGATGAGGATGGTGAGTGGAGTTAGGTTACACTAGAGAACTGTTCCATTGAAAATGTTATTTCGACATTAAGACAATGTATCCAGCAAATTCTATTTAAATACCTTGGCTCTGGATAGTTTAGAAATTCATTAGAAACTGTGGTGACAGATGACTAAAGGTTCTAGGCCAGGTCCTGTTGCAGACTTTATTAGAGGAATTCAAGGCTAGTTTGGATACATATCAGAGAGGAGTGATCTGGAGGTTGCATTCGTTACAGGCACACAAAAACATTACATGGCAATTGTTTTTTAGGCATCGTTTCCTGTAACTTCAGCAGAGACTCTGATCATGTTCAAAACATCTTTTTGTTTCCTGCTATCCAGGCCCAGCACATGCTGTGATAAAGATGTGTATATAGAAGCACACTGAATGCTTCTTCAAGTTAGCGCAATTGATTGGCCTCCAGTAAAAAAGAACTGGAGGGGAAAAAAAAAAAAAAAAAAGCTTTTTTTTTTTTTCTGAACAAATGTACTAATTCTGTGCATAATTATAAGAATTATAAGTTAATTGAGAAAAAGATTCCTTATGTTTGACTATCAGAAGCTATCCTGGAATTTTCAGTCAGTGATACTAGAGTTTACTGCAGGTCTTCTGACATTCAGAACATGGGTGCATTTTATACGTAAAGATTTGCTTGCACCTCAAGCATATTTGAAAAGCTGTTAAAATGCCAGAATTCAGGCTATGTATAAAGCATTCTTTTCGTATGTTTGTTTTATGATACAATCTTTAATGCGTAACTGCACACCCTGCTTAAGAGAAAACCTAGCCCAAATTACAACTATGTTTTGGTACAAAGCATTTCACGCTGTTCACATTCTGTCTTCTTACGTGTGTCTACTTGTATTCTCTTTGTCTTTCAGAGGCAATAAAGTGAGGTAGAAGATAGGTCGAGTACAGGTACATGGATACAATGAGGTGAAATGAAGGGCATAATGTGTTTGCTCTGTTTTATTTGATGTGCCTATCTCCATCCCTCAGAAACTGAAGTTGCGACATTTTGGTTTCTCTAAACATTCCAGTAATCTTAGGCCTTGTTTTGAGGGATGTTCTAGATGGGATCGTAAGGTGGGGAGTTACTTCAAATTCTGAATTTAAGTTCAGAATTGTTTCTTTTTAAATAGTCTACATGTGTCTAAGAGCAGCATATATTTTTTTTGACAAAAGGACACCTGGTATTTCCTGTGGATAGATGGCTTCCGCTGAGCATCTTTTCTCATCTTTGGTCTCTTGCAGAGCTTAGCTAATTTTGAAGCCATACTGTAACAAACCACTAGACACTAGATGATGTCTCCATTTACAACTTTGCCAAAATGATTGGGCTGATCCTAGCAAAATGATTGTGTCAATGGTTTTGTGTATATAGAGGGCTTTTCTTCAGTAAACCTTTTTTCTTTCCCTTTGCAGATTTCAAGCATGTGTTTATTTTGCATCTGTCTTTCAAGCTATGTCATGTGGCATCCATTACTTAGCGTCTGTGTTTATGGCTGTTACTCCTAACTTTGTCTGTGGGATCCCTGGGAACGTGAGTAGTGTTCTCTTCTACAACTCCTCTGAAGCAGGTCTAGAGGACATCTGGACAATATGGACATCAACAGAGAATTACATTGTAGTCCAGCTGGAAAATGGAGAAATCTGGGAACTTAGTCAATGCAGCAAGGCCAAACGAGAAGTCAGTTTGGATCTAGCATATGAATATAAAGGCAACAAGTCCGTATTTTCTTGTTCTGATGGATTTCTTTATGATGATACAAAATGGAAGAGCACTGTTGTTACGCAGTGGGATCTGGTCTGTGACCGAGAATGGCTTGCAAAATTAATCCAGCCTACATTCATGCTTGGAGTCTTGATTGGAGCAGTGATTTTTGGTGATATTGCTGACAGGTAAAGTTCCATCCTCTGAACATGTAGGCTCAGACTGCAGTAACTCCATGTGTATCCGTCTGTTTTGCTGTTTTATTTATTGTGTATGAATTTAGGAGGTTTTGATATTGTTTTATTCACAGATATGCTTAACTCTTTTTTTTCCTATTGCAAGTATAAGTTTTAAAATGTGTTTGCAAATCATTTGTTTTTGGAATTTATTTCCTACTTTATATTACCCATTGTTAATCCCTTAAATTGTCCTATGCAAAGGATGTTTTGCCCTTAGATTTTTTTTAATTGTTATTATTTTCTTAGCAGGAATAGTAATAGTAGTATTAGCAACAGTAAAACCTGGGAGTAGGTTTTCACCTCATTTTCCATGAGGAAAGATTGCTCGTGGTAGCATACATGTTTATTTCTGGATATGATCAACAGCTGAAGGGCTTCATCCCAACTTCCGTCATGCATACAGCTCTGTGGGACTGATCCAAAGGCTTTGAGGGTTTGATCAAGCCCCTTTTTTTCCATGCTGTCCAATTGCAGTTTTTCCCCAAAAAGGTTAATCTAAACATCAGTTTCTTGAAGGTTGTTCCAGACAGGAGGAAAATTGGTCATCAGCGAGCTTTGCTGTGTTTCCAGTTATTTACTAGTGTGATCAGAGTTCTGTTTGGGCCCGAGGAGCGTCAGCCGGTTCAGGGCCTCCATCAGAGCTGTCCCTTGGTTGCGGTGCCAAGGCTGTCCTTCAGCCAGCCCCCTCTGGCTCTGCCTCCCGGGGTGTTTTCTGAGGTCACGTACTGACAGCCAACTTCACTGACAGACTCGGAAGCAGCAGTGAGGATGTGTGTCTGTGTCCTCCTTTGTCTCTCAGCACAAATGCCTCAGAAGAACGCCTAGTTTTACCTGTCTGTCCATGTGGCATTCTAATTTCAAAGCTACGTTGTACTGTCCTAGGCAGTTTATATAGTTGTGTTTTAATTTGAAGACTCCTTCAGTGTTACTTATCTCGTTCTTTAAAAGAGCTTGTTGACTAACAGCTCTGTTCGGTGGGTAGCAAAGATGTATTCCACAGCTAGAAGTATGAGCAGGAAAAGGAGACTAGGCACATTGTTCATTAGCACAGCACTGTGGTGTGACAACATGGGAATGCAAATCAAAGATGATCTTCCTTTAATTTGTCTTCTGGAACACATGGAATCAATCCTTCCTCCTTTTTCAAGGATTTGTAAAACCGTATTTAATACAAAACCAGAATATAATGCCAACATTTGTTCTGTGTCCCTTTAAATCATTCATGGCTTTATTAATTAATACCCAGACATGATTTATGAGGTTACAATCATATTGTTCTCATTTCCATTAATTCTAGCCATGGACAGCCAGTTGAGATAATACACACATTCCGAGTTGCAGATTTACAACCATGGATTTACAGCTGAAAGTTATTATTTTCTGACACATTCTGGCTGGTGAGAAATAAGTTTGTGGGTTCCTCCCATTCCCAATTAACAGATTTCCCAACAGAAGGGCCCGGACAGCTGGGACTCACTGGGATCTCTTCTGGCAGGGATCAGAGACCAAATGTGAATGACTCCTTCCTCCCAGACCTTCCAGGTCAGGGCTGGAGAAAAATGGGAGGGCTCTGGAAAGAGCTGTGCCATGTCGCTGTCTGGGCTACACTGCCTGTTTACAATGTCACTTCCCAGGGCTGTTTTGTTGCAGTACCAAATATTCACAGGGAAGAACAGGCAAACAGGCCCCCACCCCGCAAGTCCTCAAACTCTCCATCTAAATGTAATATCTACATCTGTGAAAAGCTGTTTGCATTGGGGTAGGTAATAAGAGCCCAAGATATAATATTATCAGGGGATAAAAATGATTCTGCACATTTTGTAGACAAAATGGAATAAAATGATTCCTCAATAGGGTGTTGTATCTACTACAGATTTCTAGGTCTTCTTGGTTGAGTTTCTCATTGATAGCACACACTTGTTTAGGTACAAGTGAGTATGCTAGGCATATTTTCTCCCTGAGGTATGGGAATAAGACAGACAAGCATGAGTTCATTTTTAATAAACACCCTGCTTTTGCACTGGAAAGTACTATGCTGTTGATGAGAAATTAACACTTAACCTGTGGGATTGTTTTTGTTTTGCTGTTACTATACTAGCGTCTGTGTTTGTACATGCATGCATGTGTGCTGTGATGCAATCAGAAAATTCAGGGAAACCATGTAACTGTCATTAATTAGAGAATTTAACTGAAAATAATAGGACAAAGATACATTACAGAAGCCTCTAAGTACTACCCAGACCGGTTTTTACTTTGGCAGAAGATATCATATGTCATCACAGATAACTTTTGTTAGAAATTACCAACTTGCTAACTAGATATTATCTAATATAAAACATCTGAAAAAGTGACTCTTACTGACGTCATAAATATGAGAGAGTAAATTTGCAGATCAGTTACATAGAAGTTAAGCTTGACACTGGACATGAGCATATGTGCTTTGATTCCAGCCAAGAATTCTGGAATGGAAGCTCCTTCCATAGGAGTTTCCTTTCTCTTTGGTTTAGTTGGGAAATTACTGAAAAATTAAGAGTTTTCTTTCTCACGTGGTAAGGAAAATATAGGAAACTAATCCAAAGTTTCTGTGGTGAGTGAAAGTCTTAAGTACAGTATTTTCAGGCTCACTTCCAGACAGGGTCTCTGAAGTTGCAGTTTTATTTTGACAGAATGTTTATGGTTGCTGATCATTTTACTGCTGCTGTGATTTGCAGGCTGGGAAGACAGCGTGTTATATGGTTCACAAGTGCTGGGCAGTTTGTATTTGGCATCGCAGTGGCGTTCACGTCTGACTACTACAGTTTCGTGATTGTGCGCTTTCTCCTTGCTATGGTAAGAAAGGATGCTCACCCTGTCTCTTTTACATGTTATTTCCTACCCCTTCTCAGGAAAACCTCCCTTTTTTCCTTCTTTCCTCCCTTACTTCATTATTCTAAAGCCCCCTCTGTTGCACTTATTTCAGCAGAGCAGGGAGAGTCTGAATATTCTTGGACCACAGCACTTTTCCTCTTTGAATTAATAGAAAGCATCTGTATGAAGCAATGTTTGGTACCTCCTCCATCCCAACCTCTGCTGGACTGGTAATTAAATACCAAGTGTGAGCAGCGAATTCTGGTTTCTGCACTGCAGCTGGCATTGCATTTCTCCGTGTTGTTCCAAATGGAGTATATTTTTCTGAAAGTAACAAATCTATAATAAGTATGATCTTTATCTCTGCCATTTTCAGCGATGGAGGAGAGATGCACTTTTTCTCTTCCATGCATCTCTTTGTTCTTTTAAACTACATCTGAAGTACTCAATATATAGGTAGATGTGTTTAGCACCTAGATGTTTGTACTGTACTGAAGGGTATTCCAGTATGTGTGTATGTGTATGTATACACACATATATATAATATCTCTATAATACGTGTATGGCAGACAACTTTAAATTACGTTCTTACATTCTAAAGTATATTTATAGTTTCCCTATATAATGCATCAAGAAATTAGAAGACTGTCACAAGAAAAAATACATGAGTTATTTAAATGAGTTTGGAAATTTGAAAATAATCACATCATTTATTTTTTTCCTGTGGGTGGATAGTTAAGAGAGGAGCTTGCACCTGGAGCTCCCTTTGCCTGGTTAGTGCTCAGAATGATTTCCTAGAAGGAAAACTGCATGGACACTTCAGCCTTGATCAGTGAGATCAATAGGAGTCCCTCCACTGACTCTCTGGCTGTTGATGCTAGGGACTGTGGTAGTTTGCAAAAGCAAAAAGCTCTGACCAAAATTATGCTTTTTAACTGCCCACTAGGATAGATTTGAGAGGTGAAGGTGTGAAGTTCAAGGTCTGTGCCACTGAGATCAGTGCAGCTTTCCTGTCAGCATCGGTGGGCTCAGAATCAGAGTTTGTTAACTGGAAGACTTGTAACCAGAAAATTGATTTCTGAATTGATTAATCAAAGTAGTATACTGGAGTATTTTCTAGCATAGATTTTCTAGCTGTGTTTTGAAATGCTTTGAGTAATCAAGAGTTTAGAGTGTTACTAGAAAAATTGAAATATATATTCAAATATATATACATTGAATGAAAAAATACTTAAATGCAGAATATGCCAATAGTTCCATTCTGTGAGCATGGTTAGATATGTATGAGAACCTGCAACTGTGTGAATGAGATTCTCTTCTAACATTGTAAAAAATTGATTTAATGAGATAATTTAAAGTGGTATGGAAGGTGATTCTCAGTAAATTTGTTGCTCTGTAACGTGCAGACTGTTAATAGTCAGCTTAAAAGCCAAGGTCAAGAGTTTCAGAAATGGCACTTACTTCAGGGGACCTCATTTTTCTGAGTGTCTAGTCTGTGATGTCATTAGGGACCTGATTTTTGGAGGTGAAGAACTTAGTGCCACCAGCAAATTAGGCTCTTTTTCAGGTATCTCTTGCTGGCTCTACTCCACTAAAGGAAAGCATCCAAAAGCCCTTCACATCTTTAAACACAGTGCCAGGTATTCTGAAAATTTGAGTGAGTTTTTGTCCAGCTGATTTGTTTTTAGGGTTGCCCCCCCTTTTTTTTTTCTGTCAGTGAGCAATATGCCAGTGCAGTGCCAAGTAAATGTACACAAATGGGGAACACTGTAAGCTGTTGCACATGGAGAACAGATACAAACCTCACACTGTTTTTTTTTTTTTTTTTTCTCTTTCTCCCTTCCCCAGGTTTCGAGTGGCTATCTGGTTGTGGCTTTTGTTTATGTGACTGAATTTGTTGGCATTAAAGCACGAACCTGGGCTTCTATGCATGTCCATGCTTTTTTTGCTATGGGAATTATGGTTGTGGCACTCGTGGGATTTTTGGTTCGGACCTGGTGGGTCTATCAGATATTTCTCTCCATAGCAACTCTTCCCTTTGTTTTGTGCTGCTGGATGCTCCCAGAAACACCTTTTTGGCTCCTGTCAGAGGAAAGATATGAAGATGCACAAAAAGTAATAAATACAATGGCAAGATGGAACAATGTAAGCACTCCCTGCAAAGTGGCTGAACTGTACTCAGTCCAACACGATGGTCCAGTCAGTGGCAGAACAGGAGACAGTAACGCACCCTCAGCCAAGAAGCACAACATCTTAGATCTATTTTGTAACTGGTACATTGCAAGAAGGACCTTCACAGTCTGGCTGGTCTGGTTCACTGGGAGCCTGGGGTACTACGTCTTCTCCCTGAGTTCTGTCAATCTAGGAGGCAATGAATATTTAAATCTGTTTCTCATAGGTAAATATGTTTTGTACTTTATGTTGTTTCTGACAGAACTAGAACATGAAATTCAGAAATGTCTAGAGATTTGATGGCCATTTTTTAAACTTCATTCATTCAGTTATGGACCTTGATCAAAAATTTTCATGTTAACTGTTCATAAAGCTGAATAACACAGGAAAGATATCATTCATGCCAAATTTCACTGTTTCTGAAAAGAAAAGAATTAAGAATGTGTTGGTGTACAAAATTCTTCTCTCTCTCTTTGTGATTGTAAAACCATGTTCTATTTTTCTCCTCTTTGCCCTGCAAGCAGTAGCAAATTCACGCAAAAGCCAGGGGCAGCAGATCAGCAACAAAAAATTCATACTGTTCTGTTAAAAGCACAAACTAGGAAAAGACAGAAAAAGTTACTGCTACAGTCATGTGCAGTGATGTTCAGTCAGTACAGAAAATAGATTCACAGTGCTCAGAAGCAATAGTAATTTCAGTTTTTTCAGACATGTATTTTTAATTTAGTAAGGGTGTTCTTTTGTTGGTCTGCCTGTAATGGTCCTGTGGTATGTAAGTTGTTTATAAAGGCTGCTCGGCGCATTCAAGGCCTGATCTGAAGCTCATTAAGATCAGTGGAAATATCCCATTGACTTCAGAAGACTTCAGATAGGGCACATAGCTCTGAGTCAGCAGAGGATTAAGTCATGTGCTTTGTTTTATGCGATCCAGTGCTCTCAGTGAAGTGCATGTGACTGTCCAGGTACATCAGCACGCAGGAGGACTGGGGCTCTCCTGAGTTCAGTTTGGGTTGTCATGTTTTGTAGTGTATTGGTAGACTGGTGTGGAGAAGAGTGGATGAGTGGATAACTAAACTGTTACGATGGGCTGCAGTGCATAAATCACTGTACCCACCTCATCCAAAAATATTTTAGCAGATACAGTGACTAGCTGCCTCTTCTTTCACCACTATAAACCTCAAAGATTGTTTCCCAATATTATAGGTGCGTCAACACAGTACACGTGCTCAGTAGATGAATGCAGCATATTTGTTCTTATATTCTTCCCTGTCGTTACACCAGACATAGGAGCATTCTTCATGAGCAAGTTGGGTTAAAACATGTCCAGACAGACTTAGGCTCAATATAATTTATCTAGGGGCAAACCATGCTTAAACAGCATTTGTGAACAGTTCTCACCAAATGCCACTCCCTTATGGCTGCAGAAATTTTTCCACAGAAAGAGACATAAGGAAGAAAAAATCTGTGCACACGTGGGATATTGTAAGCAGCTGCCTTCTCTTCAAAGAGAGCCTTGCTGTTTTCTGTAATTTTCCACCCCAAAGAGACCTGGAGCTTCTCTGTGCTGTAAAACCTGCTCCACTTGTCCTTCACCACTCACTACCATATCCTAGGCCATGTTTTCTGATGCCTGTTGCCATTTCTGTGACCAAATGAACTGCCCAACACATCGATTACCTCTAGATTTGACGTACTTATGGCATGTAAGGTCAAGCTAACTTCCTAGATTAAAAGAATCCCCATAAAGAATGGGGAATATAAAATGAATATGTGTAATCATGATTTAAACCCAAATAATTTCATACTGACAGGTGCTGTGGAGTTGCCTTGCTATATCATTGCTTGCATTGGGATGGACAAACTGGGAAGGAGAAACACACTCATTCCGTTCCTTATTTTAAGTGCACTGATCTGTGTTGTAATTATGTTCATACCTCAGGTTAGTCACATACTGTTGAAAGTGTTCCTATAGTAGACATTTACTTTATAGAACCCTAAGTCTGTAAATGCAGCTGCTCTTTCTGAATGATATGGCTGATTAAAGACTTTTTTAAAAATGCGGCTGCCAGTCAAGGATAGGTTTCTGTATTTTCAGACAGACTTCATGTTATCATTGCTGGAGTCAGATGTAACATGTTCCTAGGGCTTCAGTGAACCAGGACTGGTAAAGTTTTATGGACATGAGTTACTTTTTGAAACCAATTTTTAAAAAAGCAAGCAATAAATATTGCTTTATGTTTAAAGAAGAGACACATCTTTTGAAGGATTTAATTCACATTTGCAACAATGATATTTTCTGGTTATTTATTTCTTTGTGATCTCTTTCAATAGGATTTTAATGTATTAATTATCTTGGCAAATATGGCTGGAAAATTTTCAATAGGTGTGGCATTTGGCCTTATATACCTCTACACGGCAGAACTGTACCCAACAATTGTAAGGTAAGAATTTTTGCCAGGCAGGTATTTTTCATTGTTTTGTTGTTATTTCCATTTTTTACACTCTTGGGCCATAACCAGCAGCTCTTGACATTAATGGCAGTGGTCCGAAAGACAGGATAGGATGAGTTCCTTTGCTGCTTCAAAGTTGTCTAATATTTGGCTGTACTGTGATTTTTTATTTAATTTTCATTTGCATGTGCTTCGATTGGTTTCACTGAGGAAAGAGAATACTCAGTGTTTTCTTATGTTAGTTATACCTTTCTTAAAAGTTCTCATTCATCTCATAGTCTGTGCTGAATACTGATTGTGTTTTTAATCTTCATTGTAGAAATAGCTGAATTTCACTACAAACAACCTAAATTTACATTGGCGTAGCAATAGCTTCCTAGTATAATTTCATGGTATCCTACTGATGTGATAAGTGTCTATGCATTTCTAATACTTTGCTGTATCTGCCAGAATTCTTATCAAAATATTTGTTTCATGTGTAGATCACTTGCTGTTGGAAGCGGGAGCATGATGTGCCGTGTAGGCAGTGTGGTTGCTCCTTTCTGTGTGTATTTGAGAAGTGTTTGGATTTTCATGCCACTTGTAAGTATTTATTTCAATGGTAAATGTTTCTCATTTTGAAAAAGTATGCATGTTACTTTTTTTTTTTTCAGGACAAGAGGCTGAACTTTTCTTTTGAAATTGAACGAACCGTTCTTACTCTAATTTTTAGATCTCAAGGTTTAGTAATTTCCTGTTGTTAAAAAAAATGCAGCTAAAGCAGGAGGGAGACTTTGAGTCACTGAAATCTGAAAAGTTGCTAGGATGCACAAACATGTATGCACTGAATCCTAGTATAAATTTGACAAAAATATATTCCACACAATTATACTTTATTTCCCATATAATATTTGAGAGGTGTCTCAGTCCATCCTTCTTTACTCTGCAGGCCTAGCAGTTCTTGGCCGTGCTCATAACTTACTCTTACCTTTTTCAAAGGCATAGTTTTTCCATAGTTTTTGGACTTCACTATAGTGGCTATCTTTTCTTAATATTCTTCTTTAATCTTTTCCCTGGCTTCCCTGGAATACTTCACTTTTGGAGCAGCTTTCCAAAAGGTCAAGAATTACTCTGCTTGGTCTTCAAATCTGTCCCACAGCTCCTTTTTTGAATTTTTCATTTACGTGAACCAAAGAAAACAATACGTGAGATGGAAAAAGAGAGACAAATGGTATATTAATGAGATTCATGGTAACTTTGGAAAAGAAAAGAACCTTGGATTCATTAAGCACACCCTAGCGTAGATGATTTCCAGTTCATATTACTATTGGATCCTTATCTCCAATTGCCCCAGGAAAAGACAGGTGGGACCATTTCTTCATGGATCTTGGGCATTTCTTCTGCATTAGGTAGCTTCATATCCATTTTGGACAAAATATTTTTCCTGCTTACAAATATAATATTCCTGCTCACTAGTGAATTGTATTTCTTCATTACAATCCCACTGTGAGGCATTTGCTGCTTAGAAATCTTGCATCTATTCAATCACTTTTTTTTTTTTCCTGAAGGATAGTTTATGCCCATATATGCAAAAATACAAATAATTACAAAGCTTACATTAAAGATCAAAGTGGAGAAGAGCTTATTAATGGTTTAAAAATAGTCTGGGTTCTTTCAAAACCCCTTAGAATTCACTGTGACTAGCACACCAACTTTATATATAGATTATACGTGTCAGAAGGTGTAAATATAATGGAATGTGTCTTTGGCTTAGATTCTTGCATTAATTTTGTCTAACACTTTGGAATTTCCTGAAAAAATGGCATTTTGTCCTTTTGATTTTGCAACTATAAACTCTTAAATTATAAATGCTAGAGATCAGTCTGAGAGAATTCTTAGGAACCTGTTTTGTTATTTAAATTAATTACTTTCAGTTGCTTTGGATGGAAATTATGAAGATGAAGCAGACCACAAATTTATTTATTCCCTCAAGCTCCTAAAAACTGTTTTCTTTCTTAATAATGACTACATACTAGCCAAGATAGCATCCCAGAAAAGACACAGAAAACATTTGCACAACAGAGCAGCCATGGGAGAACATTCTCTTTAGTCAGTGTTTTTCCTTTACTAGCTGAGATAAGCTTTATCTTTGCAGAAGAGTTGCAGTCAAACCACAGATGATGAATGTTCAAACATGCCGGAGAACAGTGCAAATGGCAGTATAAACAGAGGAATTATTTCAGCTATGAGCAACTCTCAGTGTACAAAAAGTGTCCATAGTGTTTGTAGAGCTGTGTAGTAGTTAACTGTGAATGTATTTTCATTATTAGCTCCTACTATAAAGCATTTGTCAGTTAATTAAATAGGCTTGTCTTAGGTTGGAGCACAGCTTGCCAAGTCTCAGGTAAGGTAAGTGTTTTGGAATGAAAGTGAAATGAAATGGATTGCATTTCTGAGTAAACTGATCTTCATCATGTTGACCTATTGTATACAGCACACACTGCTGAGCAATTAATACTACTATTTGTTTGACAGCCTGCCTCACGTACAGTTGAGCCACCTGTGAGTAATGCAAGCATCTCATTTGAATGCCTATAAATCTTGAATAACTTGCTAAATATGTTTTTCATGTGACAGCTTTCTAGGAAACTTACACAAAGACAGTTGCTCTATGTATAAACTTTGTGTTTATTGGCTGTTCAGAACATAAATAAAAAATAATTCCACTGAGGTCAGTAAAGTAACATGAATGCAAAGCCTACGTCTAATATAAGTGGTTTCCAGGACGAAATTTAACCTCTTCTTTTTTGTTGTTGAAGTAGGGATTTTGTAAATAAGATCACGTTTTTAGACTGATACTGAGCAATCAGATGTGGTGGATATAAATACATTTGATTGGCAGACTAGAAAAATAATTTGTTCTCAGAAGTAAAAGTGTTATTTTGTAGGAATATTTAATGCAAATTCTCTCTCTTTCTAGTCCAAGTATATTAAGTTCTGGCCTTATACCAGTGTGAAATTAAAATTGTTGCTCCAGGCAGGGTGGAAGAGATAAAAAATGGTGGCAAATCTTTTTTGAAGTTACTCATGATAGTTGTTAGAAGCTGCTGACTACACTGAAGTGTTGGGAATAATTTGAGAATTTGACAAAGCAGAAAGTCAGATTTCAAATTAAGACCCTGAAAAAAGCAATGAATTAAATAGGTATAGCTGTCATATAAACTTCAATGAATATTTTGCACAATAGTACACTTCAATCCATAAACATTTAACTCCTTTTGCTATATCAGAAAAACGTTTTTCTGATGCTGAATTATATATGGAAAATGTTACACACATACGTAACATACACACTTGTTATGAACAAACAAAGGGCTAAATTCTGTCCAATGCCTTGTGAAGAAGGATGCCAAGTCTGCTAAAGATCTGAAGTCTGCTACTTAACTGAATGTAACTTCATGGATAAGTTTGAATACTGCTCCTAAAAAAAGTAAATGGTGCTTGAAAAGCCCATTCATTAACAAACTGTGACTGAATCGTTTCATATTCTGTCTTTCATAGGAAGTGTTGGAAAATGCTTTATAAAGCCAGGGAGAAGGGCAACACAGGGAATAAGTCTGTGTGCAGCAGTTGTCACAATGAAAAAAAAACAACCTAACATATGGCGGTGGAATACAGAAAAGAATAGAGCTGAGATTAAAAGGCAGGAAAGGTAGTGTGCAGTCATCCAGGACAATGGGAGTTCACAGGGGAAAAAGTAGTTTCATGAGGAAGGGAAACATGAGAAGAATGCAAAGTGTCTGAAAAGCTAACTGGAACAGAGAAGACACATACTCAAAGTACAGAGTGTTGCTTTAACCTTGCTCTGTCGGGTGTCAGTAATGACCCCATTCTCATAAACTCAAAATATACGGGTATCCAAAGAAACTAGTAATGGTTAAGTTTCAGTGTCCTTAATATCCCTCAATATGCTCAATTATAATCTCATGTCAGCCTAAAGGAAGTACGTAAGAGAGGTTAGTGTGGAATAGCTGACACGTTGCAATTCATCCTGTCTTACCATGGCAGAAGATAAATCTGAACAGTAGAGTTCTGTCATTCAGAGGTGAGACTTTAATGGTTTGAACTATGTTTATAAATGTCACTCCTGCCATGTATTTATATCTGCAGTCTGCAAGGATTTACCTCTCTTTGTCACTCGGTACCATTTCTTCTGGTCCTATTACTGTTAGGATTTTTTGTAATTTCTCATAGTAAGGGAATAAGTATTTTATTTTCACTGTCACTTGTAGTATTCAACAGTATTTTGCAGAAAGAGTGTATGCAACAGTGTGAATTCTGCTTCTCAAAAGCTTGCTTGAAACAAGCTGTCCCCTTAACTCAGGGAGAAGGAAAACCAGGACGGTGCTTTGCATGAAAACAGCTCTGTTCAAGGTCGCAATGGAGAACTCCAATTTTAAAGCTGCTTTACGACCTGAGGAGAAAATCCCACTTAAATGCAGATGGTAGCTGGCTGGTTCAAGCACTGTGTGAGGGACATAGGCACAGTAACTCCAAATGCCTCCTCTCACACTTGTAAGGCAAGTATTAAAAAAATAGGACAGCCCTGAGAATTAGCATAGGGCAAGATAAAGATAATACAGTATCAAAGTACACAGTCATAAAATGGAAAAACACTGAGGCCAGACATGATGTATTGTGTGGAAGCATTTGAATCAAGAGAGATTTGGATCATTTATCATCTAAGATTGGAAGAATGTCAGGGTTTTAAAGCCTGTCCTGTACTTCAAAGGAGGAAAGCGAAAATTGTTCTCACTGAACAAGGCACAGAAATTTGAGGAAAGAAGAGATAGTCCTGGAGCATGTGCATGCTTCTGCATCTGCCCCACATGGTCTTGGGCCTTGCTCCATCACGCTGAAGCATGCTGTCATTGAGGTAGCATGTACACCATGGACAAATCCAAGAGGTAGCCACAGCGCACGGGCCAGTAGATGCCTGCACCCCTATCGGATCTTTGATGGCAATCCAGCAAATTATTCCTGTTGAGAGCTACATTATCTGTTGAAATGCTCACCTGAACAGGGATGTACACTTCTGTAGCTCCCATCTGTACTGAGAAATTCTGGTCTGGCTGCGCACAGGAGGAGTAGGTCTCAAGTACAGGGGGAGAGGTTCAGGAGCTAGAGTAAGAATTGAGGTTGCAGGTGTCAGGGATATTTCAGGGATTTATCTGTGAACGTGCATGTAAAGATAAATGTATGCAACCCTAGAATCCATTCATAAATACATACCTGGTAGTAGAAATACCAAATGAAAATACACGTATTCTCTTTTCTCAAACAGAATTATTCCTTCTTGCACTGTATTGATCCTTTATGGAACAAAACACTTTCTCTTTGTTAATTCTGCTGCATATCTTTCATTTGCAAAACAACAGCAAAAAAGGTATTTTCACTGTATACTATATTCTATATTTCACTGTATACTGTATTCTATATATATTCTATACAGTATACAGTCAGCATTTATTCTGTACAGCATACAGTCAGCATTTAGACTTATGATCTTTATATTACTGTTCCTTGAGTTTTATATTGTGTACTCTCAAGCAAAAGCAAAGACATATGTGCATAACTTGAAAGACATTTCTACCCTTACAGCTACTTTTTGTTTCTTCTAGTTACTCGTTGGAATCATGGCTCTGCTGAGTGGAATATTAACAATAATGCTACCAGAAACACTTGGAAAACCATTGACTAATACTTTGGAGGAAGCTACAGAAATAGGAAGAAACGAGAAAAGCTGTTCAGAAAAGACTCCTCCAGCACAGAGTGGTGCAGCATTAGAAAAGATAGAGATGTGTGGTCCAGAAACAGTCAGCACTGAGAAGTAAAACAAGAACAAAATGGCTGTTCCCAATTTTAACAGTTAACTTATAAGATCATTTTATTCAAGAAATGTGACTGTTCTATAATATCTGTGCCTTTTAATTTGTAACCAGTCTTGCTTTTTCAGTAGAGCAAATATATGAAACCTTTTCTGCGTGACTGAGGTGCTGCAGAAAATTTGATGAGATTTCTAGATCACTTCTCAAACTTACCTAGACCTTAGGAAACCTATCTGACTTGCTGTGACCAGTTGGAATGATTACCCTAAATTTTGGAACCCACCTGATTGTCCATGTGTAAAAAACAGGCCAATTCCTTGCTTCACATTTTCTGCAGGTACACTTGTAAACCCACCACAATGTGCCTTGTCCACTCTTCTCCTTTTGCAGTTGAGAGTTACCGGCTTGAGACTTCAAAACATGGTGAACTCAAACACACAGTTATAATCCAAGAGAGAAGCCTTAACATTGCATCAAGTCATACCAGTAATTCCAAAGTTAAACTAATTTATTCTTTTTTTTTTTTTTTTTTTTCAAATTTGCTACTAGAAAAGCTGCCATTTCTAACAAAGAGAATTATTCTGTGGAACAACTTCTGACTGAAAAAAATAATATTAAGTTTGTAAAATGTGCAAAAAGTTTGTATACCATTCATTCTGTTGAATGGCAAATGTATTTGTATTAGGCTTAGAAAAAACAAATCACTGGATTTATTGCTGTCTGAGTAAATTCTTTTTAGTTTAGGAAAAACTAAAATGCCTGATGCCCTTGAAAGTCTTACTCATTCCAGATGGTTATTTCAGTGCACTCCTTCTCGCTTAGTTCAGCTCAGGTCTAGCATCAGATTCTTCCTAAGGTTGAAGAGCAACACCAGCAACTTTGCCACACATCTCCATCAAGGCTTAGCCCTTCTTAGTCCTCAGCGGAACAGAGCAAGTGGCACATGGCCCTTATTCAGGCTCTCTGCACAGAGGCGGACTTAATTATTGATGAAAGATTAGTAGACATGGTATCTGCACGCCATTTGTATCAGACTCCAAAGACTTGTATTGAGTCTGTATTGAGTCTTGTATTGAGTCTGTAGCTCTGTTTTTAAATTACAATACACAAAATCAGTAGTGAAAATACAGATTTAAAAATGGTAGCTTGAGGACACCGAGTTACCAGTTACTCTGGCAGTTTTCATCCAAGTGTCTGTAGATGTCCCACTGTGGTTACACCTCATGCGTGTGTCAACACTCACTTGCTGGTGCAGCGACCGTGCCTTGTTACTGTGGACCATAGAAAACTGATAGATAGGAAAGCATCATTCTGGCTGGTAGTTTTATGGCTTTCTGTCCCAGCTTTCCTTTTTTTGGTCTACCTCCAGACCTGGAAGTTTATTCTTTGCCTGTGAGTCTGTATCCTCTTGGCCACCCTTGTCAGAGGGGGTTGGCATGGGAAGCTTCTGCACGTCAGGGTTCAGACAGCTTGGGTTGCGTGAGCCCTGCCACACCTGGTTTGAAAACAGAATTCTTCTCATCTTAGGCACCTACTCATATGCTAGCTGGCACGATCTCATCAAAGCACATCTTGCCATCATTACTTCTTTGACACGTACCCTAAAATCAGACATTAAATTACTGTAGATAAATATTCTATGTGCTGTATTGTTCATGTTTTTCTGCATAGGCATATTAGTTTCAGTGACTTCTGAAATCAAAATAATGATTTATATCCCCTTATAAAATATTTTTTTCTTCACTGCACTATCCTGGAGTGGAAGGAGCATTTTTGGTACTGGACTTAGGGTTTGATCATATGAGGACTAACATACTTGGAAGCCCAGCAAAAGTCAGGCAGTTTAAGTTTAGGGTGTTTCTGGGTGATAAGAAAAGCAGAAAGGGGTGTTCACTCTCCCTTCAGTTGTGTGAGTGTCCCAGTATCTGCAGAGAAAACTTCAGAAGAGAACTGCATAGAATACTGTGGCTTCTGTCCAGATATATTTTGCTCAGCAAAGCATGCGCTTAACCTTACCCATGTGAGTAATCCCATCATTATTCAGAGGAGCACTTGAAAACATACTTTGATGACTACAGATAGGATTACTCACACGCTGTGGCTTTCTGTTTTGCCGAGGAGCAGACCCAGTACTCTTCCACTCTTCCACTGCTTCCAGATCCCCCGCCCTGGTTCCCAGAGCAGAACAAATGTCCTTATCTGCAAGATCTGTTGCCAAACCCTGCCTTAAACAAGGGCTTAACCACACCAAAGAATGTCATGCAGTAGCCCTAACAGGGAATGAAACTGGTACTGTCTGACATTACAACCACTGTCACCATCACAGATCTTCAAGCAATTGCATTATTTTGGGGTTCTTTCACATGATCCTCTTTTTTTCGTACATGGTCCTATCTTAAATTCCTCAGTCTGGAGTAGTGGGGACAGTGCAGTGCATTTTAACGAGGTACTAAAGAATAACTAACCTGTCTGCTTTGTTACCTGCAGAATAACTGATCTGGGGTTACACTGCTAAGTACAGTTACATGTTCTTGTGACCTGGGGGATTCAGGACCAGGTCATCTGTAATTGGTATGTGTGAGGTAGAGAAAATAAGGAAAAAGAAAAGTCTTAAACGCATGATGACACTGAGTAATCCTTACAGGCTATGATTTTAATTATGACTCTAAAACACAGTGCAGCTTGATAGATTTTTACCCTTAAAGCCAGTTCGTCCTGTCACTGAAGTCAGTTGGTGGTTGATCTTTGATTCAGTGAGATCTGAATTTCCCTAACCCAATGATATTCTCTCTCTCTCTCTCTCTATATATATATTTTTCCCTGGAAATACATTAATTGTTCTACTGGTACACTTTTTGTGACTAGCTCTGAGGATGCTCTGGGGTATCCTTTTCTTTCAGTTGAGGAAGCATATTACTGTAAGAAAGGAAATAGCATACGTGTATATGTACCGGTAGAATTTCTGGTTGCTTGCTTTTTTCCATGTGGAGAAGAATATGTTTAACACTAGTCATACATTATAAATGTAGCATAGGCAGAGTGAGTTGATTTATTTCTCTTAAATATTCACAGATGATCTAAATCCTCTCAAAGGAGAGCACTGGGTTTGAGAACAAATGCTTCTAAGTTCCTTTGGGGCATATTTTCTTCTCATGGCTCATGAAAAGAATTCCTTTTCATATATGTATTTTTTTTTAATCTGAGTCCTTTGGTTCTTTTATGTTTATATTTGTCATCTCTATCTGAGTGCAAATTTATTGTGCTGGTCAATGGCTCTGGAGATACGTAACGGTTTTATGAGATATTGGATTAGAATTATTATGTGTCTTGATTGGAACAATAATAATTTGTTTTATCCTAAAATGGATATAATATTTTATTAAACAGTCTTGCAATTTTTTAGGGACATACTTTCTGAGTTAAAAAAAATAGGAATAAGAGCAGTTATCATTAATTCAATGATAACTAAGGAAAAGGATTAAGTAAACGTATTTGCTATTTTGAGTCTGTATTTTAAAACTATGTGAAAAGATTCATTTTCTACTTTAATAGCTGACATGATTTTCAATTTATGAAAAATTTAACCATGTAGAAAAAAAAAAAAAAAAAAGCTCTGCAAACTATGTGCACTCTGTGTTGAACACTTTGGGTGGTGCCGAGTGTCTGAAGAAGGGAGTGAACCCTGCCTGGGGGCTGAGGGGTTTTGGGTAACAGCTTTGTGGAAACCCAGGACTGTGGCACCCCCTCTCTGGGCAAAAAGGGGTGGAGGTCTCACTGGCATTCTCCTGCAGCTTTCACAGTTTATTTTTACCAGCTCCTTATGTGCAGTCACTCAGGAAGCCTCCATAGCAGGGGGCTGAGCAACATAAAAGGCCTTTGCGTGTGCCACAAGGGCTTATAAAATGCAAGGTCGCATGTACTGTGGAGACATGATGCCAGAACGGCATTTGTGGCTGCTAAAAGGAGAGTCTGGATTTATCCTATACGGTTGCACAAATATATCTTAAAGATGCTTGCCTGAATCCCACAAGAGAATCATAGAACACAAATTCAATTCAAAGATTAAGAAGAAAATGGTGAGTGTAGACAAAAGAACAAGTTTTTGCTATCAAGGGAAATGTAGTCAAGCTGTATCTGCATTGCTCCATCTCTCGTGAAGAAGAATTAGAGCACATCTGTG
Source organism: Stictonetta naevosa (assembly GCA_011074415.1). Taxonomy (NCBI): domain Eukaryota; kingdom Metazoa; phylum Chordata; class Aves; order Anseriformes; family Anatidae; genus Stictonetta; species Stictonetta naevosa. The sequence goes on from CM021699.1 coordinate 69,545,041, forward strand.
TGCTGGTAACCTGGCCATTTTGTACCAGATTGTGTGCCAGATGAAGTGTGCATTTTGGAAACACGGGAAAAGTAGGTATTCTTGGAAAAGAGTTTATTTGCCCAGAATATGTGGGTTTAATACAATATGCATGACTAATGATTTTTTAAATGTGCATTTATTATCTTCAGTTACATGCAATAATAAAGACAAACACCCTATTTAATCTTTACGCCCTTACATAATTTAATCAACTTCCGACACTCACCAGCTCTCCATTTGGTGCACACCCCTGGCAGGAGCTGGGCTGGTGCTCTGGTGTTTCACGGACATCCCTCCTGCAGCAAAACACGTGTGGTTCTTTTTTTGCCAGTATTTGTGTAAGCTGGCTGGGGCAGGAGTCTCTAGGACAAATTCAGTAGTGACAAAAAGAGCTGCAGATGTTGTAGAAATGACAAAACAGTACAATTGATATCCACTTGGTGTTCAGTTGATGTGAAAACTAAGTGTACCTTCTTCATGCAGGAACTGGAGTGGACAGACAGCATACAGAAAATGAGAATTGCAGCAGTCTGTAGCCCTCCTCTTTGTGATTTGTCCTTTTAGCCCTTCTCAGGAGTCTTATTTATTTTCCAGTTCTCTTAACTCTCAAATTAGTGCAATTTGTGCCAATATTTTATTAATCTTATTTATTGTGATCAAGTTACACCTGCCACTTGGCTTCATCATTCATACTTTCGCTGGCTTTTTATGTCCCTGCCAGGTGATTTAGTTTTCTTCCCTGAAGGTAACCATAGTGAATGATTCTGTTAAGAGAAATGCTATGCAGGAGATGAGGAAAAACAATAAGAACAGCTCACTGAAAGCCTGTTCAAATATTTGTTTGCTAAAGATGAGACATCTGAATAATCTCTGATACTGATTGCAAGAGAACAGAGTTCAATGATGCTTTGAAAAATCAAGGCTAAAAATGAGGAAGTATCCTTTTCTTATTATGTCTGATACATTAATCTGGTTGCAAAGAGGTTTGGACACAAAACCAGCTCTTTCAAATAAATTACTAGCCTAGGTTTAGGAATAACCAGAAGCAGTGAGGAATCACTTCCCCACCTAGTGACAGATCAACTCTCCTTCTGCATTCCTGTCTGACCCAGGCTCGGATACTGCTCGGGTGCTAGTTGCAGGCACTGTGGGTAGGACACAGGGCTCACAGTGCTCACAGGCATCTCGTTATTCATGTTGCCTCCTAATGTTTCTTGTGGGGATAGAGCTGCCTTGCACAGGACTAGGAAAAACCAACACCAAGGGGCAGTTCTTAAGAAGATTGTTTCCATGGTCTCGGTTGCCACTGATGAGAATGAAACACAGTTTTTTCTGACATGATCATGGATATAGCAAAAGAACCAGGGATAAATGGATGATCTCTGAGCAATATTTTCACAAAGCTTTGCAATAGGTAAGTCAGTGTTGCTGGTGTCTTTCTCATATTGAGTAAATACTAGGAGTGAGTAAATAGCATGTGGAAACAGTAAAATAAGGAACAGTGTAGCCTCTGTGCTGAAAGGCTAACTTGCCACGGACATTGATGCTGACTTGATCTTTGAACTGGTTAAAGAAGTGGTAGCGAAGGGATCCATACCATTGATAAGATCAGAAGCAGGTTAGCACTGCTATGTTCACAGAGGTCAGTTCTGTTTATCATTGCTGCTGTCTTCAAGAGCATACACAAAGCCAAGGGATTTCTAAGTTAAACAAAGGGCAACATTTCTTGAGCATCGCTGGAGCTGGGCTGACAGTGCTCTGAGATACCACAGCCAGTTGTTCGGAAACAGCCCCAGGTATCACCATGTCGTGCTTGTTTGATTCTGGAAGCATGCCCCCCTCTTTCTGAGTGACCAAATCACGAGCTGCACTCAGCCAAAGGGAGCAGGAGCCACTGTCACTGAATTTGTAGGGTGAATGCTGCAGGAATACTATTTGAAAATTGTTTGTTAGTTGAAAAATGCACATTTCGTGCAATGCACAGAATAATATATACACAAACATCCAGGGAGACTTAAGCAGATGGGCTGTTATGTAGGCAAGGACCTGTCCCTTCTTGTGATTTTTCCCACCTTTCATGAGAAAGGAACATCAGTAGCAAAAACTTCTTATATTTTGAAGGCCTCAGCACAGAATGGCTAATTTTGGGGGAGCTGGGGCTCTGGGAGTTAGAGCAAACATGTTCTGTATTGTGCTGCTGATATCAGTGAAGAGGAGAGGTAAGAAAAACAACAGCACTAAAGGGATTAAACAAAAAGTTGTGGGAAGTCACACGTTCAGATTACAGAGAAAGAGAAGACAGAGCTTCTCCTGCACCCTAAAATATGGTGTGCATTCCTTATGGGCACTTTAGCAAAGCATGGTGTGTTCATCCTTTCAAAATACTTCAGTGCATGGGAGAAGGAGAGTTATTTAATGAGATTACTCCAGGAGGTGGTATCACAAACCAGCATGTATTTTCTGAATCTCATTCTCAGGAGAAGGCCCACTGGGAATTCCCTGAAACATTCAGCCGTGTGTAAACATCTGATACAGAAAATTTCCATCCAAGTCATTTAAGTTTGGCAAAGTTATAAGCAACTAGTGGTAGAATCTCAGGATGAAAAATCACTGGCAATTGTAATCTTAGCACTGTGACCTCTGTTGATATCTGAAGGGGGAGAGCTTTCCACATCTGAAAGGATCCTCTCCAAAACTGTACATACCCATCAGTGACCTAAAATAGTGTATGTTTTATGATAGATACATCAAGCCATCAACATTTTCATTTCTAAATAAGCAATTCCATTCCTCTGCCCCCTTCCTATCCTGGAAGCACAACACAGCCCAGAGAAAGCAGTCTAGGAGGTTTCTGGAGAGCGTGGAAGATAGCTTCCTGACGCAGCTGGTTGGCGAGCCTACCAGGGGAGGTGCCCCGTTAGACTTTCTGTTCACTAACAGAGAAGGACTGGTGGGAGATGTGGTGGTCGGGGGCTGTCTCAGGCAGAGTGACCACGAAATGGTGGAGTTCTCGATACTTGGCGAAGTAAGGAAGGGGAGCAGTAAAACCGCTGTCTTGGACTTCCAGAGGTCTGACTTTGAGCTGGTCAGGACACTGGTTGGCAGAGTCCCTTGGGAGGCGGTTCTGAAGGGCAGAGGAGCCCAGGAAGGCTGGGCGCTCTTCAAGAAAGAAATCTTAATGGCGCAGGAACGGTCTGTCCCCACATGCCTGAAGATGAGCTGGCGCGGAAGAAGACCGGCCTGGCTGAACAAAGAGTTGCGGCTCAAGTTTAGGAGAAAAAAGAGGGTTTATAATCTTTGGAAAAGAGGGTGGGCCACTCAGGGGGACTATAAGGATGTTGTGAGGCAGTGCAGGGACAAAATTAGAAAGGCCAAAGTTCATCTGGAGCTCAATCTGGCTACTGCTGTTAAAGACAACAAAAAATGTTTTTATAAATATATCAGTACAAAAAGGAGGACTAAGGAGAATCTTCACCCTTTACTGGATGTGGGGGGAAACGTAGTTACCAGAGATGAGGAAAAAGCTGAGGTGCTTAATGCCTTCTTTGCCTCAGTCTATAGCAGCAAAACCAGTTGTTCTCTGGACGCCCAGTAGCCTGAGCCGGTGGAAGGAGGTGAGGAGCAGAATGTGGCCCCCACAATACACAAGGAAATGGTTGGAAACCTGCTACAGCATTTGGATGTACGCAAGTCGATGGGGCCAGATGGGATCCATGTGAGGGTATTGAGAGAACTGGCGGAAGAGCTGGCCAGGCCGCTTTCCATCATTTATCGGCAGTCCTGGCTATCAGGGGAGGTCCCACTCGACTGGCAGCTAGCAATCATGATGCCCATCTACAAGAAGGGCCAGAAGGTAGACCCAGGGAACTATAGGCCTGTTAGTTTGACCTCAGTGCCATGGAAGCTCATGGAGCAGATTATCTTGAGCATCATCATGCGGCACTTGTAGGGCAAGCAGGTGATCAGGCCCAGTCAGCATGGGTTTATGAAGGGCAGGTCCTGCTTGACGAACCTCATCTCCTTCTATGACAAGGTGACATGCTTAGTGGATGAGGGAAAGGCTGTGCATGTGGCCTACCTTGACTTCAGTAGGGCTTTTGACACCGTTCCCCACAGCATTCTCCTCAGGAAACTGGCTGCTCATGGCTTGGACTGGCATACGCTCCGTTGGGTTAAGAGCTGGCTGGATGGCCGGGCCCAGAGAGTTGTGGTGAATGGAGTCAAAGTCAGTTGGAGGCGGTCACTAGTGGAGTCCCCCAGGGCTCGGTACTGGGGGCAGTCCTCTTTAACATCTTTATTGATGATCTGGATGAGGGGATCAAGTGCACCCTCAGTAAGTTTGCAGATGACACCAAGTTAGGTGTGTGTGTCGATTTGCTTGAGGGTAAGAAGGCTCTGCAGGAAGATCTGGATAGGCTGGACAGATGGGCCGAGGCCAATTGTATGAAGTTCAACAAGGCCAAGTGCCGGGTCCTGCACCTGGGGCACAACAACCCCAAACAGAGCTACAGGCTGGGAGATGTGTGGTTAGAAAGTTGCCTGGCAGAGAAGGACCTGGGAGTATTGGTTGATAGTCGTCTGAATATGAGCCAGCAGTGTGCTCAGGCGGCCAAGAAGGCCAACAGCATCCTGGCTTGTGTAAGAAACAGTGTGGCCAGCAGGTCCAGGGAAGTGATTGTCCCCCTGTACTCAGCTCTGGTGAGGCCATACCTCGAGTACTGTGTTCAGTTTTGGGCCCCTCACTACAAGAAGGACATGGAGGTGCTTGAATGAGTCCAGAGAAGGGCGACGAAGCTGGTGCAGGGTCTGGAGAACAAGTCTTATGAGGAGCGGCTGAGGGAGCTGGGACTATTTAGTCTGGAGAAGAGGAGGCTCAGGGGCGACCTTATCGCACTCCACAGGTACCTTAAAGGAGGCTGTAGCGAGGTGGGGGTTGGTCTGTTCTCCCACGTGCCTGGTGACAGGACGAGGGGGAATGGGCTAAAGTTGTGCCAGGGGAGGTTTAGGTTGGCTATTAGGAAAAACTTCTTTACTGAAAGTGTTGTTAGTCACTGGGATAGGCTGCCCAGGGAAGTGGTTGAGTCACCATCCCTGGAGGTCTTTAAAAAATGTTTAGATGTAGAGCTTAGGGATATGGTTTAGTGGAGGACTTGTTAGTGTTAGGTCAAAGGTTGGACTCGGTGATCTTGGAGGTCTCTTCCAACCTTGACTATTCTGTGATTCTGTGATCCTGTTATACAACTCCGGTTTTCATTTTCTCAAAACTTTCAGAAAAATCAGGCTGTACTATAATTTTCACAAACTTATTCCCTGTTCCTTTCACCACTGAAGGAAGAAAAATGCATCTATAAAGGTTGGTGATTATGTACGTGTGTTATGTCATGTCTTTAGTCTCACTGTTTATGAGCAGCTCAACCAGGAGGTGAGGTCGGGTGCTGTGCACACAGCCAGTGTGCTGTTCGCCCCACTGCTGTGGGTGCCCAGACACCCTCGGGGGACTGCCCATTCTGTATGTAGGTGGCTATAAGGACAAGGCTTCTGTCTGGAGGATTCATGGCAAACACTATTGCAGAAGGCTGGAGGGGAGCCGTGTCCACACGCTGCTGTGTAGCACCTGCAGGGACAAACAGACAGTCGATTATCAGCCAAAGTGTCACTGTGCCAGTGCCACATGCCCCGGAGCTGAGACACCGTGCTGTACAATGTTATGAGGATCCTCCTGATCCTGCAGCCAGTTCTGTTTCTGGCAAAGCTGTGTTTTTCTGATGACGACGTAAACACGAACAGCCCTGGCTGGCTGTGCTGGCCGGGCCCCTGTGTTTCTGCAAGGACTTGTTCTTCTTCCACCCTGACGACTGACATTGCCGTGAGTGTTATTGCCACCCGGGCTGCTGCCAGGATTGCTTGGGTGTTACAGCAACCTCAGGGCAATGTTAGAAGCACCTAGTGCGTAGTGAACTGCTTGTAGAGGAGTTAAAATGGGACAGGGGGGGCAGGGAGCCTCCTCTCCGGGGCAGAGCGGGGCTCAGCAGCTGCCCGGGATGGGAGCCAATGCTGGGCTAGGCGCACGCAGCTCCGCCAGCAGCAGTGGGGCTGGGGCAGCTCTCACGGCCAGCCCAGCCTCTGTCCTTCAGGTATTTCCCTCTCCTCTTGTTTCTCTGGGTTTTGGGTTTTGTCAGCCGGGTGGTGCGTGAAGAAAAAAAGCCTACTCTGCAGGGAAAGGGAGGGAGCCAGCAGCCTGCTCAGCGCACAGCAGGCACAGCCAGCCTGCCCGTCAGGCACCGCAGGCCTCAGGGGCTTAAGGGAATGCTTCTGCACTTGGGTGTTCGGGGAGTGGGGTTAAAAACAATTGTGGGACTGCAAGCGTAACCATTTTGAGTTTCCTTAGTTCCCCCTTCGTCCATTTTCTGCTCAGCAGTTCAGTCGTGCTTCTTGAATGGCCCGTGTGTGTGGACCACGCTCGGGCTGGCACGGAGGCTGCCCGCCGGGGAGGATGGAAGGGGCAGCAGCTTTCCCCCAGCCCTGCCAGCCCCAGCAGTCACTGCAACTGGTTTGCCTTTTTAACACTTATTCTTGCAAAGCCCTCGGCACAAACAGCTCTGAGAAGTGCCAGCTTAGTGCCAGCTGCTGCCTCAGACCGAAATAGCCTGTCCTCGGGAGCCCTCCCAGGTACCCAGACCGCTGTGGCCTCAGGAGCTTTGTACAGCCCCGGCTGTCCTTGCCAATAGGAGCGGGGCGGCCTTTAGCCTCTGCTTTGCACTCGGTTAATTTTTGGCACGTTAGCACATTAAAGCCTGCTGTGCTTCTGTCTTAGAACCACGGCTTGGCAGCTGCCCGTTGGGGCTGGGCTCCTGCGGGCTCCAGCAGCACCCTCCTGCTCGCCCTCCTGGCGTATTTTGCAGCACTGGGACCGACTGCCACAAGCCGCCTGCGAAAATCCCATCTGAACCGGGAAGATTTGCGGTGAGACCCGAACTGCCGCTGAGCTGCAGCTCCCCGTTCCGCCCCAGCCACGGAGAGGTCAGTTGGGAAACCCAAGCCCAGCGTGGTCCAAGGGCTGCACGGGGATGGGCAACCGAGAGCAGGCCTCCAGCAGAGGCAAGGTTCACCCATCGCACGTGCTCCAGGGGTGGCCGAAAGAGGGCTGTGCTCACCTGTGGGCTGCTGGCAGGCTGGGAACATCAGCATTATTAAAAATCCCCTCATTTCTGGTTCTTTTCTTAACTTTTTTCCTTTTTTCATAACAATTACCAGTACAAAACATTCTGGTGGCTATGCTAGGGAACAAAAACCACTGATGCTCTGACAAACGGGATCCTGGTTGCAGGAGGCTGAGGCTGCAAGGCCGTCAGCTTTGGGGAGCTGGTAGGGCTGAAGGGTGCAGCTGGCGGTCAGAGCTGCATTCCTTCAGCTTGGGTTCGTGGTGGTCAGCGGTGCTGGTTCAGGGTTCATCTTCACCCCCGCGTTGTGCCCTCTCTCCCTGCTATGTGGGCACTTTCATGGTTGTCTTGTGAAAGGAGATTTAATAATTAACAGGAAGAGACCTAAGCACTGCCGAAGAAGAGGAAGAGGGGTTGTAACACCGCTGGGCTGCGGTGCAGGAGGAATGTGATGATGGGCAACAGTGCTGGCCCCCTCCCTTCCCACACAGCAGGAATATCAAACTTTAAGTAGTAAAACTGCAGGGGGAACTGACAAGCCATGAAGTGTTATGAGCAAGGATCCTGAAAATAAACGTGATCCCGCAGTTTCCTTGGCCAAACTTGCATCAAAGGTGCTGAAAGCCACAGGAAAATGTGAAATCAGCCCCTCCCTTATATAACTGCAGGCACCGTTTTCCAGAAGAGGTTCACAGAGAGCAGTCAGTGAGGCTGGATTTCTGCAGTCAATGATGAGCATGTCCCGTAGGAAGCACAAGGAGGGTGAGAGTAGGACTGTAAAGGAGTAAGACCAAAGGTCTGTCTCACCCAGCGTCATTTCCAAGAGCCAATATTGGCAGATGCTCCAGAAAAAATGGGAGAGACGTAGGCAAAGGAGAATTCTCCCCTAGATGCCTCCTCAGCTTGTGGCAGGAATCCACCATGGGATGCCCAAGCCAGCAGGTGCCCCTTGACTCTCTAATAAAACTTTAATAATTAATTTAGTAAATTAATTAAAGATAAATCTGAAGGGTTTATTGACTCTGCCTTTGTCCAGCCTCCTTTGGGCCCATCTAGTCCTTGGTTTGGGGGCCTTGCAGGTGCTGGTGCTCAGCCTTGCTCCTCACCTTGTAGGTGCCTGTCCCCGCCGGCTCTGCGCCCTGGAGATGGCAGCACCCAAGGTGGCAGTGGTGGGCGCGGGGCTCATCGGCCTGTCCACAGCACTCTGCATCTCCGAGGCTTTCCCCAGCTGCTGCCTCAGTGTCCTTTCGGAGCAGTTCAGCCCCAACACGACGGGCGACGTGGCGGCCGGGATGCTCATCCCGCACACTTACCCAGGTGCGTGCAATCCAGCGTGACCGTGTGCTCGGAGTGCAGCAATGCCCAGCGTTTCGGGAGGAAAAGCACCATTCCCTGCATCCCCACCTGTCCTATCTCCTCGATGCTGGCTTGCATACCTTTCCTCTTTGCATTTTCACTCCCCTGTGTGTTTGGTTGTGTTTGCATGCAGGCACGCCGATCCACGTGCAGAAGCAGTGGTTCAAAGAGACCTTCACGTACCTTTTTGCCATCAGCAACTCAGCTGAGGCATCAGAGGCTGGCATTCACCTGGTCTCTGGGTAAGAGCAGCCCCCAGGGCACTCTTTGGCACACGTGAGCCTTGTGCTGGAGCAGGCAGAGGATTTCCTTGCTGGAGCTCAGGTGTATGCCCCGCATGGAGTAGCTCTCATGAGCATATTACCAAGAAACTGCATTGCAGCTGCTCAGATAGGACATATTTTCAAGAAAAGTTCATGCATGGGTGTGCGTAGAGAAACCACTCAAGACTGGCCTGCCTCATATATATTATTTTAATGGATGATTTCCATGCTGCCATCCACCACTTGCAGACACTGCAAGGGGACTTCATTGTCCATTCACAGCTGCTGGGAAACTGCAGTGCAGGCAGTCTGAAAAACAGAGCCCCGCTCTGGAAGGAAGCCTGGACCGCAGCTCCCACCTCCTGGGCATTTCCCTAAATTCACTGCCACCAGCCCCAGGGCTGGAGAGCAGGCGGGGTATGGTCAATGGGGACAGACCCCTGAATCCTCGGGTTTGTGCAGAGATTGCAGCGATGGGGCAGAGCTAGAGCAGCTAAGTTTTGCAGCTTTTTCTCTGTGTCCTTCCAGCTGGCAGGTCTTTAAAACCCCTCCCAAAGATGAGGTGCCTTTCTGGTCTGACATTGTCCTGGGGTTTCGACTGATGTCCGCAGCAGAGCTGCAGAAGTTCCCACAGCACAGATCCGGCCAGGCCTTCACGACGCTGAAGTGCGACTGCCCACCCTACCTGCTGTGGCTGGAGAAGAGGTCGGTTTGCTGTGGGATGGGTGTGCGGAGAGAAGCCCAGGCCCAGGGGAGCTGGAGGGACCTGGAGGCTTGTTGGGTTTGGGCAAAATTGGAGAAGGGCTGTTTCTAACTAGGGAAAATGCAGAGAGCTGGAGTGTGCATTTAGCCCGTGGGAAGTGTCTCTGAAATGAGCAAACGGTTGTCTCCACCTGAGAGAAGGCGACAGGCTGCACGCTGATCTGAGATTAAGCGAAGAGACGTGCACCGACACCGCGGTACAAATTGCCACCTGAGCTGATTGCTTGGATGCCTTTCATCTCCCTGCAACATGGGAGAAAATGTTTTTGCTCCAGCAGCCAGCCCGGGAGGGTGTGCTGCAGTGCCACCAGGGCCACGCAGCTCTGTCGTGTTTCATCGCCCCCCGAGTCGGAAACCTCTGCTGAAGCACAAGCGAGTTGTTAAACCCATTCAGGATCTGCCACTGGTATCCAGTCTTGCCTTATTCCCGTTATAGCCCTCATATTCCTCAAAGGACGCAGTCTAATAAGATGATCGAGCTCCTTTTCTCTCTCTTCTCTCTGGTGGCGAGAAATGAGAACGTGCTAATGCATGTAACTAATTCTCTCAACCCCAGGGATCTGAGCTGTATTTATAAACTGTTCTCTTGGCAATCCACAAGGAAAATTGTCTTTGTGCCCACCTTGCTGGTCCAAAAATGAACTTCAGGAATTTTTTCCTGCTCGCTTGCCTGAATTCAGGAGTTTTCAGCAGCTTTTTATTGGTGTATTTTTTATGGTGTGATGGCAGCATCCCAATGACAATGCTCGGGGGCTCTCCCAGCAATTTGCCAAGGCAGGGCAGCTGCGTGAGACCTCTCCAGGTCTTACCAGCTCTTGCAGCATCCCACTGCACCCAGACCCCTGCCCCCAGAGCACCAGGTGTGCCTTGGATCTGCACCTCAGCTTGCTTGAGCTGTTAAAGCTTGGGGTCGTTACAGAAATGAGTTGCTGAGTTCATGAGGATCTGTCTGTCTATCTGGGGTTGTACACCAGACCCTGCTGTGTAATGTCCATCAACGTGCTGGACCTTCTCCTGTCCAAACAAGTTAAAAAATTAGCTTTGATCAGGCCAAATCAGTCAAGTCACAAACAGAAGCCCCATGTGATTTTCTCTACTTTTTAACCCATCTGTTGCCCCATCTTGGTTTTGATCTGTATGTTAGAGGCAATCTCACATACCCAGTGTGCATAATAATCACACACGGGTCTTGGAGGTTCCTTTCTACCTCACTTCTGGTTTTTTGTTTGTTTTTCAGGCTGAGAGCAAACGGTGTCCAGGTGCACACCAGAAAAGTTGCAGGCTTGTGGGAGCTGCACAGCGAGTACGACATTGTGGTCAACTGCACGGGCATTGGAGCCCACCAGCTCGTGGGGGACCAGGAGCTGTTCCCCACCAGGGGACAGGTTCTCAAGGTGCACGCTCCTTGGGTGAAACACTTCATCCGGGACGGGGACGGCTCGACTTACGTCTACCCGGGGATACACAGCGTAACCCTGGGGGGAACCAGGGAGAAGGGGAGCTGGAGTCTCTCCCCTGACCCTGGCACTACCAAGGACATCTTTGGCAGATGTTGCTCTCTTGAGCCCTCCCTGCAGCGAGCTCAGGATGTCAGGGTGAAGGTGGGCCTCAGGCCGTCCAGGTCGTCTGTGAGACTGCAGAGAGAGGTCCTGAGCCGGGGAGGAGCAAAGCTCCTGGTGGTCCACAACTACGGGCACGGGGCAGGCGGCTTTTCGGTGCACAGAGGCACAGCCAAAGAGGCCACTCGCCTGGTGGGAGAGTGCATTGCTGCCCTGCAGGGCTCCTCATCGAGGTCCAAACTTTGAATCCCCGAGCCTCCTTTTCCATTGGTGACAGGCTAAGGTAGCATTTCCTACTCCTCTGGGCTTCTATCCCATCACTGGAAAGAAGGAACCTAAATCAACAACTTGTGCCATTGCAGATGCTCAGTGGTATCTCACCTGGCTTCCAGCAGCCCCCTTGGAAAGTATTAGCCCAGCTGTCCATCTCCTCCATCTATTGTTCCTGCCCTGGGGATTTCTTCTAGCTTTGTACTGAGGAGGATGCGAGATACGTAAATATCCTTCATACAGCAGGAATCAGATTGCTTCAGTATAGCATAAATAACATAAATTAAGTAGTTCTCCGTCTGCCTGGAAAGGCTATTGGATGCACTAGGTTTAGATTCAGTTAAAAATAGTTCTCTCCTGTTGTACCAAATCTCATCTAGTACTGTCCTCTTTCCTGCCACCTTGCTGACAAACTTTACCATTACCTGTATGATTTAAAATAAAAAGGAAACCCTGCCTAGAGCTGCATTGCAGTGCTCCAGGTCGGCTCCTACAGAAAGCAATACTAGGCCGCTCGTGCACACCAAGCAGACAAGCATGATTTTAAGAGCAGGTTAAATACCTTTTGTATCTTGACATGTCTTTGAGAGGAAGTTGCTCAGGTGAGCTCATGTGAAGTACATCATCTTTCACACCTGTTTGCAAGACCCTTCTATTCCGTGTCCCTCAGATATTGCTCTCAGACACAGCTATTTTTCCCCCCAACAGCAGCATTGACATGCCCTGTATCCTGAGGAAGAGAATTTTTCAGGGTGGGCTTGGCAGTGCAAATATTTCTTTTTCTACTCGTCATCAGCACTTGCAGCTTTCCTTGCAACAGCTGATACAAATAAACCAGTGACAAACCAGGAAGAATCTTAGCACCAACTGCAGTTGCACAGGGGAGAGAAGAGCAATTTAACTCTAGATATAAACACTGTAAAGACAAATTGTCTGTAGCTGGATGCGAGCAAGCTCCTCTCCTGGAGGGAAGCTGAGCCACAGGAGCCCAGCCTCTCACTCCATGGCAGAAGCTGAGCTGAACTGTACGCTCTGATTCAGGCCCTTTGATGTGTCTGAAGATACTCCCCATAATTCACAGGATCACACAGCACCACAGAAGGGCTGAGGTGGGCAGGGACCTCCGGAGGCCATCTGCTCCAACCCCTGCTCAAGCAGAGACACCCAGAGCTGCTTGCCCAGGACCATCTCCAGGAGGCTTTTGAGGATCTCCAAGGAGGAGACCCCACAGCCTCTCTGGCAGTGCTCAGTCCCCCACACAGTAAAAAAAAAAAAAAAAAAAAAAACAAAAAAAAAAAAGCGTTTCCTGGTGTTTAGAAGCACTTCAAATTAGAGCTTGCTGTCAAAGTACAAGATGAATATCTGTTAGCGATTAAACTGCTCGTTAGACTTTAAATGGCTCATTTAACTGTTAGCACCCACTTTTGACTAGTTCTTTGTCCTTACAATTACAAAACAAATCAAAATCTTGTAATAAATCACATGACTAGAATTAGCCGATAAATAAAATTCTAACAGCAGAGCAGAGGTCACTTCTGTAGGCTTTTCTTCCATAAACAAGGGGTTTTCTCACTCGGAGGGGCCTGAGAGGGCCAAGCAAGGCCCTTGTGTAACTGCCACGCTCAGAAGCGGCTGCCAGCTCCTGCTACTCGCAGGGAACGGGGACGGTTATCCCACGCAAGGGACAGCTGCCGAAAGGAGCATCATCAAATTAAATTACGGGTCGGTTAGTGCTTGGGATCAGCCTAAGCCAGCCCTGCCTTCAGCAGTCGTGGCCTCTTCTTGGCTCCAGATGCTAGTTTTGTGCTTGCCCCCCAACAATTTGTCCTTTCTCGTGGTAAGAGCGGGCAGAGCTGCTGCTTTTGGCAGCAGCGTTGGTGTGGTGCTTGTCGAACCACTGCTTTGTCCTCAAATAACATAGAACAAAAAAAATACATGGTTAAAAACCAGGAGGAGGGGTTATTTTTTTCAGTTTTAACCTTAAAAAGTAACAAAAAAGTTGAGCTTAATCTGGAGCTAGGAACACTACTGCTAACACCCGCCTGCTCCTTGGATAGCTTCTGGACCCCATCCTGTGCTTTTGTAGTCCCCAACATCACATAACAACAGGTTCCTTAAAGGGAGGCACTTCTTCACCCAGGCACAGAGCGCCTTGCCCTTGTGTCTCTCTTGAGCCTGGACACATCGTTTAATGCCCCCATCTCTCTCAGGATAAGCAGCGGTTATTCTCCATGGCCCTCCATGAATTTCTAGATCCATACCATGCTCCTTCTCAGTCTGTTCTTTCCCATCTCAAAGACTCCTGGTTTATGCAGTTGCTGCCCATACAAAGCCATCCTCTTTAACGTGGCTGTTGTAAGTAAAAGGTTGCAGCCATCCCTAACAGCGCCACACCTTCGCGTTAGCATTCATTTAAAACCCACGAGTGAGCAACATCTGCTTCTCATGAATTTGTTACCATCTCTTTCATCTGTTTTGCCTAAAACCTCATCTAATGGCCCTTCAATCTGAGGCAGATTCTCTGCATTATCCCCTTAACAAATGGTTGTGCCGTGGGACTTTCACTGAGCTTTTCAGTGCTGAAGGCAGACACAAGCGATCTATCTGGCTGTTCTGTTAGGGCTTATTTGCTCTCAAACGCCTTTGATACCCTGATCATCTGCTGACTGCGCTCCCTGGTCACCTGCAGCCCCTCTAGCAGGCCCCTGCCACCGATGGGTCAGAGAAAGCTTTTGGTCTATTAGCAACTTATTTCCTCAAAGTCTTTTTTTATCCTGCCTGATTCTACTTTTCACTTGAAAGAGTTCATGTTCTCTTCCATTTCCTCCTTTGGACGTGATTTATTTTGCTTCTTGCCCATGTAATTTTTATCATGACATTACAATAAGCCAGTAATTGTCTTTCTTCTGGAAAGGCTCTGACACTTCTGTTGGGTCAGTGCCCTTGTGTAAAATCCAAGCATTTTAGCCTCACATCTTATTTTTAGACTTACAGCAAACAGAAGCAAGCTCACGTGCAGCCTGACTGCTTCAGTTCCTGTGCCCTGTTAAAGGGGCTTTATGTGTCCAGATCGCACCTTGCCATTTCCCGCTTACTTGTGGTTATGAAGGTGTTAGAACAGCACCTTTAAGGCCATGCCATCAACAGCCCCTGCTCTTCTCTACCTGGTTGGTTTCTCCCAGTCTCTAGTTTGAATATCCTTTAAAAATATTTTTTTTACAGAGGCTTTCTTCCCTGCTAAGGTCATGCCCTGCAAAGACTACCCCCCTGAAGTCTGTTGAGATGAGTCCTTCCTTGCCCAAGCCTTGAGCGTCAGTCTCTGGTGATATCTCATCAGGCATCCTTGAGTCTCTGCTCCTCACCCAAGGTTCTTGCCAGCAGCTGAAACAAAGACGTGGCCACTGTGAACTCCTTGGCTCCAGCTGAAGGTGGCATCCAAGCAACTTGCAAATCTCTGTTTTAATTCTAAATCTGGCTGTGCTCTTGCATCAGCTCTATAGTTTTCACCTGGAAACACCAAGGAGGTGTCAGGGAAACACCCGCACATGGGAACGTGTTAATTAGAAGGTCATTAAGCCTCCTTGTCTTTCCTTGGTGATGGAAGATCCATTAAAGAATGTCACGTAGCTGTCACCTGTGGAAAGCTGCCGTCTCTCTACAGGCAGGAGCAGTTCATGCTTCCCTCGCCCACATCAGCTCCGAGGGCTCACTCAAGGCACGATAATTTCTCCTACCCAGCACAACATCCTTCCCTCCCAGGTCCTTCACTCACCTGTCTGAAATCCCTGGGAGAGATAATTAGGTTTCAACACCGTCCTGGCCCCGGGAGGCACTCCATCCTTGTGCTGCTCCTAAGCCCATGCGTGTCCACACACGAGCTAAAGGGGCCACACCGGAGCCGTGCCTTCCTACCCGCACTTTCTAGTTGTCGTTGACTAGGCGCTCCTGGCAGATGGCAACCAATCTGCCACGCTCGTAATGAACTTCAGAGGCATAATTATGGCACAGAAAAGGAACAATTATATTTTGAGACGTTTTTATCCGTCCTTACGACTTGCAGACAGCAGATGGGCTGCGTGAAGGATTTTAGAACTTGAGCACAAAATAATAGTTTTCTGCAAGAGGGGGTTTTGTTGGGTTTCTCTGCAGAAACAAAGCCATAAAAACGTATTGTCTTGATGTAGGCTTTTGACTATATTTAAGACAAATTGCCAAATTTCTGAAAAACATGGGAAGATTGGAGTTCCCCATTCATTATAATTCTTTTCCAGTCAAGTACAACTTGAAATAAACTTCAGCGTGATACATTCAAATTCCTTTGTTTTGGAGTAAATGTAGTAATTAAAGGGAAAATCATGGTCTGGACCGAGATTTATGTTGTTTTCACAGCTGTTTTAAAGAATTGTGTAACGCTGCACGATGGTTTATTTTGTCCTGCTTTATTGCCTGTTTTCCACCAGAGGGAGGTGTTGGATCGAGCAGTTACCGAGACAACCCCACAAGCTCGATAACAAAGCCCAAACGAAGTGATGCTGAACTCAGATGGTGGAAATGTGGGTGCCTGGGGGATTGTACTTACCTGCAAGGTACTGGTGGCTTGGAGAACTTGGGTGCTGCAGGAGAGCATAAGAAATGATCATGTTCAGTTAGGGCCATCAAATCGTATGGGGAGAGATTAAAAAAAAGCATCAAGGAAACAGAAATGCAAGGGGAGCAGCACGCCAGAAGCTGCTGTTAGTAAAAATACTAGATTATAGTCCTAGACCGAGCTATTGCTATTACAGGGGCTCGTGGAGCTTTTCTCCCACCAAAAGGCTGCAGGGGAAATCGCTGCCATGGGTAGCCAAGCATCTGTGGTTCCCTGTGTCATGGGGCTGGACGTCCCCTGGGTCCATCCCTACGAGGCTCCAGCCTCGCCCAGCTCCTGAGGAGCAGCTTGTCTCCCACATGGCAATCAGGTGCTGAGGTATTAGTGACTATCAGTGTTTTAGGGCTGATCAGAAATAGCCTGTTTCCTTTCTGAGAATTCCCCCCAAACACCTGTTTTTCTCAATAAAGATGTCAAAGTCAACATTTCTTGGAGGAGGAAAATTGGAGATCAGCGTTGTGGTTTAACCCTGGCAGGCAGCTCGGCCCCACATGGCCACTCACTCACACACTCTCCCCAGATGGGGAGCGAACTGGAGAGGTAGAAGTGCCATGGGTTGAGACTAAAACAGTTCACCCCAGGAGCAGGAAAGGTCTTGGCTCTGTGCAAGCACTGCTCTGCAGCAACTGAAACATCAGCGTGTTATCACCCCTATTCTCATCACAGATCCAAAGCACAGCACTGTGTGAGCCTCTGCAAAGAAATCAACCCCATCCCAGCCCAAACCGTGACATGCGTTGAAATTCAGCCGTATGAAAAAAGGCAGGTGAAAAGAAAGTGAAAAGAAACTTCTTGAAAGTGAGCTTCAAAGAAATGGTATTTCCAAATGTACCAGAAGTTTTGAGGCAATCTTTCCTCTGTTTTCTCTCCTGTGAGCCTTCATCTCATGCCAGCAGTAGGAGAGCGCTGTTAAAATGCTTTGCTTTCTGCTGTTTGTGGTCATGCTCCTGTGCATTACCCACAAGGGGACAAGGTATTCCTCACATTTTAACAGGTGTGCACCATGCGCACCCCATGCATCATGTGCTGTCCTCACGTCCCTGTTCTAAACTACCTTCTTGTTGGATTTCAGCTGCTGACCATGTCCTGGAAAACACTTGTCTTGGTTGCCTTCCCAGAGGTGAAGTGCTGGCTGAGACGCGTCGAGAAGCACCGCCGACCTCGCTTTTGAAAATCCCTCCAAGGCTCTCAGCGGCTTTTGGCCGTGTTGGGAGTGTGCCTGCACAATGTCAGACTTCCAGCAGTAATCACGGGGAGAACTGCCACGGAGATCTGCAGCAGGGTAATTGCCTCAAACAGAAGGATAAATAGCTTTTTGTGGCATTTAATGGGCCTCTTAAGTGAATGGCAATAAACTCCATGTGAGCAGATGTTTTCTCCCCCAGCCCTTTTTTTTTTTTTTTTTTTTTTTTTCCTTTCCCTTGCATCTCATACATAATCATGCCCTAAAATGTTCTTGTCTGGGTTTCTGAGAGCAATCTTGCTGCTGTTTGTCTTAGTGGAAGATTGAGTGCTCCGGCACAAAGACTGAGCAAAAAGCCCTTGATTTCATGAGGCAGTGGGCAAAACTGGAACACAGGAGGCTCCCTCTGAGCACCAGGCAGCACTTCTGTGCCATGCGGGTGACGGAGCACAGGCACAGGTTGCCCAGAAAGGCTGTGGGGTCTCCTCCTTGGAGATCCTCAAAATCCACCTGGACGTGGTCCTGGGCAAGCAGCTCTGGGTGTCCCTGCTTGAGCAGGGGTTGGAGCAGGTGGCCTCTGGAGGTCCCTGCCCACCTCAGGCACACTGTGACGCTGTGTGATCCCTAACAGCTCCTGCTGCTGTACCTCAGTGACCATTTGCTGTCCCTCTCATTAAGGGAAGGAAGGAGAAGTTAGTGGGAAAGGTTGCCCCTTCCAGCCACTGCCGGTGTCGGTGCTGGGGTCACTCCCTGCTTGCTGCAATGCCTGGGCATTGCACCATACTTCAGATATGGGTGAAACCTCTCGTAAAGGTGGATGCATATTTTAAACCTCACCTGTATATGGGCCCAGGACGTTTTTGCACACCTCCTTCCTGCCGAACCTATCCCGAACGCTGCTTTTCACCCACCAGATCCACCCAGGCTGCTGCCAGCCACCCCCAGCTCCTCTGTGATCCTATTGCCTTTAATGAGGCACAAACTGTACGGATGCACGCCAGTGCATCAGGCAGCACTGCTGGACAGAAAAAGCACACAGCGCGTCAGCTACAGGTCTCCATTTGCTCGTGAAGCTGCTGCCTGGCTCTTCTGCTGCTGAACAGCCCCCGGGCTGCGGCTGGAGCCCTCCTCCCGGTGGGGGGACCTCTTCCCCAGGCACCTGCAGATGGAAGTCACCCTGACATCTGCTCCGTCACTCCAGCGCTGTTACCATCCCCTGCACAAATGCTCTCGTTGGACTGCACTGTGTAAACCCATTAAAAGCACGTCGCATAAAGGCTTATGTAACTTCTTAAAGCCGTGATTACTAACCCAGCTGTGGTGCTTGGCAGAACTGTGAGCATTATGGATGAATCCTTTTGCCAAATCACGTGTTTTAATGAAAGATATTCATCATCAGGCTCAGAAGTGCAAAAATGCCTGTAAGATTGATTGCGTCCAAAAAAGAAGAAACAAAAACAAAAAAAGGAGAAAGCTGCACCCAGATTAAGACCAAGGTAATCTGTAAAACATACAGAAAAATGGAGTTTCTAATAGGAACTCAGGGTAATTTTTAAGCAAAGTTCGATATCTGTCTGGGATTGCAGTGGAGATACAGGGGGAATAGAGACAACAAACTAATATCGCAAAAATCTTTCTGCGATAGCACTTGAACTGAGTTTGGGATATATCTGCTTAATTCCTGTAATCCGGAATGTCTTTTTTTTTTTTTAAAAAAAATAAAATAGCAGTACCTGTTTTCAATTTGTAGACTGGAATCTATTTAATGAAACTGTCAGCCTTTACTGCAAAAAGCTGGCAGAGTTTTGCTCGTTCAGAACGCAGAAGGCAAAATCACTGTTGCTCCTTCCTAGGAGTGAAATGCAGCTGCTGGAGGCAACAGGCTCATTGCAGTTGCCACGAAGATTAGGCCTGAATTAACAAAAGGAAGGCTTGGGGACAGCAGAGAGCTGCAGAGCATCTCTTACGGAAGAGCCTTCTTGGAGCTCTGCCTCCTCCAGGCTCAGGATGAGTCCCCACACAAAGCCCCACATCTTCTGCATGGGGACGCTGTGCTTGGCTTTATGCAGCCACTTTTAACGCGACCTTGTGGCAGTTTCTGCACAAAAGCTCTCTGTTTTCAGGCACACGGACCAACGTCACTGCAGCTTTCAAAGTGTGAGCCAGGAGTGTAGGAGGGAGGAGAGGAAAAAAGGTCGTCCTTTGCTCTGTCCTGTAGGTTTTAGAATGTAGCTCATAGCAAATGGGGTTGTTAAGCTGAGCAGAAAAGAGCATTTTTAATCATTCTCTCACTTTATAGGAGGGACACTTTACTTCCATTAACAGCCCTTGGAGAATCCAATAAATTCCCAGTGGTGTTTTTCCTGCCTGGGCTTTAATTCCGCACAGAGATCTGGGCAGACATTTCGCCAAGGCAGACGATGAACACAAGTCATGACACTGGGTGGAGGCAGAACGTTACAGCTGAGAATGGCCGTGAGAGAGATCAGCATCAAATGGCTGCTGCAAAGAAGGTGGCAATGGAAAACTGAAGGAATTTGTCCTTGTCTTCTGCGATGTTCTCAAATCCACAAGATCAACCTTTTCCTTGAGCTGGCTGGCTTCAGCTGGCCACAGAGCAGCAGGTCCTCTGGAGCAAACAGAGAGCCTCACCTTGACCCCTTCTTTAAATGAGCCCCACAACCAACCCCAGCAAGTTGGTGCTGCCCTTAGTGCTGTCAGCCCAGTGTGCATTTGCTTCACATGGACTTTTAGGACTCTTTGAACTAGGATGTGATCTGTTGAAGTCTGGTGTGTGTGTACTGGAAAGCTCACCAGAGTCAGGAGAGGTTTTGCTACACAACAGCATCCCAGGCAAGATCTAATTTATGAACAAGAGAGACAGGACTGAAGCAACGGACTTCCATTAACGTTAAACTTCCTCCTTCCAGAAGTTTAGCACTCTGCTCATGAACACTGGTGGAATTTCATATTTTTAAAGACTTTCTCTGAAGAGATGAAGGGAGCTGTAGAAATCTGTGGCATATAGTAGTAGACCCATGGGGACTCATGTTTGATTCCGGTTATGAGGGCGTAACGCTCACTGCTCTCAGTAGGAATGTCATGCTCATACTCAAAGCCGGTGTTTTTGCTACTCCTTGCATTATGTGGCAGTGCTTTTTGCTCTGATGGATCCAGCATGATATATGTTCCACTATATATTTTCGGCTAAGACTATCCATGTTGCCTGGGGGACATCAGGGAGGGGAGGCCGCTTGCCGTCCATCTCAAAGAGCGAGCATGCTTTGCAGAAGCTGTGAAACCGCCTGGCTACATTTGCTGGCACCTCAGAAAGGCTGAGATGATTCCCCCGGCCGAACAGGAGCCGAATGCACGATGCTGGAATTTTAATTTGCTTTTCCTCGCAACAGGAGCTGCTCACAGGCAGGTGCCTTTGCAGCTGATTCCTGGGGAAATAAATCAGTTCGCAGCTCACTCCAGGTTGCTGGATGCTGGGGAGGTGAGAATTTGATGGTGCCACCTTAATTCCCATTGACTCTTGTGCTAGTGCAGGTACCTGAGGTTTCCTGAGATCTTTGTTTCAGTGTTGCCTTTTTCTCTGTCTTTAGAAACCCTCTGTTCTGTCCCAGACAGGCAGGCTTACATTTAAAAGAGACGGGGGAGAGGCATGAGAAGCGCAGCCGTTTGTTAAAACACAAAGGATAAAGGAAACACCAAGCTCCCAGACTGTTCTTTATGGGGATCGCTCCCCACATCCTCACAGAGGGAGGCCGATCAGCCTGGCGGGGACCAACACAAGATCAGTGTTTAGGGCTGTGGTTTGGCGAGGACCAGAAGAGTGGTGGGGTCAGGGCTTTCCACTGAAGCTGTACGACGACAGCACAACAGCAAGCAGCCATTGGATGCTAAATATGGGAAAGACCCCATGTTTTTTTCCTGATGGACCTCATTTATTTCAATATGCTCTGACGAAGCTTTTAGGAAAGCTTCACTCCCTCAGGGTTTAAACTTCGAGCGGCTCTGGGGAGCTCGATCCTCTCACACCCCTGCGGGATTTTCCTCACAGCCACAAGCTTGCCGCCACCGGGCCTTCCCCTTCCAAAACTGACGGGCTGGGACCCACGGGGGGCCGGGGGCCAGGCCCTGAGGGCCGGGGTGTGGGGGCTGAGGGCTGAGGGCTGAGGGCCGGGTCCTGCCCCGCCGCCCCTTCCCGCCGCGGTGCCCGGGCCCATGGCGGCCCCTCCCCGGCCAGCCCCGCTCGGGGCGGGGTCTCGCCGCTGCCCCATGGGCCCGGGCCCCGTCCCGCCGGCGGCATGAGCCCTGCGGCGGGGCCGCGATGCCCAAGGAGCGGCCGCTGCGGCGGGGCTCGGCCTTCCGCCTCTGCCTGCTCTCGGCCGCGCTCTTCCTCTGTCTCCAGCTGGGCATGCGGCGATCCTGGTGCCCGGAGGAGAAGCCCCGGGGGGCGGCTGCGGGGCTGGGTCCCCCCCGGGCTCCCCCTCGGGGTCCCCCCCAGTCCCGCGGCACGGCGGCGGCCCCGGGCCGGCGGCGGGTGACCTACGTGCGGAGCGGCCGGCGGCGGGGCGCCGAGCCCGGCTGCTGCCCCCCGCAGCCCCCGGGCGGCCCCCGCAGGAAGGTAGGGGCCGGGGGAGGGCAGCCGGGTCGCGACAGGAGCCGGGGGGTGGCTCTGTGGCAGCTCGGGGGTTGTCGTGTCGGACAGCGAGGTGCTGGTGCACACCTTTGAACATGCCACCAGAGCCTGCCTGGACGCAGAGACCTCACGGTCCCCTCCAGACACCACCTGGGCAGGTGTCCCCCGCTGTGCCCGCGTGCAGTCCGCTCTCCTCTCTTTGCACATGTTCCCCCAGTAGTTTGTGTAAAGCAGAAGTAGTCAATATGCTCTTGCGTAGCGTGAGTTTTTGAGTTTCTCGTGTTTCGCCTCATCTTCCATGGGGAGCTGTGATGGGAAAAGGAAACCACTGGTTTCTGCCCCTGCTTTCCCGAAGGCTTTAGAAGGAGAAATGAGGTGATGCCTTACATCCTTCACCACCATGGCAGCGATGAGGATGACGTTGTCACAGGGCGGTGTTGTTCTTCAGGATGATAACCACGTGGCATCCTGGTGTTGGTTCCTTGCTGAGGTGTCTAGGTCTCGCAGAGTCAGTTTTTGTGGCTTTTCTGGTCAGTGTTGACTTACCTGGTGTTCTCCTAAAGCCCAGCTTTTGGATGATTGTAATTATGGGATTATTTTAGCATTCATAGGAAAAAAAAAAAATATAATCACGTGGATTCAGATAGCTTCTTGAAGACATGCGCTAAGCACGGCATCAAACACGTGAGACAAAAGTAAAGCACGCCCTAAACCCGTTTCATGATCTTTTTGAGCAAATCACGGGAGAACTAGCAACATGAGAGAGTGCTCATCGCACCGGAGACCTAGCAGTGCTTAGTGGTGTTGGAGAGCCCACAGTGCGTTTCCGTGCATTTCCAGGTGACGTGCTTGAAACCTCACTGCTGTAGGGTCGTTGCTAACGAGGCTTTGACTGAATCCCAGTAATTAACTCAAGTGAAAAATATTAGGAAATATAGAAGAGTGAGGTTGCCTGGTTATGTCTGAGACCACAAAATTGTCTTCACGTTCAGCCCTTTGGCTGAAGCATGTTGATTCAGGCTAAGAAAAGATAATCCTTGAAGTGAAGATAAGGCTGTGGAGATAGTGGGAGTGAAATTCTGGGAATTTCTGTTTTGGGGAGAGAGTCGGTAAATGAAGATGTAGGGAAAGTGGTCTGAATACTGCCATTTTTTCTTGTTGAAGTGGCGATCAGGTACGATAGCTTAAAGAAGAGGACTGATTCATTTTGTTTTTATTCTTATTTTTAGACTTGTCACCAGGAAATCCTTTACTTCCCTGGGTCACTTCAGACTGTTCTAAGACACAGTGGGGGCTCTTAGCAGGCACAGCCGCTCCCACCAGCAGTCTGCAGCTTCTTCCAGCCCTGTTGGAGAAAGGTGGCAGCACCAGGCTGCTGCCAGCAGCTGGCTGGCGTGCGCAGGTTTGGGCTGGTGGAGAGGGATGCAGCTGTGCTGTGCCAGGTTGGGATTGTTGTTTGCCATGGGTTTTGTATGCTTTTGCATCTTCCATCTGTCCGTAAACCATTGTCGGTCCATTTCTGGAGTCTGCAGAGGTTTTCAGGTATGTTTTTCCTCACTGCTGGTTTTGTTGTTGGAATATACTGCGATACGTGAGCCAGCAGGACGGTGGTAGTAAGAAATCAGCGAGGGTGAGCCATGCTCTGTTTCCTTAGTGTTGTTTCATTACAACTCTGCCTCAGCTTACATCACTGAATTTAAGGAAAAGGCTGATGAACAGAAAGTTTCCATAGGTCTAGCTGAATATCCTATTTTCCGGCCTTATAAAAGAAATTGCAAAAACATACAGGGGAATTATCTGATGACTACTTTGAATTACCTTAATGTTTCCTGAAGCAGAGTCCTGTCATTTATTTCTCAAGCAGAGCTGCAGTTAAGCGAACAACAGCACCAGAAGGGTGAAAAAAAAAGACTCAGGGTGGGAAAGATGGAGATTTGCCCCTAAGTGGCCCTTGTGTCTGCAGGAAATTGCTGGTGTAAACATGTGTTTTTCTTGATCACTGATAAATCTCTGTCAGTGGACAGGGTGACTGCATGGCAGATGGAAGGGGTTTACCACCGAGGTTACAAGTGTCTGTGCATTCCTTAGCACCTAAGGTGCATGTATGAAAAGTACTTGTGGAAAGCCACGGGGAATAAAGTCACTGTTGGTGCTCTTGCTGGAAAATAATAGTCACAGTTTGGCTTTCTTGATGGTCTTCTGAAGAACATGGAGAGTTGCACGATGTGCTGCAGATGTAAAGCAAACAGAAGTTTGTGATCCCATTTGCAGTTTGGTGGGAGTGCTTAAAACTGTGTTGTTGATAATAAAATGACCAAATATGTTTATAAACTGACTCTGAACTCCGCTCGTGTTGAGCATTGGTTTGGGAATGTTCAGAGCAGATAACAAAACTCCAGCCACATGTAAACAATTTAAATTCTGACACGTGTAGTAGGTACCGGTGAGATCTGCACTCATATAATACCACAGGCATCTGAGGCAAGTTTTAAAATGTTATTGCAGGGTGTGACAGTAAAACAACAACAACAGCCAACTAAAATACTGCATTTGGAATTTGAAATAACAGCAAAATCTTATCACAGTGATTGCAGTAAAAAGCCACGTTAGGCTCTTGTGCTCTGAAATGGGGAGGAGCCTTTTCCATTAGCCTGCTTAGGAAAAGTTGGAGTTACTTGACTTCTAGGCAGATTTATTTCCATGTAGGAGGAGGAGAAGAAAAACAAAGTTTTACGTGGTGCAGAACAGTTATGCACAGAAAAAAAAAAAAAAAAAAAAAAAAAGATTTTAGTCTGGGTAGATGTTTTAAGTTCCTGCAGTTGTCCTTGCCAATGCTGGCAAGCTCAGTGACTGCGTCTCTCCTAAAAACTGAGGTTCAGGTTCCTGCTTTCTGCATGGGTTTGGCCGGGTTTTGCAGTCCAGGATTCCTGGGAGGTGGACTTGGTGTAATGCCTCAAATCGCGAGGCTGTAGCCACAGGTGGATTTCTGAAAGTATGCCTTCTTTAAGGCTAGAAGGAAACAACTACATTTTGTTTAAAAACAGTAATATCAGCTGTAAACCTCTCTGTCTGATGGGGCTATTAAAAGGCGAGGAGTATGGCAGCTGCCCACGTTAACTGATGGCATTTTGGATGCTCTTTCACGTCTATGGATATAAAAATATTTTCCTTCAGTGATTTAAAGCTAAGATTTTGCTGCTTGGGTCCATTTGCATTTTGTCTGCAATTACAACATATGCTGAAACATGAAGCATCATTGCCTCAAACAGATCAGTTTTGTGGCATTAGATTTTTATAGGCATTAGTTATACTTGTATACATTCTCATTTTTGTTCTTCATAAATAGAGACTAATTGTTTTTCACTGTCTGTTGCATTGTTGTTTCCCCCCTCCCCAAGAAAGAACTACATCCAGAAGGCTGCTGCTTCTCTTCAGCAATGACTGATGCATTCTCATCTTTAGTGGAGCGTTATCTTCAAAGCAATGGGGAATAACTCTTTTATAGTTTTTTTGGCAGTTAATAATATGGGAAGTTCAAAATGACTTCAAGCAATTTAGCACTGCATTAATGCTAAGATTTTACTTACAATTTAAGTTTTATTTTTACTTTGAAAATGGTGATGCTATTTTCATTTATGTCAGTGATATGCAGGGCTTCTGCAAAGAGTCCTTTAGAATTGTTCTGCGAATCTGGTAGGCAAATGTATTAGAAATCTTCATTCTACTTGTATGTATATTGTTCTTAAGTTGACTTCACATCTTTAAAATCTGATAAGCTTTGGATACTACTTGCATAGGGGGTTAGTTACTCTGCATCTTGATGAGCAAGAGCCAAAATTCTTGGAGAAAACGTGGTCACGGTGAAGTCAAGTACATATGTCTGTCGGAGAGTGAATAATGTCTTAGCTTTTACAAACATGAGCTGCAGCTATGATTTGGTTGCAGAAAAAGAGTGTAACACTGAAGAGCTGGGGATTACTTCACTTGAGCACCTCCGAGCTGACCGACTGGAGAGTGTCAATGGGAGGGAAGAGATCTGAAGAGATACAGGCAGCCAGACCTCTAAGGTTTAACTTAGAGGTCTTTTAACGTGGACCTCTTGTTTTAAATAGAACAAAGTATGTTATGAGAGGAGTGTGCCAAGGCTCTTCAAACTCAAAACAAATTTTTTTTGGAGGACATAATGACCAGTTGTTCTCTAGGTCCGCCATAAGTGGGACAGGAAGTAACTGGCTTCATTTTCAGGCAAGATGTTTGGAAAATGTTTTAACTCTCCAGTTGGGTAAGCAATGGAAAGGCCCTCAGAAAAAGCGTGAACTTTGGCGAGACGTCCGGCGAAGCTCTTAGCCGTGCTGCAAGGCACGGAGGTGGAGCTGAGTCAGCCTCCTGAGGTCACTTCCACACTTACCTGCCCCGCAATTAGCGAATTTAGCGAAGCAGTCTGGCAGGCAGAGTGTGATTATCCAGTCTGGAATTAAGCCTGAACAATGACCTAATGTCAACATAATAAAAAGAGGTAATGGGGTCTTTAAAGGCTCTAAGTGGTCATTGCTGTGGCTTAATACCTCACAGGAGAGACCAGGCTCCTCTATAATTGTCCTGTGCTGGCTGAGTGGCCCCAGAGGAAGGAACATTACTTGACAACTTTTTTCCTCTAGCGCTTGGAGGTCTCTTACCAAAGATAAACTGACCCGAAGTTGCTAAGCTTGTAAGATTCGCACGAGGTAGCAGCTTACGGCTTCGGGCCATTAGTACCTGGGGAACAGCTGTGAGAGCCTTGGTCTTTGCTCAGATGTTCAGGCTAATAGCACAGACTGGGAGAGGTTATTGTGTTTGGAAGAAAAGACCAAACTTTTATCGATAGCAGTTTTCAACAGCCAACCATCACATCTCGGGAGCGCCGGCCAGCTCTGCTGCTGCGTGGGGGCAGCTGAGGGACCAAAAGGTACAGGGAGAGCACAGGGATCCTTCCTACTGCCTCTGACAAAGAACACTGCTGGCTTTTTGCTGTATTTCAACCACCAATTAAGTGTGTTTATGGTAGACGGTAAAGACGGTCATGTTGTTTCTGACTGCGATGCCACTCGCAGGCGTGTGAGGCAAATGGTCACTCAGGATAACCTTGATTCTTACACGCTTTGTATTACCTCAAATAGGCTTGTCCTCCATGAATTTTTGAGAAGCGGCTGGGGAATATTGTCTTTCAGAAACATTACAGCTGTATGAGATGTAATTACGTCCAACAACACAGATTTCTTTCGAGTACCTACTCAAGACTTTCTTTCTCCTGTATAGAGAATAACTTTTCTTAGATAGCTGTGGCACAGAAAGATTGTTTTTAGCGTGTATGAGCTTCCCCATCTAAAGGCATAACCCAGAGATGGAGGTGGCAAGTTCTCCTGTTGGTATCTTGTTCCATAATTGGCTGTTTTGACAGTTGTTCCAGCCTTTTCTTGAGCCGAGCTGGGCAGTCTGCGAGCCTCATACAGAAACTGGGTCTTTCATGACTGTGGTAGATGACGGAGGAAGAAGACCACGCTGACCCGATCCCATTTGCTGTCCTCAGCTCAAACTATTGAACTGGGCTGCTGCCAAGGGAAGTGACTGGTTTTCCTGCCCTCCAGCCTGTGCAGTGATGCCGTAGTGAGTGGCTGAGTAGCTCGGGGCATGGCCTGTAGGTCCCACAAAGGGTTGGGGATTGAGTAAATATTTAACTTGGTAGCCAGTAAGGGTTTCATCCCAGCATGTTCAGTCAGTTCACATCAGCACTGACCCATCTGTTAGAGCTGTGCATGGTAGGTGCTCGTGTGCCAGATGTCTCTGTCACGCTGAAGGGAAAACTTCAGCGACTCCCACTGGATTTTCTCCACGTGCTTTGACATCTCCACTGAGTCTCCATCGACGTAGGTGGTGCAGCGTGGGACCTGGGCAGCGCTGTGCTCCAGAGACACCAGCACGTGACAGCGATGGCTGTCGCTCACAGCACAGCCTAGATAAAAGGCTGAATGCGTAGGTGAGAAAGTCTGAAACCACCACTCATCTTCATGGCATCTACAGCATGCTCCTCTTATCGCTTGTTCTAATATTAACTCGGGAATCTGTTTGTCTTGGACGGCCGCTCAGCAGTCCGGAGCTGCGTGCAGTGGATGTGAGTCACTTAACCAACTCGAGTGTTTTCATA
Organism: Stictonetta naevosa; assembly: GCA_011074415.1. NCBI lineage: Eukaryota > Metazoa > Chordata > Aves > Anseriformes > Anatidae > Stictonetta > Stictonetta naevosa. Next base: position 69,573,092 of record CM021699.1, read on the forward strand.
GCTGGTAGATGCTTCTGAGTATGACGAAACATTGTCTAGAATCCTTTCGATCTGTTGAAGTCTAAGATCGAATACAGTTCTGTTCGGTGGAGCAGGTAAAAAGGAAAAAAAGAGGTTTGATCAATTTTTATTTTTAATTGTGGTAAAGCATGTATATGCTGGAATCTGTTACGTTGCCTTGCTCACCCTGATGGTGGTGTTCACATTCAAGTATACAGAAGCGACAGTGTGACACGCTGGCCTATTTTGAGTAAGCAGATTTCTGATGAAAACTGTGTGTGCAAATGAACTGGGTGAGGTAAGTGAAAGCCAAGGTAGTGAATTCACTCACATGGTAATACGCCAGTCCGCTTGAGCAGGAGAGGGCTGTGGCACTTCCAGACATGTATGCAGTACTGAATGTCAGATGTTAAATGACACGTGCGCTCCCCTGCCTGATCTCTTTCTGTCCTTCCTCCGTCTGTCTTTCTTTCAGATGCGCTGCTCGGCTCGGGCACGGTGGAGAAAGGCACCGGCTGCTGCTTGCTGAGGAGCTGCGGTGTCAGGGAGGGGGTGACAGGGTGTCCGTGGTGTCTGCTGGCCTGAAGAGCACAAGGCCTGGGCCTGGAAAGCTCGCTGGCTCTACAGGAGGCCCTCCCCTTATTTATTTTCCTTTCTTTCTTTTATTTATTTATTTTTTTTCAACATTTAAAAACCATCCCTGTGATTTATGCCCTCTGTGACACATTTGTAAATCCAGTAAATAAACCTTTCCTTGTCTCTTTATGTAATGATAAACGTCGTCGTTCCAGCAGCTGCTCCCACGTGTACAGAAAGCTTGTTTCTTACCAAAGCCTCCTCCATATGCTCTGCAGATGGGAAGAAAATGGCTTTGCGGTGCTCTTTGAAATTCAGTAGCATAGAGCTGCCTTGTCTGTACAAAACTCAGATCTGAGGAACCCTTGTGAGGATCCAACTGCCTTGGATTTTAGATGCAAAATCCCTGGTTTTATATGCTGGTTGTGGGAAGAGCTAACCAAGAGCTCACGTAACAAGGGACCCGCTGGCATTTGCTTCATGTTCCACCCTCTGATAGGTCTGAGGTGCAGCTTCAGGTGCACTGCTGTAGATTTGCTGGCAGTGACAGGATCCTGGATGGTTTCCAGGACTGATCTGTGGCTCCCGCAGACAAAAGAAATTGAACACTCTGCCCATCTTGGGGTGTGGAAAACAAACCTGGCGTGCCTAACAAGGAAAGGCCTGCGGAGCTGACATAGGGGATGCTCAGTGCTCTTGGTATCGGTTTTGACAAAGTAAGAAGTCACTGTGTTTTCTTTCCTGACAGGCCAGTCTGCTGGGAAAAATTAGCCTGGGCAAAAAGGAAGCAAAGAAGCAGGTATCGATGACATACCTGGGGCTGGGAGTGGCTGGGAAATGGATACACTTTGTGCTGATGTTAGGGCCAGTGAGCATGAGCACTCTGGGGTCACCCCTGCTGCTGATTAACGGGGAGTTTCAAAGTAAGGTGCCTTTTGTTTAGCATCCTCTTTCGTATTTCACAAAGAGACGGTGTTTGAAAGAGATGGCAGTGTCTCTTGATGCAGCATGTAACTTTAAATATTGATTACCACTTAAAAGCCTAAAAATGATAAGAATTGGTTTGAAATCCTTCCTGCCCCTGCAGAGTCGGCAGCACTAGTGGAGGATGGAGATTTATCCCAGAGATGAACGCTGCAGGGTAGGAAGTTGTAGAGACTGTCTGAAAAAAACAGCAACAAAGGAATGATAAAATTTGTTAATACCAATGGATCTCATTTTGGACTTTGCTCATTTATGTTCTGCAGCACTGGAAATTTTTTTTAAAAAAAGTGAACTTTGTTTCATCCTGAATAGGGCACAGTAATAGTGTCTTGTTCATTTTCCCTCACTCTTTTGAGAAAATTAAGCAAGAAGCAATTATGTGTCAATTGGCTGCTGCTGAGCTGCTGTGTTTCTCCTTAGTTAGATGTCCTGATGAATAGTTTGATCTTGTGGTTGTTATTCATTATGATGTCTGTGGGAATTCTGGGTACATCAGGAGTTCAAGGTCAATCCACGTAGCTGGCTAGTGCTATATTCTGTGTAATGTTTAGGATTGGTGATCAAACGTTGGAAAACGTCCTTCACGGAAGAGGACACAGCCAGGACAGCTGGCCCAGGTGGCCCAAAGGGATGTCCCACACCCTGTGGTGCTGTGCTCAGCGACAGCAGCTGGGGGAAAGGAGGAGGCAGGGGGGACGTTGGGGTGATGGCGTTTGTCTTCCCAAGGAGCCGTGCCGCGGGGTGAGCCCTGCTCTCCTGGAGGTGGCTGAACCCCTGCCTGCTGATGGGGAGCAGCAAGAGGATTCCTTGTTCTGCTGCGCTTCTGTGTGGCTTTTGCTTTGCCTAGCAAGCTGTCTTGGTCTCAACCTATGAGGTCTGGCACTTTTACCTCTCCAGTTCTCTCCCTCGTCCCACCTGGGGGTGGTAGGCAAGTAGCCATGTGGGACTGAGCTGCCTGATGGGGTTAAACCACAACAATGTGCAATCTTACATTTAGACACCTAGCGACCCATACGCCAGTTCTTGTTCCTTTTCTAGAAGGAGGGAAATAATTGCCCAGTAGTCTTGCTTTGTTTGAAGGACTTCTACATAGCTCTAGATGATGGGCAGTAATCTATAATTATATCAAAAACAAGAAAGGTGATATACATACATTTAAAGCTAGTATACATTTCATTCTAGGGAGCTCCATTGCCTTGTTTTATTAACTACCATGTACATGAGATAAGAAGTCGTTGAAGAACTAAGTGAACTTTGGCTGTTAGAGTCATCCCTGGCTGCCCAGCAAAACGCAGTATGAGCAAGTGAGCTGGTGGTGGGTTGAGGGACAGAAGCCCCGAGGTCCCTGTTGTGATTTATCTGTCTGTCTCACCTGAGGTTTTATGCTGTCAAAGCTAAATACCTGTAGAAGTCCTGCAGCCTTTTAGTATACCCACTGGTAAGAATTAATGTTTTCTTCCTTTGTGATATTACAGAAGTTCAATTGGAAATAGCGCCTTCCCCCCCCCCAAGGCACAGAAGTCCCTTGTTACCAGTAGGAGCAGGACCATTCATGTGATTTATGGCAGGCTTGCTGGAGCTGATCTTTTGCTTATGGCTGTGGCATCTTTTTTATTTCATTGTTGGATGAAATTCAGGGATGAGCTGGCATGTTTGGGGCTACACAGATCTACTGATGTTCCACTGGTGTGGATGTATCACCAGTACAGGCTGGTGGTAAAGGGGTTTTCTGATGCTTCATATTGCTCTGTGGGCTAAGAAGTGTGTTGGGATCATTTCCTTTTAGACACTTGCACGCCACTTGGAAGAGAGAGAAAGCTGTGCAAGTGTGAAACACTCTTATTTCTGTGGAAGCATTTTTACTTTAAAGCACTTTTTTTTTTTTTTTTGGCAGGTTCTTAGCTTCAGGCAAAGCCAGTGGATGGGCTGCCAGAAACACCCCTATCTGCAGATCGTGATTAGAGTGCTGGAATTTGCACAAAAAAAACTCAACTTGTCTGGCTAGCTGAGTATTTACTGATGAATTCTGTTTGTTGTAGCCTGTGGTTTGAATATTGAGATGAAGCCAGCCTAGGGGGAAGACAGCTTTCTTTTTTTTTTTTTTTTTTCTTTTTTTTTTCTTTTCCCTGTTGTGTGGATTATGACATCTCCCTCATTCTCTCAACCAAGGAATCTCAACTTCATTTAAAGCAGGTAGGCATACTGATTGAAACCCTGGTCTTGACTCTGCTTAGCAAAAGTCTACATTTGACAAGCAATGAATGCCAGTGGTTACTCTGCCTGTTTCTGGCTGTTATTCTTACATGTTGGCAAGCAGGTACTGCAAATAATTCATTCGATTGAGTATTACACTGCTTAAGCTGTTTGGAGAATTTGCCTCCATAAATTTCAGTCTGTTCTAGCTCCTGGTTTTATCTCCATCAGATGAATTATCACCCTGTCAGCCTCTGGATAGTGCTGGAATTCTGCTGCCCGATTTGTTAGTGTTTTGTTTTTTTTTAACCTTAACAAAGAAATCCCAATCACTGTGCTACATGAAGAATAAATTAGATGCAGTGCTTTCGGAATTTGTAAGCATCTACAAAATAACGTTTTGGCTGGTGCTCTGATACAGGTGTTTTCTGTAAGCCACGAGCCTGCACCCAGGCTGCTGCAGGTGAGTAAGCGGAGCCCAGGTCTGTGGGTGGCTTTACAAAGGGGGTGTCCACAGCAGCCAATTTAAGGCTGGAAAGCTGGTTCCTACCACCCATGTCCTACTGAAGCCAGGGATTCACATTGAATTCATCAGAGCATTAGTCACCCCAAATCCTCTGCATATCTGGCCCTGTCGTGTTAGTTTGGGAAAGGATTCCTAACTTCCCCAAAGCCATGTCATATTCCTCGAGTGGCATACATTCTGCCACTTCGTGGGGGTGCCAAGCAGCCTTTATTTTTTTCCCCATGCGTGCTGGGCCCAGCCAGGCCCAGGCCTCTGCTCCAGCCAGGCCCCTGGGCACGGCCATGGCACTCCTCCCAGCACGGGGCCTAGGCCGTGGTGGCAAGGGACACGCTGTGTCCCCCGGCCTGCCAGCAAGGCGGGTGGCCGTGGCAGATGGGGGCCGTCGGCTGTGTACGTGTGGCTGCGTTTCATGCGGTCAGCTGGGAAATGGGGAGCAGGAAATGAACCTTTTCTTCATTTCATGGCAAAACTTTGCATTCAAGAAGCGTCGCTTCTTTCCTTTCCCCTGCTAAGCAGGAGGGTTTGACTTCAGGTGCAAGCCTCAGCCTCGGGAAGCGAGGGATGCTGACAGGCTCTCGAGCAAAGCCCTGGGGGTGATGCTGAGAGCTGTGTGTGTGGGCTCTGACCCTGGGCAAGCAATGTTAGCTGCCCTGCAGCGTCCTGGAGGAGGAGATGGTGCCCGGGAGCTAGGTGCATCCTATGGGTTCCCTCTTCAATCAAATACAACACACCCACCCAGGCATCTATACATCTCTGGCCATTGAAATTCTCCAAGCGCAAGTCACGTTGAAACCTCATTTAAATTGAAGACATTCCCTTATTAATGCAGAAAGCATTTTTATCGCAGCACCGCTTTCCATCGGCAGGATTTGATTTGGTAAATAGCCTTGCTGCAGGGGAGAACGTGCCTGCATTAATTATTGTGCTTGCTTGTCTTGGCACAGGACTTGTGTTCCTCGGCCTGATGCTTCGTGGTCAAACCTCAGGATAATGCACGGCAGTTTGATAGCACTGGGGTCTCTCTGGGAAGGACCCCATACATGGTCAGCTTGTTCCACTGCACGCAACTGGTACCTAGAGGGAACAGAGCAAGTCTTTGGTGGCTGGATAGAGACGGCTGTGTGCTTATCTGCAGTGTTGTCAGAGATGCCGCTGCTTTAGATAAACTCCAAAAAAATAAAGATTAAAATAAGGAAATAGAAATACTTCCTACAGAAATTATTTCCAGTTCATTACGGAGCTCATGCAGGTCATGAAAGTTTCACTGCTGGAGTGGAAATTCTCAGTTTTGGTGTCTGCAAGGTCAGATGCTAGCCATGCTTAGCTTGTGATGCTCTCCATACCTTACGCTTCAGATGAGATTTCTGCAGTATGGTTTCTTAGGTGCAAAACTCATGTTTAAAGAAGCCAAATCGCAAAGAAAAATAGAAAATAATAATTTAAAAAAAGGAAAAAGAAACAGTTCAGACATATAGAGGTGGGATACCTATAAAAGCAGCCATGTTAGAAATTAAATCACTCAGATCTTTAAATATGAGTCACAGTGGAAGCCTGTATTTTAAGTTACAGCCTACTGAACCTGTGCTTGTCCCAGCTACTTCGACATTAATGATGTGGAGTAGTATATTTTTGTAGTCATACCTCTTGTGAGCCTTCTGTGTGCTGTAATTCTCTGTGTTGGATTCTGTAACGCTGACTATGTTTAGCTAAAGGGGAACTTTCTCAAGGGTTTTCCTAAAGGAGGTCTGTGCTGAGGCTGAGCCGTGCTTATTCTTTCTTATTGACACCTCTGCTTTGAGGTGGAGTTTTTTTACTTGTGCCACATCTTGCTGCTCCAAATGTAAAATATTTGGAGTTATTTGGCCCTGCTGAAGAATAAAGTGCAGTGAAGCATTAGGTCGGGCTCTCAGCTGATGAGTAGACTCAGCCCTATAAAACACAAGGCTGTAGCTTTTGTGCAGCGTGGCGTGTCTGAGGTTCTGGTCTGGGCTTCCTCGTCTCCTGAGTTAAATGTCTACAGTGTCGAGGCATCTGAGCCAGTCCTCTAGGCTGCCTTTGCACTTAATGGAGAGAAATGGAGCTTTCCAGTACGTGATTCATCTTACTTATTTTAGACGTCTACTCTGTAGTGAGATGAATCACACCCTCAAAGAGCCCGTCTGCCTCATCTGTCCTGTCACGCAGCTCGGCTTCCCAGCCGCCTGCAGGAGCCTGGTCCCTGGTTGTCCTCGTTGCATGAATGTTCCTTCACTCCTGGCTCTCCCTGGGAGTCAACCAGCTAATTGCCTCCGAAACCAGACGTAGGAGGGATCACTTGCTGCAAGAGCTGCTCTGTTGGCAGCGTGAAGAGCAGGGTACTAGGTTTGGCTGCCTCCGTCCTCAGAAGGCCTCCCACGCATCTCAGCAGGCTTCGTGCTGGGTACGTGTCCCCTGCAAGGCGTGCTGGCACGTGCTATAAAGCAGTACTCTGGTGGGCTGCCACGAATTAATTTCAGTGTTCAAAGAACTTTTGAATTGAAAAAAACACCACAGCACCACCAAAACCCACAAAGATAATATGCTCAAGGGCTCCAGAGGCAGCCCAGATAAGATGACCAAGCCCTGTCCATCATGTCCAGGTGTAGCCTTCTTTCGACTTCAAGAACATGACCCAGTAATTACATGTTTGCTTTGTACATGTCTGAAATTTTGCAATTTGAAACCCACTCATTGCATTTTAGAAGGAGAAGAACTCTGCAAAAATTCACCCAAGAGCAAGATCTGTTCAGCTGTACCCTTCCAAAAGGATATGCAGGGTAAAGCCAGAACAGCTGAAGCTGAAGATGTGTATGTCATTCATTTCTATAGCTAGCAAATATTTACGGTTATCGACGGAGTTTATTGCCACAAGCGCTTTCCACTCATATTTGTTTCTGCCTCAAATATAAAAAAATACTGTTGCACAGTATAATCAGAGGATTTTATATTTTCCCCTGGTTTAAGACACTAGTGTGTGCATTGACAAGTATTTTGTTTCATCACTGGAAGCCACAGACTTCATGGCAGGGCAATGGGATTCCAGCATTTTTGTCTGTAAACATGGCTGATATTTGAATAGGCTGCCAAATAAGAAGAAAACTTAAATGAGGGAAAAATCAGTTGCTGAGTTAAAAAGATGGAAACAAGGAAAACTTCTTGACTAATTCCCTTTCAAATTTAAGCGGAAGGGAACTGGATTGGAAATTGGAACTGGACTGAAACTTTACAATTGATCTGGGAAAAACTCCATGATTTACACTTTTGTGCCCAAGCTTATGCTAGAAAAGCCAGAAATTCTGCAAACCTACAACTTTACACCTGATAGATCGTGAGCCTTTCACACATGCTTATTTAAACTTTTTATTATAATTTCAGATTTTTTTTATGACAAATGATGCCATATGTGTGCCATGGATTATTAAGGGATTATCAGATGATTATCGCAGATGGCTGGTGAGGAAAAAAACTAGAAATAAATGGTCTGTGGGGAAAGATTACCACAGATTACCGCCAGATTGATCTGGAGGAAACATCAGTCCATATGTGTGAAATATGTGGAAAAAAATTCAGACCTTCAAATGGATTCTAGTTTTCATAAGAAAGCAATGGCATTGACTTAAGTTTTTCTGTGCTCTCTGGTTATCTCATCTCTTGAAAACCTAGGCATCACTCTGGGCAGCATTTTCTTGATGTCCATTATACTTCCGGACTGCTGAAGTTGGTGTCTGACCAGTGCTTGTGATAAAGTCTGTCTGAAGACTGATTTTTGTGACAGTGCTATTTTCAGGTAAAGTGCCCACAAATGAAACGATGTGTGTATATATAGAGATACTTCGGGATATTTAGTAGGATATTTTTAAGCGGTTTTGTAACTTTCCAGCTGGTGTCATCTCTTTATATGATGGAATCAGGACATCCTCGTGTTCAGGTGTCATGGTGCCTTGTTGGATGAGTCCTGACGATCAGGAGATAGCCTGCTGGTGGTGACAGCAGTGGACAGAGATGCAGAAAATCTGAACTGGTGTTCTGGGTCCTCCTGGCTGAACTCATGGTGTGTGTGGCAGCTACAGAGACCTGCTCACAGCTATTGTCTATAAGCAATGAAAGCCACATCACGATGCCACTGCCAGCTCTGCTTTGAGGAAATAGAGTCACAAAATCTATAGAGAAGGAACTTCTAGGGAAATAAGGAGTGTGTGTTTTTCAGGAATAAAACTAAATTTCTCAAGGCAGCTGGTTTGCAGGGACTGGGTGCACGTTATTTGCAGATTTTAAAGAGAAGGCTTCCATGGGTACAAACACTATGGAGCAGGCTGAAAAATATCTGAAAAACTATAAACAAAGTCTGCCGACGGGCATAGGGAATGCCAACTTCAGGAGGGTTTTTTGTCCGTCCTGAACGTACCCGCACTGCGTCACCGACATCAGCGGGTTACCCCCCGCAGGCAACTCGATTGAAGAGCTGTACTCTGTTTTCATCCCTCTTCGTCGTTTGTGGATCTCATTGTATTGTAACTACTGATCTGCCCAATGTGGGTGTTCAGCAGGTGTCAGAGCAGACCCCTCAAATGTGTTCATTAGCGAGTGGAAATGGGCTTCTTCGTTGGAAGGGGCCCTGGACCAAAGGTGACGTTTGAGAAGCTATTCAAAAGCATTGCTGTGAATCCCGAGCTCTGTCACAAAAGTAGCATTTGTGTGGTGCTCTTAAATATAAAGGGCTATAGAAAAGGTTGATCTCTTTCTTTTCTTTCTAGAGAATCTGACTTATTAAGCCACCATGTTTTTAACCTCCTTTTTGTGTGTTTATTGATAAATTTTGGAGACCTATCAGTGGAGAGACAGTTTGTCATCTTTAAAACTTTAAGGAGCTGAGAGTAAACCGCGGTAGCTCTTTGATACCCCACTCTCCTGAAAAAGAACCTCATTCATGTGATTAATTATAGTTGTTTTTTTTTTTTTTTTTTTTTTTCCTTTTTCTTCCCTGTCCCCACAATGGCTGCCCTGTAATTCCACTACTTAATGAGATCCTTCTCATACAAACAGTTTTCAGAACAAATGGGCACAGATGTTTAGGTGTCTGGGGTTTCTTCTGCTTGAAAATGATTGTCAGTCTTCATTTTCATTTCAGCTTTCAAGCCCGTTGAAACAACGGCATTCCTGCCATTGCAAGCGTTGTTCAGCCGTGTGAACTGTGACTCATTCTGAAAGATTACACACTTTTCCCTCCCCAGCGTGCACCTATCCTCCTGCTGTGTTAGCTGCTTGCAGGCTGCTGTCTGAAGCCGGCGTGCTGGGGTACGTGCTGCTGCAGAGCTTTTTGGCTGGCTGGTGTTCAGCCTTGTGCTGTGCAGGATATAGCGGTCCCCTGCTACTGCCGACAGCAAGCTTCAGGGTGGGAGATGCTACTTCTGTCTATTTCTGAAAAATATGTTATCAAATGTCTTTTTCAGCATCTCTTTACAGAAACAAACAAACAAACAATAACAAAAAGCAAACCCTAAAGGAACAATAAACCTCATACAGACCTCCTGGCTCCCATTCACTCCAGCCTGTGTTTACTTTGGCTGAAAAAATACCAGTTCATAATATCAGCTCAAGGCAAGCTCTGTCTGGTCTGACGGTCCTCTTTCATCACCTTTGTTTTCTGCTTTTGCCCTCTCCTTTTCTCCCCGGGGTCAGAGGGGTCCTGCTGCCACCACACAGGCTGGTGGTCCCCAGCAGGGCTGGCTGCTGCCTCCCCACCAGCCCAGGCCTTGGGGCTGAGCTGCTCACCTCCATCATCTGACTCCATCCAGGCCTGTTGATTGTTATGTCCTGTATGTTTTCCAGGGCTTCTTTGGCAATAAGGTCCTGTAGGAATCCCAAATGTTTTTTTTTCACAGCATCACAGGATAGCTGAGGTGTGCAGGGCCCTCCGAAGGCCATCTGATCCAACCCCTGCCTAAGCAGGGACACCCAGAGCTGCTTGCCAGGACCACATCCAGGTGGCTTGGTTTGTAGTTTATTGAATGTTGAAATTAATTTATGGAAAAAAACACACCCACTCATTATGGAAGCCCAGTTAATCACAACTGATTAAAGGGAAGCTTGAAACTACCTACCCAGCCACAGCAGTGAATTCTCACACCTGAGGATGAAGAGTCGTGAGGAATCAATCTTAATTCAGTTCAACTTAACACCGTGCTTGTATTTATATCTACTTGAGGGCAAGAGATAACACGTCTAAATTTCCTATCGTGACAAAAGCAGGCAGAATTTGGGGAAGGTACCGCAGATGGGAGCGCAGAGCCCTGTTGCTATGTGAGCACATGCCTGGAAGACCTTTCCTGTCCCACTTTGTCTGCGTGGGAAGTGTTGTTTGAAAAAGCGACGGGGTCCCCAAGGTTCAAAGCTGATGGGCCTCACAGGGAGTACAGAGAGCATCCACTGCAGCTAGTTCCCCGTGGTTATGAAAATGAGGATTTGTAAGGCCAAGGGGAGCCACACTGGCATTTTTCCGGGAAAACAAAGGATTCTGGTGTATCTTGTCAGGCAAGCGTGGGGGGCGAAGGGGACTTTTCTCAAAGAATGCAGGAAGCTATCTTTTCTACTGAGATTAAAATCCTGTAGGTTTTCAAAAAGGAAAGAGATTGTTTGCAGAAGTTTCCTTTGGTGATTAGTGTTTGCAGTACAAATCCTTTTAGTGGACGCTGGAGCAGAGAGATGTGACAGACAGAAGATGCAATAGAGGTAAAAATGATTTCGCTGTCTTCAGATGTCCTGCTAGAGGGTTTAGATATTCAGAGTTTGTTTTTCTCCTGCATTTATATAAGCTGAGGTTTACCTGGGTGTCCCAGAATAACTGTGTTGACACTTGTATTCTGGATAAAGAACCCTCTTTTCTGAAGTAGCTGCAACTGCTTTTGAAGTTGATCATGATAAATCATACTTAGATGCTCTTTCACTGTAGCTCAAACCCTACTTTGTTCTGAAATAACTTTCATGTGCAGACAAGCCCCTAGGAAACTCTTTCTGTTTGAAAGGAAATCTCAATTTATTAGCCCTTGCACTTTATGCTTGTGCTGAGAAACGAATGGTGTTCCTTTAAGTGGTTTGTTTTATTGTATTTCATTTTTCTTTGCAGACTGTAAGGTGGCACATTGATCTGCAGCCATGGGCAAGTCCAACTCCTTCCCTGAACTTTGAGGCCTTGAGGTTCCTGAAGTACATTAGCACTTCTCAGGTAGGTTTTCATTTCAGCTTCCATTCAGAAAATGGTTGTGCCTGACACAGTCTGTGCCCTCTCAGATAAGGAATTAATCTCACACCAAACTGTTTTTGCAATTGCTTTTGGATATATGCTTTGTTTCTAAAGCTGCTCAGCATTGTAGTGATGGTCAACATGAACGTAAATGTCAAAATGCAGGGTAGAAAGCATGCATTATATCCTTGCTTTTTATTTTCAGACCTATTTGTGTCGTAACAGAAGTACAAAAGGGCTGAAACCCCAGCAGTGGTTCCTCTCCCAGCCGCTGTCTCTTTCTCACTCTTTCTCAGACAGAAAAATACTGAGTAGTCTGTAGTGAGAGGGCTGTGTGCTTGGCCACTTCACTTCTCAATAATAATGCAATAACCCTGGTCCTGTTCATTAAAAAAGGATGCATTTGAGGTTCGCAGCAAAATGAGAGCAATGCATCAGTCCCTACCTTGGATGAATTTTCCAAATAGTGCCGAGAGAACTCTGATTACCTGAGGGCAAAAAAGGGGATGATGACCTGGAAAAATAGTATTTTTATTTGTTTTTTCAAAGGTGACATCTCCAAATCCAGCGTGCACTGACAGATAGTTCCAGGGCTCAGCCTATGTGGAAATTGGGCTGTGGGGTCCTCATAGAGACACCACTTCTGCACAACAGCATTTATGCATGTATTTCCTGTAATTAAGAATGGAAAAGGTACAGTTCTGATGGAGTGGGTGCTTTAGGTACTCGGGTCTATCAGGAATTGGCCCTTGACTGCAGATTTAACTGCACCATTTGCTTATGCTGAAAAGCAGCAAAAAGTCTCGGCTCACTGAGATGTCATTCACATAAGAAGTTTTTTTGTCAGTGCAGTGCTTTCAGGGCTGAAACAGAGGACTCACCTGAAGCATATCTGAAAATATGCTGCTGTGACTACAGTTTGGTAGCCGGGAGGGCAACAGAGCAGTCAGTTATCCTCCCGCTCGTGGTACCCCTGGCTAAATGCTCAGAAACTCAAAGAGAGTGTCTGCCTGCCCTGATGCTGGCACTGAGAGGGCAGGAGGCAAGACAACACAGCAAGGGATGTGTGTAGAGCTGCTTGTTTTACAGTGCACAAGTTTAGGCTGAGGCAACATGTTAAGCTGAGAACATCCCTCGTCTCATTGACTTAATAAACAGTGGCAGATGCTAAACTCCGCTAGTTGCGTCAAAACCTACAAGGACATCAATTAGCAGAGGGTTTATCGCTTCTGACACACTTATCAAGAAGTTTTGATCCCAGAGTAACTGACCCTGGGGACAGCCTAAGTGAAAACAAAAAAATTAGAGAAAATTTTGTTTCTGACCCAGCAGCTGTTACAGGATTAACAGCTGATGGGGTTACACCATGACTAGTAGGAGCACTTCTGGAAATGGGATCCTGCTTATGCAGATGAGCATGGACTCTCGTCATCTTTGCTGGCTGAGCAAGTGTCAGCTACATGCTCTGCTTGAGTTCAGCTCCCTGCCATAGCGTTGAGCAGCTCGCACTGCTGGAGGCAGGAGATGCCATGTCAGCGGGTCAGGGTACGGCCAGAGAAAGCTTTTTTTGTTGCCAGTGTCTGGCGACCAGAAGAACCACCTTACACATGCTGTTATTCGTGTGACAGCAGCGAGTGGAAGCCCAGAGCAGGACGTGAGCTCAGCACAGCAGTGTCTGTAAACAGACGGGTGATGGTGCTAAAGGTAGGGCTCAGGTGTTTTGATTTGGGGTTTTATTTTAATAGCAAGAGCTACTGCTAGCTAAAATTGCTCCAAATTCTGAGGGTTGGAATTGCTCATAATACCATGAGTCAATTAAGTGGCAGCATTGCATGATCTTTTATTTTTCTGTAGAGAGCACATTATTCTTCTGTAGCTTAAAATGAGTGCTTGTTACCACAATGCCATTTATTCCTTGACTGTTAAGTGACTGATGGGGAAATGGGTAGTGGGGTGCAGTGCAAATCAGCACTTAAAACTTAGTAAATCCCGAGAGCAGCATAAAAAGATGCTGTATTAGCTTTTATGAATTTTCCATGAGAATTAGGAGCTAAGCAGGAGTAGGGAGGTGGTGAAGCAGCTTGCAGCTCTGTGGATGCAATGCTCTGCATAATGATCTTTCAAAGCTTAAACAACTTTAAAAATTAGAGGTTTATTTACCTATTTTGAGGAACATGCTGGAGAGTGTCTACCACAGCAAAGGCTGTATTCCAGTTGTCATTCTCACCTCTGATTTTGTCTCTGTTGTCATCTTTCCGCCTTTTTTTTTTTTTCTGACTGTCTGGCAGTGCCAGCTCCCATCCCTGCAGCCACAGTTGGTGCTGGGTTCAGAGAACAACTTCTCATTGTGATGGCTCAGCAGGGCTCCTGCAGTGTCCGTATCCCTTCTCCTTTTGCAATGCTTTTATCCTAACTCGAGGCTCTCAAAATATAAGCCAGCAGAGCACAGACACGTGCTATGATTCCTCTGTTTAGTTAAACACTTGCTTAAATCCCTTTGTTATTGAATAGGGGGTGTTGTAAGGTCACGATTAAATCTCTTTGGGAGATCCAGGACACTACAGGTGTAGCGTATAGTATACATTGCGGTGACACTGCAATTTGTGATTAAAACGTTGAGCTGGGACACGATTTGAGCATGGTTCAGGATGCGGAACCTACTCCAAGGTTTGAAAGGAAAAAAAAAAAGCATTCTAATGCCACAATAACATGTTCTCAGGAAAATTGATTTCAGGATATAATATTAATGTTTAATTATTTGCTTTTTAAACTGTGTTGCTCTCTGGGGGATTATGTAAGCTGTAAATTTCACCAGGCAGAACAGACAAACAAGGAAAAAAGTGATCCAATTTCCATAGCTGCGGATCAGATTGACAAGCAAATTTAAATGCAACTTCTTTCCACTCTTTTCCCAGAAGGCAAATTAAAAACAAATTTAAAGTTATGTCTTAAAATAAACCATGCTTTGATTTCAACAGATTTCATGTGAACACATGAACCTGAGCAGCCTAGGAGGGAACACCGAAACCACAAAGAAGCCCTGGCCAGTTTGCCTTGATGAGAGGTTTGGCCTCATTCATCGGATCAGAAGCAAGCAGTGCCGTCTCTATTCCCTTGGGTAAGTGCTCCATTTAAAAGGCAGCAGATTTTTCCGTGGTGCATTCGAGCGTCAAAGAGCCTTCTAAATGCAGCACAGACTGCAACAAAGCTGTCTTTTAAAATTCTGGCTTCGTTCAGGTGTGTTTAGTATGTGCTGATGTGCAAACTCGGTTTTTAGGGAGAGACCTTTCTGCAGGAGGGTCTTCATTTTCCTTCACTTTTCTGTCAGTACGAAAATAAATTGCCTCACGGTGAGCCATGAGTGGTAGTTCCAGCAGAGGAAGATGGAAATTAGTGAGATAAACTGGGGAGCAGTGCAGTGTCTTCCTGAGCAGAAGTGACTTGCATAATTGCCAGGTGCTTCAGCAGCATTACTTGTAAAACTTCATTAACTACCCCTGGGACGAAATTGTACATTTCCATATGAGAACGTGGTTGCTGAGCACTTCAGGGGTGATGCGTGCCGAAGTGATGATAATGAAGGTGATTGTGGCCTTATTTTAAAACATTTGTAGTGTGTATGATGTTTACAACACTTGAGATTGAAGTCTTTGCTCTCGACAGTACAAGTGGTTTTGCAGGTAGCAAAACCACAACTGCAGCCTGTTTCCCTGCTGATAATGCCTCTGCCTCTTGCGAGGACGAGGGAATTCAGTCTTCAGAATTTGTCAAGCCACTGGCCCTTTACACTGTCCCTAAGTGCGCAGTTGCATCAGGAGGGTGATCAGCAGGATCTGGACCTCATTTCACACAGGTGGCTGCTGCCCAATGCAACTTTGGGGTCCCGTGAGCCAGCTTTAGGTTGGGGTTGTGTTGGAGGGCTTCATCTCCCTTGAACCAGCACAGGCTGTTTCTGTGATTTTGCTGCTGCGGGTTCAGAAATGGTCCATGGCAAGGAACTGCGTCTGGGTGGCATTTCTCAGTGATGAGCACAGGGCAGTTAACACCAGCAATTAAAATAAAGTGGATCCAGGGTACGCTGCTTTCACAGGGAGTGCTTTCTATTAATTTGTGTGGGCTTTTATGTGGATCAGTCTTGTACTGAGCTGTAAAGAACAAGCTCCTCAGAGAGCGAGGAACTCTCCGGTCTTGTTCAGCTATGCTGTTGAATATTGCTGTGGCAGAACAACAATACCGAGCCCTTCAGGGATGAATCGTACCTACAGAGAGCAAACTCCTTCTGAGCACTGCTCTTACTTGCTGGTGTTTTTAGAACCCTTTTCAAATGATGCTTACTTGGTTTTAATGCAAACTATAGGTTTACATGAAGGTTTTTACTCAGTTTTTCACTTTCCCGTGGAAGTTAGGAGAGATGCTGTGTTATCCCACACGGAGGTACAGTCTGTACCTGCTCAGCTGCAGTACTGGCTCATTGCCTCGGGCTGTCTGCAGGGAGAGATGGGCACATTTGGGTGGATAACCAGGTAAGCTGAGTAACCTTCTGGAGGTAGCTGCAGCCTTCACTTGATTATAGAGGAAGTCAAGGATAACATGGCTGTTGACTTTATGTGTCTTGGCAAAGTACCTGTAGTTCAGTGGAACTAATGTAGACTTTACCCTTCAAGTTACATGATCATTAATATTAGACCCGGGCTCTGTTATTAATGTGCCTTTTGCCTTTTGGTATTTTCAGTATTTTGAATGATTATTTTTTTGAATTAGCAAGTAGACACACTGCAGAGTTGATTTCGTCTGTGCTGGGAAACAGATTCGGCACAAAAGTGAGCAGCACAAAGGTAACTTGCAGATGCTTTTGAATAAATCTCAACTGGTGCGTGTACTCTGGTGCTTTGTGTGGTGCTGCTTTTGATACGGTGCAGGGAGCCTGAATGCCAGATTTTCTGTAGTGACAGGACAGTAGGGCTTAGCAGAGATTGAAACTGATGTTGGCTCTTCCATCAATCATCAGATACACATGTGCAGTAAATACCCAGCCGTGATGCCTCTAACAAAACAGATAAAATATAAAAGAGAAATATTTGAGGTTAAGGAGGAGCAGTTTTTAATCCTTCAGATTCCTTCCGCAGCCTTCGGAGCTGGTTGCTGCATAATTCTTCTGTCAGACCCGCTTCCTTTAGTTTATGACAGGCAGAAAAATAATTTTGTTCCAAGTAAGACAAAAGTCCCCTTTAAACATTTTTTTCTTTATCTCATACACTTCATAAAGAGCAAATGGGAAGCATCTGCTTTCAACAAAGAACATTCTCCACGGAGGGGATGGATGGAGGACAAATGTGAAAGTTCAGTGTGAGTGTTACTGGGAATCTTGAATTAAATCCATAAATCATTAAAAATTGAAGAGAGCATGCTGCTTAGACTTTGCACTCGTGAATGCTATAGAAGAGGTTGCTTTTGAATGGGAGTAAGCACTGTCTGAAATGTCTGGAGGTCTTTTTAGATGAGCATTAGTGACTTCCACTACTGGGAGGCAGCAATGTTTGTGCTTGGGGGTAGGATTTCCCAGTGTGATGTGTAATTGCAGCGTGCATTAGTGAGCTGTAGTTATTAGTGCTAAATCTGCTTAGATTAAGCTAAGTCTGTTACAAACACAACAGGCAGGCACTCAAGCTGGGATAATATAAATTAATAGGATTTCAGAAACTTAACAGTTGAGGTTTGAAGAGGCTCACTGCAACACCACGTAAAAGCCAATTTTAGGAGGATCTTAAATTGTAGGAGCTTTAGGATCCAGGCAGGGGATGCTCCTTTTTTTTCTGAGATGCGGGAAATGGCTATCTGCCTTTGAGAAAGAAAAGAGGGGGAAAGAAAAAGAGGCCAGAAAGGGAGAGCTGGACCTTAATATACGTTCTTTTACACCTCTGACCTGTGGGCCCTTTGGAAGCTGGAGCACCCCGTGCTGGAGCAGCTGCAGTTGTCCATGAGAGCTGGCAGTGGAGCCAGCAAGTGTTTCTGCTCCTCTTGCACACGGCCCATCTGCAGGATGTGTTTTCTGCTGCTTTTAAGGCTCACCTTTACCCTTGCTGCAGGGGACCATGTGCAACCCCCGTGTCTGTAGCCGCGCTCTGTCTTCTCCTCTGCGGGATAAATAGGTTGGTGTTTCTAGCATTTTTTATTTTGCTGTTACTGGAGGCAGCAGCTGGTCTCTCCTGATGGCCTTGCTATTTTTCTGTGACCTCAACATATTTCTTAAGGTCGCCTTTTTTCTTCTTTTTTAAATCCTTTTTAAGTAACACAAAATCTTTCTGGAGAAACCTCGTTTGTTTACTTCTCTTGTGATGCATTCTCATTTGGCATGATCACATGTGAGCCTGGCATTTTTCAAACCAGTTTGCAGTTCTATAGTGACCTTATTTTGTCTTGTAAATACTTGTGATTGATTAGATCTCTCTTCAGGCATAAATTTGAGCTGTTAGCCCGAGTGTCAGAAAATACACCAGCCCCTTCTTCACCTCAACCATTTTTTGTTCTGTTTTGCACCGCTGCAAGCCTCCCTTTGCAGTCCACGTACGAGTAACAATCTGCTTGAAGGCAGCCTGAAGCCTGGCTACATCCAAAGCATCTGGATTGCACCAGCTGGAGCGGTTAGAAGTGTGTCACGGATGCATGTGTCCATGGGTCGCTGGTAGGCTCATTGCTCTAATGCTGCATTTGTCCCAGACAATTTGTATTTTGTTCATTTTCAGCCAGCTTCCCATTCCAAAGGGATTACGCTGGTCTTTGTTCATCTGCGCCCCTTCTGTAGAATGCCATATGCAAACAAACACGCCGATTCACTTGGTTAACTTCTGAACTTTTTTCCTGGTGTCTGCTGAATGCAGTGAAAGAAAACTGCCCTCTTTCCCTCCTACACATCTCTGTGGGCTGGAGTCGTGTGAAATACAATCGTTCTTAAAAGCATGCTGGGCTGTTCTTGCAATCCTTGTACCCTTCTACTCACCCAGGACTCCTGAAGGGGAAGATGGTTCAGTGGAGGACCTCCTAGCAGGGCACTGTTACCTTGGGCTTGGCAGGTGTGATACCATATTGGTAACTCCCAAAATATATGCTCTTCCAAACTTTGTATCAGGAGTTGGGTTCACTTTAGTTTCGCAGTATGTCATCTATGTAAAATGTTTAGTGCTGCCTTAATGTCGTATCCCAGTGTAGCATGACGTAAAATTTACAACATTTTACATGTTGATGCAAATAGCCAAAATTAGTTCAGACTCACACCATTTTAAATATGCTTAAGCATAATTGTGTTGCCATGTAGCAGGTGCTCTGTCAGTACCTCTAAGAGTACTGCCCTACTGCGGTTTGTCTGGTAGATAAAGGCCATGTTGTTAGTACAGAGTGGATATTTTCAATTTGTGCAACTGGTTGAAGTGCTGAATTAAAAAACCTTGATTCCCTTCCCAGTGCTACATGTGTGTATCCAACAGCATGATTTTGATTAAGTTTCAGGTTTAGTTTATGATTCAAACCACACTTGGAACAAGCTTGGAGGGGAAGAGGTGAAGAGGACATCATATTTTACACAGCAGGCAAGGCCTGAGGTCCAGATATGTGATTGCAATGGAAAATACCAGAGTTTTTAGTTTTGTTGTATCCTGTCTGAATCAGTTGGCTATAGGAGGTGGGAGTGTGGCCCAGCCTCGTAAAGCACATCTTCTCCTCACAGAGACAAGGACTGTGATGGCACTATTTTCTGTACAACGGGGCTGTTTGTCCTTCTTTGGGGTCTTTTTCAAATTAGCATCAATCTTTCCCTAAGTGTAAAAACACTGCTGCTGTTGGGAAGGAGGTGTTTTTAAATTTGCATTTTAACCTGTCTTCCTGTACACAGATTAGGAGAGCAATTTGGTTTTTGCATCTTATCCCCATTGGTGGCCATTGTGGGTCATCATCGTGTAGACGTGGTAGGAAATATGCCTGATTTTTACAACACAGTATTGTATGCATTTTAAATATATTTGTTCTTCTGCATCTGTTCCTCTAAATTTTCTTTGTCCAAGTACTTATTTGAAATCTTCAGTGGGCATGATTGTCCTTCAGCCTTATTTCTGGTTATCTCTTCAGAGTTAGGGTTAGGTTGTACGCAGCACTGTGGATAAAATCCCAAGAAGTAGCATGACAGCTCCTCCACTTTGCTTCAGAAACTAACAGGTTGGATTTTCCCTTCTTGCATGCCACAGTCCTCAGGGTATTCTCCTCACCCGTAGGTCTTTTTGCAGCATTAATATTTGCATCTTGTTTCTTTCGTAGGTTGGGCAACGATGACAACCAGTTTGAGATCAGCATGGCTAACAGTGGCTGCGAGGTGCATCGCTTCGACCCCAGCATCAGGTCAGCGCACATCCAGGAGGGTCGGCACCTCTGGTACCATCGCCTCTCTGTTGACTGGAGGGATCCCAATCCAGCCATTGCTGCTCATAGACTTCACAGGAACACGAAGAAGCTGGGCACGATATTGAACGAATTTGGACATCAGAAGGTAAGGACCTGGGTCGCAGGTTTCTGACTGCAAGGTTAAGTGTTGGGAAGGCTGCAGAACTTGTAGAGTAGGGGGGTTGGACCAGATGACCCCCAGAGCTCCCTTCCAACCGCAACCATTCTGTGATTCTGTGATTCTTGCTGTCTCAGGAGCTTGGGCGCTTTCCGAGGTTATCTCCTGACAACATTTTTTTCTTCAGAAACACTTGCAAGGCATTCCTTGTAAGGGTGTCTTTTCTATCTCGCTTTTCCTGTGCGCTGATAACAGCCACTTTGATTTTAAATCACAAACCAAATACTTTCCTCCTTCTCCCTTCCTTTTCCCTTCAGCTAGCTGGTGACACTGGGCATTTGTGTTTTCAGTCCTGTGGAAGTTCTGGTCATTGCTTGGGTAAGAGTACTAAACTACTCAAGCAGCACAGTTTACAAAGACAAAATTATTTGCATCAGCAATTAGAAGAGAAGAGGTAATGGATGGGTTGTTTACATGTTCAGGGTTACTAGTCCTAACCGCAGTCTTCGTCAACAAAAACATCCTGTTTTGCAATTGGCAGTACTCTGTTTTTTTAACATTTCCTTTTTTTTTTTTTTTTTAAGGAACTGTAAATACATCAGAAATCTTCAATTCTCAACTAACTGTTGCCAAAAGACATTTGAGGAAGTTCCTGACACACAGGATTAGGTTGCTTTCAAGAGAGATTTTCCCTCAGAGGATATACTAGCATGAATTGAAATGCTAATATACTTCATTGCCTGCAGCTAGTTCTGCATGTCTTGGTTTTCTTTTTTTCTTTTTTTTTAAGAAATAGCCTGAGCTAAGGAGGAGCTTTTCTGTAGGATTTACAAAGCAAGCAAGCAGTGCAACATTTGTTTGGTTTGTTATTATAAAACTCAAGATGTCCTTTTCAGTTCATTTCTTGCTTTTCTTTAGCATTTCCTTTTGGTTCAGCTCTCCTGATTGAACCATTTTGAAGAGAAGAGCAGAAAAAACATCTTTTTCCTGCTTCTTAGTCATACTGTAATTGTCCTAGGTTGTGCATTAGTGAAACATCTGGGAGAGACAGAGATGGCTTTCCTTTGACGTATGCCTCACATCGATTGTTTTGATTTCAGATGAATTACTCACAGAGCAAATGATTAATGACCTGATCCAGAAAAAAGCACACGAATGTTGTGACACACGAGACCTGCTGGGAACAGTCAGTTGGTTGTCATGGAATGGTGCGGAGCGCTCCTGGGACCTGCTGTGAATTAGAGGAGCGTAGCCAGTCAGTGTACAGCCATTACATACTTTGTAGTCTTCTGATACTTCCTATTTGGGAAATACCTGAAAAAAAAATATTCTACTTACATTGTTCTACTTAGTTTTTGCCTGCTTGGAAGGCAACCTGATGAGTTGTGTGTTGCATTAAGACACCGGTAAGCTCCAATTTATGACAAGGACATCAAAGTAACTGCTGTGACACTCACATTTTCGTTTTTCCGGTGAATGCAAGTGGAATGTTCCCTTGACTAAATAAATAAGTTAATTCAAAACAGTTTCCATAATATTTTCCAAAGCACTTTTTCAGTTAGAAATTTGAAACATGCTCTTGGTCCCATTCTATTTAATTTTAAAAATCCTGACGCCTTACCCTCAAAGCTGCTCTTTTCCCACTTCAAGGGAGGAATTCCGAGCAACATCATTTGAAGTTAATGCCTCATTTTCTCCTTGCTTTTATTCTTAAAGATTTGGGACTTGATCCAAGACCCTCCAAGTGAATGAGAATATTTCCACTGACGTCAGGGACTTTGGATCAGGCTGTTGAAGAGGGGACAGACAAGGCCTCCTGTAGATCTTACCACTGCAGCCTTGAAAGCAAACCATGCAATCTGGGGGGTTTGTGTGCAAAGACATCAAAGAACTTGACGGGCTTACTTCTCTCTCTGGCTCGAATGAGAGCACACCTGCTATTCTGCAGTCGGTACTGGGAGCCCTCCCACAGAAGTGGAGACCCATTCTGTTGTTATGACAAGAAACACAAACAGTTCTTTTGCTGTTAGAGTGGATTTGAGGAAGCATTAAATGAACTTGATCTTTCTAAAGGGCTGCGTGACATAACAGTCCTCTGTTCTCTGAGGAGTGTAAATAGCCTGGAGGTAGAGGAAACATCTAATTCTATAATAGGATGAGATTGAAAAAGGAGACATGCAGTCAGACTATTTTGGGGAACTATGAGAGAGAGAAATCTTTTAAGTGCTGGAATAATCTCCAAAGGATGTTGTGAGAGTTGTGTTTCCTGGCACACAGATCTAGACTGAAAAATTGCTGGTATATCTTCTGAGATATATCAGTATTTGCAGTATCTTCATATACCTGTATCTTCAGTATTTTATCAGCCACTGGAGAGGATAAAGATGTAAGAATTGATCTTTCTCATATATTTTTTTCCTAATCTTTTTTTTCTGAGTATGGGTACTCTCCAGTGCACTGCTGATGAATAGTGTAGAAAAGGGAGAAAGACACTGAATGCTTAAGATTTTCTTTCTTATTTCACCACGGTTCAGCTTTGTGAAAGCTAGCTTTTTCATATTCTCTCACAGACTGTGGGGGTGAGGGTGCTAAGGTACTGGTGTTCCCCACGGATCATTGATAGCTGGATGGGGAACTCCATCCATATAGGATCACTGGATAACTGAAGTCAGAACAGATTTTGGGAGTGCTGTAGTTCAATCCCCAGCTCAATGCAAGGCCAGCTTTGAAGTCAGACCAGGTTGTTCAAAGCTTTTTCCACTCCAATCTTGAAAAACACCGAGTTTTCTCCAAAGTGAAGACTACGCAGCTTCTCCGGGCAATCTATTGTCCTGCTTGGTGGTCCTCATCGTGGAAAAAAAGGTTTTTCCTTACATCTGGGGAGCCAAAACTGGACGCAGTATCTAGATGTACTATCACAAGTGCTGAATACAAGGGGATAATCGCATCCCTTGGTCAATGGGCCATGCTCCTGCTAATGCATCCCAGGATGCTGTTGACCTTCTTTGTACCATGAACCCCCAGGGTGTTTCTCCAGAGCTGCTCTCCAGCCTGTAGAATACAGGCAGATACCCAGCCCCTCTCATTGCAGTGTGTCTGTTCTTCCTCCCCAGCTGCAGGACTTGCTGTTGTCCTTGTTGAATTTCATCAAATCCAGATTTGTCACAACCAGTTCTATGGTCTTGCAAGGAGTTCTTCAGTCTGAATTGCAGTCATTACGAGGGGGGCAATTCAGCTGTCTAAAAAAAGTGTTCACCTAGCTCCAGCAGAGATTTGCTTTGTAGCTAGTATTGGTGGCATCCTCAGAAGGTTGCTACGTTCCATGGAGCCCAGACTTCAGTATGCAGGAAGACAGGAAAGAAGAGACTGTGCTGAAATGCAAACTCCACCCTCCCACTCCAACGTTATCTCCTCCACAGAGTCACCACCCTTACCCAGAAATTCAAATCAGGCTGCTACATGTATTCTACACTCCAAAGATTGTGCTGTAAAGCAAAATTTAAAACCTTTGACAGAAAGGCCCTGAGCAGCAGAAGCAAGCAAGAGTTCATTCTGCCTTGAGTGGATGTGCCTGAGACTCAGTCATGCATGTTCACGTGCACAAACTCATAATTCAGAAGTAGTTTGCCTTCTTCTCGAGCTCTGCAGGTCAAACCTCATGTGCTGCCATCAGTAAGGGCTACGAATTTGCATTCTTAGGTGGCACAAGGCAGCAGGGGATAAGGTGCTTTCCTGGAAAACAAATTAAACTAGAAAGGAGAATCTGAGCATGCAAAGTATCATCTTCATTTAATCAGGAAGTGCTCATAGGCGTATCTTTTGGGGAATGGCAGAGCTGTGTTCAACTCCTTCCACTCAAGTCATCTTGATCAAATCATAAGAGACCAAACTGTGTCATTGTTTATTATTAAAATAAATGCAAAGAGGTCTTTTAGTCCCAGTTTTGATTAGAAGGCTTTAATTTATGCTGGCAGCTGCCTGAAGAATTGTTTGTTTGACAACCTGGCTAAGAGGAAAAAAAAAAAAGACTCCTCCCTTTCACCTGTTACTTAATACAACACAACCCCAAAGCCTTACACCCTGCAGCCACTTTGATTAATAACCTCATCTCCTCCTCAGCAAGTGATCTATCCCTTGCCTCATCTCCTAAAGCAGATACTGCAGACTCCGTTTCATGCTGCACTTTCAGCTTTATGAAGAGTGGTGTGGAAGAGCAAAGATTAAAGAAGATCGATTTACCTTTTTGATTTAAAATCAACTCGATGTTGGTAGTACAGAAATAAAACACAAAATAAAAGCCCAGGAAAAAAAATGTTTAACAAGTTAGTTGTGCGTGGAGATTGGATTAACAAAACAAAACAATAACTCTCCGGATTGGGAAAAGCCCACCTTCAACTTCTGGAGCAACCAAATCCATGCAACTACTCAGCACTATGTGCACCGTGGGACTGCAGGCTGTCTTTCGAGTTTTTGATCCTGCCCTGAGCTTGGGATGGGGAGCCAGCAGCTTGGAAGCCCAGGAGCTTCTGCAGGGAGCTGTGCCCTTGTGGCCTCTGCTGCTGTGGCCGGAGGACAGCCCCGCTCAGCCTGCCGAGGTGGGAGCACGAGTTCACATCCCCATGCTGCTCCGTTTGGCCCGGTGTCAGAGCGGCCAAAGGGCAACGGATCTCTTGAGTTGCTGTGTTGCACAAATCCTTCGGTAAATGTTTGGAGTTCCGTTGAAAGGGCTTTTTTTTTTCTTCTTTGCTGTACGGTGCTTATCTGGAGCTTTTCCAGAGCCTTAGTTCTAGAAGGAAGAAAGACACCCTTCATCTGATGATGGCATCACTATTTTCAGAACCTTAGGCTTAAGTGGCCCTTTTTCTGCAGCTGCCATTTACGCCCCAGATGGATTTGTGAAGGACAGCCTTTGTTTTGGTAGGGTTGTCATGCTGCCCTCTAAGTTTCCTCCTTTTTTCCTCTTTGGTCATTACAGAATCGGACAGCTGGTTTGGATTGACGTGTCTAAGGCTGGGTGAGGTGCATCCCACCTCGAGCGGTTTGCCCTAGTAGCACAGAGGCACAGTCCAGCTGAGTCAGGCTGCCGCCTCCTCCTATTCTTCTCTTTTTCTTAAATAATAACACTTCAGAACGTCACCAAAAAGCAGGGTAAGTGCTGAAGCGTGAGAAAATTCCATTAGCGATGAACACAATGAGAAACAAATTCCTCAGACCTGCAAGAATCATTTCGTCTCTCATCAGAGTCAGATGAAATTACTGAGGTATCCAGAGAACTCTTTTCTGTCTCATTTTTCCTGGCAGGGAATTATTTCAGCAGCTCTCAGATGTGATAGTCGGAATCATTTTTAATTAAGAAAATGATTTGCAGTTCCGTATTCACTACAGGATGGTAATTGCAGAAAGTCAGAGTTTAACGTGGCCGTGAACAGCCCAGCTGTGCCGTAGTGTCACACACAGCATGTGTGTATTTTGGGGCTTTTGGTGTGTTTTGAGCAAGTAGTGGGAAAATACTACCAGATGTGACCTGTGCCACGCTGATAATGTGTGCACGTGTAAGTGATCCAGGAAAAACAGAGGGGATAAGAAAGGGAGACTTGCTACCGTGCGCTGAGAGCGGCGCGGGCAGTGAGCAGTGCTACGAGCAGATGCACTGGGGCCGGGAAGGGGACCTGAGAAGACCACAGGGAGTGAGTGCATCCTTTAAAATTCTCTGCCTTAATTCCACACACCTCTTTTTTGTTTTTCTTTTTTTTTTTTTTTTTTGCTCCAGCTCCAGCCTCGGATTTCAGTGTGAAACCAGAAAGATATGGATGAATGCAAGAGCGATTAGGCAAGGTGTACGGCAACCTCAAGGTGTTGCAGAGAGGAAGAACTGTAGGATGTGGGGAGCTGTGGCAATGCCTCCAAACCCAGCTGTGTGCTCAGCAGCTGTCTTACAAGTCCCAAGTTCTGCAGATGTCTCACACGCCTGATTTCTGTGCTGGTTGTGCTGAAAGGGAGAGCACCAGAGATAATAACTTCAGCCAAGCTAGCTAGAAAATGTAAAGCAGTATCTTTTTTTAAGTCATGCCATTAAAGCAAAGGCTCAGAGTGCTGGAGAGCGTGTTATTCTACAATAAGCATCTGCCTCGGGCTCTGTAAATTGATTTATGAGTTCAGGCAAGACTTATTACCCGTAACACACACATTCAGTCCCTTTGAGGTTATGTTTGTACATGCTGGGCCCAATTCATTGGCAGTGTAATGGGACTAATGTCCTTGGAGTTACACCGGAGCTGCAATTGGAGCACTAGCTGCTGTGTGTGCCTCGACTTTCTGTTTGTGCATGTGCCAGTGAGTTAGTGAATTTTGGTCCTGCTGCTGAAACCCAAGTGGCAATTGAGCTGGCGCAGCCATTTCCAGCTGCAGGTGGAGCTTCTGCCTTCTGCAACTTCGTCGTGGTTTCCCCTGCGTAATCCACAAGCTGCTCCTGACACAGTATCCTGGCTGCGGGAATTTTTTAATTTCAGTGATAATGAAGTCAAAGTGGAAATTGCTCCTTATTTGCTTAGTCAGCTGAGGCTGCTGCTGCGTCTACAGTGTTTCCATCGTAACTGGAGTGAAATCTGGCTGTGAGTAGGAGTGGGCCTGAGAACCTCATGTGTCTGGGAGCGGAGGTCTTTGGTCAGTGATTTACTGCTCGCCACCTCTCCCACCACCTGTATCGTGCGCTGGAAATGCGTCATGTGCCTTCCTGTGCAGGGTCGTCTCTTCGTCTCCTTTAAATTCTCTCCACCAATCCTCAAGGTATCGATAAGAACAGTGGTGTTTCTGGGGAACAGGTGGTGTTTTGTATGCAATTATCAAGCGCGGAGAGAAGATCTTTTAAATGCTAACGTTGGCTGGGTGAGGTACAACCTGTAGCCTTTGCTTCCCCTAGGAAAAAAGCTGGTGTGGTGCCTGGATTGTAATGAAAGTATTTCACTGCTGAAATGGAAATTAGGTAGGTCTGCTCTGAAAAGAAGCCCACAGCTCTCAAGGCATAGTATTGTTTGCTAAAAATTAGAAAGGGAGGAGGATTTTGTAAGGTTTTCATTTTCTTTCTTTGTTGCTTTTGCTGTTGGTAAGGAAGACCACTCAGAAAAATCAAGTGTTCAGAATCTGTTTCCCCCGGCTTTACTAGAGGACTGCACAGTCTGTGTTCAGTCCCCAGCAGAGCTCCATGCTCCAACATCTTTTCGACATTAGTAGCAGCACCCCACCATCTCCGTGTGAGACAGCATCGTGGTACTACGTGACAGCGGAGGCTCTTGCAGCCAGGATGCTGTTTGCTGTGCTCAACCATTTCACAGCAGCCCCAGCCCTCTGTCCCTTGCACGCACGCACAAACTCGCAGCTCTTGCTCCTCCTGGCTTCGGCGGGCAGAACTCTTGCTGATGATCAGGCTGATAAATAATTCAAGATCAGGTTTTCTGGAGCTGCCTGGTGGGAATTCTCTGCTTCTCCACTTCTCCACAGGGACTGAGGGACCCAGTGGAAGAGCTGCACAAAGCAGAAAGTGTAGCAGAGTGCACACGGGAGCCGGGGCAGAGTGCTCTTGAGCAGGGATGTGCACTTGTCAGCCGCTGATGCTCTGTGCAGGCGAGGAGCTTGCTGTTGGGGGAAGTGTTAAAGAGCCCCCATGTCCTCACGGGGGCTCCTCACCGTGTTTCCTCTGAGGAGGCATCACTTCAAGCTCCCAGCTAGCAGTGAGCTGCCCGTTGCCTGTTCTGGAGATTGTTCTCTGTTTAAAGAGATGGAGGAGCAAGTTGCTCAAGGTTTTTGTGACAGGAAGGTCCTCTGCCTCAGCATCACCTAAATGCTGGCCTGATTCGTGCTAAGGGTTTGTAGATCCTACTCTCTGGTCCACTTTTTTAGGAGCCTTGGTCTTGCTGGGTAGCGAGCCAGACAGTCGCCCATACAGACCTTCATGGAGGAGGTTGTAAATGTGAGTAGGAAGGACGGGAGGTCATTTGAAGGAGCTGTACACCACTGACCAATAGTGACTGATTTTTTCCTTGGTTTCACTACCCATAGTGCTCAGACTGTGGCCACAGCTGTCCCCATCTCCCCAATGGGGGGCTCAGGGAATGCAGGGATGGGTCCTGCTCCCACAGGTTGCAGGGGGCAGGAAGAGGCATTCTCAGGCAGTTGGGAACACAATTTAATGTAAAGCTACATCTCTCATCAGTCACAGCCCCAGCTCAGAATAAAAGGGGATGAAAGGGGACTGACTTAAAATCCACTGCCTGCTGGTGAGGAGGGGCTGGGTGCATTTTGAAAGAAAAGGCAAGGAAAGAGAGAGGAGTAGCATGCTGGAAGGCTGTGGATGGGACAGGAAGGAAGCTACGTTCAAAAAACAACACCACTCAAAAACCTGCTCATTGCCTGCAAAGCTGTATGCTATCAAAATACGTATTAAACAGCTTTTTTTTCTAGTTTTATCTGCTGAAAATATAGAATTGCTCTTAGCACAAGGGGCAAACCAGGTGCCTCTTTGCTGGTAAATTCCCTAGGGCTGCGATGCAGAAGGATGGGGCACTTGGGAGCTCCCCTCTGCTTTGCAGCCACCTCCACGTCTCCTCTCGCTGCCCCCAGCTGGCTCCCGCAGCAAGGAGGGACCCCGGCTGCTTGAGCTGCACCGTGTTGGTTTCCTGGCTGCTGTTTCGCCGTGCTGAGCTGGTGCTGGAGGTAACGTGGCTGAATTGCTTCCTGGCTGCTCGCTCTCAATCAGCTCTGCTCCACCGGGAGCTTTGAATGGTGCCCACGGGGCAGCCCGTGGTGAGATCCCTGTTAACCCCGGTGCTTCGAGAGCAATCAAGGCAGACGGAGCTCCGGGCTCTGCTTTGGGAGGCACGCTCAGTAACAAGTCATTACCCTGAAGAGGAGAAATGAGCGTTCATGCTGCACGTGTTAACTTGCACTAATTGAAACCCATTCTTTCTCAGCTGTTTTGTATGCTTGGTTGTGCATGAGGAAAGGCCTTCATTTTTTTCCCCAAGTGTGACTGGTACAAGGCTTTTCAGAGTAGCAAAGCGCTGAGAAAACATTAAAAAAGCCACAGTTTTCTAGTTCTTCTATGATAACCTAGTTAGTTCTAATTGCTCACATTTTTACATTTGGAAGAGAGAAAGAGAATAAATGTCTTGTAATCACTCTTGCGAGTTGTAGTTTGATGTTTCAAGCTCTGTAATGATTACTTACAGTGCCTGACAAACCACACAGCTTGTAGGAGTGCAGATAGAGCAGGCTTCCTGCCCCTGAAATTTGTCATCTGTGAGATGGCATTTTGCTAGCAGAACGATGTTGTTTTGGTCCTCTAGATTTTGCTTCTCTTGGCCCTTAATTCAACTGTGCTGGGTTGTTCAGAGAGAAAGATCCCAGCCCTCGTGGGGCCTGCCTTGGCCCCTGCCTGGTGTCCTTCATCCCCAGGGAAGGAGATGCCCATAGGGGAGGTCCGGGGGACAAGGGAGCCACGTCTCCTCCTGGGACTTCTGGGCAGGAGACGAGCCGTGGCCATCTTCCGGTGTATTTGGGATGGAGATGAAAGTCTTCTTTCTGCAGGTTCACATCCTTTGTTGCTAAAGGGCGTCCTTTAACCAGGACCACGGTACAGTTTCCGTGGCCTTTAGGTTGATTTGTTGTCTGTAGTTTCTTGGTATTCTTTAGCAAGTCAGCATGTGGTACTTTTGTGTGGGCTCTGTGGCTGGGTGCTGAATGGGAACAGCTTGAAACGAGGGATCAGGGCTTCACGGCATGTGCCCCTGGAAGCCATCCAGCCTCACAGCCGCCAGCTGTGGAGATGGCTGCTTTGTTCTCTAGGCTGGCAGGTGAGATCTCACACCACACGGAGACAGGGCTCGTTCCCCTGAGGTCTGATATCCACCTTTTCTGAAAGGGGGAAATGTAGGTGAGGAGAGTACGGCCCTAAAGGCTGCTAGCCTAACTTAATCTCCTTCTGACGGTGACATTTCTGCTCATCTGGGGACAGCTCGTTTCTGTTGGAAAATGCCAAGCAAGCCTCTTTATCTGTGAAAGAGTGTTTGTGGAAGATAAGAGGAACCAGTCATAGTCTGTTAGTACTCAAAGCCAGCAAGCTTCCGACTGCCATCCTTTGCCTTAAGGCACAGTAGGGCTTTGCTCTCTTTCTAGCGTGCCCCCGGGACTTACCCTCAGAGCTGGCTCCAGCTGTGCTCCCGGGTGAGCTGGAGCTGTGAGTTTATGCATTTGTTTAGTAATCCTTTCACTGGCACTTTGAATCAAAGCACCCTGGTGGTGGCAGTGCGCCTCTTGTTGGTAGTGCATTTCTTATCACCGAGGGTAAATAAATACCTCCCGAGAAGCCCGATCTTCACAAAAATGCGTTCAGTGTTAGCAGGAGGCTTGTCAGGCACTCAGACACCGACACAAAGCTGTTATGGCGTTCATTTTACCCAGTCTGTGGCAGAGAAATGGAGACTGTGGTGAGTTGGACACTTGGGTCAGGAAGGCAGTCACAGGTGCTCGTGGTACAGGCAAGGACCTTCCTCCGGGTTCCCGAGCCATGCAGAGCTCTCAGAGCCACAAAGAGCCTCTGGTTTGTGCATTCAGCACGTCCCCACCAGTGCTCTATTGCCTTTCTGATCGTTTCAGTGTGTGTTTAAGCAGTCAGCGTGGCAACTCGCTCTATCCTGCAGACACGTTGGTTAGCAGCTGCTTTTCAGATCCATTTTGCAAATACGGCGCAGCTCGTGCAGGGTGCCTGCTGATCAGCCCCAGCAGCTCCCAGGCTGCTGGTGTCACGGGAGAGAAAACAAACAAACCTGGAAGATGAGGAATGGGAACATTACCATGAGAAAAACGATGTCACGCTGTTACCAGAAAGCCAGATCATGGGAAAACAAAAGCAAATACTTAGAAACATTTCTTTCCAATCCCTCCCCTAGAAAGAGGTTTTGAATAATTTGTCTCTCCTTTCAAACTCGCAGAAGTCTCACCGGGACTGAAATGTGTGGTTCCTGAACGGTCCTACGGCACTTGCACCCACGCGGAATCAAAACCACCTGCAGAATTGCATTGCAGGTAGAGCTGCGAGTCGCTGTCTGAAAAATAAGTAACCCATTTAAATGTATACAGGGAAACAAGCGAGCTCAACCATGAAGCAGTTCCTAGCTGAGTTTCATGAGCAGGATCATTTACATTCAGCCTGCTCGTGAACCCAGAGGAGCACTGCACGAAACTATTTCGCTGTCCCACGTATGGACAGACTGACGGGCTCTTTGTTGCAGCTTTGAGCTAGGAAATCCCAGAGCTAAGGCTGGTCGTGCAACCTTCACCTCCCCTCCCCATGCAGACGTGCCACAAGACAGGCTTTAATTCCCTAATCCTGCGGTCATTTTCCACTGCCCCCTGCCTCCCTCAGCACGGAGGAGGCACAGTGATGCCTTGATGAGCAGATCCGCAGCAGCCTGGCTTGCTGATGCTGTGTGTGTGACCAGGGCATTATTCGAGTCGCCCCCCAGGTCCTGCTCTGAAAACAGTTTTTTCAGCTGTTTTACAGCTTGTCCCACTGAGGTCCCACAGGGCTTCACAGACACAACCCTTGCACCCTGCAGAGGGTGTTCAGGGATTAAAACCCTCATCTCGTAGATGGAGTGCTCAGCTCTCGGTCCTCTCCTCCTAGCCAGTCCCCTTCTGATGCTTCATCCCATGTGGCCTCCATTTCCCTCTGGCAGCAGTGTTATCGTCCCCACAGCGCAGTGAGGCAGAGGTGGTGTAGCCTTGTGGTGTCCAGGCCTTACGTCATTGGGAACCAAAACAACCCTTCAAAAAAGATGAACCCCAGGCTGTCCCTGCCTCTTCAGCCTCTGCACCTTTCATCCTCAATGTTTCTTCTTCCCTCTACTGCCAGCCCTGCCGGCCTCTGTCTGTCCCTCAGGCAATCAGGGAGCACAGGCCACAGACTTTTGGGCATCCAGGTGGGATCGATGCAGGTCCATGCAGGCTGGAAGGGCCTTTGCCATGAAGTGAGAGCTCCTGTGTGGGAAGCCCACGCAGTTGCTGACATCAACTTTTGCCGTGTGGGGTTGGGGTTAGGTTTTGTGTCCAGCCCCACCACCGGCCTGTTGCTCACTGGGTTTGTTCTAATGCAGACTGAGACTCCCAATGCCGTGGGTTGCCTTGCTTCATCGTCCCCATTAGTGACACAAACAAACCCTTGACTTAGGGTTGAATTCAAACCCTTATTTAGGGTTGAATTTGAATTTTAGGGTAGGGTAAGGTGGGGAAGGAGCCTGTCATGTGGGATAGACAGGACCCATCCAGACTAAGCATCTAGCCACGCTATGGCTGGTTTGGGATTTGACCAGAGCACCTTATCGTGAGACCAGCTTGTCTTCTTGTCCCCTGGTAGTGCCCCAAAGAAGCACAGCAAGCATGACCTCTTGTAACTTTGGTGTTTCTGCTTACAGCTATGTTGTTGTGCCCTTAAATTCAGGCTCTTCAGGGTCTGCATCAGCTTGCTAATGGCACTTCATCAGCTGTAACGGGGCCTGCCTGCTGACTTGCAATATTTCTGCAGGTTTTTCATTTTTTTCTTTTTTTTTTGCTGTTCTTGACTCTAAATAAAGTCTTCACTTTTCACTTCAAACACATCCCTGTGTGCGAACAGATGGGCACAAGCAGTAGCTCAGGTGGAACAGCGCAGGAAAACCACGCTCCCCCG
This sequence comes from Stictonetta naevosa, assembly GCA_011074415.1. Lineage (NCBI taxonomy): Eukaryota > Metazoa > Chordata > Aves > Anseriformes > Anatidae > Stictonetta > Stictonetta naevosa. Next base: position 69,605,895 of record CM021699.1, read on the forward strand.
GGAGTTTCCCCTGTCCCGCTCTAGGGAAGAAGCGCACTTCAGCCTGGCAGCATCTGTGCACCACGGCAGGTCATCGCTTTTTACCAGGTGTGAAATTCTGATGAAATGCTCTTTCTTTGTTTTCAAAAGGTACAGCTCCCCTCCCCCAATTCACCTCAAAGCAAAACCAGCCTGCAGTTGTGTTGGGCTGCGAGAGATTGGTTTTCTGAATACCCAACTGCAACGTTAAATAATGGCCTAAAATCAAAATGAGGCACTTGTTGTATTTTGTACTTTATCATAACGTTTTCCTTTCAAAGAAATTCATGGCTTCTTTCCTGCCATCCCTTACGGTTTGGAGGAGCTGCCCATCAAACTCTGGACAGTCTTTGCATAATTTTCCTTTGGTTTTGGTCTCCTTGCTCAGCACGAGTACTGATGCCTGCAACAACTTCAGACAGCAGCATGGCAGCGGGGGGCTCGTGACCTGTGCGGCTTAGAGCATTCATTTCACTTCGGCCTCCTCTTGTGCTGTGTACAGCTCTCACCTCCTTGTCAGGTCCTTGGGACTGGAGCCATCCTCTGGTGCGTGTGGCGTCTGGCAGTGAGGCCTCCACGCTGCTGTGGTAACTTCTGTGGTAACCACTGTGGTAACCACTATTAATTCATCTTTTTCTGTCACAGGATTTTGTGATGAAGAAACAAGGAACAGCAATGCGTTAGTGTCTTTGCATAGTGAGATGGGTGAATTTTCTCCATAGCTTCGCCACCGCCACAAGACCTGTGAAGGAACAGATCTTGGCTCTAAGAGCAGCTCAGAGTACAGAGCTTTTCAGACCAGGAGTCAGAGACAGGAGGAGAAGGGCTGTGAAACTTCACGTACTATCCTGTCAGTATTAGCCCTAGGATGCTCTGAGATTGTTATTTTTAAACCCCAAAGCCACTGTATAAGAGTAATTATGTATATTGTATAATGGAACGCCTGGCCTCAGACGTTGCTGCCAGTAATTGCAAAGCCTGTCATTTTCACCTAGCAGTTATGTTTCTGTTGCAGATTGATGTCCTTAAGGCAGACGTGGAGAGCGCGGAGTGGAAAATTCTGGAAAACCTGATCCTGGAAGATGTTGTTGAGCAGATAGGACAGTTGGTCTTTGAGGTGCACATCCACTGGCCTGGCTTCGAGGTCAGTGGCAATGACAGCACCGTGGTGCGGTACTGGTACAGTCTGCTCCGAGAACTGGAGCTGAAGGACTTCAGGCTTTTCCATACCTACAAAGACTTATCAAAACCACAGATGTTCCTGAAAAAGGAAGCCTTCAATGCCAGTAGCTGTTACACACTGAGCTGGGTGAATACAAGATGGCAATAGCAGGAAGGAATTTACGATGTGTGACTGCGAGCCATCTGTCCATTACTGAAGAGGACCTTGGAGTCACTGGCTAAAGTTGCTAAATATGCATACAGCAATTGCTGATTAAACGGGCTGGCTTTTATTTTTGTGCATTGTCAAAAGACCTGGCACTAGGAGACTATGCCTGTTGTAAATCTTTAGGTATAGCAGTATATTTGCCAGCAAGTATACTTTCTTAGAGGACGGACATTCTGCAAAGGTTTGTCTGGGGAAGTTAAGAGAGCGGCTTTTTGAATTCAGCCTTTCTCTCACACCTGGCAGTGGGACACAGATACTCAGCTGCAGGAAGAGTTGTCACCAGAGCTCCTCTCCTTGCCCTTCAGAGACCTCTGCCATGTCATGCCAGCCATAGAAAGCAAGGCTTCACTAGTTTATCCACTCAAAGAACAGCTTGTCTTAAATTGCTCTTGCAATGGCTGTGACAAATGGTTTCTCATCTAGTGAGATTCTTATTTAAAAGTGAAACCTGGTCTTTTTTAGCTTGTTTTTGGGTTTGGGTGAACGTTTTGCAGTGTGCCTTTTCCAGTGCTGTACCTGGCTGCTTCTCAGCACGTAGCTTCCCTGGCCCGGCCTGCCTCTCCCCGACACGGGCAGGACAGACCCCAGGGCTGCATGGGCACTCACAGAGGCAGTGGCCACCTGCCCTCAGAGGTGCAGGGATGTGCCCTGCTCTGCAGGCATGCTGGGCACCGTGCGCTGGCATGCACATTGCCTGCAGGGTGCTTCCAGCAGCCAGGCTTGGCCATTCCCTGAGAAGCTAAGCAATGCAGGGAGCTAAAAAGTCTATAGCAAATTGTTTCTTTTCTAAAGATTTTTGACATTAAACTTTGCATTGAAATACAAGATCACACCATTTCTGTGTCTTTGATATATGTGCTTTGTAACTACCTTTGATTTCAAACTTCCATGGGGCCCAGTGTTCTTCCCCTTGCTGTTTCTCAGTCTGTCATTGTGTTTCAAGAAGTCTCTCTCGTCCCTCTATTGTGCATCCCCTTGTAATCTTGTTATTTCCTTCTCCTTTTCATACCCTTCTTTCCTCTTTCAGCCTCTTTGCTGCGTCATCTCCCTGGCTCGTTCCTTCCCAGAGCAGGGCCCAGCATTGTTTCCACCATGCCCACAGGACCTCAGCAAGCTTCCAGAGGGGAAAAAAGCTGTAGGAGCTCATCCTTCCAGCCAGGTGAGACAGCTGTCTCCCAGAGCCAATGCTTTGCCAAGTAAACACATCAAGCCGTTCTCCCCACCATCTGCTTTCCTCCTCTCCCACCTCTCTGAGAGCTTCTGCTACCCCAGTGTGGCCAAGGTCTGCTTTCCCCAGCAGGAGCAGCTTCAGTCCTTCAGCTCAGCTCGCTTTCTCCCAGAAGAGGCCAGCAAGCTGTGGTAACAGTCCTCCTCCCACTCCTCTTGCTCTGTGGCTGCAGGGAGCCACATGCCCTGTCCCCTGGTCCCACCTCCCCACCTGGACCTTCAGAGCCCTTTGTGGGGCTTGAAATTGCCCGAGTGAATCAGACCTTGAGCATCTGCATTGGCCATGGAGGCCACACACCTTGGGTTTCTTTGGAAGATGCTTCAAAAACACCCTTCTCTGATGGCCTAGGTGGCGCGGGGCTCATGGAAGTGGAGAGGATTTTAATCTCTTCAGTGAAAGCCAGCTCTGTGCCCTCATGCACTCAGGTGCATATCAGCCTTCCAAGTCACATCTGAAATTTTAACTTGTGATAAATGTCAAACCCTTCCTGTTTTAACAAAGCCACACTGGTTTTCAATCTGCTGCCTTTCAGTCCTGATGACAGCACCTTGTGTTGTGTGAAGTGAGTTACTGCTTCTCTAATCCCATTTTTATCTTATTTTAAAAACGAACACATCTACTTCTTTGGGTGCACTGGGATTTTCTGAGGTGGGGTTTAATTCTAAGGGAACTTCACATGGGTTTCATACGTTAAACACCTCAGCTGGGGAAGAAGGAGGAAGCCCAGGACTGCTGGTAAATGGAGCAGTGGCAGGCAGTGATCACAGGCCCTGGCCATGGCCGCCTGGTTAAATTAATGAGCTCCCTGGCACAGTTTTGGTTCAGGCCATCTAGGACCCTCCCAGACAGTTCCTAGGCACAGACTGGGAGTCAGCCCAAGCCAAGGACAGCTCAGATAGAAGTTCAGAGTATGATAAATAGGCATGGCCAGCCCCTGTCACAAAGCTGGGAACAGAGTCACAGGATGGCTGAGGTGCGAAGGGGCCGCTGGAGGCCATCTGGCCCAACCCACTGCTCAAGCAGGGACACCCAGAGCAGGACATAACCTTGTTTGTTTGTTTGTTTGTTTCTCGTACAAATGTAGCTTGGGCCTGCTCCTGCACACGCTGCCTGGGCCAGGGCGCGAGGGCTTTGCGGCCTGGCGGAGCGGAGCCGTGTGAGGAGGGCTCTGAGGGGCTTCCACCTCCTCAGCGCTGCTGCCCTTGAAGGCCAGGCACTGTGCTGCTATGTGGTTGGAGCCCACATATTGCCACCCCTGGGGCAACCCGGGAGAGCTGTGACCTCCGAAAATGAGTAGGAAATGCCTTCTTTGTGACAGCCGTGATCTGTGCAAACCCTCGTGCATTAAGTGCTAAGGCTGTTCAACAACGCAGGGCCAGAAGGAGAACCATTAAAATGCAAGAGGGTGCCAGGTTTCCTAAGCTGCTACAAAGCTGGCTGGAACAGTCACACTTTGTTCATCAGAGAGTGGCTTCACTTCCATTTTTCAAATAATGGGATGGCAGAAGGCCAAGCTTTATTAATAAACCATAGAATATAGACACTAGCACTACACAGGCTTTTCTTTCTGAGGAGCGTTGGAGTACCTAGACTGGTAGCTTATTATCATTTGTTTAAGAAACCAAAAGATAGAGGTGAAAAAACAAGCGACATTCTCTTTCAGGTGTTAAAATTCAGAAGGGATGAGAATCTTTCATCATTTATTGCCCTGAAGAAAAAACATATATTACATGTATATGTAAATTATAGAAAAGGACTGGAGGGCCATCCTGATGCCCAAGACTCAGAGTTTGGTGTACCCTCATAACATTTCTTGCTCAGGATTGCTAGGTAGTGTCAGGAGCCATTTAGGCTGTAGTAAATACATCTTCTGCAAGAAAAGAGTCCAATAACTATGGTAATTTTTAAAGAAACCTCTCCTAGGATGCAGGATAGATAAAAGCCATTTATCATTCTGGTGGCAGTTATATGATATTATGGGAGAAAGGGAATGGCTCTTATTTTATGCACTCTGCCTTTCTACTTAGTGCCTCTTAAAGCAGTTACAGCCCTCCTTTCTAAGCTCTTGCTTTTGTGCCCCTACCCCTTCTCTTTTCCTGACCTCCTTTACCTAAAGAAGTAAATCTCACACAAAGCCAGTTCCCATCTCCCAACAACTCGGCCTTATGTCAAAGAAATGTGGTTGGGACTGTGTTGGTGGTGCTGCGTGGGGTGTCCACCCGCTGCCATCAAGTCACGATCGGCCCCCATGTGCCACAGGGCCCTGCCACATGCCCTGCTCAGGCGGCATCTCCCGCCCTTCAGGGACTGAGCTGACAGAAAAGGGAAGAGATCCTGGACTGCTCACACTCAAAATCCCTTGCTCCTTCAGCCTGAGCTGAAGATCCCTCAGCCAGCCTGGGGATCCCCCTCTAGAGAGCCCAGCAGCCACTGTGTGCTGTATCTCTTCCCAGACCAGACCTGCGCAGGGAGGAGATGGCGGCCTCCTGCCTCCCCGTCCTCCCAGGCTGAGGAGCAGCTGAAGGAATCTGCACCCTGCTTGGCCCCCACTGAAAGGATAGGCTTTCGGGGTGTAGGAGGAAAATATGATCATGCTGATATACTGGGGCAGTCATTCGCGGTGGCCACAGCCAGCGCCAGCCCCAGCTAACAAGGACACAATGACCAAGTCCTGTTCCTGCAGTGGAGTTGTTACTACATTCATTTGACACCTAGGAAAAGTCTTGCCATGCCAGGACATGTATCAGTTCTATCATAGTTAAGAGATAACACGGTGTCACAGGCCTTCTGCTATAAAGGATCAACGCAGCACTGACAGGGATGTGTGAGGATACTAACACGCTTCTCCTGGGGAACCACTCCCTTACCAAATGCCATGCTGGCTTCTTTGGAGGTTTCCAGATTTGACCAGGAAAAGGCCTCACTTCCTGCCCCTCTCCAAGACCTGGAGTTTATTGCATGCTTTTACGGCCCAGGTCCTTGACTCCATCAGTGACTTGTGATGGGTCGTTCTTCATGAGTACCTCTCAACTCTGAAAGATCAGAGAAAGTGTAAAGGGAATGTATATCTGGTCTTTCTTGGCAGATACCAGCAAGACATATTGCCTGGTAGCACACCTAAAGAAAATGCACTTGTTCTGTCTGAATTATTCAATAGCTGAGACCAACTGGTTAATTCAAAACCTTTGATTTTGTGAGCTTCATTAGCAACTTCCTTGCTCTTGGAAGGATCCTCAGGGTTACTCAGTAAGAAATCATTCCTGATTTCTTCCTGCATGTTAGCACAATCTGACATTTAATTGCAGTCAGTAGAAACCTGTTTCAGTGGTGGTGGAAGTTCAGCGCTGACCTACATTCAGAGACCTATTTATACTTCCCTCTTTCTGCTGGCTTTCATGGGGAGCATCCAAAAAATAAGGCCAGCACTTGAAGAGAACCTCCCATGGTCATGAATGGACCTCTTCCCTTAAATAGAAGTCCCTGCTCCTGGCAAAATTTGACCTGCCTGCTGTCAAGTATCTCAGCTGGTTCAGAAGGAAATCTTTGCAGAGATGGTCTGTGCTACAGCCCTTATGCTGACCTTGCACAAGGGGAAAACAGGAGCTTGCTTTGCACTGTGTAGAAACAATGACTCGAATGTGAATAAAAATGAAATAGCCCTCTTTTCAGTGAATTACTACCATACGTGCTTATTTTTCAGCAGTTTCCTGAAAGTAAGTTCTGCAGTATACACAATATAAAACTTGAGGAAATTACAGCAACACACTAATTGCAGGGTAATTATGCTGGGAGAACTGGAAGGGTGGGCAGCTCCCAGAGACATGGCTGTATACCTGTCAATGGTCCTGAAGCTCTATACATTTCATATGACTGAAATTACTCACTAGAAGACTTGTGTTGTTTTCTTCCTTTCCAAATCAGAGGGCAAACAGGCTCATCTAGCCTTGACATCTTTCAGATTAACCCAAAAAAACCCTCAAGGACTAGTCACAGCTTCTTATTCTGAATGGGAAACCCAATAGATCTGCAGTACCACTTGATTTTAGCAGTCTCCCAGTGGCATAAAGTGCAGCAAGTTAAAAGGAGAGTCGGAAAGGCTCAGTGCTTTAACATTTTAAATGTTCTACCACGTAACCAGACAACAAGCAGGTCTGAGGCCAAACTTCCAGTGCACCTCACAAATGCACAATTCCATGCCCAGATGACCATCACTGGAGCTTGTTTCTAAAAGCTTTAAACTCCAGGGAGCTTCTGTAAACATAACTCTGCCAGAAGCAGTTTTCTCCAAGTACTGCAAGACAGCCATGCTATATATATATATATTTTAAATCAGCTAGCCTGGAAGTAAAGACATATTTTATTGCAAAAAATGACTCAGTTTTTTAGTATATGTTAGTGAAGTCAACCTACAGTATCAAGTCTTTAAGTAGTCTCTAGAGGAACAGGTGCCCATCAGCTGATATTTTGGTGTATAGGTTCAACAGTTTCAGGTCTTGCAGGCAAACCTCCCCTCCCTGCCCTGCTCTCCTGCTCATTCCCCCTCATGTAGGCTGCTCGTCATATGGAGTCTTTCTAGCAACTGGAGCAAGATCTTGTGATGACCAGCTGGTAAAAAGAAGGAAAGTACTTTGTGTTCCTGGGCTCTCTGCTTTGCAAGGCTTACTGTTTAAATCAGCCTTTGAAAACCGCACTGTTAAATGGTGTATTGAACATCTGCCTGTTGCTAAAAATTGGCTTTTTACAAGGCAACTTTGGAGTTTTCTGGATGTACAGTAATTTAGATATTTATTCCTTGTAATGAGGGCAAAGACTGAGCATCCCATCTTACTGGGGACTGTTATGAACTCTGTGCAAGACAGATGCCAAGACCATCTGCTTCAAAAATGACGGCCTTCTTACCAGCAAGTTGCGTGAGGATATGTGGGATATTTCCCTCTCTCACATATGAAGAGAGTCCAAGAAGGAGATGGCACAAGGCCAAAAGAACGATCAAGTTCCCGAGGCAGAGCGCCAAGGATGATGGAGATAGCTCACTTACCCGTAAAACCCCCGCTGCAAAAGTAATTGGTATTAATAAAAGTGGTGACACACAGCCACATCATGTCTTAAAATTAGAGATGTACGGTCAAGGGGAACAAAATTATAATGCTGCCGCCGCAGCCTTTTGTGCCAACTTGTAAGTATTCCTTCCAGAAAGGGCGACAGGCTTGCCTCCAGCCCTCACAAGGAGCTCCTTCCAGCCTGAATCACTTCGCTGTGTTCTCTGCCCCATGTTAGAGGACAATGAACAGGGGAACTCGAAACACGCTGCTTCCTTTCCTCACAGAGCTGCTTTTCCGTGGCTGTCTGCTCACATGCTAAGTTCGGCCTAGAGGTCTCAGTCTAGACTTGTTCTGACCGATATTTGTAGCAGACCAATTTCTGGCAAAACACGAAATTGGGAAGATAAGAGAACAACATGATTAGAGTTAATTAGCCCAGCAAGAAGTCTGTTCCCAGGTGGCTGCTGGTGAGACAAGTCTAGACTCAAGCCACCCAGACACCCACCGCCTATTCTCAGGCGCAGGAAAATAGCCGACAACGTGAGCCTTGGAGTTCATAACTCTCAGGCTGACAAGAGGGAATTATCCTCATAAAAATTCCCCCTGCGGGCTTCCATGCAGATGTGAGAAATTCCACAAGGGATTAACAGGGTGACCAGCAGCGAAGGACAAAGGATTTTATCTGAAAGTTTCTAGCAGGATTTTGATTCAGGGCTTGTTGCACACATTTAATCCTAATTCATCATCTCCAGGATTTACTGAGTCAACGCTTCTTGGTTTTGTTCCCCAGAGACAACAGCCCGTGTATTACTACGTGAGCTTACACACTTCGATATGCGCATACACAAAGTTCTGATGAACTAAGTGATGCATGGAACAATGCAGTACCAACTACAAGCCAAACATTTTGTGCACTATAATTTACATGCTTTCAAGCATTTGGGAAGGATGTTTCTGATAGGGAAGATAATATACCATCTTTGCTTATCTGCTGTATTTCCTCCTCCCCATTTCCCTATACTTACAAGCTGTTAATGGTCAGGCACACTGCTACATATCCATTCAGGAAATGTATTTGAAGGGGAAAAAAAAAAAAAAAAAAGCCATTCTAAGTTATTTCAACCCATTTTCTCCTTAAGCAGCACACAGGGCACACTGCACACCAGAGCTCAACACCCAGCTCAGGAATCAAGTCTTCCCTGTGAAAAGAACCACATCAAAAATTTACAAGTAGTACCAGTGCTCTGCTCATGAAAGTGGTCTGCAGAGTTTGCCTGGTACACAGGACTACTGAGATGGGAAAGTAAAGGGAAAACATGCAAATTGGGTACAGGTATGTGATGGCATAAATGAACAGAGAAAAGACTCTGAAACTCAGCTTCAGACAGCTGGTCTAAAATCCCTAAGTTCCATGGTCACTCACAAAGACCTAGCTTGAAACTTTTGTTTCAAGTCTTCTTTGAAAGAACAGTCTTCTTAATCAAGCCTTCCAAACTAGCAGATTTAAAAATAATAATAAAAAAAATGTCCTTCTGCCTACAGAACTGGAGATTCTTTGTATCTCAACCATTGAGATGCTTTATCTCCTATCCTCCTGCTAATTATAGCTATTACTCTTTTACTATTGTTTAATTGATGAACAGTGGTTGGACTTACAGTAAACAACACAGTGTAGTGCAAAACTGTAATTAAAAGGGATAAATTTGTTACACGTTTTTAGTTCTGTTATGGCCTAAAAACAAGAGCAGATAGAGAATTAGAAGGAGGGGGAAAAATCCTTTAAATTTACATTAGTTTTGTATGAATAGTGAGAGAAAATGAGTTTATCCAAACTCTGATACAACTGAGAATTAAAACACCAAATGATAAGAAATATTTCATATGGACAGTGCTAGATGGAAGAACTGAATGAAGATAAGCAGATTTTTTTTTTTTTTATAAAAAGATTTATTAAAAATAAGTTCTTTAACAAGAAAAAGTGTGGCATGTATATACATTAAATTGTCAGAAACTTTATGGAGCTTATAATACAATGTATTCACTTTGTTGGTGTTCTTTTTTTAATATGTCATGCTTACTGGAACTTAACAACATTAAGAGAAGAGAAAAACACCTAGCACGTGACCATTACAGGCAAAATCTTCAAACTGAGGAGCACTTGTAAAGATGACACTTGGTGATCAGCATGATACAATTGTTAAATACAGACAAAACAAGGTTTTTATGAATGCGGTTTTCTGTTGATACAGTTTAATTGAGGGCTGCAAGCTTCTGATTAGTTCATTCCTACTGTGAATTAACAGATATTAGCAAATGATTGTGTTCTATAAAGGCAGAAGTACTTTGGGGAGAACAAAATACTGCCAAAAGCCACACACAAATGCATCTTTTCCAGCTCTACCGCAGCAGGTATCAAAGATTTCTCCTTAGGAAGAGAATTACACAATTGCTGGTTTTCTTCTTTAAGTCCCCACATCGCTGACAGCCAGAACCACAAAAATAGTTTTTCTTAAAATTATTTTATTTTACAAGAGTATCTTGCACAAAAAGTGACAGGACAAACTAACACTTGATTCTGCATGCTCCAGGTGACCTCAGATTCTCATACCCAGATGTCATATTTCGAACAATATCCTTTGAGTCAAGTCTTCTGAAATTCCCCATTTATTAGAGCATATGTACAGCTAGCTGAGAACAGCTGTACTACAAAATGTCTACCTATCCTCACAGCTGAATTCACTCCAGTCTCAGATGTCTGCAGGGCTTACACCTTTAGATCCTTGCAGCAGCCTCGTTAGTCCCAGAGTTTAATAAGACCATCCCAGCCGCATGTAATGACTTTGGATGTTTCGTGTGGGTGCCAGACTGCACCAATACAGACTTTATCGTGTGCTTTTACTCTGCTGTAGAGTTTTGTTGTCTTCCAGTCCCAGATGTTAAGTTTTCCATCTGCATCTCCAGATATCACATAGCTGTATTAAAGGGATTAAAATAAAAGCTGCATTAAGTGCAAAGACTGCTGGTATTTTAACAGTTTACATTAAGCAACGGAATAGAGCTTCGCCCAGCGAGCTTCCCATCTGACAGTCTGAAAACATATCTGCCAAAGAATTGGCATTCATGCTGTGCTCTAAAGCACCCAAGTCCTGCAGAAGGTGATTCATCAGCTGCGAGGTAAACGTGCTAAGCAACGTGATTATACCATACACAGTGTTACTGGAACTAAGGAGAATACATCGGGCAAAGATAAAGTGCTAGAAGTTTATCTGCAAGTTACAGACACTTTCCTTCACTATTTCCTCTAGGTTTGCTGAGGTTATTCTCCTGTTTTCACAGTAATGAATATCTTTTGTACATGCAATGATAAATGTATCGGCGTATTCCTGAGCAAACAGGATGAAGAAAAGGTAGTTCTCTGAGCAACAAGTCAGGATTCACCACAGCAGACCCACAAATTAGAAAAAGTGACTATGTCTGAATCCCAGGTATTCTAGACAAATACATATTGCAGGAATAAAGCCTTAAGGTTTCTGGGAAGACTTTGCAGCTGGTCTACAGTAAAGAGCCAGAGGCAAGTCAGATGTGGAAGCCTCCTGTGCTACACCAAGGCTGGACAAAACAAGGGGAATCTCCGGATGCTCTGACACAGAAACATAAGCCATCTTTGCAGAATGGGGAACCTGGAATACACTGACTCTTTTCTACTGTTGTTTGGACCAACTGTTGAGTATAACTTAGTCTAATTAAGCCACAAGAGCAAACTTTCCATTCTGCTGCTTGGCTAGAAAGCCATCTGATGCTGGGTTAATTGAATGGCTTTGCATCAATCAATGTTGCAGAGGATTAAAAAATAAATCTAGTGTCTGTGCTAGCAAGTTTACTATGAAACTCTTTTCCACAAAACTCACCTCATATCAGGTGAAAAATCCACTTGACAAGCGTAGCCAGCTACCATGTGACCTTTGAAGATTTTCTTTTTGTTTAATCTGAATCTGTTCTGAGCTCCAAAAATCAGAATTTGGTTATCCATCGACTGGCAAGCCAACCATTTCCCTGTAAATGCAATAAACAAAGATACCAGAGTATCATGTGTGAAAAAAACAGACTTGGCTGAGAAGTTTGAGACACATAACTTTTCCTGCACTATATTAATCCAGATTTTTATTATGCATCAGTATCAACTCCTACCTAGACCTTATTTCTGCTTGTTACAACTGCCACAAGAGGCAAAACCTTATGCTTGGCAGGAACTGGGAAGCCTATGCCCACAAAAACCTCTCAGAACTGTAAAAAAGCCCTGCCTACTATAACAATATGCTGCATTAACCCCACTGACTTACTGATGTGTTGTTAAGCTACTGAGAAAGCTTGCTGGTGCACATATTCTAAACAATCAAGTAGTTCAGATGAGGAGAAAAAAACATCTAGCTGCAATCTGTTTGATTGCCTCCTTTGTGGGTACTCTAAGATCATCACCTCTTCTTTTTCTTTATGAGAAAAGCAGATCTAAGGTGGACTCGGGAGTTTGAACATCCTTAAGTTTTTGGAATTATTTCATATTCTGTGCCTTAACTGAATATGATTTACTGAAGACATTTAAGAAAAAAAGAACAGGCTTTTCTAATCTTAACTCTGTTTCATTCTGCTTCTTGGCAGCGCATTAACTCCTGCCTGAGAATCCAATGAAGATGATGCACTACAGAACAGTACAGAACAGAGACTTCTGTCCTGAACTCTGTATATCATCACTGTCTTCACAGTGTCTTATTTGAACAGCAATAACAAAATGCGTTGACCTATCTGTAAATTTGATCTAGCTACTAGCTTGGAATTAGAGGTTTTTCTTAAGACTCCCAAAGAAATATAAACACGTGTACCCCAAACGTGTTATTCTCTTCTAATTTTTAAAAGGTATGTTTCCATCTCCTACACCCTTCAGAAGGAAATGTGTCCCTGTTAGTGGTCGGAGGGTTGGAATTAGGTGATCTTTAAGGCCCCTTCCAACCCAAACCATTCTGTGATTCTATGAAACGGAAAGATTTCTTCTGTAAAATTTTCCATTTAATTTTCTTTAAAGGACTCATGATGCACTATGTGTCCGGCACAATCTGTAGTGTAATTATTCTGAAAGCCCTTGTGCTGTGTGATGTTGGACGGCTGTAGGCCAAGATAATGTTAGTTAATGTGATATATCTGGAGCTGAAGAAATGACCCTACTTCATTCCTAACACCATTTACTGTCTCATCACTGAAATCAAATACTCAAATGACCAGTCAGGAAAAAGAATGAGAAATCTGGTAAATACCAGATTTCATACAAGTGTGGAAGAATGAGATGAGCTGAAAAACTGGATCAGAACACAGCAAGTTATGCCACATCAGAAATAGGGGCTGAAATAGCCCAGCTTGGGAAGCTAACGTTTTTAAGATGCAGCATTCTTTCTCCAGAATCTTCCTTTTATATTAAAACTCTACTTCAATTGTTAAGAATAAAATATTTACACTGTAAAGCAAATGTAATTTGATGCTGATAGCTGGCTGAAAATGCTAGCTGTGCAACAAGTTCATCAGCCAATGCTCAACAAATGAGACTGTTAACTGTAAATCCAGTAACACTTCAGTAACGTTGGCAATAAAGCTATTTAATTTTGGCCAAAACACATAAAGAGATTTTGTCCTATTAAAAGGATTTTTCACTTCATACTGGAGGCACTAACCCTTTATCCTCCTTCAGTTTGATTCTTATAGAAGAATATAAACACCAGTGAAACATTAACGTAGAGAAACACTGAGATAATTTAGAATGTCTCTTGTGCAAGTGTTATTTGGGCTATACTCAGAAGAGAAAGCAACAGCATTAACAGGAACACGTACAACATCACTCCTTGCTTTATCAGTGGCATCACAAGGACTGATGAACTTGCTTAGTAGTTTGCAGCCACCATCAATTACCACCATTGTTTCTCTTAATATTTTAAATATTGCAAAGAACACATTATAGCTCTACAAAAAAGGAGAGACCTTTTACTCTGGATGAAGGTCTAAATTTAAACCAACAGTTATCCTGATATAACCCCTCATTTTGAGGTCTTCTCAGAACATTTAAATCAAAACCTTATTCAGTCCAATCTCGGAATAAATGTATACACACTCCTTTGGCAAGGTAGGGTTGTGTGGGGCACCAGGGAAGTGCAGCTTTGCAAAATTACAGATATAATCAGTAAGACATGCCTATGTAAGCTGCCTAAGGCAGTAAAGTGTTAACCTACCATTTGGAGACAAAGTCACGGCTGGCATCGAATGCATACTTGGCTCAGCAATGTACTTGAAGTCTACAGGAATGTCCCTGCAAAAGGAAGAAGTATGTGTTTTAGGAAGACATGGAGACACTCCAAAGGGCTGCCTCGAGTCAGCTGATTTTCTCAGCCACTGAATCACGGAGAACATAGCCGTGCTGTCCACAGCGAGGATGTGGAAAAGGGCAAAATTACAAATGCCCACCGAGAGAACTCCAGTTGTGGAACCATTTATGGAATAATATCTGGTAGCATGAATTAACTCCAAACCAAGTTACCCATAGTCTACAGCACAATCCTGATTCCAGCTGTAAAACCCAAACACAAAGATACTCGATTGCCTCCAGTTTAACTGCAACTCTTGCCGAATGTTTATGTAGGTAACAAGAATAAACTGATACATGCATGTATCTCACTGCAATGTCTTAAGGACTTAAGTTTGGTTTTAACTATAATACTTCTCTGCCTTTTTCTGTGTTCTCTCCTTCTAAAAGAAAAAGAAGTCAGGAATCTTTTTTATTTCTCTCTGACAATGACCTTTCCCTCCTGATTTCCACAAGTGGGATGCCAAAACCAATTCTGAATGTTCATAGCTGAACTCAACTGTGAACTCCTCAGTCTCAATTCCGTACAGGGCTGTGCCAGTATATGTTAAGAATATACAGTGTTCAGTACAAAGGCACGTGGAATAAGGGGAAAAAAAAACTACCGGCTAATCCTTACACCTCAGAATAGTCATTTGGTTTTCACTGTATAAAGTGAATTATTAATGAGCTGTGCATATCCACAGCATTCCTCACACCCTGCGCCAGAAGGCTGGTAAAAAGGGAGGACAATCACACAGCTTTCTCTTTAAACAATGAAATCTCCAGCAGAAAATAGATTTGATTAGCGTATTCATTAGAAGACATGTGCAAAATGTTTTGTAGCAACACCAGTTAATACAAAGGGGATGCTTCTGGCCTCAGTGTCTATAATTGACACAGTAGAAAGGGGACACTCCCAGGGCAGAGAGCGTGAACGGCTGCCTTGTACTCACTGACCGAGCCTTGCTGGATGGCAGTACGGTCAAGGCAAATGCTAACAGCATTAGCAAGGTAATTACAATTCTGGTTTACCGGGGAGTAAGTTATTTCCCGTCATCTTGTGTTAAGCAACGTGCACACGGGCAGCAGGGTGCGAAGCTGCCCTGTTGTCAGGAAGCAACACCAATACTCCCGTGAGGTAAGTGTAAGATCATTTACCCCTCAGCATCAGAGGAGGGGGAACCCACCGTGGAGAAGAGCATGTGCAGGGATAACTTCCTCCCTAGTGTGCGAACCTAATCCAACTCCCCCCCAGCCCACCAGGCACCTGGACTCCTCAGTTCTAGGTAAAAGCAATCCTATCAGAAGCCATGTTTAAACAAAGTCTTATTTTTAAAAATAAAATCACAGAAGATACATCTCCAATGCTGAATGCTACCGCAGTGAGACATTTAAATGCAGTGTAGGTTTTCCACCTTCTCTCCCTTTACAAATGAATGCAGGCTCATCTACTAGAATTTATTCAGGACAGATCTGTTTTATGTTGAAAACTAGCAGACACAGTAAGGACAGGTGCAGAATACAATGCTTTAGTCTGATAAGAAAAATACAGACATTTATGTTTCCCCATTTGCTTCCAGTCAAATTGCTAAATAAGTAGTAATAACAGCCTGTTCTGCACATGCCCTCCCAACGTAAAATAAAAGGAAAATTAAAAAATTACCAAAAAAGATGCTGTCATGGTTGGCAGACCTAAAAAATCATGTGACACATTGTTCAAATTTTTAAATTTAAAGATCTTCAAATCCTTATATATTTTTCCCCACTTCATAACATTCTAAAGGCTGAAAATGTTTAAATATCAAAAGTAGCTTCTGTCTGTCAAGATCTGGAAACGTGATAATCTGCGGTTCTCATACCACTTCTTCCCCAAGCAGGAGAGAAAAAGCCTTTCAAAGAATGAAAAAACCCACAAAAGCAAAACAACCCCCTTGTGGGATCTGTACATCATGAATTGCTCTCTCAGGAGACTACAGCATCTTTACAAGGAATTATGGAGTGAAAAGGCCTGCTGGGGGGTATAGCTTTCTAGACACGACAAGCCTCCTAAGCCTGGCAAAATAAGCACTGAGATACCGCTGTACTGCTCTTGCTTTGCTAGCTGACTCGAAGGTAAAAGGAAATAAAAGCTTCCAAGGTCAGCTGCCTGAATTATTTCAGTGTTTATCCAAGTAGGGTCAGAAGCATGGGAAGCAGACAAGAAAATATTTTGCATTTCAGAAAGAAAACACAGAATATAATACCCATGCTTTAACTTTAATATCGCTGCTGTGAAGATACAATCAAATGAAAAGTAAAAGCAGGCAAATGTTAAAGTACTCCTGTTAGGACTCCTGACCAACCCCCTTGGTCTATAAGCCTGTCCTGCGTGTGCAGGCTGAACTTTCAGCAGCCGGGCATCTGCAATTCAGTGCACGCTACCAGTGACATCTACGTGCATGCCATGAACTCCTGGGGAAAGGAGATTTCGAGTCTCAGAGGAGAAGTTGCTGACTGTGATGAAGTCTGACATGACATCCCATTACCAGCTCTGGCCAAGTCAAAGTGTGTACAAAACAGACTGCAAAATTCCTCTAGACAACTGAGACTAAGCAATTAAAGCAGCTTTAATTACTGGCTTTTGAGGCCATACTCAGGTCAAAGTTACTTTGAAGGCTGCTTTGTTTCTGTAGAATATTGAAGAAAAACTGGGCTGAGGAACACGAAGAAATACATCAAAATGTGCAGTAAGCAAGTCACCAAAGCTTAGGAATGAACTTAAGGAAAAAAAGGATTTGCGGTGCAGCACAGAATAGTTTGACATGGAATCTTTCAAACTCCAAATCTGATGTGTTGAATAGACTGGCTTAGTTTCCAAATGTTGTAAAAATCTGGATATTGAAGTTAAGTATGTCTGCAAACCAATAACCATGTATCATAGCACGTTATGGACAAATGTTTTTTCAAGTTATTGTTAGGAACACAGCACTGCATTCGCTTTATATAAAATAAAAAAAACTCCCAACAACTGAATCACATAATACTGTCTACTGTTGACAATTCCTCCCCGTTATCTGAACAAGGAAGCTCTTTCTTCATTGTACAGGAAGCTCAGTACATATTTTCTTCAGAAGGAAGAAACTTCTGCTACTGGAACAATCAGGTTGTGATGTTCCCATGCCAGAACCTTTTTGCCTTTCCTGCTCTTCCCCATGGAGTGACTAAGTCCACCCACTTCTCTATTTATTTCAGCCATCAACACCAAGCTCAGAGAAGAAGGGCAATCCAATCTCAAGGAAGTAACAGATTTGTGCAAGTGAGATCCTCCTCCTACTCACCAGAGAGGAGACATTCCCTAGCAGATATAATACTGTAAAGGTTTTTTCTTTAAGGAGCTCAGTAAAGGGTCTAATCATGAAAAGCTGAGCAGGGGCTCTCAGAGAAACATCTGCTGACAGTATTGTATGTCTAGCCTAAGCCTGGGTTCCCAGACTTCAGTCATTACCACCACTGCTACTGGCAATGGTAGCAGGTCACAGACACTCTGTGGGTTTTGCTGGCTGCTTGGGTAACATTTAAATACTACAGACCAGAGTCTCTTGTCTAGATTTAAAAATAATAATAAAAAAAAAAGCTGGGAAGGAACTGATTAGTCACAGAGCTGTCAAACTAACGTCTGTATTGTGCAACATTTTGCTGTTCACACATGAAAAGCTGAAATGGATACGGGAAGATATGGAATTAATAATTTCCAAAAGAAGTTTGAAGTCCTAGAGAAATCTTCAAGTCCTAAGCAGGAAGTCTTAAGACCTAGAACCTTGTGGAAAACATTTTAGGAACACGAGGGATTTGTTTTCTCTCCAGATATGTGAAAAATTGGAAGCCATTGAAAATGATGTTTCATGTGAATTTTCTTGGATAGACTTTCATTTTTCCTGTCATCTATTGTATTCACACTGTGTGTATCGATGATTGCCCAAAAAGCAGACTACCAGAAAAACAGAAATGAAGTTAAACTAAGATTGTTATTTCATGTGTTGGTCAAATATTAAATAATATTATAACATATCCAAGTCCAAAGCATTCAGAAACTACACACACTAACAGAACATAGCAAGCTTTTCCTTAAAAGGCTAATTTAAGGGCTAATACACCCTTGGGGAATGGAGAGATAACAGAGATGACTAATAGAGTGCAGCATGCTTCAGGCAGATAAGGCCGTCTTGTGCTTTCTTTGGAGGAAGGGAAATTATGAAATCTCTTGAGCAGTAAGACAGTATTAGTTCGTTAGTGTTCAGCAGTGGGATAGGAAGCAACTAGTTTTAAATGATCAGAATAATTTTCAGAGATCTTAATAAGATACAACATTAAAATACATTATTAATAATTAATGCAAATAATAAACATACCTGATGCCCTTATAAGATTGACACCAATAAAACGGAGGCGATTTAAGCCATTTCACTTTACAGACTTTAAAAGCAGTTTCCAAATACTGCAGTACAGTAGGGCAGTAAGCTAGGGACAATGATTCGCTATTAAACATTAATAATGTCTAGACATTGTAAGCATTATACTTAGATTTTGGAAGGAATGTTTTCTTCTTCTGCACAAAAATGTTTAAGAACTAGAACCCACGCCAGACTGAGTGGCAGAACAAAGAAACATGCAGAGTATACGTCCAACTTCAACAGTATCAGAAATTTGCAACAAGGATATCTGAGATCGTTCTGGTTCTACTTTCTTGTGGAAGATTATCTTTTTTTTTTGTATAATTATGTAGAAGTGATTTAAATTAAACTCTTCCTCATTTAGCTAGAACTCAGTACACTTCAGCACCCTATGTACACTATGTATACTTGTAAAAATAAACTACCTTCTCAGTTTGCTTACAATATACTTAATGTTAAAAAAAAATACAATATTTAAAAAACTTACCATTCCCAGACTCTTAAACTCTTGTCATCAGATGTACTCACGAACCTTCTATTTTCATCCACAAACACAATGGTGTTGACAGCTCCCAAATGCCTATCATACTCTTGCACAATCTCACCACTCCGGATATCCCACTACAATTAAAGAAGTCAGAATAAGATTTTTTTTTCTTTTTACACTAAATAACATTTTTATTATTATTATTATTTCAAGTTTTAAAATAATTTCAGAAAGAAAGCAAGTTCTCTAGCAACAATCTTCGAAAGTCTAGCAAAAAGAAAGAAAAAGACGAGGAAAGATCTAATAACTGGTTGAGAAATTCTAGTTGTATCAGAAAATCCAAGTAAAACTAACCATTTCTCGAGCTGTAGGTGGAGCATTTAAGACAGAATCAGGGGAAAATAAGGTATTAAGTAGACATACCTGCACAATTTTCTTGTCTGACATTCCTGCAACAAAGAGGTTTTGTTTATCTTCATCAGGATTGAACTTGACACAATAAGGAACCTTCCTGTTTGTGAATCTTGAAATACATTGTCCTGAAACAGACAAACCATTCATATTGGGTCAAGTGGGAAGTTCTAAGGGCTGATGAGTTCATTACAGGTATTGATAAAGAGACATTCATTCTACTTTTACCTCACTGACAGCAGAAAACACCTTTTGTAAAGGCCCTGAGAGGATCAGAGGGTGGAATTTACCCTACACTTTGGTTAGACATTCTTTCATGTGTTTGTAAGCATGCATCTGCAAAAAGACATACAAATACACTCACCCAATACCATTACTACAGCTTTCCAAACAATGTAACTGCTCTTTAGCCTACATATCAGCAGGACATAATCAAGGACATCAGGACTAGTCAAGACATCACAAGCTGATCAGTGTCTTTGCAAAGCATCACCTGATTGGGATCCAAGTTATCCCCAGCAAAAGACTTGAAGTCAGGCAAGAATTCCTTATTGCCACAACTAAAAAGGGTAACAGTAATCCAGCTAGAAAACAAACCACTGACCTTCTCTCACAGCCTCAGCCATAAATATCCTGACTGTGCATTATTCGTAACTCCCAGGAGCCTGGCTTAGTTCAAAAGCACAATGCTTTTTTTTTTAGGGGGTCCAAATAACTGAGCTCTGACACAAGAATGGAGGATCTGACCTACCACTTGTATGAGACTTGTGCCACTGCTAACCAAGGAAGACAATATTTATTTAAAATATGGAAACTTCCTTCCTTTCAAACACCCTTAGTTTAAAAGAATACTGACAAAAATTTACTTTGAATCTTTTTAACTGAAGAAACTAGATGCAGCAGAATGTTACAGAGCATCTTCCAGCCAGTTCTGTGAGAGCATCACACCTATCCCTTCACTTCCTAAACCAGCAGCTTGATTTCTACTGTCGATTCCTATTCAGAACGCTCTTCATGTTCAGGTTAGCTGAAAGATCAAGTGAAATAATTCTTCTAAATTGAATTTAGGTTTAAAGTGCCATTTCATTACCTAAGTTGTGCCTGTAAACATAAACATGCAATTAATCGATGTAGTAAAAACGTTTTATAACCTGACTGACAATATGTCTTGGTATTTACCACAGTGCCACGTAGGAGTGTGTAGAATTACAAGCCTACCTGTTTCAGTGTCCCAGAGTTTAATATAGCGGTCATATGCAGCACTGAGAAACCGAGTGCCAGCGTTATTGAAACAAATGTCTCGAACAGCTTTACCATGTCCTACAGAAAAGATGTAATAAACTTTCAGTCATTCATGCTTAGAATTTTTTTTTTTTTTTTTTTTTTTTTTTGGAAAACATTCCAGTTAAGTGCTACCATCTTCAGCAAAGCAAAAACAACAAGGAAATGGCTTGAAATTCTTCATGAGCGCTAGTAAACATAGTTTCAGCACAGTGATTCATTCAAGTGGCAAAGAACAAGTAACTCCTAAAGACTGATGATTAATTAAATAAAACACAACACAACTAAAGCACTGGAGAGAGAAACAACAGCGTTGCACAGCAACATGCACTGTGCATCATTCATAAATTGATATGCAAGCAAAACTTTAAGTACTATTGGGTTCAAAGACTGTTCTGATCAGTTAAGAGCTGCAAGGGAAGTTTAAAACATTGTAATAAATGACAATATCTAAGGAAAAAAGAGGAAGGACAAACACTACAGGAGATGCATTTAAAGGAGAAACATTTAAAATGAAAAAAACAAGTAGAAAACATGGAAAATACTGGGTTAAAAAATTAAGAATGGTTTCATCTGGCGTTAAACCCGGCTATTCCTCAGCCCAATACTTTCAGCTGAGAATTGAACCAGACTTGTAGAAGTCTTTTATTAAAATGTTGGCACTGGAACTATATATATTAAAAAATCTAATCTATAGCTATACGTAATCATACAAATATATATAGCTATATATATTTACATTATATATAATATACTTAATATCATATATAACATCTATATACATATAAAAAGCAAGGAAATTTTCATATATATTAAAATAGTAAGCAAATCTGGTTGATAATAAGGACTTTTGAAGAAAAAGAGTCAAACCGTTCAGAAAGAGTAGTCTATTGACAGAGAACCCTTTCTGAGCACTCCTTTGCCACACGGCTGTCATCAGAATATCAGATAAAAAGACTTTTCTTGTTGTTATTCAACATACATTCACTCAAGCAGTGTTCTAGAAATGTTCCCATCTCAAAGGGGGAATGAGCTGCTTTTGTTCCACATTCAAGGCTGCTATGAAGTTTGTATTTTTCTTTCTAAGCCATATGCTTTAAAAACCACCTGTTACATGAACAAAGACTGCACCTGAACTAGGGGGAGAAAAAAAAAAAACAAAAACCACTCATGCTTTTGCACTAGAAACTGAGTACACAATAGATCACCTGGTTAAGGTGAGGTGCCCTCCCTGCATAAATACAGAGGGATGCTGTTCTCACTACAAAGATGGGGCAATTCCATTTCATAATTTTGGCTTTGGAAAGGAGTATTGCCTGGAATAATGCCAAAGGTTCACTAAAAACTTGTACTTTTAAAAATTCTTATTGTCAACATTACACTGAGTACCATTTACCTTGGATGCCTCCAGATCTTTTCTAAGATAAAGTAATAAGCAAACCTAAATCATGTCCTTCCATGCAGTTGTTTTATATATATATATACACAGACACACACACATTAAGAACTTAGTTTAAAAAAAATGCTGTTACCAATAAACGTTCGTAGACATCTTCGATCACCGTATACTTCCCATAGCTTGAAAGAAAAAAAAAAAGATGGGGGAGAAAGCATGTCAACTGTTAAAAAAAATGATGCTGAAATTAAGTGCAAATATCTATGACAACATCTTTTAAGAAATTAATTACAAACATAAGACATCGACCGATTAATCACAACTACCTATGCAGAAATTCACAAGAATGCTGTCATCTTATTAGCAAAAAAAGTCTTAAAATCATTTAAAAATTTAAACTTTAAAACCCCTAAGATTTTGCTAGTCAAAAAAAATAAGTTTCCTAATATGACATACCACAGACTAAAATTACATTAGTTCAAAGCCACAAATGCTTCAGTAAACCACTTCAGCAAAAGCCTATTTCTAGCTGTAAAGCTAAGCTTCATAGAAAATTAATTATGATGATGGCAAGGACAATAACCTGAACAACTTGTGACCTTCTAGATGCTATTAGTAAATGATTAACACTGTTCTAACACCCACATCATCTTGCGTATTATTCTTTGTTCCAGAGAACTTGTAATCTAAAAATCAAGTGAGAAAATAAAAGTAACAGAAAAAAAATGGTCCTTGGCAGAATTACGTAGTGTTTAAATACTCTTAATGCAGGGTCTGTATTCAATGACAGTATAAAATACATAAATAAAAATTAAAAAATAACTCACCTTAATTTTGCAATCCATAGAGCAAGACAACAGCATATGCCCAGACAGAGGAAACAATCTAACTGCACTGACACCCTGAAAATAAGGACAATTGAACAGTAAGTGGAGCATCTAGGTATTTCCTCAGTTCACTTGCCCTCTTTTCCTTTTGTAGGCACAAAGTTAAACTGCATCTTGAAAAGAAATAACCTAATGTTCCATTTTAAAAACAGCAGTGCATTTTGAACATCGTTATTGGCACCAAACTGATTCTGTTCAACAGCTGTACATATACCCTCCTTCAACATTCACACCGTTACTGTGGAAATCACAGCAAAGAAATACAAGTTGTGGGTGAGGGTACCAGATACTTCCTTCCATCTTTTGGCTACCATTCAGGTGCTGTCCACTGCAGCACAGTATATTCCCTGCATGAATACTGAAAATTAGAGACAAAAGAAGCAGCAAGTTGAGCATAGGCTTTTATGAACCTGATCAGTGAAATGCTTTTAATATTAAAGGCATGTACATACTTACAGGCTCTGGCAACAAGAAACTGTAAACATGAAGTAACAACAAATAAAACTGGTAATAAGTTAAAAAACGTATTTGGGAATCTTGTAATTCTGATGCACTATAATCACAAAAGTGATTTTCTTAAGTTTAAGAAATAAAATAGCTCTTAAGCACTTTTACCATACAAATGCATTTTCAGTGATCTCTACAATTAGCCTTCCTCTTATGCACATGATAGTTTTGAAAATAGCTCAAATTCCTACAGAAGTGAACAAAGAATATTTGTCTCTTTAAAGAATGTCAGGAAGTCAGTATGTTTATGTAAAAGTATATGGAGATACCAGAAACAATCACATCTGACCATGCAAAAATCTTGTGTGGGGCATACAATGCCACGAGCTACGTGCCATAAATGACAAAAATATTCCTTCCTTCTACTGATACTTCAGTTTTATAGAAGTTACTAAATTCAGACACAAAATGAAATGTTTCTCCATTAAAAAAAAAAAAAAATTACACTCACAAACTTCCTACCTTTGTATGTCCAGACCATACATGGATTTGTTTCTTTGGAAGATAGCACTTCTCAGGTGGCACTGTAGAACGGAGATTAACTCCAACATCTTGTGGAACATGAAGGTAAGATCTCCCCTGATAGTCATACATTTCCTTAACTAAAAAGGTAAACAGAGAAATCTGAGAATCCAATAGATTGTATTTTAAGAGGTAATAAACTTAGAAGGACTCAACTGCTGCACATGGTTAAGGTTTTTCTCAACACAGCTGTTCTGCTCTGAACTGGGGGGGAAAGAAAAGAAATCCGCTACATAGGATATGGATGTGGAAACTTATTTGACATCAGTTGGGCTCAAATTAAGTCTGAAACAAAGCAAAGGCTGCTTGGAATCTGAAAATCTGAACGAGAACAATCTAACCCCCTACAGATCTGACTCATTATCAAAATGCAAGAGAGGCCAGTAATGGTCTGCTTACGCTAACCCTACATAGATTATAATGTGCAGCCCTAACCCTGGCATTTGCTTGCAATTTACATTCCAGCCAGCTCTGTGCTGTATCAGTCATGTCAACAGAATTGCAAACCAGAGAAAAAAAATCCATTTAGCCAACGTGAATGAATATTGGTCAACCAATACTGGTCAGCAGCCAACACCTGCTGTTGAACTAGACTTAACAGAAGAAATCGGACAGCCAGACATGCAGGGATGCATTGTGCTTGAAAGGATTATTTCAAAGTAGACTTGTGCTGGATAGCAATGACATTAAGCTGTGCACGGACTAAGTCAATTTCTCAGTTTCTGGGATATTACCATGGCAGTTTTGTTTGTATATGTGACCTCCTGCTTGGTATTAATGATTAAAGGTGTCTACAAAATGGCTTGGGGAAGTCTTGTGTTCAAGAAGATTAATGTTTATCTTGTAAGGACTTTCACTATGAAGCTTTAGAGACCAAGGAAAATTGGATACAAAGAGTTATTCCACAGGATGCTCAATGGCTAAAATTTCAAGTTTACGTTTGTCACTATTCAACAAATATTGTCATAACCTACTGCATATAAATACAATGAAGCACTGATATCACTGACATATCTCTCTCGTCCACTCCTGTTTAATGCATATAAGAAGATGCTCCAGCTTGTGTGTAGGAACCTGGCTGCAGGAAGTGGCACACAAAGAGAGAGACTCAGTTTGGGCTAACTGTCTGTGCCCAGCAATGTAAGGCAGGACTGTTTTGCATACAGACAGTTGAAATAACAGTTTCCAAAAATCACTTAATTTTACTTACTCGATAATTTGCTTTGAAGATACCATATGCTATAGGGTAATTATTTCATACATAATTATTCATAGTATGACAGCAAGAGCCTTTACATTAAGAAACGAGGAAGTACTGAGTCCAAGTGATTTTCTAAATTGCGTGTAGGTAAGCCACAACTCAAAGCACTATTTGCTGATGAAAGTACTGAGACAAAAAACTGCAGTAATTCTGAAGCTCAAACTAAGCCAAACTCATAACCTATTTTTTTTTTGCTCTGTAAAATAAGAAAGAGATACGCATGCCCAGTAACATGAAAAATGAATAAAACCGGTAGCCTGAAAGATGACATTTCTACGCTGCTCTTCACAGTATGAAGTGGAATTGGTCCAAGTTTATTTCTTTCTCTGTCCTTTATGCTTATGCCTCTGAGCGCTATTATCTCCAAAACAGAAACATCAAGGTGCCTCAGCAAAACTGCTGAGGCTGTCTGCCATCCTTACTAATTAACACAGCAGGCAAGAAAACACAGCGAGCAAGAAAATGGGAACAGGCAGGAAGATGCCATTACCATGTAATATAGTCTTCTCCTCTCCAGGTTTATCATCTTCCAGCTTTCCTCTCTTCTGCCTCTTAGCTGTTATTTCATCCAACTCTTTCTGTTCTTCCTGGAAAAATAAAACATGATCATGATTTTTAAAAAATTAAACATTCAGAATGACGTAACAAATTCCAAAATTGTGTTGCTGTTTGCTTACTAATAAAAACACGTTTACTTGCTAAATGAGATCAGAAATATTTCTAAGCCTCAATAAAGAGAATACTTCTATCAAAATCAGGTTAATTTGAAAAGCTGCGTACACTGAACATAATTAAATATAATCTTTTTA
This sequence comes from Stictonetta naevosa, assembly GCA_011074415.1. Lineage (NCBI taxonomy): Eukaryota > Metazoa > Chordata > Aves > Anseriformes > Anatidae > Stictonetta > Stictonetta naevosa. The sequence continues at coordinate 69,631,946 of CM021699.1, forward strand.
TTTAAAGACTACAGCTAAGCATCACTGACTAAACGTGAAAGACATTTGTTGGTTGGAGGGTTGAGTAGTTGATCCCACACCCCTTTTTATTATTATTACAGTTTTACTTTCAGGTCTTTTTCAAGCTGCTCCTATTTATAAGCATCTTTTATCGGACTCTACACATGGCACATAAATACTATTCATTTTATTTTATTTCCAAACAGTCTTTCAAATAATTGAATGCAGAATATTCAGAACCCCTTATTCAAACAAATCACCTGAAACATTTCTATTACCCTGAAGCTCAGCATGCATCTTCTGGTTGAGACAAACTACTAGTGCAGTTGTATCCCTACTAAAACCACCACATTATGTATTATTGTACCATGATGTACTAACAATTTGTATCTGCTGAGTTAAAGTAGTACTTACTTCTGATGGCTTGGCTACTTCTTTTTCATCAACATACTTTGCCCATGGTCCCAGAAAACCATCAATGTTAGATGCATCGTTCTCCTTGAATTTCTTCCTTTTTTCAATTTTCTTTTGTCCTGTTTCAAACACTGTTAAACCTGCAGAAAGGAACAACGCACTGCCTAGCTGCTAACACAGAATACAACACATCACAGCAGTCTAAAACAAAAAAATCACACTACCACCACCACCCCCTCCAATACACACAGGAAAACGGAAAACAGATTTTGGTGCCAAAGCATTGCTAACTTTTCTAATTATGAACACTGCTAGGTATGTACAGTAATGGGAGAGACACTTAGATTAGTATTTAACCATACATGTTCCCTTGTGTTTTTAACAATAAGTCTGCAGACTGTATGAACACATCAATTTTCATACCTTAAATAGCGCTAAGTGTAAAAAAGTAGAGTCCTAACATTTAGCTTCTGACCCCCCTACCCCCGTTTCAAATAAAAACCACAACTAAGAAGGCCAAAGCAAACAAAGAAAAAAAAAATCTTCCCAAACCCCAATTACAACTGTCCATTTTAATGCAGAAAGAAAATCAATCCGGGTCATCTATTTCTGAACACTAGCTTATTCCTTCCCATAAATGCTAGCTTATCACAAATACTGTGCCCTTGAACTTCATCTGTCAAAACCAGTGTGCAGTTTTCAAATAATGCTTCCCTACAGCATCAGTAGTACTCCTCTAGGGAAAGGGAAACAAAAAGATTTTTGTGTAAACAAAGGGAAACAGGCAATGTAAAAGCTAAAATAATGGTCATATGGAAGAATGGTATATTAAAGTCATGAGGTTTCTTAAAATAATCCTGCTAAAATTGTAGTTTCAAAAGGATGTTTTACTTCTGAAATTATTTAATCTTAGCCATTTCTGTCCAACATAGTTGCTATGTCAAAATAAGTCTATTTTATTTTTCTTACTTTGGAAGGAAAGAATGAGATAACCTCGTATATATTCCATAGAAGAGAACAAAGAAATAAAGAACCTTTATACATGCGTGCAAATAAAATGTTTAAAAAATCATGCAAAGGAAAGCATAACTAAAGTTTATGCATTTTTACTTTACAAAGTCAGTACTTCATATTGGGCTTCAGTTTGATACATCCTTACCAGATTTATTTTACACTGCACTACAATTCCATATGCTAACAAGGCACTTTCAGCGATAAATATCTTGCGTCAATGTATTAATTACAATCCCCATGCTTCTGGTAGTCAATCCTCTCAGTGGCACGCTATGCCTTTACCATTTGGCAACTTTCCAGCATTTTTTCTTTTTCCAAATAACCCAAACAGCTTAACTCTGCTAAGCAGAGATAACATGCAATTCCCAACAGGAGTGCTAGAGGTTGCTTACAGAATGATCAGTTTGCTACTGAGCAGCACAGTTTAAGTGGTTATCATGACACACAAGAATCCTAACGTAAATATACAACAACTTACCTACGACAGAATTTCAGAGGACCAAAAAGCTCTGCTCAAATACACAGATCAACGTTATCCACACATTAGTTCCAATTCCAGATTTGAAATTTGACAAGTGGTAGCCTGATACATTTGCTACTTCAGGAAAACAAAGCTCCCCAGTACGTCCCTTCGCTCCTAACATTACAATTGCAACACATCTTCATTGGTAAGTCTCATAATCCCTTCCTCTGCTCATACCAATTCCATTTCTTGCTAAGGAAGAAATGGAAATAGTCAACAATTTATATTCTGAATTATTTACCTTGATTTTTTTCAGCTTCTTCTACAGAACCAATATACTTGGTAGCAACTTCAGGGTTATCTATAGAGGGATCTAATGCATAACCTGGAACAAAAAGAAAAACAAAATAATGTCATTTTCTTTTTTTGATGTAAAACTTCTTGTACTCTCTCCCCCTGCGCTCCATGAAATTATTTCCAGTTGGTGCTCAAGTAGCTCAGGATGATAAATACTTTGAAATTTCATTCACTTGACCGGGGTACTGGGGTTACTACAAGTTATTACCACAGAATCGTAGAATGATCTGTGTTGGAAGGGACCTTTAGAGATCACCTAGTCCAGCCCCCCTGCCATGAGGTCGTTGCTACCAGAATGCTTAAATCTGCACAACAGAGAAGAAAATATGTACAACAAGCAACAATTCAGGTAAGACACAAAGAGCGGGTATCACAGGAGCAAAGCCACAGAATCTTTGTGGCCTCCTAAGAGGCCTCTAGCCCAACACCCTGCTCCAAGCAGGGTTGACACTGAATTCAGCCCAGCTTGCTGTAATCTGACACATTACTTTTTGGAATGTCACAACAATGTTCTCGTGTTGTAATGTGGTGTAAGGGAAAGACCTAACTCTAGATTTAATGTTAGTGGAATGTGATTTTAAACAGATACTGCTTTAGTTCAGGGCAAAGGCAGTAAGACCCTCCATCAGGTCTGCTGTGGCAGCCAGGAGGAACACAGATGGGAAAGAGGAATGGAAGCAACTCATGTTTTGGGGGGCTTTGTGCATATTCTGGCTCCCCCAGCAGAAATTATTTCAGCCTCCTCTTGTCAAGGCTGGGAGAGCTTGCTCCCTCAACTTGAAAGCAGTTGTTTTAAGTAGCTTGGAAGGTGCCAGAAGCAGTAGCAATGGCCTTTATTTGTTTAAATAATTAAGTATTCACATCTTCATTTCTTGATTGCAGCTATTGAGTCCCATTAAAAAAAAAAAAGCTGCATTTACTCATAAATAATTTATAAAATGTATCATCATTTTGTAGATATTCAGGATATTCACCATTTTTGGTAGTGAGGTTTCTCATTTTAATATGCATATTCTACAGTTTCTCTCCATTTTTCCTGAAGTGGATACAATGATCTTACAAGAATAAAACAGACAAATAATGTCATCTAATTTCCAAGGAACAGGTGCACTAAACAGTTACTGACCATTACTTTTCTTTTTTTTTTTTTCTTTTTTTTTTTTTTGGGTAAGAGTGCACCCTGGTGGACACATCGCCATTTCTTACTAAACGTTACTCAAGTTGAGAACCCAATGAGAATTTCTCTATCACGAAAAACAACAACGATGAAGATATCAACCCCCTGGTAAAAGTAATCACACACACAAAACCAAAGAAACCTTATAACAAAAATAGGAGAATTAGTTTGTATGCTGGTTCACACAAACCATCATGAAAATCACAAACAGTGGGAGATCACCCAGTCACCCCCAGAGACCAATAGTCTATACAAGCACTTGCAAGAACATGACTTGAGAACCTATCAACACCATCTCAATAGCCAAAGGAGTTAATCCCCAACCATTTCTCGGGAACACTGCTGTCCTAGAAGATTTTTTACTTCCATGGATAACCAAATTGAGCAGACACTGCAATCAGACTTTCACTAATTTAACTGCCTGCTTTTATTAAGGCAGTATTTCAGCGAGCTCTTTTCCAAGCTATATGGCTTCTGTTAACAGCAGAGAGATATTACTTTGGATTTATGTCAAAATCAATACAGTGGTTTTCTTGTCCTCCAACAGTATTGACACAGTCTCTGGGACTCTATTTGCTCAGTACTTGTAAAAGAGGGACAGTATTCGAATGAATAGGGCCCCTGGGCCAAGCACAGCTTCCCGTGGAAGCGGAGGCTTCTTATAGCTGGACTGAATTTGGTCCAGCATCATTGTCATAGAAAAGCTCTGAACAATTTCTACTTTCTAGTGGGTTTGTGAAAGAGAATCTTTTCTTTCTGGCCGAGGCTCCTAAACGCAGCTGCAAAAGACAGCTTGCTTTTATCCTACTCAGCTGGTATGCCACATAAAGTGCCTCGACTCCTACGTCTCCTTCAGTTTTATTTGGGAGGTAGGTATTTCATACTGCATTTTAGCAAGGAACGGTACAATTCCACCTACATCCGTAACTGCAGTGCATTTGAAAATGGTTGGTTAAATAATCACTTTGATGCAGATTCCAGAATGACAGCTACTTCAAACACATTTACACTGCTCCGTGCAATGCTGCACACAGGAACCCAAGGCAGCTTCTGTATGCGAAACAATATTGCTGGACTGATGCTGACCGAAGGGGCCCCTCTGCAGAATCAAAGCAGTGAAGCGTCTGCTATTGTAAGAGGTAACAGCGACTGCAGGCCTTGCATGTAACGTAAAAAACACAGCAGTTTAATTTCCAACTCAGAGTAATTTTAAGCTTTAAAGGATCAGTCTTACTGATGCAGTAATCCTGTTTTACCCAAGTTACTGAATACTCAGTAAAAGGCTTTGAAATTCCTGGGCAGAAGTCTTTATTATTTGGTAAGGCCTTAATACCTTGGGAAGGAGAGGCATCAAAACACTAAATGCTGCATGAGTGAAGCAGTCCACTTCCAGCGTAAGTACTGAGGCTGAACTAGGTATGAAATTATTTTTAAACCACATTAAGAGTGGAATAGTTCAGTTGGAAGGAAACTGCAAAGATCATTGAGTCCAAATACCTGACCACGTTAGGGCTAACGAAATGTTACAGCATACTATTGAGAGCGTTGTCCAAAGCCACCTCTCCAGGAAGCCGGTTCCAGTGTTTGACCACCCTCAGGGTACAGACATTTTTCCCAATGTCCAGTCTGAACCTCCCTGGCACAGCTTTGGGCCAGCCCCACACATCCTGACATCAGTGACCAGGGAGCAGAGGCTAGCATCTCCTCAGGAGGCACCTGCCATCCTCAGGAGGTTGCAGAGAGCAGGGAGGTCCTCTCTGAGCCTCCTCTTCTCCAGACATGGCCAACCCAAGTGTCCTCTGCCTCTCCTCATAGGACATGCCTGCCATGCACATTCGTATTCATGAACAGTGTGTGTGTAACGTGTAAAAAAGATCCATAATGCCCCTTTACACTGAAAGTTTACATATGCACACATAATTAAGGAACGTATATTAGCCTCCCACACCTTTTTAAAAAAAATTATTTTAGATATTTTAGGACTTCCTAGTCTTGTTAGCCATGACTCGAGGACCACAGCCCTGGAAAAATAATGCCAGTTTGGGGTTTGGCCATTTATATCACGATGACTTTGAAGAGACCCTGCCAAGAGAAAGACTTCTCTTGAATAGATAAAATGATGTAAAGAGATTGCCTTACATCAGTGGATTCTAAAAAGGGTGGATTACCTGTGACTGTAGATGCAACACCGGTTACCAACTAAAAAAAGGTCAGACTCACAGACTCATTGTGAATGGTTTTCCATCAAACTGGGAGAGGATCTCATCAAAGATTACAGACTGACCTGCCCAGGCCATTTTATTCAGTATTTTTATGGATTATGCCATCAAAGAATCGTACACCTGTACAACTAGCAGCTGGCAACAAAACCAGGTGTGAAATACTTCACTTCAGGGGAATAAATGAATAAATGGTTAGATACAGGGAAACGATACGGACCGTGCAAGGGTAGTGGTGGTTTTACACTCAACAAGTCAATCTGACACTTGAGGAAAAAAAGTAATCTGCAATTTGTTGAAAAAATATGTAAAACATGGAACGGAGCTGTTAAGACCTAGTCTAGAATAGCATATCCAGTTTTAGGCAAGGTATTTTAAAGAAAAAATTGGATAAAAATTCAGAGTAATGAGAACAATAAAATGCTGGGGGCTGGAGGAAGGCCTAGAAGAGAAAAATGGAGAGCCGCTAGGCCAGTTTAAGACTTGATGTTTCTTTTTGCGTATGATATGCCTGAACTACAGTGGTTTGAATCCCAGACAAAGGATAAAAGACAGTAGCAGCTATATGACTGCTTCTAAGTGTTGGTATCAAAGATGTTCTTGATAAAGAAGCTGAGGTCTGCTTGATCTATCAGAGATCTGAGGTTTGCATTCAGAATGCTCTTCCTGTTCTCCGTGAACTGAGGGACTGTACAAAAGTGACTGGATTCAGGTTACAGTATTTTTGAATTTGTGTAAAATATGTGCAGGAAGGGCAGATGGTTCTCAAGAGGTTGTTCACTGGCATTAAAGATCTGCAGCTTCTCTTTGCAATCTAAAACATCTCCAGTGCTTGTGTCAACACCACCTCTCCAAGTACCTGGAAGGAAGGGGACCTTAGTAGGATGAGTAGGTTTTATCTAGATTTAAAAGATTGGTACTGAAAAAGTTCCAAGAGACCTTTTTGCTTAAACAGTTGGGGAAAGACAATAGTTAAGGAAAAATAAGTGATCTGGAAGAACACACATACTTAAAAAAACATACATATCCTCAAGCAAAAGGTAGCACAGAAATTTGAAAACAGAGATAAGGACAGCAATAAGCACGGACTCCTATTTAAACTGAGGGCCTGAGCATGCATACAAAATAGCAGAAGCTAAAAATCATAGAATCATTTAGGCTGGAAAAGACCTCTAAGAGTCCAACCGTTAATGTAGCACTGCCAAGCCTACCACTAAACCATGTCCTTAAGCGCCACATCTACATGTCTTTTGAAGACCTCCAGGGATGGTGACTCAACCACTTCCCTGGGCAGCCTGTTCCAATGCCTCACAAAGCTTTCAATGAAGAAATCCAACCTCCCCTGGTGCAACTTGAGGCCATTTCCTCTTGTCCTACACACGCAGTGAAGTAATACATCGTGAAATTTGACCATCTTGTTTTAAATTCAGAAGCTAACAAAATTGGTAGGACAATACTGCTGTAATTAGACAGAAAGCAGTCTTTGCCATGTAAAAATAAGATGGTCATAGCATGTTTTTTCCCCACTGGTGTATGTTAAAGAAAGCTTAAAACCAAATCAGATTAGCAATTTAATAGTGTTAACAAGCAGTAGAGAATCCTTTGGATTGAAATTTCAGGTTTAAGTAGTGGCAATGTAAAGTTACCAGGACTCCATTACTGACTGCTCAGCCAGGAGAGGCAAAAACCATGAGATGGTAACAGAGGTGCTAGGAAAAGTAGCATAGTCATAATGAGATACTTGAGCCACCTCCTTGGAGCAGACTGTGCAAATGTCACGTTGAGATAGGCTGAAAACAGCATTTTTATAAAATGTACCTATTCCATGAAGCAGTCATGTGAGAAATTCACAAGGAAAAAAAGCCAACTGAGCAGTGCAGGAACCTTGGTTTTAAGACATTTTTCTAAGGATACACATTTTATCTGTGACCATAACATGGAATAAATTAACATTCTTGAGGAAGCAAAGACAGCCATAAAGAGATTTACTACAGTGATCTTAATCTCAAACCAGGAAGGTTATACAAAACAGAAAAGATTTTTAAAAGGAACAGAAAGCACCAAACAGTATAGCCTTTTCTGAACACAGGGATATTTCAAAGACAGCATGTTGGAGAAAAAAACTTACGCCTGCCAGCTATTAAAAGACATAAAAGAGACCAGAAGGAAGTGAACACAGCAAACATTATGTAAAGAGAAACAATTAGAAATGAGAAAATATCCTTCAACGAGCCAAAGTTGCATCCAAATGTGTAAAATACAAAGAACCAACCTCTAGCAGAATAGAAGTAAAAACTACAGTAAAGTAGCGTCTCCCACACCTAAGTGAGAAACAAATCACATAAGGCATAAAAACCTAACACATCACACTTTGTCAAAAACTGCAGGAGCAGAAAGCACATCAGACAGCGTGTAGACCAACAGATGATCAAGGAATGAAAAAAAAAGAGTATTACAAGAAAAAAGGGAGGCTTTTTTTTTTTTTTTTTTTTTTTTTTTTTAAATACATGATCATTATAGAGGAGCTGGGGGATGCTCTTGTGCTAGAACCTTTCTTTATGGGCAACATGATGAAGCATCTACCTCAAAGCGGCATATCAGGATACTACAGAGCCAGATGAGCGGTAACAAATCATCAGGAGCAGATGGTGTTCACCCAAGTGATCTAAAGCCAAATCACAGTATAAAATCTCTCATCCAATATTGACTCTATATGACAAAGGGAACGTTATCAAATACAAAATCTATTTTTAAAAGATGGTTTAGAGAGGATCTGGGAAACTACAAGTCAATCAATCAGATGTTTGTATGGGTAGAAGTTTCAAGCAGTAAAAACTAAAATAAAGAAAATGAGTAGGCACTTGGGTGTTAAATACCGCAGCAGAACAGAACACACAGGTTTCTGTACAGATAAAGTAGGGTGACGAAAACTCCAGAGAATTTATGAGGTGACAATCATGAGAGTGAAAGAAAATTGGTTGATGTTGGATACCTTTATGAAACACAGTTAGATTGATTACAGGGTACCTCAAGGACATTTTCAGAAAACCCACATCTTTGCAAGGTGAATTGATTTCAAAAATATTAAAACAGGAATAAATGGTTGGTTTCCACAGTGCAGGAAAGTCACTGGCAGATCCATGCTCAGGCCCATGCTGTTCAACATAGTGATAAACAATCTGGGTAAAGGGAACAAATTGCTCGTATGAAGTTACTCAAAGTTGTAATGAAAAATCCAATGTTACTTCTTAGAAACTGAAGGGAAAAAAACAACTCCCACTTTTTTAAGCCACAGAACAAATCCATGGTGAGATTACATGTATAATGCTGTATACTATACAGCCTTGCTCTTCATCTCAGTACTGATACAGTGGAACTAACACAGAAAAACAAGAGGAACAAGCACGGCCATAAGCATGGAAAAGCTGCAGCAGACAAACAAGAAGACTAACAAAGATCTCTGATGGAAAAAAAGCTGACTGAAACAAAGCTATGGCTGAGATCTCTAACATAAAGAGTGATAACAAAATGGTGAGTAAAAAAATGACTGATTTGTTTTCCAACACGAGAGATCAGGAGATATCAAGTTAAAATGGAAGGCTGTTAAATTCCACAGGTGCAATCCAAACAGAACTCCTTCCTCAGCCAAGGTGCTGGTGAGCTGCAGGCCTGCCTGCAGCAGGTTACCATGTATACAGAACCCACGTACATATATACCTGTTCAAGAAGCAAATGGATAAACTTGTAAAAAAATCAAAGCCAAAACAAATTCACTGAAAATCAATAAATAGAGACATTGGCCCAGCTGAGAGACGGCATATTAGAAAAATATTCAGCCATGTTACTATTTGTTTGCCTATTTCTCCTGCTCCTCGTTAGGTATCTGCTGCTGCCCTCTTGTCTAAGAGGACTGGGGAACATTCCAGCCCTTTTTCAACTACAGCACAGATGTTCTGATCTAGCCAAGCATCAGGAAGAAAAAGTACTTTGACAGGAAATATTTACTGCAAGAGAAGCACATGGCAAAGACCATGCCAAAAGATAGTTTGGTTTTGTTTGTAGTTAATATATAGGTTTCCTTACTGAATACATATTAACTTTCAAGATGACACATAAAACTACCATTAAAAAAAAAAAAAAGAAAAAAGAAAAATCCCTACCTTAAAATAATGACAAAAAAAGTTAAGAACAAATTCCCATACGAAGGTGCAGAGACTGCAGCATTGACCTGTTTTGGATATGTGATCTAATTTACCAACATTTGTCTTGTACCACACTTGTCCTTCATTTAGTCACAGGTTATCTACATGCGAGCCACTGCAGATTTGAGACCTCCTGCCTTCACACAGTGCTGTCAAGCAGCCTAGAAAGGGCCAGAGCTCTCAAGATCTGCAGCTTTCAACTAACAAGTTTACTTTCTGTTCTTCCAATATACAAAGGCTTTGTCATTAGAAACACACAAGAATCAGATTTATGCCTAGCAATTATACTTGTGGTTTTATACTTGCTGCTCTTTTTCAAGAAGATATTCATGACCTCCGTCCAAATGGAAAAGAGAATATTGATATTTTAAATAGACAACCTTTTGACATCTTAAACAAGCGCTGTTGTTAAACAACTCACAATAGACCTTCTAGTGCTCATTTACTGCACCTTCTAGCTTGTACTTGAGCTTCTCAGTGCCAGCTCTTGCAGTTTACACTGCCTATCTCAGCCTTTTTGTAGCTCTGTTTTTGCTGTACCCAGATCATTATCTACTGAACATTTCTAGAAAGCTGAACATGATAGTTGCACAGTTGCCAGTGTTATCAGTCTTAAAATATATTTTTATACTCTCTTGTAGTAAAGCTTTTAGGGTAGTTGCTATGTACTGATAATATAAATCAACAGCAGGAGGAGACTTACTAGTTCTGTCCTCCCCCAGTCTAAATTTTACCAAAAAAAAATCCAAAAAACTAAACACTATATGCCCACAGACACTTTTTTCCAATATGTATTTAACACAGTTACAAAATGCACAATCCACACAGCACAACATATAATTTCAGTGACCAAAACCCAAACTGCCTATTCAGGCTCCTACCTGCACTACCTGTCAATTCTAACATCAAAACTGCAGTCCAGTAACTTAAATTTATGCTACACAATCAGACATCAATTTCTTAATATCTGCAATTTACTTAGGTTCTACATTCTAACATTCTACATTCACGAAACTTTAGTTAGAATCACGTGAAGTAACCTATTTGCATAAAAGATCTTCAGTTATTCATTATATTAAGAGCGTGAAATTTTGATTTGTGTTTTCTACACCGATGCAGCTAATGGAAGAATTAATTAAAAACAATTTGGTAGGTCACACACTTGATTACAGTTTCAGAATGAGATTACCCAAATAAATACTATGATCTACAGCTCTATGGATTCTCATTCAAAGACTTTTTCCCATACAGATTCCACTGTTAAGGACTTACCGTAGGTTACAAATGTTCTTCTTTGTTGCTCAAACATGAAATCATTGATGTGAGCTGGTTCTGCATATCCAGAAAGCATATTTCTAGGTGCAGCCATCTGCTGAGTCCTAAATGGGTTTTCTGGTCCAAACTACATTAAAAATGTTAAAAGAAGGCATATCAGAATTACTCGTTTCTTACTTACATGCATGTACTTTTGGAAAAAAAAAAAAAAAACAACAAAACAAACAAAATCAGGAAAAGAATGGTTTGTCTTTCAAAAATGCTAACACAAAGTCACTTCAGCTTTCTGTTTCTCTCCTACTACTGAATAAGCATCTTAGTCTGTTATTTTACACAGTGATCACTAAGAGAGTTGCTTTGAACAGCTCATTTCATGATTGAACTTTCTAGGCTGTATTACTGGTACAGAAGACAAATCAATATCAACAGTTTGACAAAAAAGACGTCTATTCAGTATGTGATCAGTACAAGCATGTTCAGAAGACAAAATCACAGTGTATTGTCCCTTAGAAGTGCGAGATACCAAATCGTATAAAACTCTTGTAGTTAATATGGAAATTACACTGCCAACACCACTTTCATGCATCTAAAAAGCAACTAGGGACTTGCTGTATTATTCCAGAAGAAACACTTAGGAAACCCTGCCTTGCTTTTCTTTTTGCAAGATGACAAATGCCGAAGGCTTCCTGAACGTACCACGGACATCGAGAAGTATTTGAACAGTGAATGAAAACACATACAATACACAAAGTAGTATCAGTAAAACCACTTTATGTATTTCCCAAAACATTTTCTAAACATAAGGTACAGATTGATGTAGGGCCATCTTCTTATGAATAATTCAAGGAACTGATCAGCTTTTATCTACCTGGAATGCCAACCCCTGATCTCACAACATAAAATCTGTGCAAATAAGTTAAATAGTGAAAAAACGTAAATGCTTGAACAGCTATTTTTATCTTTCAGATAGCCTGTCAGCTGTAAAATAGAAAGTGGCTCACATTGCACCATCCAGTCCAATTTGAGCCTCACATGATTTTTTACTATACACATTAGAATAGCTTAAGATAAAAAAACAACACTGATGTGAATAGTTATACTGAAAGTGCTTGGATTTTAATTAAAAACAATACATCTACAAGACTTCCAACAATTTATTTTGCTAAGTAGCTTGATGAGTAAATAGGAAAAGATGCAAAAAAAGTAAGAGACCACTTTAAAACTGTTTGTTTTACTTATAATGCTATTTTCCAAGCCTCATTTTTAATTTTCTTGGCTCCAATTCTGATCACCGCTGTAAGATTATTCTCAGAAGTTTTATGCAGAATATTAAAATTCAAGTATTAAAAGTACCACCTACATACCTGTATATAATCTTTTTTTCAGTTTGACCAAATTAGATTCTTAAGTATAGCAAGCATCTATATGCTTGTGAGGAGTGTCTTATTTGACTTCTAGGTGAGTTTTACAGAACCTATGCCCTCTAAGCCAAGTAGGTTTCTGCTGTAAATATCAATACTGTTTCTTACCTCAGGTGCAAACATGGTATCGTAAGTGGGATTGTACTGAACTTCCTTGACAGCAGGATCGAGGTGGACTCCTGTTTCCACATCTTCCTGAAATAAAACAGACAGATTAAAACACCCTTTCCACATCCAGACTTTTAAATATATGACATTAGTCCATTTTAGACCAAATCAATGCTGGATTTCAGGATGACACTTTTAGCACAATGAAAAGAGAAAAGCACTTTGGCCAAAGTTCCCACTTAAAAAAAAAAAAAGCAAAAATAATGGTTTAAAGAAGAAATTCAGTCTAAACTGCATGTGGTATTTTGCACATGTATTATTATTAGAAGATTTCATGTACACACTCTAAAAACAGTACCAAGATTAGAAGAAATGTTTTTTTTTCCTCCACAAGATGTTTGAAAAGCAGATCTACAGGAGAGTCAACTAAAATGGTCATCAATTCAATACTGAAGAGTGAAAGCTAAATTTCTACAAAAGGTAGAGGGCAGAAGTCACAAGTAACTACTTTGAAAGAGAGTTGGAAACAGAAGACATCTGAGCAAACATACGTATAACGATGAGCTTCAGAGAATCCAGTGACCCCTCACCTCCAAGTTTTTACCAAAAGGCATGAATGTAATTCAGCTTGTTTTAAAGCACGTTCCCAAGCTTGTCGTGACAAAAATTTAACTTGATAGATGAAGGAACAAGAAAGAGGAGCTGAAAATAAAGCATAACTTCTCAAACAACTCAAAGGGAAAACCTCAGAAGGGCACATGCAGCCAAAGTGGAAGACAGACAAGACGGGAAAGAAAAACTCTAATGAGGTGGCAGCGCTCCAAAAGAGCTGGTTTCGAGGAGGTCTACAAAGGTTCATTTACTTTGTGCCTAAACTGATGTTCCACAAAGTGGAAGCTCAGTTCCACAAAGGAGAACGTTATTTTGATGTACTTCTACCAGCATTGCTTCCTGCAGCTTTATTTGAGAATGACGACATCTGAAAGGGATTTATAACGTGTTTGTATATTGATGACATTCCTAACAATCATACTGAAAGGTGTCCGGCATCAATATTTAATCAGTGCTCATCTACAACGGGATCCCAAAGGCATCTGCAACTCACAGAAGGAAGTGGAACGGCAGCAGCTCAAATGTTAGCAGTATCTTGTGTATCAGGGAATTACCTGGAACCAACTCAGCGTTCCCATGTATTACAGCATCTTGAAAGAGCAAAGTGACACGGTCCGTAATCATCACCTGATTACAGTTGGTTAAAATTGCTCCAAAAATGTGTTTATTTTTTTAAAAAAACAACCCCACCAATTGTTTTTTGTACTAAGACTACTGTCTTAGCAGAGTTTTAAGTTCAACTAGAGAGCTTTATACTCAGGGTGTATCAATTATTTTAGCAGGCAGCCCAACCATTGCCTGGCTCCTGCCAATCCTCCGACTGCCCTCATTTCTCTCCTCACGCCACCCTTCCGACTCACTGGGCTTGGAGGGCAGCGGCTGCTGGTGCAGGCACAGCCCTGACCTTCGTACACCATGAACTCCCCCGCAAGGAGCACAGCAGGCCTGATCCAGTCATTCAGCAACAAGATAGACACCACCCCATCCCCAGCTAGACAGGAGCACATCAAAACCATTTCCCCACCTCTGTGACCTATGCATTTGTGTTTTCTTGCACATATCCACAACCTGAGGACGTTTTCCATAGGTAACTTTTTCAAGTTACAACACACGGCTTGCTCTGCCAGCTAGATGTCACATCTTATCCATCAACCTTATCGCTGAAGAAATACAAATTCATATTGTTGGTAATATGGCAAAATCTATCTGACTCTCAGTGATATTTAAATAGTCACTAGTTCACTTGAAATTAAGGCAGTTTTTTTTCCCTGCTCTTTATATGGAGAAAGTCAGGGAGATCTATTTTTGCAGAATTACCAGGAATTGTTCAGTTCTTCCTCCTCTTTTCTCCCTGTTAACTCCTATTATACGCCATTTGGTAATTGAGAAAAGAAACAGATTGTGCCATGAAGGCTGACCCTCTGCTGGAGGACTGCAGCAGTTCTGGTTCTCCTCCGCTGCTGGTGGAACAGCGCGGAGCCATTTGGAAGCCAGGCGATAGGTTTGCTCCGGGCCCATCACGGGCATATTCCTTCTATGCGAAAACCACCGAGCCTTGAAATGGAAGCATGTGTTAGATTTATCAGAGCTACACTCCAAGACCTCCAGCCTTATTCACGCTTTCCTCCTCCTGAGCATCAAACGACGATCTGCTAATGCGCTGCTGAAGCACATCGCTTAATTTCAAGTGAAATGGAAGAGTGAAAAGGTATCAGCAGATCATTTCAGCAGCACTCATCCTTCTGAGACGGAGGAAGGGAGAAAAGCAAACACCCAGGCTGCCCGACTACCGCTGTCCCTTATGCTGGCACCAGGCAGCAGACTGTCACCGCAGGCACTCCAGGTGCATTTGCCATCGCTGCCGTGAACAGGGGGGAGATTACAGGATCAGCAGCCAGGCCGGCTGCGACAGAGATAAGGTAATCTAAGGGACCACTTCCCTCTGCTGTGCTGTAGGGTTTTTCCCCCCTCTGGTCTCACAGGACATATCTCGATTCATTTAAAAGCTTAAGATGAGCAATTCATCGTGCAGCTTATGCCTTAAGTGTAACTCAAGTGGCTCTGTGGGGTGGAAGGCTATCAGTAGCTACCTGAAAGACAAAGGATCTGAGATTTTAGCGATGGGCTGAGTATTACTTTAGGTGACTTCCTGCTCAGAAATCATAAAAATGGGGTCAGAAAGTTGTCAATTTAAACAGACGCAGTGTTCCTTTGGAGAAAGCGAGAAGTTCAGCTGTAGGACTGGCAGAGGCAGCTTGTATTTGCCACAGCTTGGAGATGGTACAAGTAAGGGCTTTATGGCATGTTCCAGTATTATTAAAGGTGCTACAGCCCACTTAGCCTGCAAAAGAAGAATTAAGGTTTTAGGAAGTAATGTTTTATTGAACATGGCTTTCTTGAATGACATAACGCAATGGAACTGCAAACTTCAGCTCTCCATGTTATCTGTCTGCTTTCCTCAGCACTGGTAACAACAGCTCAGCTGTGTACAGTGGCAACATAGGGCAACACATACAAGCTACTGAAAAGGGTCCCAAAGAGAAAAATCAAGAACGATCCAAGGTCTAAGGAAATATGACCCGTGAAGAAAAAAAATTGAACAATTTAATTTAATCTAAAAGATTAAGATTATATAAACAGAAACAAGGACTGGAAAGCACTGAAATTGCGCTTTGTTAATCCACTGAGGTTTGGTAAATGCAGGATAAACATGTGTCTGTCCACAATGACAGAGGTATCACCCTTGATGCAAGGAGAAAAAGATGACATTTTATCAGCGAAGCACTTGGGGTATTTGTTCTCTCTCTCCCTCTCCAATAACGTGATCATCTGCTTACTTGGAATATCAGGTTGATATATAGTTCAGATGATATTTGGTTAGGTATATACAAAATTCTTCCATTCTTAAATGCTCTCCTTTTACCTCCTCTCTGTTGTGCTTCATCCTGTATCACATGCTGTCACAGAGGAAGGGCACCCGGGGCTGTACCTTGGTGAACTAGTGTTTCCCAAGGAATCCACCTCAAGGCACAAAGAAGCCAAGCATAGACAAGTGCTTCACTGCAACTCCCCAGAGATCGCAGGTCTGGCTGCTGCCAAGGTGTCCTCCTTCAGCCCTGCCATAAAGTCCCTCTGGCCAGTTAAAAGTCAGCAAAGGCAAGAGCACGGGAAACAAAGGGGACTTTAAACTATTAATACAGTAAACTAGATTAGCTTTCCTTTTTATGGATTCTTCACATGCACCAATCCTTTTCTTCTTTGGAAGAAACCCTACCTGAATGCCATAAAACAAAAACATTACAATTTATGAAAAGCACTTGATTTGTAGAATGCAAGACAGTTCAATAAGAATAGAAATATTTTCTTTTTTTCCTGGAAAAAGCCTGCTGGAGGTTTTCTTTGATATCTTGGAAAGACAAGACAAAAACATCCTTGACTTAAACACAGGTCAAATCCCTGAAACACACATTAAAGAAAAATCCTAAACAAAAGCAACAAGCTCCAGTATGGGTGCAGCTAATTTTGTTCCTTCATAAGAGGATAATAATGTTGCCTACATTAGTGCAACTCTCAATCCTTTTAATCCACAATATTTTTTAAGTTTCAGCCAAACTCTGCAACACCCATGTGCTAGCATGTGGCTGCCTTCAAGTTTAATGAGAGTTGTCGATGTACTTAGAAACAGAATTTGACACTTGAAATTTCAACTGTTTCTCCAAAAGTGAGGTTTAATGGCACAAAGCAAAGCTCATGGCTTTTCAGTTTCACATCATGCAAGCAAGGAGTTGCAAGATATCTATATGTTTTGTGTTTTTTTTTTTTTCCTGGACATTTTAGATAATAAACTTACAATGTTCCCAAGTAAATTCATGGCTAATTAGCCAAATAGCTAAAGCATACATCTGGCTTTGCATAAGATTTAATTAGTTTTAATTATCCGTTAAAAAAATGCACTAAATTAAGACCGCATCCCACGAGCTGTGAAGGCTTAAGCCATTTGTCACTTACCCATTCTTGCATAAATCGCTTGGGCTGTCAAACAAGCAATATTCTCTTATTCTATAGATTTTTCAGATTTATTACCAAGAAATGAGTGGCCTTTACAGCGAGGTACCAGCAGTAACATTTGATTCTTACCAGCTTTTAGTCATTCTATCTATTCGAGTACTCTAAAAGTAAATGTCCATCCCACTGACTTCTAATGGTGGTGAGGCACTGGCACAGGCTGCCCAGAGAAGCTGTGGATGCCCCATCGCTGGAGGTGCTCAAGGCCAGGCTGGATGGGGCTTTGGGCAACCTGGTCTGGTGGGAGGTGTCCCTGCCCATGGCAGGGGGTTGGAATTAGTTGGTCTTTAAGGTCCCTTCCAACCCAAACCATTCTGTGATTCTATGAAAAAAATAAAAATAAACAGACAAGAAAAGTATATGTTTAATGTTTTTGTTTAACTAGGCTAAAAATCCATCATCGTGCATGATGACAAGTTCTAAATATCTGTATAAGATATTTTGTGTCAACAGAAAGCAGAAAAGAAATCAAATTAAAAAGAAGCCAAGACATTCTTAACAAGTCATCCCAGAAGTCACCAATGCTCATTATTGCTTCTTAATGGTCTCACAATGACTTTGTACCTTTCTTCTCCACAGATGAGCAGGAATTAGATTTTAAAGAACATTAAGAAATGCAACTGAAGTCTATTTCTATTCCCTGAAGTAATATTTATCTGGACACGTACACACTGCCAAAGGTAAACTAGTTCCAACAGAAAAAAATAAACCTGAGACTTCCAGCCCCTTCCCACATTAAATACACAATTTCCAGTTCCTGTACTAGCCCAGTCCAGTTGATTATCCTCTCCTCAAAAACAGTGAATGAGACACTGTAGATGAATAAGGGACCATCTGCTCCCATCCAAGTCTCAACCAGAACAGAATAAATATTCTTTCCCAGAGCAACAGTTGTAGCTGCAACATTTTGTGTGAATCTGGTTTCTTCACAGTATGTTCAATTTCCTAAATTTCCTTCAGCATTTTTAATTCACTGAGTTTAATTCACAGGTTTGTGAGCAACCTTAAGGTGATTTTTTGTACCAGTAGAAGCTGTATGAAAAAATTATAATTGCTTTTGGCAAAGTCTAGCAAAACATAACTTAGAAATTAAAATAAGGGACTTAAGAGTGAAAAAAGGGAACTGCTATAGGTCTTGAATCGCAAACTGAACTCTACATTCAAATTAAAGCCAGTGTTACTGAGACACTGAACAAACATTCACAACACACTGGTGTTATGGACAAAGGAAATGAGCCTCTGTATTTGACTGTTTCACATGACATTCTTAATTTACCACTATCCATAGAAAAAACAACACAGACACCTTTCTCAGCCAGTTTCTGGATACCTAACAGCAAAGGGGTTCTAGATCACCAGTCTACCATCAGTTAAACATATTTTGTGTTTTCCCTCCCTGTGTTAACTGTAACACTTTAAAGAAGCCCAGTTCACAGAACTAGTTGCTTTAAAAGCGTAAGAGACGAAGAGCCTGCTCAGACCAACACTACAGATGGATGGATGCCATGCTGGGGATGTGGTCTCAGTGGCTGATTCTTTCCTAGTGCCTCAAGTTCACAGTGCTGACACAAAGCAGACAGAGGTCCACAGCCCACCAGAGCCAATATAATTGTCTGGGAGCTCCCCATCCTTACAGAGCAGAAAGCCCTTCAACCTTCTTTCAGGTGGGCTCTTTCTCCTTAAAGAAGGCATCACAAAAAGGCTGTGCCTACTTCTGATCCTAACTGCCTTACATCTCACTGTGAAGGTACCTAAGTGAAACATCCATAAAAAACACTCCAAAAAATGCGCCCAGATGGTGCCTGCTTCGCCAGCGCAGTCACCATGGAGTCAGAAGGCAGAGCTTGGCTTTGTGAAGATCTGCCTCTGCCACAAGCGGAGCAACCTGCCCTATCTCAGATATGAAATGAGAACAGAGCCTGCCTTCATGCAGAAAACGCAATTACCAGTGGGAAGCTGACACGAGATGAACTTATGTCAACAGGCCAATGAACTAACACATGCTTTTGCAGAAGTCACAGGACTTCTGTCACACTCTTCTCTGAAGAAGGCCCCTCGTGCCGCGTTCGGCCAAGCAGAAGTGCTGAGCTCCATGCCGTCCCCTCGGGTCCTGTCGCTGTCCCCAGAGAGCAGAGCTCAGCGCCTGCCCCTCCGCTCCCCTCGTGAGGGAGCTGCAGGCCGCCATGAGGCCTCCCCTCGGCCTGCTCTGCTCTGGGATGAGCACATCAAGGGACCTCAGCCTCCCTTGACACATCTTGCCCTCCAGACCCTTCACAATCTTTGTAGCCCTCCTTTGGACACTGTCTCACAGTTTCATGTCCTTCTTACGCTGTGGTGCTCAACTAAAAAAAAAAAAAAACAAAACAAAAAACTACCCATAAATGCTGTGGGTGAACGAGCTAAGAATTATGCCCTGCTAATAAGGAGAGCGAGGAACCTATCCCTCTTTAAAGTACATTCAAATCTAAAGTTTGTGCAGGTTAGGATAAAACTCTTCACCAGCAACAGGTACAACGCTTACAATCAGTGCACAGAACACCAGATACATACGAATTACATTCTCAATTTCCAGAAATGCACTTGTGTGTGGCTGTCATTCATATTATACGACTAACCTGCCCAGCATCCCCTCGTACCACCATCTTTTCTTATGCATTTCTGGTCCCTTGTGCCTGACACCTCCCTGCACTTAAGAGTACTTGATCCTCATTCATGTCAGAACAGCACTTGCACAAGTGATACTAATGAACCATAACTCTGCTTTTCTCCTCACTCAACTTGTTTTTTCTAAAATTGTACTTACATAATGATTGCGATTTGATCATGTCTTTTATATGTGTTCAATAAGGGCTTTCTAATCCTAAAGAATTAGAACAAATTCCTGAGGGGGTGACTGGCAAGCTTTCCCTGCTGGTTGGTGGGCTGCTATCATTTTTGGACACAGAAGGTATTGAAAGTGTGCTGTCTACGAGACTGATACTTTTATGTTTTGGTTAGCAGCATGCTTGTGGCAGAGACAGTCCTAGATGAGCCGGTGGATACCCCCTTCAGGGCACAGCTTGGGGAACAGCTCTGAATGGCACCTGCTGCTGACACCTCACTCCTTCCAGCTGCCTGGTCCCAGTTTGGCACTGGGCATTTCACAGGGCTGGCACAGCCCTTGTGCAGCTCAGAGGGGCTGATCCAAGGAAAGTAACTCCAGCAGCACTTTGTTTTTCAATCCAGATCAGCTCCCTGATGTCACCCACAAAGGAACTTCACAAGTGTTCGTGCTGGTGTGACAAAGGAAAGACCTGTTGCCACAGCCTCATAGGGGCAGAGAGCACAACCAGGGCTAATTACCATTACTATAATTCATATTCAAAAGATATTAAAGGTGTTAATTAGCTTTTATTCAAAGCCTGCGCAAGGCAGTCTGTCAGGGGCTGCAAGCCGAGAAAATATTTGCAGAGTTCAAGAAGCGTGGTGGTGCTTGTGTACTGCGAGCACACGATGTAACGTGCATATGTGTTCAGTAGTGACAGCACACGAACTAGCTAACGACAACACGGGGAGATTCCCTGCTCCCTCTTTGCCGGAGCTCAGCGACCCCGAGCCCTCACAGCGGCACGGAGCGGGCACAGAGCAGCGCGCGGCCGGCACCGCTTCACCTCAGCGCCCCGAGCCCCCAGGGGCCGCGGTGGGCGCCACGACCCGAGCGGAGCCGAACGGGGCCGAGCCCAGCCGAACGCACCCGAACGGACCCGAATGTGGCCTAGCCCAGCCGAGCGGACCCGAGCGGACCCGAATGTGGCCGAGCCCAGCCGAGAGGAGCCAAGCGGACCCGAACAGACCCGAGCGGAGCCGAACCAACCGGTCCCCCCGGGGTCCAGGCTCCCCCGTACCTTCACGGCCACTTCCGGGGCCGAGTCGACGGGCAGCGCCGGGGGCGCGGCGGGCGGCGGGCGGAGGTGCAGCACGGCGTCGCGGCTGGCCAGCACGGCGGCGGGCCGGGGGCCGGCCCCGGGCTCGGGCTCGGGCTCCGAGTCGGGCTCCGAGTCGGAGCCGCCGTAGGAGACGAGCGCGGCGATAGCCGCCGACATCTTGGCGCGGGGGGCGACGGGACGGGCAGGTCCTGGCAGCGCCAAGGCTCCCGCCGTGGGGCTCTCCCGGAGGGGTGAGCGGGATGGGGCTGCGCGGCTTGAGGTAGTTGATTAAAACCTAAAATGCGTTTTAAAGAATAAAATGTGGAGTCTTATGGGTTCTGCAGGCGTTGGAGGTGGGCTTCATCTCCCTCTGTTGTTGGTGGCGTCTAACCTTCCAGGACTGCCGCGCGGGACTACAAGCCCCAGCATGTAACGCGGCGGCCCTTCCTTTCGATTGGCCGCCAGCGAGCCGGCTTTGTTACGTCACAATGGCGAGCCCCGCCTTTCTCTCTCTGGTGGGAGGGGAGGGGAGGGAAGGGGAGGGGTGAGAGAGGGGGCCGGACCGTACCACCTGCCCCCCGCGCGGGGGTGGGGAGCGGAGAGGAGCGGGGCTGTCCATGCGAACAGCGCCGCCCCCTGCCGGCGGCCCCTCCCCCCCGCCCTCCCGCACACGGTGCCCGCGCCCATTGTGCAGCCTCCGCGCCCCCGCCCCTCGGCGTGCGCTCAGGGCTCCGCGCGCGCGGAATGGCGGCGGCGGCGGCGGCCGTTTGAAGCCAACGGCCGCGGGAGGGGCGCGAGCCGGTGAGTGCCGTTAGTGGGGGGGCGGCGGGCGCTGAGTGGGGGGGGCGACGCCTCGCCTTTGTGTGAGGGCTTCGGGGCCGGGGCGCCCGCAGGCAGCCTTTGTGCCGCCCGGGGCAGCCGGGGGGTGGCTTGTGGGTGGGTGGGAGGCGGCTTTGTTGTGCTCCAGCCGGCGGGGAGCGCCTCAGCCGCGTCGGGGGGTCGTGGGCAGGCGTCCTGGGGGCTGCCCGTGGGGAGATCCTGTCAGCCACGGGGCTGGGGCAGGGGGCTGTGCCCCACCGAGCCCACAGATCAGCCCCCGGTTACAGGAGTCGCCTGCTGGTGCCGGGAGGAGGCAGGTGGCGGCTCGCCGGGTAAAGTTTCCGTTTGCTTAAATCGCGGGGAAGGTGGATTTTTAGCGAGCGTTCAGGTACCCTCTCGGAATGCGAAACCCCGACCTGTCTCCGCTTTAATTCCAGGGAAAATAGTGTAGAAGGACAACGCGCATGGCTCCTCCGAAATCGAGTTTTATCGAAGCAAGCGGTAATTCCTCCTCTTCTATTCCTGTTATAACGTATTTTACGCTTAGCGGCTCGCGAATGAACGTCTGTGGGTTCGGGAAGGGCTCGATCAGCACCAAACAAACCGCGAGCGGCACATACAGCGTGTTAAAAAAGTCCTTTCGCTTGTTACCGAATGCTGTGAGCATCCTGTGTGCCAGCTGCCTTCTAGAAAGCGTTGGGTGAGGATGCTGCCGGCTCTGAACGAAGCCAGCCTGCACCAGTGGGTGGGAGGTGGGTGAATCGGGATACCTGCCTTCTCTTTCGTTCCAGGTTTCCCCCTTCTGTTTCTCCTTGCGGTCGCTTTGCCTCTCTTGCTTCAGTTTCTTCCAAAGGAAGATGAAAACGTCCTGCTTTCTGCAGCGTTCCTGCATGTAAAAGGGGCTCTTTGGCACTTGGTTGTTTCTACCTGTGGTGGTGAATGCTACCAAGTCTTCCTTTTTCCCCTAGGTGAAAGAGAAAGAAGTATTTAAAAATATTTCCTTGAGAAATAGAAAAAATCTTACCCTTTCTTTTTTTTTAAAAAAAATCTGATAGATGAGTGTAAGCCCTAATGGATTCCCCCCCCCCCAGTTTGAAACATTTATAGGCTCATGCTTTTGTGAATCATCCAACATCTATTAAGGTCTTACTGCATGCTGCAGCCTTTCCTTCAGTCAGAACGCTTGTAGCATCTCAATTTCACAAACTTAAAGTTTTCTTAGGCAATTATCTTTGAGACCTCTACCCTTCTGTCAAACTTGATTGAATTCAGCCAGGCGGCTTCCAGGCTCTCTGGAACACATGGGAACCCGTAGCCCTCACCAACGCTTCCTGCATGAGACTCATTTCCTTAAAAAAGCTGGGGTAAAGTTTATTACATCTTAACGTGTCACATTTTTTCCTTCACATCAGTCTTTTCTTCCCTATAGTAGACAACAAAATCTGTTTCTCGGTGCTTTTAATATGTTTCGTCCTACTTTCTTTTCCCTTTACTTGCTTTTTCATAGTGTCTTTTCCATGATGGATGTGTTTTATCTCATACCCTGTGTTTTCTGCTGGCTTTTCTTCCCCACAGAAGATGCTACCTATAATCCTGCTTGTGCGATTTTTTTTCTATATTTTTTTAACACTCTTAAAAATGCTGTCAGCCCACTTGCGTGTACGCTTGCTTCTCATCCACCAAGATGTAGGTCTGCAGTTTGGGGAAAAATAACCAACGACGTGCCAGATACTGACGAGACAGAGGACTGAACTAAAGTATGAGGCTCCATTGTCCAAGGGAAATACAGTTTGAATGAAAACAGTGATTTTTTCCTCTGTTGCTATGCTTTTTGGCTGCTGAGAATTGCCATGATGGAAGTCTTATCGGGTTCCTGTTCTTGCATTCTTACTGGGGCTTTCTGTAACCTCCTGCTGGCACGTCTGAGGTATCTTAATGTACTTCATTTAATTCTACCCCTAGGAAAGCAAAGCACCCTTTATAAGTCATGCTCTGCTTTTTCTGCCACCTTGGAGCCTCTGACTGCTGCAAGGGTGACAATACCTCCATTCCCGTTTTTGTTTTTTTGGACTGTGGCCCGGATTCTCAAAGATACCAAGGCGCCAGATTGCAATAGGAGTTCTGTGTTCCAGTACATCTGTGAATCAGTCTCTTAAGTTTTTGGGGAGGGTTCTCGAGGTCGTCTGACACAGATTACAGGCTATAAATTCCGTGTTTACAAGACTTGGTTTCAAAGAAGAAAAAATGCAGGATAGGACTGGAAAACAGAACAGCTTAGACTGTCATACTTATTTCAAATGACTTTGCAAACAAAAAATTTCCTTGCAGAGCCTCCTCCATAGAGGTTGGAAGCGTGCTGGGTAGTGCTTACACAGCACTGTGTCCTGCATCTTATAACACAAGCTGAACAAAGAATGTCTCCGAGAGGCAGCAAGACATTAATTGTAGGCTTCCAGGAAAATAAACTAATTAGCACCATTAGAAATTCTCATATCTTTAGTATTGGATTTCTTAATCCATTGAAATGTATTTTTTAATGGGTTAAAACACAGAAAATGTCATCAAAAGTGTATACATTTCTAAAAATATTTCTATTGATTTAGGTGCTTGGGGGTGGAAGCTGAATTAAGTCCTAGCTTAGTTATGCTAGGTTGTTGTGTGCTTAAAGTAATTTATTATACCAGAGAACTACAGAATAACAAACATAGCTACATTTTAACTAAATACTTAATAAAGTATTTAGCAGAAATGATGGGTAGTTTTCAATGAGTTTCTATCTGGCCATTGATTGACTTTTTTAATTAGATGCTATGGTTGTGCCATGAATTTTAGTCTTCAGATAGCAGGCTCCGTGCAGAAGTAGGTTGTTAGGAATGCCAAAACTATCTGACACTTAAAACCTATTAGAAAACAGAAAACAGTTCTAAATCCAGGTGGATTTTCTTGGCATCTAATAAAAGGCATTACATTCTGTTAATACACTTCTTAAAGTTAGGGCATTTGTACTGTTCCCTCCCCCCTTTTTTGGTAAGCTGTGTGGTAAGCTGCATTTATTTACTGGGAATATTAATAAAGTCTCTGTTCTCTTTCTGGCTCTTGTTCTCACAGATTTGGAGAACCTCAACATGCTTGGTTGGTACAAGCACATCAATAGATGGTGGAAATCAGTAGGTTTTGAAGTTACCAAAGGGCAGCTTCCAAGAACTATTCTGCAAGCGATTGCTTAAATCTGCAAACTGTTGGGAAATCTGAAAGAAAAATCATTGCGCACACGATTCTCGTCCCTTAAAGCTGCAAATACCTGTAGCTGGGGTGTCAGCAAGGACTGGCAGCAGGCTCAGCAGTGCTAACTGGTATTGCTAACGTAGTCACAGCTGCTGCCGCAGAGACAGGTGTGCCTCACTGACCTACTAGGGGGTTTGTTTGCCATAATGGCATAGCAGATGCTGTTCTAGTTTAGTTTTATTATCGTTCTCATGTCCATGTTATGATTTTAAAGGTGTATGTGAAGGTTCCTCATGCCTGGCTATTAAATAAAGAAGCTGCGAGGTGAAATATTGTCATGAGTCCCAATCTCTGAGAGGAAATAACAGAAATAAATGTTAATTTCTAGAGGCTTCGAGTTGTATCTTAAATTAGGAGCTGTTTAGTATTTGCTGTTGATCATCTGTAGAAGTTGAGTTACAAAGTGGCAATGTATGCTGAGTTTTAACACTGTTTAATCAAATTCAGGAATAGTGGGAAGGTCACTGGAGAAGTCTCAGTAAGCTGGGTGAAAGGACAGCATGCTGACAGGTAAAACTGAATGTTGGTATGTGCAAAACTGTTTTGGAGGCAGAAACGATTCATATTAACAATATTAATGTAAGAAGAAAATCTGGACATCATTGCAGATTGCTGAGTATCCAAGTCCCCAATTTATAGCTGCAATCAGAAGCAGGGAAAAAGCATTGAGAAGGAAGCATCATTCTATACAAATTCCGTAATTCATTTCTACTATTCGAAGTGTGTTATTAACCATCAATTGGTTTTGAAAAAAAATAAAATCACAGGATTGTGGAGAGTTTGATGTGAAGGATATGGCAGAGATTTTCAAGGGATCGAAAAGATCAGAATTATTTATCTCAGGAAATGAAGAGCAGATGAAACAAGTGAGGGGTGGAAAGCTATAAAATAGGTATGAATTTATGCTGTCCAACAGCTGATGTGAAAGAAAAAAAAAAGCTGCATTCAGAAAATGACAATTTATTGAATTCATACCTTTTTATGGGGAGAGGGGAACTGAGAAATTTTCCCTGCTTCCACTCAATGTACAAGCATTTGTCTCCATATAGGTACCTGTCTGTCACCCAATGTTAGACTAATGCTCTTGAATACACAGAACCAGCTTAACATCCTTGCTTTATTTGCTTCAAACCAATAATTTGAACTTTGCTTTTTCCCATCAGAGATGGCTGCTCAAATAAATGAATATTCATTGGAGGAAGGTGTTCTCAGTCTTCTGTATCTGCAATGAATTTTGTCATTTCTGGGCTTTGGAGTCATTGTCTGACTGATGTAATGAAATGTTTTACGCAAAATGAAACAGCTCACATCAGTGGGATAATGAGAGAAATCCTGAAATCAATACGTTGACTGTGGAACTGACTTGTTGCACGGGGATGGGCAGTTTGAACACAAACCACAGATGAAAACTGATGTTTGAAGGGAAACTCTCTTAGGTCAATCCAGCAAGCTCAAAGAACGTTGGAGGCATACGGCAAAGGAGCGCAAAGGTCCTTTTGTGGGGGTATTCTTTCATGTTAACTCTCTTATTTAGCATCAGCACTGCAAAATAGGTGGACAGGTTATTGAAAACGGGAAGAGGGATTGATGCTGGGGTACTCTTACTGGTAGCACTCGTGCTAACTGATGCATTACAGCAGCTTGTCTAGCAGCACCAGGTTGCCACCTCCAAAGTAATGCCTATGGACTAGCCAAAATGTCAACAATATTTCTGCAGTGTGATACTGTTCATGTTTTGAGTGTCCGTAACCTTTTTCATTCATGCCCTTTCATGATGTTGACGTGGGTTCAGCCAGATTGCTGAACCGGACAAGCAGTGTTGCTACTGAAGAGCACAGAACGGTTTTCTGGAAGAGATTCTCGTTATCGCAAGAACAGAACAGCACCCTCTGCAGTCATTCTGGCATAGACCTTTGAGAAATTCCAAGTACTTTTTAGGAAAATGACAAGTAATTTATAATTTGATAATATGTGTGAACTTAAGATACGTAGTTCAAGCAGCTTTTGTAAAAATGGCATGCAGACTCAGCTGTTCAGTAAAAAGGAAATGCTTAACTTGTTAAATCTTGTTCAGCCACTAGCCATTGAATATGCGTGCAGAAATGCTTAGAGAGGTCTTTTATCCTCAGCTGGTTCTGACTTTTTGTTGATATCAAAGGAGAAGGCTGTGACTAACAAAAACAAAACAAAACACAAGCTGAGTTTGCCCAGAGCTTGATCCTGCTTTGATGGGGAGTGGGATGGGGGGTGGTGAAGGATGGACTGGAGGATCTCCAGAAGTCCCTTCAACCCCAAAAGTTCCATGATTATACGATCTTCATAGCAGGTGAAAAAATAACAGAAAAATAACTTCACGAGAAGTAAGAGGTAGCCCAGACTGCTGTACAGATGGTAATGAATGACTCTGGTGTTGCAGCCTGAGCTCAATTCACTCTTGTGAAAATGCATCAAAGATGATACTGCAAGTATTAGGTATTGTTGGATCGTAGGCTAGACTGCAGCAGCAGAATGACATTATCTACAGAATTAGCTGATGTTATTCCATAGTTTTGTACATTCAGGACTGTTTGTTGCTCTCTGGAAACTCCAAACGTGGCTACCCAGTTGAAACAATACTGTCTACGTCTCCAGTCAAGACAATGGAAGGTGTTCTGTGGTTTTAGCTAGCCTGAGTGGACTATTTAAAACAACAACAAAATCTGAGTTTTAAGGGAGTAAGTTTTTTTTTTTTTTTTTTTTTTTTTCCATGGGAATGAACTTCCAGGAAATCTGCCTTCGGCAAGTTTCTTAATAGGGGAAGAGGTTCTGTACAGTTCAGTCCCAAAAGTGTGTACATTCTGCTGGCTAGGATGTTTCCAGTAACAGAAGTCAGACACGGGATTATCTGTGGCTAGCCTGTCTAGCTGTATTTTTATCCATTCTACTTCTCACTACTAAATAGGTTTTATTTCTTTGTCTAGGAAGGGAGAAAAAGGTTTATTAGCAAAGAGAGAGATTTCCGCTCTCTTTTTCCTCTTGGAGGACAATTGGAGCTCTTTTCCATACCTGAGGCTACTTTGCAGATAAAAACATCTTTTACTTCCAGGATGATGAATGTACGTGTCTTTAAGCTCTGGACAGGTTTGGGTTCCTTCTGTACAGTTATCTACGCAATCTACTTGAAAGTTAAGAGTGGGGCTTCACTACATAACTCTTTATGAGTGCTGGCAGTATTTATGAAAAATGATAGTGGCAATGTTAGGCTGAAGGAGAAAAGGAGGTCTTATTGCTCCTTACCTGATGCCTTATATACCAAACTCTCTGCTGCAATTGAGATAAATGTTCTGAACATCTACTTTATTTGACAGATTCTTGAAGCACTAACATTTTACAGGTGGCTTTCTGGTGAACCTTAGGGTTCCTCACAAATTTACTCTATGCTTATTCACTAGAGATCTGATCAATTACCAGAATATTATTCTGTTGAAACTTGTGGACCGCCTTTTTTAGTGTCTGAGTTGTTTAATATTGCATAGCATGTTACACTTGGAACAGCTTTCTTGTGGTGGATCAGTGTGGCCCAATGATGGGACATCTTGATGAATGTATGTACTTCTGTAGAGCTAAAATTTTTCTTAATGCTGAACTCGACAGCAATTGAACTCAATCACTTACTAGACTGTAGAGTATTTTGGTAGGAAATAAGCAACTTAATAATTAGCATCATCCTAAAGTGAAACTTAGTAAGAGGCTTCATGTGGAATAATCTCTTGATAGAGAAAACACTTTTTGCTTTGAATACTTTCAGACTCTTGCCCTTGTCCCTTAATCTTATCTTTCCACTGTTTGTGGGAATGCATTGAAAAGCAAAGCCATTTAGGTACAGAAGCGATCTACATGGGTCATCTTCTGTATCTGAGCATTTTTGGAAATGTAAGCTCTTTCCTAGCTCAGTGCTTGCCATATGGGGCACTGGTAACTAAAGCTGATTTCTGAGCATGAATGTAGCACCCAGTCCTTTTTATGTGGCAGGAAGGAAGCGTTTCAGTTTTTGACAATCCCAAACCATATGCTTGTTGTAGGTGTTCCAGTCCATTCGTGGTTATAGTGAGCTCCTTTACTCACAGTTAGTCATTTTTCCTTTGAAACATTCAGTATCGTTAGAGAAAGAATACCTCATAAAAAAAGATTACCTTTCTTAAGCAAGTGGATAAGGACATGATTTTAAAGTGGAAGCAACTAGAAAAGAAAATCATGAAAGCTCTGTGATGCAGTCTAAAAACGTATTCGTTGTTAATATACAGTTCTGGCTGTTGGTTACTTTTTATTCTGAAGCATCTTAGCTAGAGAGAACTAAGCTCTGCTTGATGCAAGCTTCCAGGAGGCTGAGAAAGGTCTTGGACAGATTCTTCTCTACCCCCTTTTATCCCCCCCTTTTCAGGAATTCATAAGCTTACAGTGTACTGCTATCAAAACATGCATTGCAAGAGTTTTTAATCTTGGTTTCACTCTTTCCTCAAAAGTCTGCCTTGCAACATTACGTTTTTCCTATGTTTTTTTCTGACTTGCAACTTGCCCATACACCATTTTTACAGGATACCATTTATATTAATTTTCAAGATGTTAATGGCTGTTTAAATCCCAAGGCACGTCTCTTTGCTTATTTTTAGCGTACTCAGCTAGCTCTAAGCTTGAGTTGCAGACGAATTGATAGATGGTTTTGATTTCATGTTGAAACATGAGGAACCCTTTGGACATTGTTGAAAGGACTCTGGAGAAGCCTGATTCACCTGTACTTGGGAACAGTGCTTTAATTCAAAAGCAACACTTTAGAAAAATATATTGTGTCAGGACCTTATTTCTGTAAGACTGTTGTAATGTTGAAATACCCGGAGTCTTACAGAAAGAAATGCATGTCCAGCACACAGTTCTAACCCTTTAGAAAGTTCAGGCGTTCTGGGGTCAAGAAAACAGGTAATAGCACATATGAGTATGATAATAATTGTGTTGTTGATCAGAGGGTTGGTTTTATTTTGAATATTTTAGTTTCGTTTGTTTTGGTTTTGTTTGTTTTTTTGTTTTGTTTTGTTTTTTAACCTAATGAGAATTCAAAATTGCTACATGGTGTGGTCCTGCCATAGTGGATGTGTTAATTTTTGTTAGAATTATGCAAACTTTTGAGATAAGATTTAATATGTGACATGCAGATCTATTGAAAAAGTATAACACTAACTTAATTTCTTGATTTAATTGAACAAGAGAATGTTAATTACTGATAAGTAATCAAGCTGTTTTTGTTACAAATGCTCAGATTTTTTATATAGATGTAATTACAATCTAGTGCTTCATTTTGCTTGTTATCCAATGTTAGTGACAGTTTGTTAGCAAAGAGTGAAGTTTGGGGTAGTTCCATCATCATCAGAACTAACGGTAATTACCACCACAGAGAAACGGGGTAAATGGATCTAGATGTATACTCATTTCTAATGTGATGTTTAGGTCATCTGTAAACCCACTTTGTGTTCTAAGCTTCCTATTTCAAAAGCACAAAATTGAGTCATACTCTTGCTAGGTCTTGAGTGTCATTTTTCTCTTGAAACTGCATTTATTTTTAGCATACCAAGCTTATTATGGAAGTGTATTTTGAAGGATATCAGCATTAAAACCTATTTAGAAAAGAATGGGCTTTTAACAATTCTCCCTCTACATACACTATTATTTCTTCTTCAATTTCCGTCTGTCAGTTACATGGTGAGCCGTCTTTGTTAACAAAATCAGATCGTGTTACAGGACTTCTGCTTAATAATTTTGGTGTGCTGCTTCTGGACAAAAGAATGCCATTTTCAGGCTTCCTTAAAGATCCAAAAGCTAGTGCTCCAAAATCTCAGGAGACTTGTATGTTAATCTGTTTCATCTGGGGAGGTGAATCTACTTTAGCTTGTCTCTACAACTTGCCAGTGTATTAATCTAGGAATATGTGTTAGAGGTAATAATGTTACTGTGGCATAGATGCATGTTCTTTGGTACATAAATCCCCTTGGTGGTGTGTAGCCTGGAGAGTTGAGTTACATAATTTGGTTATCTTGTGGTTAAGAAGGGAAATGATCTGGCCCTGCCACCATCTCTGATGAGGCAGTGAACAGATAATCATATGTGTCTGGTATGTATTACATGGAAAAATTCATGTACTGAATCCTTAGTACAACCAGCAGTAACTGGGTGATGCTTAACTTGTCAGTAAATAGCTAGGAAGTTTCTCTTACTGACTATGAAAATGTAAAGCTCAGTAAGTTTAGAATTTATTCTTTCATTTAGTAGCTATAATTTAGCCAATAGGAATAGAAAACAATTGTTTTGTTGTCCTATTTAATACCCGGTGCATTTCAGTCCCTCTGCTGCAGCTTGGGTTTTGTCAGGGAGTTGTGGAGTGAAATTAATGCCTGTCCCCTTGGCCGAGGCTTTGAGGTACTTTCTCCTCTCTTCTGTGTAAAGTGCATGAAAATGAGGGGAGATGGCAAGTGGTTTGGTGTTGTTTTAGTGCTAATCGAGATAACGAGGTTTTCAGTATATGACACCTTGGGGAAGAAAACTTCAGGGACCTTGTTTTCCAAGAATAAAGTGATGGATTGCTAGTCTATAATCAGGGAACTGTACCCAAGTGTGACTGGCAGTGTACCTTACTGGTTTAAAAAGGTGCCAACTGCTTGCTGCTTTAGATTCTGGCTAAAAATTGTCAGGTAAATCACTGGTCCTTGGTATTCTGTCCTGTTCAGCATCTACCTACTTCTTTCTTCTAACAAATAAAATAAATAACAGTGTCAAACATCCTGAGAATGTCAGTTTCTTCTGTATCTAGTCTCTGAGGATGTTGCCTGTGTTCTGAGTGTGTCTGAGTACTTTTTTGGTAGTAACAGAGAATTTTAGACAGTTATTGAATGAAATACAGAAAGGCTCTCTGGAGGATGTATTGTGCGTCCCAGCCAATGAGTCACACAGTAATGCTTGGTCTTTTTCCGCTATTGTGAATCTTGAATTGTTTCATGGTCAGTCGAATAACTGCAAATGGAAGGTGAATAGTAGTCTAATTTGTGTTTGCATATAGTATATCTATGCATTTTAACCCCACCCCAGATGTGGGGGATATGCTTTTGAGCAACCAGAAAGCCAAGAAAGAGGCTTCTGCTTTGAAGGAGGCAGACTTAATATCAAAGATGGGTAACCGTATCTCCTGGGCACATTTTCTAGGAGGAAATAAGGACATTTGCTTCATTTGTTGAAGGAATGAGAGTTTAGTTGTGAACATAGTTGTGTTCATCTTTAGTGGATAAGCAAACTTGCCTATAGTTTGAATCTGAGAGATGAAATCTAGGAAGGGGGTGGAATATAAGATTCACCTGCCTTTATTGGCCTCCATAGATTTTAGATTGCAAGCTCTCCACGTTATAGTCTGTGTAGAGAGTCTGGAAAGCTGAATGAGGATTCTTCCCAGAAAGGCAGTCCGTGCTGCTGTGTGCACAGGATGGGGCTGAGCCTACTGAGTTCAGTCTGTCTCCAGCTGCCCAGGTAGATACAACCTAAATGTTCTGTTAGATCTAGGTTTTAACGGTGTGGTATCTAATGCAAACTTGGTTGGTATCTTTTTTTTGTGTGTGTGTGAGAATAAAGCCTATGCAGTACAGAAAAAATCTCTGTCAAATGAAAGGTGACACAGTTATATCTGTGTAAATGGAGTCATAGCGTGTCTTAGTGCATGTTTAGCAGAGAAAAGTATTTCTGCTATCTGAAAATAGACACTGATATTTTTTCCCTCTCACAACATTTCTGTACTGAGCGAAACAAAGTTGTTAGATGCATTTTGGGTAATTTGAGTTTGTATTACAGTATTTTAGTAATCTTGAATGCTGTTTAGGGACAAACAATAGAAATGAAGTTGAACAGTAACTGTAGTATCATGGCTTGGTAGGGAAATACAAACTGTTAGAATGGGGAATCATGTTTCACGTGTGATTAAAAACTTCTAATTTCACCCAAACTCTAGTCTGAGAAAGACTATGTGTGTTCCTGGATGTGCGAGGCTTCAAGTTGCACCCTTTCCTTTTCAGTCTGTTAAATATGGCACCTCCATAAGTGCTGATTTGCTCTCAGCTTTTTTTTTAATTTTATTTTATTGCAGTGGAGCATGGATTTATGAAGGTGGTTTGTTTCTGTAGGCAACAGAAAAGCTTTGAGTGGAAAATTCAGCGCCTCTCAGTGCTGCTTGGTCTTTTTCAGTGCCTTGATGTCCACAATCTTTTCTCCCTGAATCTGGTGGCGTGCTGCAAACCTCCGTTACTGTAAGGTAGCTTATGAGAATATGAACTGAACCTTCATAAAAAGCAGCATTTTCAGTCCTTTTTCCTTGAAGCTCCTGACTGCAGCTTGAGAAACAATGCCTTGGTTTGCACATTCCTGCTCTGTTGTACCTCTGTGCCCACCTGCAGAGCCCAGATGAAAGTGAGGAATGCAGAGAAGCAATGGGCTCATAGTCTGCCCCTGACAGAGAAAGAAAAAAAGGTTGCTGCTTTTCTGAAGGACAGTGATGTGCATCCTCTAAGGGAGGCAACAAATGTCTTTCTTCTCCTCATGTCAGAGCTTTGCTATCCATCCCGTCATCTGTCATGCCAGCCAAGGGTGCCCCAGACAGTGCAGAAACTTCTGTGAACAGAGTCTTATCTGCAAGGGGTCACCCTGACAGTAGCCTTCTGTCCAACGCTAAAAGCCCCTCACATTGGCAGCTGCCCAGAGAAGCTGTGGCTGCCCCATCCCTGGAGGTGCTCAAGGCCAGGCTGGATGGGGCTTTGCAGCCTGGTCTGGTGGGAGGTGTCCCTGCCCATGGCAGGGGGCTGGAACTGGGTGGGCTGTAAGGTCTCTTCCTGCAGTCACTTCCACCTTCTGCTGTGACACGTTTTTAATGGTTATTCTGTAAAATTCATAAGTCACTCTGTCAGAACATTTTGAACTTCAGGTGTTACAAACTAACTGAAGCAAGGATCTCTGCCCATGTCTGCAGTACATAGCACTTCTTGGGATAGTAGTTGCATTCATTTGCTCTTTAAACAAGTTCTAAAGCTCCACTCTGATCTCAAGAGTGCAGTTTTCTTAATGGGATTTTTAGGAGGTGGCAATAAAAGAAAGACAATAGCTACTGTCAGAAGTATTAAGAAGTAGTGTGCAATGTGAACAGGCTACCTTAACTTGCTCCTGAATATAATTTTTCTAGATTCTTCCAAAAATAACTCCCCTCCAAACAGTAAAAATTGATGTAAATTGACAGCATGTTTTAGCAGACACTGATGACGTGTTGATTTCTGCTTTTCTGAGCTTTTAGATGAAAAAAATAAGCAACACAATAATGTAAACTCTTCTTAGCAGTTGTTGCTACTATCTTACACTGTCCTTATTTCATTTATCTTCTGATTTTTCCTCCTTTCACCGTTCTCCTCATCACTTTTCCACCAAATTGCTGTACTTTACTTGCTGAGAAAGTACCTGGTCTGAGCAGCAGACAATAGCCTAAGTCGTGGAGTAAATCTCTGTTGACAGTTCTTGCCTTTTCACTGCTTGATAAGTGAACTTGTAAGTAAAATGCTCTGTTCTCTTCTGGTGGTGGAGGCGAGTCTTCCACGTGTGGTGAAGCAGAGTGCAGGACACGTTTCAGTGTGCGGATCTCATGCACGTGGCTAGGCAAGTCGGTGTATTCCAATGACTAACGTGCCGCAGGTGTCAAGCTCATTTACATTGGCAGGTCACTTTAACGTGAGTGTGTGGAAAAAGGCTTAATCATTTTAACAGACTATATAACGAGTTATATAGATTCTAGAGGGACCTGGACAGGCTAGTAATTTGCAGCAAAATCAAGAGGATAGCAAAGGAATCATGTTTTGACCAGTACATTCTAGAATGTAGAGATAATAAACATGTAATTTTATTTGAAATAACTGGTATAACTTAAAGATATAGGGATATGAAGAGAAAGTAAATTTTACTGAAGGGATTTTGAATTCCTTATGCTATTTATTCTTATTTTTTTGTTTATTTTGTTATATTTTGTTTCTTTGTGCTTGTACTTTTTATATTATGCTATGTAAAGCTTGCTCAGGAGAGAAATTAACTAAGGGCATTTGTGTATACCTAGGACTTGAGAAAATACCTTTCTGAACAAAACTACAGTTTCTTTTAAACTTTGCTTGAGCTTTCATTATAATTCTGTGCAGAATTACAATTGTGTGTAGTGAAAACGTAATAAAGCTATAATCCAGGATATAGAGAGTGGATTTTTTTTATTGTACCAATCTATTAAAGAAATATGCACAGATTTAGAGAAACTTGTTATTTTACAAAGGAATGGATTTTACGAGTATGTACCTGCTCATACCTTCTGTCAATATATTGCAAGCAAAACAGGATTTTTAGAGCTTTTTTTTCTCTGTTCCATGCCTGAGCAGTAGTGCTACTGTAGGAATCTGTTGGGTTTCATCCTAGTATCATCTCAAATGTAGAACAAACAGATAAGTAGGACTGAGGTTTAACAGCTGAAAAAGAGGATGTGGAAAAGTAGAGGAAATCACTAGCATCATCAGAGAGGAGTCAGTCATATGAGGCAGTTATGGTCTGGAAGGAGTTTTTCAGGCTCCCAGGTGAGTCTTAAAATTCTGTCACCAGATTAAAGGAAACTGAATATTGTTGTTGTGTGCAATAATATTATTTCTGGGTATTGCTAAATCACCACTATATAACATGTAATTTACGTGGGTATCACAGGATACAAATTTTCAAGTATTACAGCTTTTTGGAAGGAACTAGATTTGGCAAAGTAAAATATGCTCTTGAAATCTGCTAAGATGGTGTGCAGTATAAGCTCTTTACTCACATTTTTGTTTACCGTACGTGTCGGCTGACATGTTCTGAGTAAAATGTTGTCTGTTGCTCAAAGTATTCGTGCGCATTACAAGGAATATGTAATTCTTCCAGTCAAATGCAGCTTAATAGTTGCTTGCCAGTGCTGTTGTTTTTCTTTTCCCTTATTAGACAATTTCAGAGTGGAAACATCAAACTCTAAACCTTATTATTTTCCTTTTCTTTCCAGTTTTGACACAAGATGACACACGTGGTTTTCTGGGCCTCCTTGTGCTACCACAACCACTCAGCTTGCTAGCGTAGGTGGGCTGTGGGTGGGGATGGAAAATGGAGATTTCAGAGTTCTTTTCCTGAGCCTGGCTGTGACAGATCCTTGGGAAGAAAGCACGTTACTGACTGTTAAAGAGGGGAGGAAAAAAAAAAAGGACAGATGAAAACTTGTAGCTCTAAAAAGTAAATCAAACACCACCATTTTCTCTTAAATTATTCATTTAAGGCTGTAACCCCCTTGAAGTTGGTAGTAGCATTCTCAAGGTTTTCTGCAATGATGTATGGAATATTCATGGAGTGCTTTTATTATATAGGTTGCTGTGCACTGGGAAGAGACTATGTGAGTGGGACAGTGGAGAGGGATTAAAGGCTAAAAGGTGTACTAGGAGGAGGAAGTGAATGTGGGAGCTGAAGGAGAGAAAAGGAAGTTAAGTCTGGTGTGTAGGAAAACAGTTTAAAAAATGGAAAAGGTGAAGGAGTTCTGGAAGAAAGCTCCAACACGCTGATACGTACAATTGAGAAGAAATAGATGAAAGCAGTAAGGGAAAGGAAAATACCTTACAGTAAACAAAGACCCGTATACAAGTATAATTGGGAGGAACTGTGACTGAAAACAGAAGATGGAGGGAAAAAGTAAGCAGAGAAAGATAAGAAATTCATGCTGAGGATCAGAGTGCATATCCATCCTAAACTAGGGGGTCATTTAAGAAAAGAAAAGACAGCTTAATTTAAACAGTCGTATAAAAATATAAAAAAGGAAAGAGGGGTATGGAGGGGGAAAGAGGGGTATGGAATACAAAACTAGGTTCAACTACAACTCGAGTTTAAAAATCCTGTGCAGATCTGAAAGGTATGTAGGCATTACTTAGAGCATCTTGATGGGCCATAATCATTTTGTTCACAGGAACAACTAGACAGACAGACCAATATCTTGTTAGCCATTGTCATTCATCCTATAATCTTTGAAAATCAGTCAGGCTTTCATTTTGCCTTCTGGGAGATGCTCTTTTCCTTAAAGATAGCAACGCGAGATTCCACAGAGCCAGTTATTTAAGTGTGGGCATGAAGCTTCAGTGCGTTATATTATGCTTGGCTGAACAAGCTAACAATCTGCACAAGGCTTCAGCAGTGTCTGGTTTTGAGAACGTACAATCTGAAACTCCATGACTGGCTTAGGCTAATATCATGTTGCATACAATTCATGCCTTGCTGATACTCTGAACTTGAGGCAGGAACTGTGTCTCTGTATCTCTTCTATGTCTATATTCTAAAAGGAATAGATCTTATATGGGCCAAATAAATACATTTTTGAGTAAGTTAAGTGAGTTTCAGAAATATGCTTGTAAGAATATAGGTTGTTGAGAGTCTTGTGGTACCAATTTCATTAGGAAACACCTGCTGATGGTTCTGGCATTCGCATCACCCTGCAGTTGTATGGTCATAGGATAAAATGGATTGGGTACTCATTCAAGGTCTTTTTATTTGCTGGATTGCTTTTAACCGGGATCAATTTTCTGCTCTTCTTGTTTGTCATTTTTACCTGTATGGCAGGTGTAGGAAGATGGAGGAAGAAACCGCAGGATTTCTGTCTGTGCTGCTGAAAAGTGGTTGTCAAATTGTTGCCTAAGTATTCGTTCTTGATCTGTGCAAAACTTTGCCAAGAATTCTCTTCAAATGTATTTCTGCACTTCTGAAATCATGGGAGCATTGCAACTGATTTCAATAAAATTAGGCTTCTTATGAAAAGAGTGGACTGGGGTGATTAGAGGGCATTCCTGAGGTTTCTCTTTCAAGACACAGCTTTTTTTTTTTTTTTTTTTTTTCCCCCCCCGTTCATTTTTTTATCACAGCTTGCGAAGATTTAAATGAGCAGAGTAGGAAAATAAGGCATCCGTGTAGGTTTGGAATTGGATGACTTTGCATATCACTTGGACTTTTGTTAGAAATAATTAGAGTGAGTATTCTACGCAGTTGTAACATTCTTCCTAGAGTCAGACTATCTTATTCTTAAACTCAGATTTTTTATTCAGAAGAAAATAATTCTGGCAAATACGTTTTTCCAAGCTAGAGACAGTCTATTCCAGGAATCCCTTACAATTAAGAAGTTAATTTAAGTGCAGCTTTATGGATGAGGAACTTTATTAATGGATATGAGGGAGTTTGGAATAAAACAGGCAGTAAGGGTGGCAGTTAAAATGAAATGAGACTTTATGCTGTCAGCTCTGTGAGGCAGTAGGAGGAGATGTTTCTGAAACCAAATAAGCAGTTTGCATGCATGTTAGTTATTATCAGTAATCTGATGCAATGTCAGACAGACTTATTTAGTTGTTTATTTTTCCAGAAGAACAAAATACAAAGTTTATATTAAAAAGTTGAAGTGGGCAGGGGAGGTTTTGTTTTCTGCATGATGTTCTTTTTGCAAAGCAATCCTTTAATACAACATCAGCACTGGTTTAGTTATATGCTTCAGGTGAAAGGATGCGTTTTGTTTTAGTGGTAATTCTAAGCTTCCTTCCCATTTCATTTTGTATTGATTGCCACTGTTTAAGGGGAGATAGCCCTGCAATTCCAAGATAATTATCGTAGCAGGAGGAAAATTAGGCTCACTTTTCTGTATCTGCCTCCACCTATTCTTCTTTTAGCCTCTTAGCAGTTTTAATGACTTTTCATAAAATAAAATCATAGACATGATGACTAGGGACCGCTGTTTATCAAGTCTAGCCTCTTGCTTAACTCAGAGCTCTGGCCGGCATGAAGCCAGCCCAGCCATCTTTGTCTGGGTGACTCTTGAATGCTTGCAAGGGTGGACCTTCTGCACGCTCCTCTGTGACCTGTTCCAGCCTTGAACCTTTTGAAGGTGTGCTGATGTGTGGGGCTAGTCTACCTCCATGAGCTTCTTACTGAGCCTCACTGGTTCAGATGACTTGCTCCTCAAGGTTCTCAATGTCCTTTTTGCTGTTATTAAATGAGTTTAGCTATGTGATTGGATTTTGTTTATTTGTTTTTACCATACCAAAACAAAGGATCAGAGCTAGATCTAACCACACCTACAATGTAGGGTAATCTAAAGAAGACTCAGGAATCAAGGACTCAGCAGAGTGAAAAATGGCCCTGAACCTCTTGAAGTCTCCCCCCCCCACCCAGTCCCCCCCCAAAATTTTTTTCATTTTGTCTTTGACTTAGAAATTTGGCCTATTATTCTAAGAGAAGAGGAGCATTTATATTTTTTAATTTTTATCTTTATAATGATGAGAAGTTACTGCTACTGAATAGTTACATAGCAGCGTGCCTGAAATTTCTTAGTAGTAGCACTAGCAGTAGTCAGTCACTTGCATGGTGTTAGCTTGTGCTGATGTTCAAGGTTGCCATCCCAGTAGATTGTCGATCTGTACTAT
Source organism: Stictonetta naevosa (assembly GCA_011074415.1). Classification (NCBI taxonomy): domain Eukaryota; kingdom Metazoa; phylum Chordata; class Aves; order Anseriformes; family Anatidae; genus Stictonetta; species Stictonetta naevosa. Next base: position 69,671,822 of record CM021699.1, read on the forward strand.
GTGTGCTGAATCTGTTTTATAGATGAATTAATACATCTGTTTTAGGGATGCAAATACCAGCAGCCTTCACAGGGGCTGCTTGTACTCAGAGGACAAGAAAAAAGGACAGATATTTGAAAAACAATGGTACAGTCAGAATGTGAGTATCTGCAGTGAAACCTGCTGTACGTCTGTGTATTTCAAATACAATTATTGACCTATTTTGATCAATACAGTTAATACTGGATTTTTTTTTAGTATAAATAAAGAAGTAAAATTAAGCCTCTTTCCTACCACTATTATATTTCTTTCTTTTGAAGATATAATTTGAACAGGAATAAGGTCTGATGTATTTGCGTATGAAGGAATTCATTTTTGTTAATCTGTTGTTTGTTAAAAATGTAAAGAGGAAAAAAAATAGTTTGACAGCCTAACCTACTAGGTTGTTTTTCATACTGCAGCTGAAATTAAAAGAATCCATCATAGTGACATGAACAAATCAAGAAAATATTCGTCACAGAGCTGTCATTACAGGCAAATGTTCATCTATCGATAACAGTGAATAGCTAATAATTTGAATTGTGAGTTCACAGAAAGTTGATATTAATGAGACTGAGATGAAGAACACAACTATTTCTGTGTGGAAAATAGATATTAAGGTGTACACAAATATAACTTTCCTGTGTTATTTAATTCTGATGGTTTTGTTACTGGTTTACCAATTAAGACTGCAGGATTAAGCTCTAAAATGCTTATATTCAGTAGATACGTGACAAACACTGGTAGTAGCAATGCAAGCCTCCTGCCCACGCGCCAGATGCTATTTCTTTCTTTAAATTCATACCTCGCATAGTTGCTTTAAGGATATGAAAAGAAGCTGGGTGTTCCTTCTCTAAACTCGAGGGCTATTTCACACCTTTGGCAGCACTTTATTTTGTGTTTTAAATTGAAGGTGAATGAAAAAACATGATCTCTTTTTGCGTTCTGTAAAACTGTATTTCTGAGTCTGTAGCACATACAGGTTGGAAGACAGAGGCTTACTGTGATTTTTCTGTACTTCCACTTGAAATCTGCATTAAATTTTAGGTTTCTTTTTGCTTTGGTATGATGGTAGTATATTGAAGCTGAAGGGCTAGGAAGAGTGATGCTCCTGATTTCTGGGCAGGGAGCGTTCTTGATTGATACTGAAGGTTGTTTTCTTTCGGTACTTCTTCTCAGCTGGAAATACAGTGTCCACTTGTCTGAAGTCTTGGAACAGAGCAATGAGTTCCCAGTATGCTGCTAGATTTCAAACAGAGAACCTCAGGTGGAGTTACTTATCCATCCTGTATTTGTCTTGCCTATTATTTTGCCACAAGCTGGCCAGTTTAGACAAAATTGTAATCCTTGTAGTTATCATGACAATCCAGACAATATTGACCATGGGAATAGACTGTAGGACACTGGGATGTCTGCACTTCCCCATTTTTACTGCAGGGCAAACGAATGTGGTTTGTTTTTTTTTTCTTTTTTTTTGCTAACAGATAGTATATCTGCTGAAGCGCAGGACCTTTCCTCAACACAATTGCTCTGTGACAAGGCCATTTTTATAACTGTATTTTCTCAGTCAGAAGAGCATTAGGAGGAATAATTCTTTTAGATATACCAAATCATATTTAATTTGTTGCTTAGCAGCCAAAGCAAATTATGGAAATCTCAGAGACAGATCAAATACTGCTTTAGTAAAGGGATTTTAGATCAGTTAGTACACTGATGTTGTTTAATGTTCCACCGAAGTTCAGATTTGGGGGGTTGTCTTCTCCCAGTGACTCAGTGTTCTCATTAGCCAAAATCATTTTGAGGAAACCTGAAATAGCATCAAAAGAAAAACCAAAGTGAGAATTAAAACAAAAAAGGGGGTGGAGAAAAAAAAGAGGAAAAAAAAAAAAAGAAACAACTCTGCATTTTGAAATCTCATCAGATGAACGCTTTAATTAGGTACACTGATGAGAAAATGTAAAATATCCCTAGTCTGGATGTTTAGGGAATTCCCGTGATGCCAATTTAATTTACAAGTTATTTCGCCATGGAAGTTCAAGTAGGTGGAAAACACACTTAACTAATCTTTGTTATTTTGAAGGTACAGGTGAATCAGTTTCACACTGTGCATAGAGGAAGCTATGTTACATTTGAAAGTTTCATCATTTGGTCTTAATTAATTTTACTGTGCATAGTTGGATACAAAGGATAGTAATTATCATAGCAAAACCAAAGAAAAGCTTGGAGCACACACAATTCTTTCAATGATTTTCTGCCTCCAATATTTTGTGCCTGAAGGAATTACTAAGAAGCGGTGTTCAGGGGTTGGGGAAGTGGTATGTAAGTCTATTCAAAGATAAAAGTGCCTCCAGATTGATTCAGCAGTAAAATATGTACATAAATACACACAGAATAAAACAGAAAATACACGGAGATTTTAGCATACAAGTAAGCACTAGGGTATATGTGAATACAGCCAAAATACTTAGGGTTGACTGAGGAGCAGACTGAAATGAGCAGAGGATTTTTCATATAAAGCTTGAATATGAGACCATCTGAGGGGCTGATAAATCTATAAACAAATTCCAAAGTTCATGCAGTGGAGATGGGCATAGATTGGGATTATTTTTTTCTTTTTAATTCACTGTGAGTGAGTAGAGGGAATTCCGAAGATTAAAGCTTGAAACTAGGCAAGTTTTGAATAAATGCTTTGTGTTCCAAACCTGTTGCCATTGTGAATGATTTTTCATAGAAACTTAGAACCGTTTGGAAAGGAAAATCCTTTTGGTTGGATAATTGGTGTACAATAATCTTGCTCCTTTTGTTACCAATCAGGAAGGTCACAGTTGTTTTCTTTGCTTGTTGGTAAGGAGATACCAACCACAGGTGTGATTTTGACTTTGGCTGCCTCTAACTCCTCGGGCATTTTTTATTTATTTTTTAAAAATTCCTTTTGGTATAAAAATAGTGCTCCCTGCTCTTTTACCATTTCTCTTTCTGGTTTGAATGAATAATCGTTACGTGTGGGCAGCATTACTTTGAAGGTGGCTTTTACTGCGTAGGTAACTGCTGCAGCGAGATACTGGATATTTATGGAAGATATTTTAAACTGAGCAGAACATTTGTTACCCTAACATAGAGTAGGAAATGCATGCTTTTTGAAATAGCACGTAGAAAACGCTAACAATTTTTATTGCAGATACTAATTTTATGAAGGAAGAAAAGCACAGTACAACACAAAAAAGTTTAGCTTCTTCTTTATTATGAAATATTTTCGCTGTTCATATGATCTTCCAAGAATTCCCTGTTTATGCAGCATATTTTGTTTAAAGTCATTTATGTATGTCAAGCCTTAATTGGATTTAGTTCCCGTGCTTCTCACATGTTCTACTGTCTGTTTTCTTTCATATTAGAAAGCTAAATGAATAGAGGATCTTTGTGGACTGCTTAAAACTTAACAGTGTGAGAAGCTTGGCAGAAGAGGCAAGTCCCCAAACTCCTTTTGCCTTAATCTCAAAACTATTTTTTCTCATTTCTTGGCATCCTGAATTTATTTTCAAAACTTAATTTTAGACAGTCACAAAATGGTAGGTTACAGAACAATGCTGACTTAAACATCATGTTTCTCAGAAGATACTTGGTTGCTAACATTGGAAATTGACGGCCTAGTTTAGTTGTAATTGAGGCAAGGGGCTCCTACTGTGTGTTTGTTTGTTTTGACAGAACTAGGTTCTGTTGTTATAGTCTACATTTTCTACGGCAAAAAAAAAAAAGGCTGAAAAGTGTGCAGCGAGCATCACTTTGTGTCACTGATGAAATTCAAAGATAATGTTACAAGTCAGCAGTGGGCACCTCATGGACAGTTTGTTTACCGAGAGAGGCCTTGAGGGAGGAAGCCTACAAATTAGCAGTGAAATCATCAGAAATGATGTGCAAAAGCACCAACTTCCTATTGAAGAGTTGAAAATGAGTGGGTGCAGACCATGTTGACTCTTGTTTTCAAGCCTGTGGTTAGGGCAGAGACCTGGGACTTGTGGGTTTATTTCATGCACACGGTGACTATTTGAAACAAAGCCTTGTGAAGAATTGTTCTATCTTGGTTTACATTGAAATGCTTTTGAAGTTGACATTACCTTGCAGGACTGGGCTGTTAATCCAGCATCTCTTATTACCAGCATCTCTTTCATCACTCTCATTTTATTTCTTTCTTTATTTTTGAGATAGCAATATTCTCTCCAATTTCCAGAGGTGACATCTACAAACATGTCTATATTGAAGTATCACCTCTGTGAAGCTATCTATAGCTGAATAAAATGATCAGATGTTGTATTGTTTTATTTTGTTCATTTCCTGAGACATTTGAAGCTTTTTGGAACAAGAACCAGGCTACTTAGAAGTGCCAGATGCAAGTTAGAGGATATATACATTCTAAGAACCAGAGAGCTTTATGGTAGATGTATGCAACAGAAGAAACACAGAAAGTTAAATCTGTTGTCTCGAGGATCTTATTTTAATATTTAGAAAATGCAAATAAAAGGCTTTTAACTGTTCTTGTTAACTACCTCAGCTTTTTCACACTTCTCGTGAAAACTACTAAAAGCTCTATTCTAGTGTTTCAAGGTTTTGTAATGACTAAAATGCTGTAGTATAATTATGGAAAAAAGCACTTAATGTACTCATACTGCCTAATTTTCATATATTAAAAAGATGAAAATTTTCAAAAACAATCTTTAGTAGCATTTGATCAGTTGTTGCGTTACTGTTCAGCATAGACATTACTATAGGCGCAGTGAGATTTGTGAAGGTGAATATAAGGATCAAGTATATTTTAGTTTAACCATGCACTTGGTGCTTGAACGTTTTATGCTCAGAAAGACAGTGGCTCCCAAATAACTTTAAAATCTTTTTTTTTGGTTAAAAAAAAAAACAGAACAAAAAATACATAAAATAAAGGTGTATGCATTTCTGTTACCTGTATTGTTTTTTTTGCATTTTTTCCTGGGCAGTGAGGAGAATAGGGAGGGGCATTGAGCACCTGCAGAGAAATGAACCATTCTCCTCAAACAAGAAGATTTCTAGAAGCCTCCCTGCTTTTTCAACTCCCTTCAACTGAGCAAAAGTTAATTTAAGAGCCTTATCTTTTCGTCCATAGCAAGGCCACTGAGGTATTTGGAGTCCACAGTGCTAGAGCTTTTAAAGATTAAAGTCAGCATCTTTAACTGGGCCTGGGGAACACCTGATGGATTTTTAGGGAGAACAAAAGCTATTTTATGCTAGTCTCTTAATAAAATTTAGGTAGAAATAGACACAGCTCCATTAGTTGCTGTCTTGTGGCCTAGTGCTGACTCTACGTATAAACAGAGCAGATACCAGAGTGTTACACATCTGTCCAGCAGTCTGGAGCAATTTATTGAAGGATAAATAATAGGGGATTAAGAAAAAAAAAAGAGATCACGTGATTCATTGATACAACGTGTAAAACTATTCCTAATCTGTACTCAAACATATGGTATAAAGTCAATGTGTTATCTAATGTTGGTTATCATTCTCATTTCATTAATCATTTGCATCATTATTTAATGGATGGAAAGAAATCATAGTCAGAAAGCTTAGCCAAATGCCGATATAAATGCGACAGTGTTAGTACTTAGTATTTTGTTTTTGTGTTCACTGTGATTCGTACAGAGTTGGATGTGTATGCTCCAGAAGTTCATGACAAAACATTTCATTATATTAACAAAATTTACAAAGCTAGGAGGGTGGCTGGTAGACCAGGTAGTAGTGCTGCTGTTCAGAGGAACTTGGACAATCTGAAGAAACAGGCTGATGGAAACCTCATAAATTTCCACAGTGGGACATGCAAAATCCTGCAGGTGGTGCAGATTAACCCCTGGCACCAGTGCGTGCAGGTCCAGTGAGTCAAGGGAAGTTATCCTCCCTCAGCACTGGTAAGACAACTGCTGGGTCCAGTTGAGGGTTCCCCACGACAAAGGAGAAAGTGTCGTTACCTTCTGCCCCTTGTATTTGGAATTGCTACAGCTGAGGGTTCCTGCTCCCACACACGCGAAGAATGACTTCATCTGTTGCACCTACAAGGATCGTGACATAGAGACAGTGCAGCAAAAGACATTTTTCTGGTTAAAAAGTATCCCAGCTTTACCTGTGTAGTGCTTGCAAATGAGCAATGAAAGATCTGTGGTCAACGCACCTGAGTAACTGTGTTTGTTTCTGTATACATAACTGCTTCCTGTTCATGAAATAGGTGGGAGTTTGTGCAAGAAAAGTCCGTAACTTCCACTGCTTGTCTCTCTCTCTCTCTCCTCAGCAATCACACAGAGAGATTTTTGTTGGGGTAAGGATAGTTTGCCTCTCTGTTGATCCATTTTGATTATTCTGCAATAAATGAATCATACTGAATAACCAAATCCTTTCATTCTAGCCTCTAACTAGCTTCTGTTTTAGCTACTGTCACATTAGCTATTAGATTGTGATAAATTGTCCTACCTTTTCATACTTACACTAGTTACAGGGCTTTGTATGATTGTTTTTAATGCTTATTATCAACTAGAAGACTGTTGTCACTCTTCTCTGCATTTTCTCGTACTTCTCTCTTAGGAAAGGGGTGGGAGGTGGGGGAAGGATGGAGGAATGAGGCATCACTGAAAACCATGTTGTAGCATGTCATCTTCTGGAATGGTAGGCTCTTTGAGGTTGTGCGCATCTCATGAGAGATGTTTTCTGAAGCTGACATGAAAACGTACAGCCAATGAAATTATGATTACTTCATTGAAAGATCTAGTTACCTAGTTGGGCAAGTACTGGCATGTAAATCTACCTTTACCTGTTCTTCTGTAATAAGCGTATCTCATGAGAACACATGATTTTGAGGCAAAAGACTTAAAACATGTTTTTCATGTTTTACAGCTAATTATAGCTAACTGCCTAGCTTTAGACAATAACTGGTTTTCAGTGGCTTGATTGGAAACTTGAAAAGCAGGGTTTGTATTTTTTTTTTAACTTATTTGGAAAGACTTTAGTAGTCATCCATCTTTTCCTTTATTTCCACAAACAAAAAGGGCATCATAATGTATGTTCAGTACAATAAAAGACGAACATCTAAATATATAAAGTACTTTGAGTAAATGGAACTTTGGGCAACTTACATTGTGCACAAAGTTTCTTAATCTTAAAGTTATCAGACTAGTTTAAACAGATGCAGGACATGGGGAAAAAAATTAAATTTGAGTATTTTAGAAAGTTGAGATCTATGTGTGTATACATAGAGAAAGTGTCGCCAGTAAGAAAGCAACAGGTGTCTTAAATAAAAAATCCCCCTTTCTTTTCCACTTTTTTTTATTAGTTCTAATGTTGGCTGCCGAAGCTCAAAGAAGAGGTCACAGACCTAAGCCTCCTTTCTGTTCGTCTGGCTGAGTGAGGTAATGCATTCTCTTCACCCAGCAACGTGTAGTTTTGTGGTGGCTGGAAGAAGGAAAAGTCAAAGATCCAAGCTGCCAAAACAGAATTGAAATGCAGAGGAGACACAGTTATTCAACTAAATAAGAATGAAGGAAATAAGATGACAGAAATAAGAATAAAGATATGGACAAAGGAAAACAAGATAATCTGATCTCAAGCAGATTTGTCATTTTCAGTTGTTGGATATAAATAAAATAAAATAAAATCCTCTTCCCTCCTTGTATTCTGTTGTTACAAAAATTCACTGATACATCTCATTCTACCCACAGGTTATATAACTCCTTCAAAATGCAAAAAATCCCCCCAAACTATTGTTAAAAACAATTGTACATACACTCTCTCCTTTTTATCTCCTTTTGATAATGTCAAATAAAATACTTAGTTATTGGTTTGATGTCTTCTAGGGCCATAAAGTGAGGAAAGCTCGTTAAGTGTGCTTTAAAGCATAGTTTATGCTCTTGTAAGAATTGTTTCACTTTCATCTTCATAAATTATAGTAACCGAAGAGTCAGGAAATTGAATTAACTTTTAAGTCAATGTTTCTTGAGTTATTTTGAAAATCAGCAAATTAGTTGCATAATTGAAGACCCGAAGTGGGCAAAATTGCACGCACAAGGAAACTATTGTTTGGGTTGCACAAAGCTCTGCAGTTGCATTTGCATGCAATAGTAGAACTGGAAGGCAGAGGAAGAGTATGACTTACATACTTGAGCATAACAAAACATGAATAGTTGTATGTAACTTAAGCAGGTATATATGTAACATGCAGGTACGTTTTTGATCTTTTTTTAAAAGAGGCACTAATATGGAAACTAAAAATCTTTATTATGCCTTTCTACTGGCAAGGTTTAAGATTTTTAAGAGCTAATAACTTGATATGAAATAACTGAACTCCTGCGTAGACCGAAGATTCTGATTCAGATTTTTGTACTCACAAAGCAGTAGAAACAACTTGTGAAATACCATGATATTCAGCTTGAGTTAGTTACTTAATTCTAGTTGAATAGCTGGATTCTTAGTCAACTCAAAATCTTTAGGGAGGCATAATGAACATGCATTTTGTCTTTGTTTTCAGAGGGTTGGGTTTAGTATTGTTTTTACCTTGATTTTCAAATTACTGTTCTTGAAGACTGTTAGAAGAAAGTTGTAAAGGAGAGATGAGCAGGTAGGAGCTATATACAGAAGGAAGAAAATGACATCATTCCCCATAACAAATACCCATGTTTCAGTTTTGACCACTTGTGAAAAACAAGGCATGCTTCTATTTGATCATGCTTCTGGTACTTTAATAAGCTTATACACAGAAATACTAAGCAGTAATGGAGTAAAGACTTACTAAGCAGTAATGGAGTAAAGAAGTGAGGATAGTCCATTAAGCAAAAAATAAAAACCCACCTCTCCAAGTGTACAGTATTTTAGTGAAAATAACAGATTGCAGACTAAGCATGTGATGTAGTTATATATTCTGTCTATTCTGAGTAGGTTATAGTGCTGTGCATACAAGTGAGTAGTGAAGAGATTACAATATTGATAGACTTTACAATTATGGGTTTGTATCTCTGACTTTTTTCCAATGTAATTCTATTAGATCTGAACAGCTTTTGCCTTGGTTTCAACAGAAAAGACTGGGATTTTTCAGCTTGGAAGAAAGTCATTTGAAAGATGAAGAAGAATAATGACAAGTTGTTTTTGAAGTAGGTTGGCATACAGTGTAATGAAACTATGACGCATAAATTTTAAAACAAGAGTAGGTTTTCATGTAGCTTAAGTTGTGGCATTAGTACTGGATGTGTATGCCAACAGTATGATTTAATTAGGCTAGGAAAATGGCTAGATGGAAAAACAGTTAAGAAACACGAAAGTGGATACAATTTATGATTTAGGGAATACCTAATTTGCAAAATTGTACAAGGAAAATGTGTTTTTACTTTCACTGTTCTCAGAAGTCTTCAGACATCCGTTGGTAGCCACTCTCACAAACACGATCTTGAGCTGGCTATTTTGAGTTGGTTTGACTGATCTTCTCTAAAATGCTTTAAAATAATGGAAAGATAGATTCTGAATGATGGATAACTATCAAAAAACATAGGTAAGAGGAATAAGATTAGATAGGTTATTTTGTTGGTGGTGGTTTTTTGCTTGTTTTGTTTTTTGAAAAATGTCTTGAGGCTTGTCATACTTGTGATAGCACACAGCAAAAGTGCAAACAACTCTTCCTGCTGATAAAAAAGTAAGTACTGCCTACATCTGTCAGAGGAACTCTGAGGAACTAAAAATAATATTACTTCTTTTCCTTTTTGTAACCAAAACAAAACCCATTATTATTAATGTCTAGTATGTACAAAATAAAGATTCTGTCCATCTTGACCACAATATCTCTTTTAAGATTCTTTCTATCTTTAATATATTTATATCTGTTTCATGTTTGGCCTCATTTTTAGGAATTATTTTGACTGAGTGGAACTACAAAAAGATTCTTTATAGGTCAGTTTGTAGGATTGGGACTTACCCAGGCTTTTGGGACAGGGACTCTATTCTCTTGTTTCTAAACTAGAGGCTTCCTTTCAGAAATTGTAGTAGAGCATGAGGTTTTATTTTTAATATGACAGTTGGGATCACATGCATTTCTTTCTTATTTAAATTAGAACTGAATTAGCTATCTGAAGTCTTCAACGCTTCTTTGCTAAGAGGAGGGTAGGAAGAAAGAGGAGAGTAGGAAGAAAAAGGTAGGAAATCACCTACTAATGTACCAACAGCAACGTTTAGCATTTCTTTTCTGGAATAAGTATTTCCTATTTTTATGTGACATAGTAAATGTATGGTTTTAAAAACTCCACCCTATAAAATAAAATACAACATATGTTTTTGTTTAATGAAGACTTTCATCATGTTTTTGTCGTAATGGAATTCAGCCGATAACTTCGTCCTAGACCAGTTTTGTCTGTGTTGTAACACTGAATAACTGCTAGGTAGTGATTTCAAAAAGGATACATGCAGCCTTCACGTCTTTTATTCTTTGTATGTTATATCTAATTTTTCTAACTGAAAACTTTTAAAGGAGTAATTTTAACAGCATTTTTATGTCTGCAGTTCAGTTCTGACTTTTAAATATATATTATAGGTTTCCTTGCCTTTTTTAAAATTATGAGGAAGCCATTTTACATGCTCTTAATCTGGCTGTGTGGCGTGATCACAGCCATCTCATATAACACTGAGGATTCCATATACGTATTTATGATGGCAGTTCTGGTGTGCATGTCATTTTTCTGGTTTTGGTTAGCAGAATTGACATACAGGCTACAAAACATTCTGTGAGCATGCCCTCCAAATTATGCCAGTAAATACTGGCTTTCTAGAAAAAAATTAACAAAGCTTGCACATCACTGACAAAAGAGAATAATTGGGGTGCCACATTAATGCTGGTGCCATTTACTAAAGGGAGTAATTTTCAAAGGAAAGTAAACGTTACTTTTCCTAAGCCTTTTCGTTTCTGGAAGGCTTAGAAACAGTAGTGTTTCCTTTTCTTCACAAATTCTTATCTTTGCTTTCAAGATAAGGTAAATGCAACTCCGTTCTTTAGGGTTGGTTTGTAATGGTTTTTTATCTTGGTAATATCAGCCAAGGAAAGGATGAAATGGCATTTGATAATTAGATATATTATGATCTACATGGAAGAATAACAGTGCGGATCCTTTTTTTGTTAGCTCCATCTGCCTGTAGTAAACTCATTAAGGTGGGGTGGCTGATCTTTCTGTAAGCGTTTTCAGAATCCATTTTAAAGTCCTGTTTTTCAAGCTATGTTGTTGTTGAGTACATCCCTGTGGGAGTGGAAACCGCTGTCTAAACTGCAGCTCTGTGTTGGACTGTATACAGCTCTCAAGGACTGAATGTGCTCTTAAGAGCTGCCTGCGTGTACCATTATTTGGGATTCCCTGTTCTAGAAGAGACTCCTTCCACTGGAAGCTGGAGGCAGGTTGAAGAGCACCTAGCAAAACCTACAGTGGTCTGAATTGCATTGAAATAACCATTATCATCCCTAGTTCAATAGGTACTCTGCTTTATTTTTGGTTTCATGTGATACAGAGGTATGTGCCATTGTCCAGAATATTGGTAAAACGCTTTCCAAATACATACGTTGTCTAGGACTTTTTGTAATGTATTGTTTAAGGATTCTGAATATGTCTGAAGTAAAGATAAATTCACTTTTTGTTCACCATACAGCCATTCTGTATTCTCAGTTGTTTACAGGTATGACAAAATGTTGCCTTTGTAGTCTTAAATTAACCAGCAGTTCTTCTGCATACTGTGTCCCTTGGATCTCTATTCTATGGAAGACAAGCTTCATAATTTTCTTTCTTCCTAAAAGTCAGCTGGTGCTTCTTTGCACAAACTGTTGAGAAACTTGCTCCACAGAAGTTTTCCAATATGTTTGTGGAAGGAGTAGCACTGCATCCTAAGCTGTTGATTTTATTAGTGGAAACTTCTTATCAGATGCAACTATCTATTCCCGTGTCATTAGTCTAGTAGATACACAATGAATATTTAAGCCAGATTGGTTGAAATGTTTATTCCATAGTGCTGCTTTCTCCCCTAATGCTGATTTAAGGAGAAGATGCATTTTTAAAGTACTTGAAAAGAACTTTCAGATTTTTCAGGCAAGAGGATTAAGCCAGATTTATTTTCACAGGGTATGCTCTTGCTTCTGCACAAGTCACAAATCAAAAACATTTTAATATTTTCTCTATGCTGTGGTCTACGTGTTTTCTTCAAACCCATTACTACCAAGGAATGGTGTTAATAGACTGATAAAAGTGAATGATAGGAGCTATTTTTAATTCCAAACAGTAAATAGATTGCTTTGGCAGTCACCTGTAGGAAACCTCCTAATAACTAACATAGCAGCAAGTTGGGATGTAAAGTGATGAATAATCTGTGGCTTGCTTGCTTTTTCTTTCTTTTTTCCTTTTTTCTTTTTTTTTTTTTCTTTTTTAATAATTCAAATTTAGGAGGCTCTTGCATTTTGGAAAAGTATTTCAGACCAACCTTGTGTCTTACGGGCTTTGATTCGCAAGCACATTACTGTGTTACGACAAGAAGGCTGTCTTTCATCTGATTTTGCCTGTTGGGGTGTGCGTGTACACTTGCATCTCTGTGCTCATACATATTCTGTGTTGCAGAACTGACGAATGCCCTGTGGTTGTAAAGGAGCAGGTTTTATACAATAACATTATCCTGCAGTAATTTATTTTCCTAAGCCTTAAAAATTCCTTTATGGTGTAAATTTGCCTGTTGATAGTAAGCTCCATATATTTCTCTCCATGCAAAGGAAGGAGAAGGGAAGAAATCTTTTTATATGCAGCTGTACACAGAACTGTACAGCCTTGACTTAAAATAGAATTAGTCACAGGAACTGTCGGAAGCCCTGAAAACGTGATTTTGTTGAGGTATGCCTTACAGTGGGACAATCCACTATGGCAGGGGAGATTAGAGAATTAAGTATATTAAAAATAAATGGCACTTTCTAAAATTTTAGAGATTCTGTTAGAGTACAGGTGTGTAAAAGTGTATATGGTCATCATCACGTGCGTAAAGAAGAGTATTCAGGAAAGCTTGGTGCTGAACAAACTTATTGACATTTCTTGTCATTGCTGCATTACACACACACTTAATTATCTTGGCAAGTGACAGCTGGTTTCTGAGGTCCTAAATAGATAAGTTTTTTATACTTGAAGTGTTTCCTTAACTGGAAAATACCCCCTCTCCAGACAAAACATTAATTTTGAGGTCATTAATGTAGAGTAACATCCATGTTGGGAAAAATAACAGTAACTTGGATATCTCACCATCTATTTTTCCTAACGTTAATTAAACTCGCAGAGGCACAGATGGAGTTATCAGAAAGGCACGGTTGTGTGAAGTGCACACACTTCAGAGCTGATGTGCAGAGCAAAGCCAAGTGGAGGAAACAAATCTCATACTTTGCCTATGCACAGGGAAGGCGTGCGTACAGCTCTTCTCCAAAACACCTTCCCAGCTTTCAGTACTGCACGCTTTGCATGGGATTCAGATTTCCAAGGTCAAGGGGGTGATCTGAAAAAAATGCTACTTCACTGTCACCAGTGTATAAGGTTTCGAGCAAAAGCTGTCGTAAACTTTCAGGTCTGTGCTGAGCCCAAGCCTGAGGGTGCAGGCGGCAGCACGCTTAGGTGTCTGACTTCCAGCAAAGGCTGCTTGGAAACCACAGGGGGACAGTCTTGCTGCTCTCCTTTCAGGGATGCAAACCAGTAGGGGTAAGCTGCACTTTGGATGCACCTAGACAATAGGGAATTAAGGCCAAACTGCTGCTCTTTTTTTCTTTGCCAGTTTTCAGAAAAAGAGTGTACCGATGCCTGTATCCCGGTGATTAAGGCATTCTTGAAAGTGAGACGGATGGATCTGAATAGATGGGGAGTTTCTGCTTAGTGAATCAGTGTTTCCCCTTAATGCCCGAGGAGCTATGTGAGAAATGGGAAATAACATCGATTAATCCACTTGTCTGGGTCCAGATACCGTGGTGGAAAAACTAAATGTGGGAGTGTTTAAAATGGTCTGAGGTGCTTGCTTCAAGTGTAGCTTAGGTAGATAAATCCATAAAAGAGGTAACATTTCCGAAATGCTTCCTCTCTTGTGTATTTTCCTTTTGCTTGGTGAAGATATTTCTTGTATTCAGGATACTCAGTATTGTGAATACTGTTTTTCTGAACCTGAGGCTGTGAATTCAGTGTACAGAGAATGAAGGAGCTTAATGGAGCATGGGGTTTCCATCCCTGGAGCCAACCACCTTAATTCTTCTGCTCTGGCCTTGAGCGCTGTGTCTGACTCCCTTGTACCCACTTGAACAAGAACAGTTAAAACTGGCAGAGTTAATTCAGTGAGATTGCTTAGGGCACATTTATTGTTTTTGATGGTTCTGTGCGTAGAGAATAAAAGATTGCATTTTACACATAATAAAAAATAATTGTAAACTTTCTGAAAGCAACCTTATCTTTAATTTCTAATGAGTGTAGAAAAGAAACACCAGCTATGAAAAAAATATTTTAAATGGTTTCAGTGCATAGTATATTACAAAATGGCTAGTGGGTATGTGAAGAAAACTTTCCTGGTGCAAGCTGCATGCATATTCATACTGAACTCTGCTTCTTACCATTCTTGTGCTAATGGGGTTCTCTGTTTAACATCTGTTTTTAAAACAAAACAAAAACAACAAGAAAAAACTTCATTATAATCCATTGAAGTCTTCCTTATCTTTCAAATAACTACATGAACTGGTTTGGGCAATACAAATGGCAACATTTTTCTGTATGTTCCTATCTTTTATATTTTTGTCTCCTGATTTAGATTTAAATTTCAAGTCTCTTGAAGGAGATACCTGTCTTAATCAGTACGCAGAAAGCGGGAAGATGTTGATAAAGTCTGTAAGTGAGGCAACGGGAAAGCATTGTTTAATAGTGAGAGATCGTGATATTATAGCAGAAGAATTGAATAGTTCTGAAGACTCAGTGGATTAGGGTGAAATGTAATAGAAAGCTGAAAAGTCAAAAAAGAGGTGTTGCATTTGTCAATAGAAGAGTGTATGAGAAAAAATGAGAAGGACTAGCTGACCAGATGATAAATTGACAACCAAAAATGAATATAAATTCTGTAAAAGGCATATTTGATATTAGGTTGTATTAAATGAAGCATTTCTGAAATAGCTAGAAATATAGTAGTGACATTTTACAAAGCACTGGAAAGATCGAACATGAGACTTCGTATGCACGAACAATATATTATGATAGTAATAGATGCAGCTAAGGACTAGGAAAGCAATTTATTTGACAACCTAAATTAAAGTTAAAGGAGTTGTGATTTTTTTCCCCATTGCCTGTAAGTACATCAAAGAGTAAACACTGAAGGAAGAAATGTTACTTAACATAAACCACAGTGCTGGCAAAAGAACAAATGTCTATATAGTGGGGCATGAATACATTTAGGATGGAAACTGGAAGGAGTGTTTAACCATACAGTGTTGTATGGTTCTCTAGCTTTGCGTTAAAGTTTGTTTTTAGCCCTGCAGTAGATATCAAATAGAACCTGGTTAAAGAAAAATTGTATGGCATATTTGGCCGTGTTGGACTTCCTCACCCATGTCCAGCTGTACGTTGCTGTTTGAGCAACACAGAGCAGCGCAGCGGAGCTGTGGTCTGCAGCTGTGGCTCCTAAGCACCAGTAACAGAAAGAGTGATGACCATCTTCCTCGTTCTGTAAATTCTTCCATCCGAGAGGTCCGCTCTAAAGTAAGCAGACTCTCTGTGTATAACCTGAAGGAAGTTCAAGTTCTAGTTAAAACATTCCCTTCTCAGAACAGGATGTTGCTGTCCATATTCAGCTTGAGGGTTTTGTAAACTCATTAGGATTACACTGCAGTGGATCCCTCTGAGTGCTTGCCTCGTTTTCCATGACCAAATAGGAGCCACTTGAATCCAGTGTCCCTTGGCAGATTCTAGGGCACTGCTGCTCAGCATTCGAAGTGCTACCATATCTGCTGTGAAGCCCCCAAACTCCTTTCCCTTTGCAAACAAAAGAGTGGCAATCTCTTTGAGCATCCTTGCATGGGAGCAATTCATGCCATAGGTCATTCCTGTCCTTGCACAACCTTTTCCACTTCTACGCTGTTTTGCGGAGAGGAACAAGTAAAAGCTTCAAGCAATATTTAAAGTATGGAGTAAACTTAGATTTATAGAATGATACCAGATGACCTTTTTCTGTTTCACTCTGTTTTCCTTTCCTGGTATTTCCTCATTTTCCTAATGTTTCTAAAGTTACCTAATTTGCTTTTTCAGCACAGCCGAGCACTGCTTTCATGGCATTATCTAGCATAACCCCACTCTTCTGCACCTTGGTGTTACTGGTCCACTCAGAGCCTGTTGTTTTATATATGAAGCTAGGATTGGTTTTCCACACGTGTATCACTTTACCTGTATCTAAATTGAATTTCACCAGCCCTTTTATTACCTGATTACTCAGGCTGATAACGTGGTTTTGCTGTTCTTTAAAGCTGCTCATTCCTACTACTTTGAATAAACTTGTACCGTCAGTAGGTTTTCTCACCTCACTGATGTCCAGCCATCTTTTTCCCCCCTCCTTCGCCATGTTATTTATGTGTATATTAAACAGGAGACTGCTCAGTACATACCCCTGTACAAGTGACTTCCCTCCACTGTGAGAACAGAGTCTGAATGCCTGTCTTCTGTTTCCCCTATTTTAATCAGTTATTTTTCCATACTACAGACTTTGTTTCTCTTGGCAGTTTAGTTTCCTTAAAAGCCTTTGGTAAGGAATTTTGTTTAAAGCATGTTGAAAAAGTGATCAGGCAACGTGAGCTGGATCACCCTCGTGCATGTGGTTGCAACCCCTGCTGATAACACCTGCAGGTTTGTAAGGTGGCACCTGCCTGTACAGAAGCCGTATTGACTTTTCGCACGTGGAGCATATTTAGCAAGATGTCTAACTTTTGAAGAATAACTTATGTTTCTTACATTCAGCACCATATTTGTCAGCTCCAGTGTTTAGGTACCAAAGAAGTTGTCGTGCAGCTCCCTCATCCTGTGTTTCCTCAGAAGCCTGGGGTGAACACCACAGGGCCCAGGCGGTGTATTACTGTGTGTGTGGTTGTCTCAGAGCTCCTTCTAGAGCTACTTCCATTTTAAATAGAACCTCTACTTAGTGACTTAATGGCTTAGTTGTAGTAGTCCCTTTAGCTTTGTTGTTTAGTCGTCTCATTTCACTTTACCCTGTGCCAGCATTTGCTTTTGTAAGTTGTGTACGTTGACATTGTGCTTCTGATACAGAATCACAGAATCATCTAAGTTGGAAAAGCCCCTCGAGATCATCAAGTCCAACCATCAGCCTGACGTACTGAGTCCTGTCATTAAACCACATCCCTCAGTGCCACATCTACACATCTCTTAACACCTCGAGGGATGGGGACTCCACCAGCTCCCTGCTCAGTCCCTTCCTATTCTTGACCACCCAGTGTCCTTCAGGAGTCTCTGCTGCTGCCTGTGAGGATTCGGTTGTTCTGGGTGCCCCTTTTGGCTTTTTGAAGTCAGCCTCACTTTCACATAGTTTCGCCTTCTGAAGCTGTGGTGCTCTTTCTTGGCTTTTGTTGCTCAGGTAGTGCTGCTGATGTTAGTCACTGCTGGAGTGGCACTTTCACTGTGAGGCTTTGGACTGGCTCTGGGCATGATTTAGTGCAAGCAAGTCACGGGTTGTATTTCCTGTTACGTGCTTGCTAACCGTGAAGCAATCACTGATAGGCTCTAGACATACCGTATTTAGGGTATTTGTTCCATCTACGTGTCTGTTGCCATTGAGTGTTCTGCCCTTGCTACATCTCTGCTCTCTGTTAGCAGGTGATGCCTCTGTTGTGATTGGTAACAGTGTGCTGCAAGCTTCTTGTTTCTACCTGAAATTTCAGTCCATGCAGTTTTTCTGCTGAAATGGATCATTTGTTACTTAAACTTGATTTAAAACTTTTTTTAATACACAGTTTTGTTGTGTACCTAGCATGCTTTACTCTATTAACTATATATTCTGTGTCCAAGTCTTCCTTTCAGAAAGTTTCCAATATGCTTGGTATATTAAGTTTTTAATTTAGGACAAGAAATGGATCTAATATGGTCCTTTGAATTTTCACTGCCTGTTCTAATGCTTAGAGTACAAGTAATCCATTCTTAATTATTAACACATTCCATAAATATTGAGACATAGACGTATTAATAATTTGGTAAAATTAAGCATTTAAAACATGTTTTAAAGTGTAATTGTATATAAAATGAAAGTTAGAAAAGAAAATATGGCACTGAAAAGAACAAAATGAAATGTCTGAATTGCTGTGCACTAAAAGTGTGAGCTGTATAGAACACGCTGTCAATGTAGGAATGCTGGTAATGTAGAAATATGCAAATGTGTGCTTTTTCCAGCTATTCTGTTGAAAGCACAGAATAATAAAATGGAACAAAATGTTGAACAGATCAGCCAGAACAGTAACATTAGAATTACATACTTCACAGAATGATTTTGTGCTAAATTTATATCCCTCTCATTTTAAGAGAGAAAATAATTTATTTTATTCAAAAAAGGGAAAAGGCATTTTCTCTTAATTAGTGAGGGGAAAAAAGTCATATAATCAGCATGTCATCCCTTCTGATTTCTAGTATTAGATGGGTCTGATACCTGTAGGTCAGGATTCCACTGTTATTTGGGATCTGACCTCTAAAACTAATACAGATCTTCAGAGCAGCAGCATCTTTATGCAGCATCTAGCACCGGAGTATCAATATGATACCACCATAAAAATAATACAAAAAAAAGGACCTTTGCAATTTTCATGATCACTTCTTTGTCATTTTTCCATGTGTTCTAGCACAAGAATCCACACAAACTATTTGACCTCTTTTCAGTTTAATTTTATGAAAATTTAACACCCTGAACAATTATATATTAAAAGAATTATACTAGCAGAATTTGTAGTGAGCGGTCTTTGCCAATAAATAGAGATTTAGAATGCAGTGCTGCTTGGCAGATCCCCTATGAACCAGCAATGCTAGAAGAAACTTCTCTAGTCTGTGCCTCAGAATACTTATCAGTTGATCTGTGGAATTTACTATGAGGAATTCACTCAGAGGGTGGTGAGGCCCCGGCACAGGCTGCCCAGAGATGCTGTGGGTGCCCCATCGCTGGAGGTGTTCAAGGCCAGGCTGGATGGGGCAACCTGGTCTGGTGGGAGGTGTCCCTGCCCATGGCAGGGGTCGGAATTAGGTGGTCTCTAAGTTCCCTTCCAACCCAAACCATTCTGTGATTCTATGAATTTCATGAATACTTAAGAGCAACTATCCTCACTTCAGTGATCAAGCTCCAGGAAGCTTGCAGCTTAAATAGTGTGGATAATATAGCTGAGGAATGTGTCCCTTCACTGTTCTCTCAAATTTTTTGTTTGAAATTCAGCAACCCTTCAGAGCTGTTCTATTAAGTCCTTCCATTTTCTTTGTTTCTGTCTTGCCAGAATGAATTAAAAATAAAATTGTGAATGTAGCAAATGAATATAAAATAAGTCAATTAAGTTTGTTACTGTCAGTATCTGTTCCATTAATGCATGAGGAAGTCTTCTGTAGCACATAGGAGCAAGCAGTTACTTAATGCTTATTTTGTATTGCATATTGGAAGAGTCCATTTTGATACTAAAAAACCAAAATGCTTCCTTTAACACAGAAATGTGGTAAATGTAGTGTGTGCCCAGCTAAAGATGACTATTTAAAATGTATTAAATACTAAACAATGTTTACTTCATATAGTTTCTGGTAACAACTTTAGCTTGAATTTCTCAGAACATTTGTACAGCTTTAGCAGTTACTTGCACATAGTTTTACTGCAAAATTTGTTCATTCTTTGCTTTTATCAACAAGGAAATGTTACTGATGAATCCAGTAGCATTACCAGTTCAAGGTAAGAATTACGTCTGTGTGCATGTGCATACAGTATTTGTAGTTATTGAAATTTGCTTCCCAGATATTGTTAATTTTTGAAAGAGTTTAGCAGATGCAAAACTTAAATGTGTTGGTACTGATTTCTCTGCACTGAGTTATTTTAATTAATCCCTGGAAGTTCCTTTGAATGTTTTTACCATTGCTGCTTATTACTTTGAATTGGCCCCAATGCACTTGTAAGAACTACCCGGGCCTTCTCTGGAAGAGTCTAGAGGTGGCTCTGCAGTCTCATAAACTTCTGATTGCTCCCTGCCCTCCCTCGTGAGGTTCTTTATTTGGGAATTATTAGGACTCCTAATTCTCCGTATGCATTTCCAAGATGCTGAACAGTCCCTGTAGCAGACTCGCCCTGACTGCGTAGCTCGAGCTGCTGCTGCAGCAGTAGTCGTCGAGGCACCAGTGCCCGGCAGCGTCAGTGCACTTGGCCAGAAACAAGCCAATTTCCACTTAACAGGACACTGTGCAGTGCGTATTTACACTTGATAATAGTCTCTTTCTCTCCCCATTTTGGTTTACAGAGGTGAATAAAATGCATCTCAGTACGGGGCGTGATGATCGCGGACAGCTCTTCTTAGTTTTGTCTTCAAAATATTCACCTTTAATGTGGTGAATGAGGGGGCATCAGATCATCCTCTGACTCTGGTGTCCATGGGTAGTGCACAACTGGAAACCTGTACCAACAGTGGTATCACGAGCGTAGGAAGCGGTCTCAGAAATGGAGCTCGTTGTGTTCAAAGTTCAGAAATCCTGGCCGTGAAAAGACAGCTGGGTTTGCTCATCCGGTTGCCTTTCTTTGCAGGCAGGATTTGTATTTCAGAGTAAGGCTAGTTATTTCCATGTAAGAGGTGGTTAAGAGGCACAGTAGTAGGTGGAGGCAAACATCTTTAGTTTGTCGTCCTCACTGCCCTACGGCTGTTGCACCAGCACGGAAGAGACTCAGACAAGACAAGTTTCTGAGCAGTGTCCTTAGCCTGTGGCTAAAAACAATTCTCTTTTCCTAGATGAGCTATTTTTTGCCATGAGAACTTTCCCCCCCTCACCACCTTTTCTCCTGTGTTTTCCCAGTATTTTTATTTGGGATGAATAAGATTAATACCCAGCTAAAATGAAGGATACTTGTTCTCAAGTGTGCGGCTGACCTGTGGCTCTATGAAATATTATAACAGCTTTCTTTGGGATTTTGCCAAACTCTCCGAGACACCAGTGGATGTTTTCAAGGACAGGTTTGACCGATCATTTGTTAGCAATAACTTAACTCATATGACTGATCCTTCCTTAGAATGAGGGGATGGGCTGATGACCTGAAGCTTTCCCTGCTCGTGTACTCCGCCTTGTGATTGTTGGAGTCTTTTAAAACTCCCATGAGAGCACTCTTGGGATGAGCTCATTGTGGATTCCTGCGGTGTACCTAATATCTTATTGTCAGTACTATTTCAGCAAGCCTGACGAGAAGTCAAAAGATTTTTCAAGCTCGTGTTCCCATCAACAGTTACACTTAGAAGGGATGTGTGGCTGCTGAGGAAGTCTGAAGTGGCAGGTAGGAAACTGGGGCCTCTTGAAGACACAGAATACATCAGTCTCATGCAGACTTCTGAGACCTGTGGAAACCTATTGACTGAGCAAAATGTGAAGCAAATGCTGGCTATTAGAAATCACTAGAAAATTATGGTAGTGATTGAAAGCTTAGTAGTAAATGAAACATTTACGGACTCGCCTTTCAAAGCAAAGCAAAGTAGCTTTGTACTTCAAAGCAAAGTACCGTTGAAGTGAAGATACCTGCTTTTATAGTGACAAAAGCTTGTTCCTAAAGTTTCTTTTGTTTCAGTTTTAGTTGGTACTTCTGTTACCTTGACTGGTAACAGAGAACAAATACCTCCTTATCCTTGCACTGAAAGTTACACTTCTATTGTAAGTATTCTGTAATCATTTCGTTACTTATCCACAAATATACTAGTATACTTTATCTTGTTGTGTGACAAGATGCTTCTCTGTCATCAAAAAGCGGTGATGTTTTTGAGTTTCAGCAATAGTATGGAATAAATGCTTTATAGGCAATAAGTATGGCTCAGTAAACTTAGAGCTTTCATTATGAGTAGCTGTATGACTGCAAGTGCTGGACAATCACTTTGAGCCTTTTTATTTACAGATAAAGTTCTCTAAATATTTACCAAATAACAGTTTAATTTTGTTACTTCAAAGTCTTGTATGTGGTTGCTTTATTTTTTTTCTTCCTTTCCCTTTTTATTAACAGAATACTCTCCCTGTTGTCGTGTCTGATACAAGCTGGGTATTGGAAGATGGTTTGAGCTTGCAATATAGTTCAATACCAAAACAGAAGAGTTTTGTTCTTCCAATTGTCTTCCTTTTAGTTACCTTCTTTCTGGTTAATTCTTGGGAGGAAAGTGGTTCCATGTATGATTGGGTTGTAAATTTTGAAAGTCAAATTACTGTGCCCCTTCCTCCCACCAACTCATAGACATAGCACGGATCTTCTCAGCGTTAATAGAATAACTCCAGGTATGTAGGAGTTGCTATGTGAGTTAAATCTTAGTTCATCTAAACATGCACATGGCACGGATCATCTCAGTACTAATAGAATAACTCCAAGTACGTAGGAGTTGCCATTTGAGTTAAATATTAATTATCTAAGCTGCTACCTGTCTTCACTTATAGCCAGGAACATCAATTGGAAAAGAAAATAGAGTTGAAACACTGTGTTAAAGAATGATGTAACCACAGTAAGTTTATTTTTAATTGTTTGCATATGGCTTCCCCCCCAACTCCAAAAATTAATTAGCATGTGAATCTCTGCCATTATTTCAGTTTTTTTCTTTTTTTTTCTTCATGTAGTTCAAAGCAAAAAAAAAGGGGGGGGGGGGAAGTGTTTCTGTGACTAGTGTGCTGCAGTGAGTCAGAGTAGATAATTTTATTAGTCTTCCTAGTCATCGGTTCAGGTGTGAATGCGGGTGGTATTTTTACCCATCTGAGAGACTAGCCCTTTGGGAGCACTACTAAGTTGAGGTTGTGGTTATAAAAGCATTGATGAAGGTTGCATATTTTTTTGTGAGATGTGCAGAAATAATATTATGCCAAACCACATTAACCACATGTTTTTAAATATATGCTTTAGAGCTCATCATTGGGTCCTATCACAGTATTTACATGTAACTGTAAAAATACATGTTTGTTTAGTGAACAAACAGCAGCGTCAGTCTTGTCACCGGTGTGGTATTCTCTGCTACTTGCTGTTGCAAAATATCTCCAGGCCATTAGTAGAAACTTCTTACCTACGCTGTTACATGTGTGACCATCTCTATTTTCTTTTGTACTGTTGATCTCCAAGTAATGCAAGTGGCATTTGGTGGCTGCTTAAGCTTTTACTTGTTGCAGTCAGCAGCATTATTTTCTTTTCAGATTGCACTAAAGCAAGTATTTTTTGAGCAAGCTTTTTACTTTAATTCTTGGTTATTTTCTGCTCTTTTGATTGAGGTTTTGATTAAAGATCTTGCAGAAGAGCCAAGCAGTTGTTGTTCCACTGTGTCTGTCGTTTTAGTATATAGGGTAAGGCAAGGATTTTATTTACAGCTTTTCTTTCTTATTCTGATTGCGAAAAAATAGAAGTCTGTTTTTAGCATCTTTTTAGATCATTTTAAATTAGCTGCCAATAATTTTAGCAGCACAAAACTGATATCTCCTTGAAATCAACAATTTACTACAGAGGAATATTTTAATTAGTTTTGTTAGCTTTTACTGACAAAAAGACGGCTGTCTGAATTTGCTGTAAAGTCTTCCCACTGGTCTTTGTATGAATGCTTCCACTGTGTGTGAATGTTTGTGAAACTTCCCTGGAGATGCTAGTCACAGTGGTGCCTTTTATACTCCCTAGACCCAGTACCTCAGACCCTGTAGGTAGGAGTTTTATTTTAAGGAGGAAGAAAACTTCTTGTTTTATTTTTATTAATCTCCTGGCATTCATCAGTGGAGTTCTCCCACCTGTGATACAGTAGATGAAGTCATATTCACATAGGCATTTATATTTCCCTTTCAAAATATGCTTAGGCTGTCATTTGCTCTAAACGTCTTCGTATTGCATCTCAGTGCTTTACAGCCCTTGGTGCCATAATGTACTTGCTGTACTTGGAGCTGCTTTATTGGTTGCTCATGCATCTTCATGTTCAGTGGTAACCCAGAATTTGGAGAGATGCTTTCCTGCTGGAACTTTAAAGCCTCAGTGCCAGACTGCAGATTGCTGTAGGTTGGTTGTCTCAGACGTCTGTAAATCTGAGACATGGTACATTTCATTCCCTAGTGGTATTAAGGTAAGGACACTTGAAGGACTTGTGTAGCTACCCAAATCCCCAGTCTCTTCCTCAAATGACATTTGTTTTCAAACCTCTTGAAAGCCGTGGTCTAAGCCGTTTGTCACAGTGTGAAGGGAATCTTGCGGCATAAGACTACAGCACTGTAGGAGTGATTCCACCCGGTGAGTTGGCTCAAATGGCACCTGTGCTGTTCTGGCAAGGGAAGTGGCCTCTGTCTTATCTCAGGGTTATGAGACCTGCTGTAAGTGAAGACGACACCCTTCCTTCAGCTTCTTTGGCTTCACATATACTTCAGTCATCTGTTTTCACACATGCTTAAATTGGGAAATAGGGGGATTCCTTCCCAATATCTGTTTTTGTCTGATTATTGTATTTTGCCTCATTTTTGTGAAACCAAAACGGCAACTCTAACCTTCAGTGACTATGTAGAGTTCCCGATGTTCTATAGATTCAGCCCAAGGATACCTACCAAATCATCTCAAGCCCTTACGTGTATTCAAAGTCCTTCTCATGTATTCTCTGGTTTGTACTCCCTATTAGTAAAGGATTTTGAACTATCTAGGATACATTGGGCAGAACACAGCCTTAAAAATAGCAGGTTCCACGTCTATAGCTGACTTCTTTGCCTGTGGTGGTATTCACTCACGAAGCACACTAATGAAAACATGCTAATTTGTAAATTACAAAATAGTGCTGATTGCCTATTATGAATGTTTGCTTTTGGCAAAAAAATGGAGCAGTTATGTTTCCCAGCACAGGCATAATTTTCCTCTAACACAAGGTCTGCTTTTTACATGTCCTTTGTTTTTTTGGTGGAGGATAGTTAGTTCCAGAATGGGTGCTCTTTTAACTTTCTCCTAAGGACTCAGTGGCTACCTTGGTATTCTTTCTGGATTATTTCCTCTGGTTCTAAGATGTATTTTTCTGAACATTTTCTTCAATCTCTCCTGAGTTTCAAAGGATATTATTTTATTAAGACTTCATAACAATCAGTGGTGAAGACAGCATTTCCACTGCAACAATTTTGTGCTCAGTGTTCTTTGCACCTCAAACATCGTCTTGGATATTTCCTTAGGAGATAATTTCACTTCTTCCTCCTGCCACCTCTTTGGGATCAGGCCTGAAGCAATTTCACCTTGAGGGGTGGTTCCCCTGCATCCTCTAGTCTTACCATCTCTCTTTTTTTTTTTTTTTTTTTTTTTTTTTTTTAACCAAAAGACTGGAATAGCAAGAATCTACTCTTCTAACCAGTGAGAGATGGAATTAATCCTGCCCTTTTCAGGAAAAGACTTTACTGCATTTATTTTCTCAAGCCAAAGAGAAAAAGACTCACCCTGGATCAGCGAAATCTGATTGCCTGTATTTGCTGGTTCAAGCTAACGTGCAAGATGTGATGATGTTATCTCATCAATAGAGATACTGGCCCATACCTCTTGGTTTTCAGGACATATTCCTATTTCTTCTGTCTGGCAGAAAACACATTCTAGTCTGTAGTGATCTGGCCATTATCAGGGTATGGTGTTGTGGCTGTTACGTTCTTATGCAAAAAGTATGTCTTCAGTGGTATAAAAAGCATATCTCTTTTTTGTTTGCTTGTTAAAGGCTTCCTGGAAATCACTTTCAGGTAGTTATAGAGAACATTGAGATCTCCCTTGAGCCTTCACTTCTCCAGACTAAACAACCCCAGTTCCCTCAGCTGCTTCTCAGCAGACTTGTGATGGTCACATGTAATGATCCTGAGAACTGTTTTCATTGCAGACTGAGAACACCTTATTTTCCCTGACAAATATATGTACACAGATTTTGGGCCCTTCAACAATAGTAAGTCAATATGACCAAAAAAGCCATGTGCCATTTGCTGGTTCAAGTAAGCCTTGTAGATATGCCATTATTGTCTCTCTATTAAGAAGAATGCCTCCAGAAGAACGCATAACTGAAAACAGTCTTCTGACGCTGTAAAGATGAGTTCCCTCACAAAGCCTCCAAATGTGAATAGTTTGTCTCTGCTTGAAACTGAGGTGGCATTTCCAGATTAGTGACTGTAGTTTTCATTCCATGGATTTCCAACCCCAAATCCAGTTTAAATCAGGAAGTACAAGAATGCATGAATATAGAAATGTTCTTATTTCACGTTAGTGACTCCTGTCACTTAAGCTTGTAAATTCAGTAAGTGCTTTTTGAAGCATAGTACAAAATCAAGTTACTTTAAAAGTTAAGTTTCTAAACCCTCTGAAGTATTGTGGCTCAAGAAAAGGAGGTAAGTGCAGTCATTCTTTATCTGTTCGTGATCCCCTTTTCATCCCAATGATTTGTCAACCACTGTCTGATTTGAGCCAAATTTTATATGAAAACAGATATTTGGAAGATTATTAGTTAAACTCCTGCCCATACTATGAAAATGTGCATCTTTGCAAATGTTAATGGCAATGGAAAGATGATGGTGTTAGTTTACATGTAAATAGATACAGGAAACCAGAGAGGAAAGACATCTTACAGATATCCCGATTATGGGAACAGCTTTAGTTAAAGCTCACAATCAACCATGACACACAAACCTTGAGAGGACTAGCTTTAATTAGTTCCAGTGTTCACAAAAATGTTAGTTTTCTCTGTAATATTTATTCCTTTCCTGGCAAGGTTGGAGTTTTCTAATTCGGTCATGAACAGTGAAAGTAAATGCTGGCTAGAACTATTTTTTGTATTTAAATTTAGTGGAAAATACATACCTCAAATATGAGGTATTTAAGTGCTTTTGGAATTATGAAGAACCAATATGAGTAATCTGAAAGCACAGGGGAACAAATCTAAGAGATAAAATGAAAATTGACATATCTTCCTGTCTACTTGATTGTAGAAGAGATTACCCAAGA
Source organism: Stictonetta naevosa (assembly GCA_011074415.1). Lineage (NCBI taxonomy): Eukaryota > Metazoa > Chordata > Aves > Anseriformes > Anatidae > Stictonetta > Stictonetta naevosa. Next base: position 69,699,053 of record CM021699.1, read on the forward strand.
AATTACTGGAAATTAATATCTAAAATGATGATAACTGAATGGGAAAAGTACTAGAAAATGCATTGTCACAAGGCGCTCTGCAGTGCATGGGAAGGAAGCACGCTTGAGTTCTCCATTCTTTACTTAGCAAATCCGTTACTGACTTCAGTGGAGAATTTTGATGTGATAAAGAGTGAAGGATCAAATGATCAGTTTCTAGCCTTAAACAATATGAATTGTCAGTGTATCTGGACTGTTGAATATTTAATAACATTCCTGTTCAAAAGTAAACAACTTCTCTGTGAATGTTCATACCTTTTCTCCAGCAGCATGTCTGTTCAAACACATTAAGTAGCATAAATGGCAGCACATAGCGCAGTGTTGTTTATGCATGTTCACATTTTTAGCAACAAATCCATCCCCTACGAGGAGTTTTATCATCCAAAAAAAGGAAAAATTAATCTACAAAGAAGCTCAGGCAGTAATAATAGGTGATTATTTCACATCTGTGCATCCTACTTGATACTTGGTGTATCTTAATTCCTCCTTTAAAACCGTGAAAAAGAAAATCAAACCCAATAATCTGTCATTCTTGGTTTTGGTACGATGGTCTGAAACGCATTAAAAATCTTTGTGTTTTAAATACATGGCTTATCTCTGGCTCTTGCAGCACTCACAGCCCATCTTCAAACCTCTAGTAACATTTTGAGGCACAGAAAGCTTCCAACAGTTGTTGTAGGCACTTGCTACCAGCTTAGTACTAGTTAGGACTAATGAGTAGTTAGTACTAAGAGTGCTAGTTAGGATGCTGTTTATTAATGCTGGATTAATGTGCTGCATCTGCATAACTGGCTCCTGTGGTGCCAGTGTAGATTCCTGACATTATTTATTATTTCATTAGCATCCAATTTCCTTCTCGGATTCAACAGCAAGGTCAACACAATGAAAGGCAGAGACCGTCGTATTTCCCCGTCCTTTCTTTCCTCACCCATGCACAGCCACTCGTTTCTTTCAATTTAATATTTACCAGTTGCAGCCTGGTACCAAAGGAATAATTATTTCCTAATGGCTCTGCCTTGGGGGGTTCTCCTCTCACGCCAGCAGGAAAGGGAAGGCTTTGGTCACCGGGGGCGAGCGCTCGGTTTCCTCCATAGCGCCAGCGCTGTTGTTAAGGCAGGGCTGCACGCCTGGAATCCTAATGCCTCTGTGTGAGGACTGGTGTGCCCCAGGGCCCGTGGGGGCTGCCCACGGGGCCACAGCCGCTGTCTGGGCTCTGCTCCCCCTGCCCCACAGGGCCGCGAGGGGCCGGGCCCCAAGTGGGTGCTGCTTGTCCACCCGGTGCCGAACAGCTCTGGGTACGTCTCGTAGCAGCTATGAAGTTCGGGTACCAGCTCCTTAAATATTTATCACAAAATGCCGTCCCTTCAAAAGCAGTATGAGCAGATTGGCTTTCGTGTTGATTTGGGAAAATTAAGTTATAAAACTGACACCTGTGTTCATGGTAGGTGTTATCCTGAGCTGGTGAGAAAGGTAACTGTGAATATGTTAAATATACCACCTTTTTACATTTTTTTTCTGGAAAGCATATCTTAAGATAGATATGCTGAAACCACAGAAGCTATGCTTTTAGTTCTGGCATTAAGATTCGGGTTTTAAATTAACACTGGATTAGCGATCTGTCTCTGTCAAGACTATAAAGAGCTTTTGTTGCAATCCATCACAGGGCTTTTGTGCTGTACACCACGTGTAGAAGCTGTTAACAGGAAGACGAGATTAATGCCGAGAGAAAAAATGTCATCAGATAAAACGCAGGTCTCAAAAAGCAATTTCAAATCACAGAGTATGTTACGCATTAATACAGTTTTAGCGTTTGGGGAACGGAGGAAAAGTTGTAATCAAAAATTAATTTGGGCATTCTTGGCTGTACCTAAATTAGAGCCCAGGATACTTCCAAAATTGTTTTTAATCAAATGACCTGACCGAAGCTCACTAGGAGAAAAATTAATGAGTTCAGGGTAATCTGAATTATATTTAGTAATGCTGATAGCAAATTTTGCAGCTCTTTTTTTTCAAATTTTGCATGTAATAATTTGAAAGATTACTATTTAGAGTTAGCAGCATGTGTTTATGCATATATATAATGCAAATAAATCTTTAATTGTGCATATACTTTATATTTTTAAAATTAATTGTTCAAAAAGCTTAATAGGAGTACAAGTGTAGGGAGTCCATTTTTTGCCTTGATTAATATCCTAACAATAAAATGCAATATGGTACCCATGACTTCAATATTTCTGCATTAATATATAGACACACATAATGGATTTCATTAATCTTTTTTTCTGTAGTAAGATATCATTAGAGCTTGTGCCTGCTTGGGGACAATCCTTCTCATCTGTGAACTATTCACAAGGTTGGTTTTGAGTCTTCACTGTAGTTTAATACTGTAGTTTCAATATTGGAAGGTATTTTTAAAGGTTTTATTTTAAAGATACTTGGAAGTAGAATTGTAAGAGAAAAATAAAATTACATTCCACTCTAACACCTGAAAAAAAATATTTTTATTATTTTTATTTAATGTACATAGGCTTTTTTAAATCAGATTTTTTTCTTCATGTGTTATGTGTTTTTTATGTTTTGTATATATATATAGGAAGTAAATTGTTGCACTAAAGAAAAGTACACTTTTGATTTTGATTTTTGCTTAAAATATTTAATGTAAAGTAAATATGTAAATGTTTCTTGCTGTACACCTGCTAAATAGTGTCACATCTAACAGTATACTGAATTTTGTCTGTAAGCAAGAAATGCAACTGGCTTAGTTCCTCATAGCCCCCAGCAGCTGTATGGTTCAGGGTAGTAAGTGTTGAACTTGATACTTTTGCAATAGCATTTAATTTTAATAATTTCTTTATTAAGATGAGCAAAAATGTTTTTGCAATTATTAGCAAGAGACATCAAATAAATGTGCTCTTACGGTGCACTTTTTTTTTTTTTTTTGTACTTTTACTACTGTGATTTGTTAGGTTTAATATAATTAAAATACATTTGAAAGACATTTACCATAGGAAGATGGATACTTCTGGTGATGGAAAACATGATGAAAGCAACATGGTTAAAAACAATCAATACCTAACAAATTGTCTAATCGGTAGGTACTTGTTTATATTACAGAACAGAAAATCAGAGGTGAAGGCAAAAGAAAAAGTTTCAGTTACGTGTAATCATGCCAAGTTTAACTTTGTAGAAAGAAGCTATCTTAAAAAAGCCACAGTTTGGAAACTGCTGTGCTCTGAATTGTCTGTGTTTGAATTTAACTTCATTATTATGAATTCTTTTTAACAAATGGGAAGAGATTTGCAATATTGGTGTGCTGTTCATGTAACCCTGTTGTATTTTGCACCTGTGTTGGGAAAAAGCAGCACATGTTGAGCTGGATAGTCTCTCCTTGTATTTAGGATCCCTTAAGTTTTTGGTCTTCACAGATGATCAGAGTGAAATCTTCCGTAAGAGCTTGAGGAGAAGAGATAAATGTCTAAAAGAGATGGTAACTGCTGTTGTCACCAATGTATCAAGACAACTCTGGCCAGTGACAGCCCAACCAAAACATGGGTGGGAAGAATTGCAGACAAGAGTGCAAGAAGCCCCCCTCCCCTCCGTTGCATACTGTCAGTCCTGTGGTTGTGCCCAGTCCAGCCTTGAGGATGCCCAAACCCATCCAGTGGGTTGTAGCTGGATTCGAGCTTTACAGATCTAACCCAGCAAAAGTGGATGTGGTGTGGGACTCCTAAGGGACTTTTTCTCCTGGAATCATTCATTCAATAGCAATGTTTTGCTTCTTGATGTTGTGCTTTGTTTTGTGACACGTGGCTGGTTGACTTGACCCAAACTGCAGCATTTCACTGCATGAAAATGCACCTTTGCCTCCTCTAAAACTTGAGGTAGCCAAAGTTCTAAGGTGGTATGTCTGCTTCCTCCCCTGGAAGCTTACTGCTGTTTCTATTAATGAAGTTTCACTTGCCACATCAGCAGTGGTACTGTACTGTTATAAGTGGTGTATTTTCCAGTGTTATTTACTCCCAGACTTACTGCCATCACTGGAGTTATCTCAGCAACAGTAACTCTTTAATAAAGACTTTTTGAAAAACAAATTTATCACATATAAAAGCTCTTAAGTCAACATACAAATAACTCCATTTGTTCTCACCCATAGCTTCCGAAAATCGCCTTCATTTTTGATAAGTTATTTCATGGTAGTCACAACCAATAGAGCTGAAAATACTTTTTTTTTTTTTTCTGGTATTAAAAATTATTGCAATTTTATTTCATTTGTCTGGCTGAGTAAAGGTGAAACTTGTAAATTTTGGCAAGCAAGTGGACGTAGCTGTGGTTTGTGTCTATAATCAAAGCCATAATTTTCAATATTTTTTCATGTGCTGTAAATATGAGTATATATGTCTGTGTTCAGGTGTGCAAGCATGCATGAGAAAGATTGCGGTCTTACGATACACACCTGGGAGAAAATTGGCTGGGTGGTAGCAGCTGAAAAGTCACGTTTAAGCACTCTGTGATTATGCCTTAGATATTTAGTAGAACTCAAGTCCTACCCATTTTTGTGACTGCATTGTCAGTTTCTCCTTATCTCATGTGAAAGATGTACTGAGATGGTTAAAGGTTGTTCTATATGAAGAAAACAGTAATTGTCAAAGACACATTAATTAAAACAGTACAAATGTCAGTATTAGAGAATAAAAATTGCAAATGAATTTTAAAATACATTTTACGTTTTTATGAGTTAGGTTTGTTTCTTTACAGTCTGTTCTTTATTATTTTGCAAACCAAATACTTTCCTATACAACACTACTGAGAGAGCTCAGTGGCCCATAAACATATTAATCCAGCCCTGCACAATCTTACCTTCAATATGGCAACAGACTATTAAGAGAACAGTTTGAGACTCTTTTATTGGTATTAGTTTGGGAACAGTATCATTTATATTCACGACTACAAATAAAATAAGAAATATGTTGTTATTGATTTTCTGTGGTTTAAAAAAAAAGATAAATAAAAGGATCAACTTGTTTTATATACCCTGCATAGCTGTTACACTTTACGTTGACCAAATGTGAGCCAACCATTTTGAACAATCCTGTACTGGAGGTATTAATATGCAAAATGAATTGTTTACATTTACTCATTTGTGTAAACGGCAGTGATGTCAACTTTGCGTTCTAGTAACGTATTTTCCATTTATTTTCTTTGGCGCTGATTTTTAGTTACAATAAAGTCATCTTTTCCTAGTCATCTGCAGTTAAAAGTCTTTTTGAGAGCAAGTTGTAGGTGAGTGAGATTTGAAGGAAGAGTTCCAAATGGAAGTCTTTCATTCTGGGACATGGTTCATTGTAGAAAGGTTGCAAAACTCTAGTTTTAACAGGTTCCTGTTCAATTGTCAGGTTAAGTTGTCAGTTGTCATCAGTTCCAAGATGTAATCTGTAAGAGACATGGATTACCTTTGGAGTTTTAATATCATGGCATTGCCTGGGCAGTAGCAGGTAATGGCCTACTTTACTGCAGGACCCCACACGGCCGGCATCGGTTCTTCTCAGGATGTTACCTGGGTGAATGAAGTCTTTGTACATCTGCCTTTCCATAGTAGCGGTGTGTATTATAAGATCTTCGTCTTTTTTTTTTCTTCTTCTTTTTTTTTTTTTTTTTCCCCTGCAAGTAATATAACGGGATATGTGGTAGTATAATTAAAACTTTGACAGACAAGAGAATGAGCTTGATTTCTTTAACTGGTACAGTCTTGATACTTTACCAGATTAATTAACACATTTGCAGTTCATTTTGGTGTTTGTTGGTCTTCTTGATATTCATTATTAGAATGTCTGAGGTTAGTACACCCAAACTATTGTGTCACGGGCAGTGAGATATAGTCAGGCCAAAATCGTAATGAAATCTTACAGCTGATTTGTATGAAGTGTTGTAGTTTTTTTTACTAGTTTGTGGAATTATGTTAAGAGACCAAATTCAAGGAGAACCACATGTCTGAATTGAAGAAGGTGATTGAAGATTAAAGTATATGTCATAGGCAAAGATAGAGGAATTAGATGATAATTAAAGGCTGCTTGATTAACATTTACAAAATGAGTTTTCAGTTAATGCAAATCCAGTGGTAACTGAGGATGTTATTGGTACTTGTATGTAGAATTATTTTTGCAGAAACTTAGTTTTGGAAATTCTGGTGATAAAGTTGACAGAACTTTGTATTAAATGAAGGATTTTTCATGTAAGAAGTATGAGGATTATTAGCTACTTTCATTCTGTCCCTAAGTCTGTTTTGCATAGATGTGGTTAGTGCATGATTATATACGCAAATGTAAAAGCTATTGCATACTTTATTTCTGCTTCTAAGGGGAAGGTGGGGAAGGGAAGTGTTAAATTGGTTATTACTTTTCAGACTGTGATCTATTGCGCCAGCAGCTAGAATGTGATCCATTAAATGAGGCATATGAAAGGCACTGCTGTTGTACATTGCTAGAGAAATTACAAGTATGGTAATACTCATCCATAAAGATACATTATAAAAATGGTTGGAATTAAATTTAAACCCATTAAAGCAAGGACATTCCAGTACTGCATTATTGATTTACATAAAAATTATAGATGAATGTCTTTCATTAATGCTAAGAAACTGAACTGAGTTTAGTATTGACAAAGTGTAACCTAATCAGAAGTAAACTTTCATTAAAAAGATGCTGTCGCTGTGAAATTTTATTAGTCTTCTGAAAGTAAAACTGAAGTATGGTTTCACTACTAGTTACAATGTTGGGCAGATTAGTTAGTTTTCTCCACTTCAATGGTGTGCGTTGCTACTTACAGTACTGTTACTTGCTAGAAAACCTGATTTGGCGTTGTGACAATTGACATTTTCAGCTTCTCGCAAGCTTCTAGTAATCCAACATTTCTCCATGCATCTTGCGCTTCTGAGGTGCTTCTCCAGGACGGTGTTAAGGGGCAGTGACAGCGGTGTCCGACACCACGGTGCTCTCAGCAGTAGCAGTGGCGGGGCAATCATCACACATGGTGTCACGGCCGGTGCTGCAAGGACACGAAACAACTTGCCTTTTGAAAAGAAGGGCAGTCAAATCTCATAAAGGCTGTTCTTCTAAAAAGGCATTAATTGCCTTCCATTACTGACATTGCTTTGCAGTTCTTTAAGCCGTAGGCAACGGGAGCATTTTACCAACTTGTAAAAATCACATACGAAAGAAAGCGTGATAGATAAACAAAACACATAGGTGCTGAGTGTGTATGCACACTTGGTGCTCATACTCTGTGCTTGTTTGTCCTCTCAGTATGGGGGGCCAGACTGTGCCAGCTGTTGTACAAGTGTTGGAGTAGCAGAGAGCATTATAAAGATTAGAGTTGGCTTCTCAAGTGGAGTCAGAGTGCTTCAAAGGACGCATAGGAAGTGAGGGAGAGAGTTTGCAATAATGGCTCTGCGAAAGAGATCCGTCTCTCTTTGTAAAGACGAGTTTCCCGGTTAAGATCCCTTTAGAGCATTTGCAGGTTATCGAGTGTAAACTGGTGCCGCTGCTTACGAGTTGTCCGGAGATTTGTAGGGGAGAGTGGGGAGGAGGGAACTGTGTCCCTGCCCTGGCGGTGTCACCTGGCAGGCAGGGCGAGAACCGCGCCTCTCGGTTGGTGTCGGGTCACCTTTCTCAAAGCGAGAGATGCTCTCCTGCACTGACAGGCTTCTTCCTCTCCTCTGCTTGGTCATCCTTATCTACAGTTCCCGGGGCTTAATTGAGAGCAACACGCTAACAAGATGTTATGATCTAAGAAGGATTTTTTTCCTTTGCAGCTAGAGTGGCTTGGGTAACGTGTGGTTTGGGAGCAGAGGGGAAGGGTTGCAATTTTTGCTTTTCACCTACAGGACATATTGGGTTGTGACGTTCCTTATTTTTTATTTTTTCCTCTTTCATAGCTCTAAACCTGCATGATACATTCAGGGATTTCAGAATTTGCCAGCTTTCTTGATAAGACCTGCGTTAGGAAAGCCATCTTTTATAGGAGCAAAGACTTTGCTTGGGTACGGTAGAGCTCTTTTTGCTGTCCCACACCTGTGTCGTGCGCGAGGGCTCCCAGTGCTGGGATCACTAAATACAGCTGGGGAGGAATCATCAAGACCTGCTAGTGGTTGCCACAAACTGTGAAGACTATGTGGTCTGTTGTGGACAAATTACCAACAGGTACTTCTGCTGTGTACAGCTCCTGTAGCAATGGGTTCCAAACATCGTGTGAAATGTGTTTCCCTCTGAAGCGTGATATTTTCCTTGCTGCCTCCTTGTTCTTGTTTCTGTAGGAAATGGGGAAATATTCTCTGTTCAGTTTTTGTGTAGTTTTCGAACGTGATGCATGATTTGGAAGGTGTCAGTTATCTTCTGGCATTTATTTCTTTTCCAAGTTTGTTCGTACTTAAAACTCTACCTTATACCATGCTTACTGTTCCCTGTGTTACCTTTTCTTTTTCCTCTATATCTTTGGGTAGAACAAACTGCCTTAGTCAGATATTATTAGAAAATGATATCTATGGTTTGGGGAGGAAAAAAGGGCAGAGTGGATTTTCTGACAAGTCCAGAGAGGTCAAAAAATTCTATTGTCCTAAGTGGACTTTTATTCAGGTTCAGAGTTGTACATTTTGAGATCCAGGGAGTAGTTCTGGCCAAATTTTTGCTTATCCAGCTTTTTCATGCCCATTGGAGAAAACATGTGGGCCAATATTGTGTCTTTTCAGCTATTTTGTCAATTATCCTGTCCTAGAGGCAAATGAGGCAGGTAAGGGGCACTACACAAATGTTGTTACTTAAAATCTCTCCAGCAGTGGGCTAATATTTCTTTAAGATTCTGTTATTGCTATTACATACTGTTTTATAGAGAATCTGTCACTTCAGCATCTGAAACTTTATGATCTGTACATGCTATAAACTGGGCAAGTTTTTTCATGCAGGATATAAAATCGAGGGGGAGAGCAATATTATCACTTAGTATTGTCTCAATTAAGTAACCCAAGAAAAAGGACACTAACCATCATCTTTTTATTCTTAATGATATTTTTTATAACCCATACCTGTATTAGATAGAAATAATAACTATTTCAGTTTCTTTTAATGTAGATTTTTTACTTTTACTAAGTTTCTTTTCATATGCGTTTGGTTCTCTCTTTCAAAGACTTATCTTCTTTGTCAGTATCATTAAAGTAGTAATCAAGAAAGAGCTTAAGTCTGGAATTAATATTTAATTGTTTCTGTAGAACATTGCTCACATGTCATTTGTTGTGTTACTTTTACAGTGACAGAATAGTTCCTTTATTTTCTGTTGGGGAACCGCAGTAATGAACCAGGGCTGTTCACATGCTTGTTACTCCTATGGGCGTTGTATCTTCCTAAGACTGCAGAAGCTCTGCTGGTGGGGTCCTGCTTGATCTGCCTTGCTTCATGCTCCACCTCTGTGGAGTACCACAAGTACAGAGGCTCACTTCTCACTGTCGACACTTTCTTAATGCCTGTGTCTGGGACAGTGTTTGCACTTTTTTTTTTTTTAATTTAGCTCATATGTAACAGCTGGCGTTCTGGTATTTTGGCATTCATGTACTAGAAAGACTTGGGATATTCCTGGAAAATAAAAATCTGATCCTCTAATTTACCCCTGCCCTATGCATGCTTTCATGTATTTAAACTTTTAATATTGAAACTAAATTCCAAAATCTTCAGAACTGTATCATCTTAAGCAGTGACTACAGAAATTATTTTATTAGTTTTTAATCAGGAGTAAAATATTTTTGTCTTCTGAAGAAAATAAGGGGAGTAGACATGTTGAAAGGCACTGAATGATGTCTAGTCAGATCCTGGAAGCCCAGGGGAGTTTCTCAAGTAGAATTAAAGATCCTTCCTGGGTTCCTCAGTTACAAGTGCAGCCTTCAGAGAAAGAATAGCCTCCCAGAAAGAATGGCAAGGAGAAATCTAAGCAGTCTGCAAGGGGAAGGTGCCCCGTTACCATCTTCATTGACTCTTAATTCACTATTGCTTTCTAGGTCAACAGAATTTCAGCTCTACTACCACTGGCCTTATGGGATTCTTACTCCTCCCCCCAAAAAACCTCCATTATGAGGAGTAAAGATACCCATGACTAAATATATACTATGGGGAAAATGTGTTTTGTGGCGCAGCATGAAGATGCAGCTGCATCCTGGGAACATTTGGGGCTGAAGCTTTGAAGCAGAGGACAGATGAAGCATTGCCAGACTGTCCTATGGAGGAAATCAGTCTGCAGGGAGCATTGTGGAAAACACGTCTGCCTTGCTGTCTTGAGAAGGAGCAATCTCTTCCACAGTGGGAAGGGAGGCTAAATTATCCCAACACCATGTATAACTGTTCTCTGGATATCAAGTAGTGGTTTTCTGTTGGTCATTCAGGGTTTTACACAGCAGAAAACATAAATCGTACAGAGTTCTAGGAAATCCATTTTTAATAAAGAAAAATTTTAGTAAATGAACTTAAAAAGCAGCATTAATAAGACAAGATGATACTGTAGATACAACTTGCCCACTGGGAAACTCCTTCCAGTCGGTGCCGTGGGAGCAGAAAATCACAAGTCTGGGATTCACAGCCTGAGATGATTCTTACACTGTCTGCAGAGATGGTGAAGGCTTTTGATTAATGTAACATATGTGGATTTGAAAAGGTGTGGAGGGGTAGGATTTCTGCATCATGGAGGATTTTGTACTATAAATTTACCAAGGAGACTTTTGTATTTGGAAGAGGCTTCCCTAGCTCAGCTAAATTTGTTGCCAGTAGCAGTACAGGTGGAAGGGAAATCTCCTTTCTTTTCTTACCTTGGTTAGGTATGATTTGTAAGTGATGCTTAGACAAGAGCATGATTCCTGCTAGTAATATAACATTACATAATGGATGGATCATATGTGCCTTTCAGGTGGAATAGGAAACTACTTTAACCACATAATAAAGGGAATTTGTTGCTGGACTTTGTTTGGCCTGAATAAGGAAGCAATCTGTCAAGAAGGAAATTATTTAATGTTTTTATAGTGAGAAGATTTTTCTGTATGTGGTTTTTTTTCGGGGTCGAGGAAGCATGAATTGTCTTTGTCACATCACTGGCATCTGACTTGGGTAAAGGTTTAAAGATAGAGAATGAAATAGTCTTTCATTGGGCAAAGAAGACAAGATTTATGTATTTACCGAGTAATGAATTCCGTCAGTACTGTGGAGGTATTTTTATCTTGTTAGGATTAGTCTATTTAACTTAGACATAATCTGAATTTAAAATATAATTTAACTTATTACTGTATTTTGTGTCCTTTTTTTACAGGTTTCCTAGTCCACTGATACATTTCAAAATGCCGCTGGTAAAAAGAAACATAGACCCCAGGCATCTGTGCCACACAGCTCTGCCCCGAGGTATCAAGAACGAGCTGGAATGTGTCACCAATATCTCCTTGGCAAATATAATCAGACAGCTGAGTAGCCTAAGTAAGTACTTTGTCCTAATAGCTGTATTTGGAACGGATATATTTTACATTCGCTGTTTCTGTGGTTGAAGTAGGAACACCTTTTCACATTCTCAGAAAATTGTGGCTGAGCCTTCAATCTGCTCCTTTTCTGACTAGTGAATAGCATCAATTTCTGTGGAAGTAAGCTTAGGCTTCAAACTGAATTTCTCCAGTAGCACATCTCAAAACTGTTCAGCTGTATATTTCTGCTACCAGTGGAATATGACATAATAGGATACCTGGTAGCTAACGAGGTCAGTAATTGCTAACCTTAGAGCAGTTTTTGAGTAAGGAACATGACATAATGGGGAATATATATCACTGGATTGTTTTAATTCTCTTAACTTAAACCCTTCATCCTGTGGTGGTCATTAAGAATAAAAGTATTTTTTTTTTTGAATAATAAATCCAGAAATGTAGTTGTTACATAGGTTTTCAAACAGTTAAAGATTTTTCTTCCTTCTCTTGTCAACAATTTTTCCCCTGGTGCATTTTAAAGGAGTGAATATTTCACAAGGTCTAGAACTCTGAAGGAGTTTTTCTGCAAAAGCTGGCTTCTGTTGTTTTTTTTTATTTTTTTTTATTTGCTTGCTTGTTTGTTTTTCTTGAAGTTACAGCAACTTTAAAAAGTTGTCAGATGCACCAACATGGTAGTATTTTGAATTTCCAATACTGTGGTTGTTTTTTAACCACTAGGATACTAGTATTTTCCAGACTACCAGCACATTAAATATTAAAATGTGCATGCATATAAATATAAAGTGAAAAGCCTTTCAGCTCCTCAGTATCTTAGAGCCATAGGTGATGCAGCCTAATTTGTTAATTAGATTGATTTAGTTATTAGTTTGAGGGTATACTGTACGGTGCTGTGCTTTGGCAGCCTTTCAAAGCTGTTAGTGTCTTCAGCCTAGTAGCACCCTGATTGAGGACACTGAATTATGCAATTGAGACAGGAATGCTTCAGCACATAAATATGAACATTATTAATATAGGTGCACCAAAGGGAGGAAAATAATTTAACTGTTTAAATTCTTTTCAGTGAACCAAGAACATATAGGGTTAGGATGCAATAGATGATCACCATCTGAGTTCTTAACCAATCACTTGGCTTTTCGGTTTTAAAGAACACCAACTTCCAACCCAACAGCATGGTGTCAGTATTTTTTGCAGATTCAGCAGTATTTGCTGTGTTTTCTTGATTACACCTACCTCATGCCTGACGTTTCTACGACTATTTCAGGAAGAGTGCAGGATGAGTAGAATAGAATAGTTTCAATCGGAAGGGACCTTCACAGATCATCGAGTCCAACTGTCAGGCTATTTCAGGCTTGACTAGAAGTTTAAACATATCATTAGGAGTATTACCTAAATGCCTCTTAGGCAGGCGTGGGGCATCAACCATCTCTCTAGGAAGCCTGTTCCAGTGTTTTAACTACCCTCTTGGTAAAGAAGTTGTTTCTAATGTCTAGTCTGAACCTCCCCTGGCACAGCTTTGAGCCGTTCCCACGTGTCTTGTTACTGAATACCAGGGAGAAAAGATGAGCACCTCCCTCTCCATCTCCCCCCCTCAGGATGATGTGGAGAGCAATGAGGTCATGCCTCAACCTCCTTTTCTCCAAGCTTAACAAACCCACTGTCCTTAGCTGCTCCTCACAGGATGCAATATCAGAACAGAAAGAACTCAGTTAGGGGATAAGCATAAGAATAAAAGAATACCTGTTGAATGGTCCTGCATTTGTTGTATGGCTTGCCTAACGTATTGCACTTACAGAGAGACACTTTCAAGGAAATGTAACAGTAATTATGTAAACTCCTCTTCTGTAAGAGCAGTGTGGTGCTACATGAACTGTGCATACACAGTGGTGAGCCCTAAATTAGCTGTTTTCACATAGGAGGAGTTTGTCATGAGCTTGTGACTCAGTAGTGGTCAGGAAGGCACAAAACATTGGAGATAACAAGGAAGGCAAAAGAGGAGAGAAAAGGTACCAGTTTACTCTGCAGCAGCAAGCACAGGATAGGTCACTCAGAGCTGTTTTTTAATAAGTAGAACACTGATGACCAGGACCTGTTACTTCAGTCTTTTGTTCTTCTTTCCAAACAGCATCATGGTGTTTGCAGTTTTCTAAGGACAGTGCTTATACCAGCTGAATTACTGCATAACTAATGTTCCATTTTGGAGTTTAACACAATCAACTGATTTAGTTTTTCAACCTGTATGCATTTATTTTATTCTGTGTGTTTTTAACAAAAACATTTTATCTGCACTTAAATAGCAAGCGTTTTGCAAATTAGTCTTTATTTCTCAGCAATACTGAGGGTTGCTCTATAAAAACAGAGGTCTTGTTATAAAAATATGAGTACCTTTTGAAAGTATTTTGATCTAGAATTGTTTTATTTTTTTCTTTCTGTTTGGACCTGTAGCAATACAGATTTGAAAAGATTCGGGAGTTCTTCCGGCACAGGAATGTTGTCTCCTGTAGCTTGAACCCAAATAACCAGTCTGCACCTCGTGTTTCACTGTTACCAGTATACAGGGAAGCCTGCTGACATGCAGATAAATTTTAGTAGTCATCTGTGAGTCACAGCCAGCAGGCATAGCTTTGCAGCAGTCCCCTGGCAACCAGCTTCTCTGCAGTCCTTCCCTTCTTGTTTTCTGTGGATAAATTGGTGTGCTTGAGAATCAGCCTTCAAGTTGGAGACAGCTAGATTTCTCTCTGAGAGCTGAAACTTAGTGTTCTGGTAGGGCTTAATTTCCTTTAAACTAAAGCTGCTTTTGCTTCTGACAGTAAAGTTATGCAAATTGAAATGAATGTTCTTTAACCTGATTAGCACTCTTTCATTTCTGCCTGTAAGATTTTTATGTTACCAGCCCTCAAATAGAGGACTAATCTCCTGCCATTACGACTCTTGAGACCAAGCATTCTTTTAACCTTTCTTCTGATAATGATATGGACAAATAGCGCTATGATGAAATTAGAGCTTCCAGTACTTCAAATGATACTGAAAAACATTATTTAGAAAAGCTTAGTGTAGAGTTTCATCATGTACGCAGTTAGATCTCCATTCTTGGAGCTCTTGATAAGAATTTGATGGGATTAATCCAGCAACTGGATCTACTTGGACCTGCTTTGAGCCAGGTGTTGGACCAGATGACCTCTAGTGGTCCCTTACCACGTCAACCATTCTGTAGTCTTGGATGCTATGTGCAAGCAGAGCATTCCTGCAGAAACAATACCTATAAAGTGATAGGAATTCTGTGGGTTTTTAATGTTTTAATATAAAATGAAGAGCTTTACATCAGTATGTCAGCAATAGTTGTCTTCATGTGTCTTCATACAAATTCTGAGTCCTTTCCTAGTTTATTTGATGTGTTGCTTTTAATTGTTCAAGCTGAAAAAAAACATTGACCTTTAAAAGAAATAGAGATGAAAGGACAGAAGTACTTACATCTACTCTGAGTGATAGGCCTTGCCTTTCTCTCTGGAACATGAAAACATATCGGTCTGTCTTTACGCTACCTACAAAATTGCCAGTAAGTATTTTACTTTTTTCCCCCCGTCTATTCCCAGCCTTCTCTAACTTGATAAAAGGACCTGCTTTCTGACAGCTTTTCATAGCACAGTGGCAACAGAAACTCTCTGGAGAGCAGCAGTAACTGTTTATTTCCTAGTCATTCTTCCCTTTATTGCTTGCTTTCTGATTGTATCTGCTTTACACAAGTGCATACCTATTTTTTCAGCAATGTTGCAGATGCATTTTTACTCCAGTACTGCCTGTGTTGGTTTGTGTTAGTGTATGTTAGGCTATAGCATCCTCCATCATATATGAAACATGACCGAAAGCACTGCGCAGCTGTGCCATTGTTAGATGATGGATAAATAGTTCTCTTGTCTGGGAACAACCTTCTTCTTTGTTCACAACTATCAGCCAATCTTGTTTTTCCATTTATTCAGCTGTTCTTTGTAAATGAAATCTATCACATAAGAAACCAAACTGATGGTGCTCGTTCTTGTTCCCAGTCTATGACACTCCCATATGAGGAGGAGAAAATTTCTCCTTTTGAGTATTTTTTCTGTATGTATGTTCCTTTTATGAATATTTATAGTGCAAGCATTCAGACCAGAGCTTTTATTGAATTGTAGCAAGATGTCAGTTTCCCTTTTTTTTCCTTTTACATTTCTATAAAGAAAGAGGATGCTGAATAACACTGTTTGCTAAGCTGGAGTGCATTTAGTGTCGGTGAAAATAATTTTCAATTAACATTGAACCTCAGTAACCTTTCCTCCCTTCCTTTCTTTTCTCGGTACTATTTCCTAGTTTTACCTTGTTGTCCTAGTTAGTTACTTCTTTTCCTCACACCTTATTTGTAACTTTTCAGGAGTAAAATGCTTACTTTTGAACATATTATTTATTCCCCCTTTTTTTCTGCTCCAACTCTTAAGTTTTGTTCCTTATTTTTTGCTTACCATGCCATCCCCTACCGGGGTTTAAACACTGCTGGTCTTGTGAGAAACATTTTCTCACTTCAGAAAACCTTCAGTTTGCCAAAGCTTTGTGTTGTTCAATAAATGGGAAATGCTTCTCTAGAAATACTTACCATCAAGGTGTCTGGACTGCAATGAATCTTTAGAACCAAGCCTCTTCATCTCAAGACCAGCCTCTCTCTCACCATTATGTCTGGACACCATCTTCACATGGTGAGGCCCCCACATGTTGCATGATGAGAAGTAGGTCTCTGCAGACCTACAGCTAGGACTTCAGTCAGTATTTCAGAACTAGCAGAATCCTTACAGCAGGTTCCTACTATGGGAATCCTCCTCCTCCTCACTATGCTTGCAAGAATATTTAGTGTTCTCTGTGAATTTTCTTCATTAGTCGCCCCTCTTTCTTTGTTTTACTGTGATTACCAGAGAACAGTGGAGAAAATGTTCTTATGCAGATGAGATAAGGGAACTGGTGGGCTCAAAAACTGAAGGCTTAGAGTGCTTTTCAGAGAACCCCATCCTCTCAAAGAATTCTGTGTGATTTCTTGATATTGTCCCTCCAGTAGTAACAGTGTCAGCAATATGATGCTGATTCATCTCCATTTCAAATGATAATGAGGGAGTGAGCAAATGGTCAATAATTTCTCATTGAAAACAGCTGTGTAGAAATCAGAGTAGTGTGAAGTCATAGAAGTCATTAATTTCTTGCCTACATAGAGCACTGAAGGAAGAGCTAGACTTCCCTGTGAAGTGATTGTTAAGACTGGTGCCTTCAACACCAGGTTCAGCTCCCAGCAGTCTTTCCCAGATTTTCTGAGCACTGAATGGATAAGCTCAGCCAATTTACTTGATGGTATCCTCGGTGGGAGATGAGAAATGTTATCTCAGACCTCTGTGACTAAAGGTTTTTGAAGGATGTCTTTTTCTGCTTGGATGTCAACAAGAAGCATAAGACCTGTTCCAGAGTTTTTGATATCCTGGTCAGGTTGTCTGATAAATGCCTGGTTCATCTTTGCCAGCTAAAGGAACCAGGTTGTCTCTTCAATAGTACGATTGTACTGTTACAATCCTAACAGCCAGTCCTTATGGATTGCTCTTACACCTTCATAATGGTAGATTCCTAATTAGCATAGATGAACTATATTTAGTTACGTGATTCGCCAGAGCTTGCTCATCCACAGCCACTAACGGTTTCAAGGATCTACCAAGAATCTTATCTCCAAGCCTGGAAGGCGGTTCAGTCTCTTAACTTTAGTCCATCTCCTAGCCACAGAGCAACCTCACTAAACAGTGAGGGTGAAATAATCCATTGAGAATCAAGCCTAGGGTTTTCAGTGAAACTCTGATATACCTTGCCTTTTTGCTAAAGCATTTAATTAAATGAAATTAATGTAGTGAAGATGAGAAGCTGAATCAACAGGCAGTAGATATATTAAGTTATATGTCAAAATTAACTGAGGATGAAAAAATATATTAATAGAAAGAATAGCTTTATTTTTTTTTCTGCATAAAGGGACCCTGGTTATATATTCACACTGGCTTATGTGGTAATTAATTATCCTGAAAGATTATTTTCTAATATATTTGCTATATGATGAAGGAAGAAACGATTCTGTAGCTAGTAATGTAATTCTGCATAATGTAGGATATTGGGAAAATAATGAAGTAGGACATGGGGTGGGTTTTACTGCTGCCTTTGTTCTATGCTTTTCAAATAGGGTTCAAAACACTGTGTAGGGATTGTAGTTGATTTCAATTCATCTGATATGTCCCCAGTCCTGAGAACAAATCAAAAATGGTGTTTCTTATACCTTAGTATCCCTGCCTGTTACTGTATTAGATAGTTAGAGATTAATTTTTGCACAGAAGTCAGTGCTGGATGAATGTTTAATAAATTTTAGGGAAAAACTAGGTGATAAAAATTAAATGAAGAGGAAAAAATGGTGAAAGATTGAAAACCGTAAAACTGATCCATAGTTTTTTCAGATTTTATAAGCCATTGTATTCTGAATTGCCATGGTGATGAACAGGAATGGATGATACATGTTTTGGTGTGTTTAGATTTAAAAAAAATGAGGAAGGCAGTAAGCAGTATTATTTTTATTCTATTTTCACCTAGTAGCTACTAGCTAGTATTCCATTTTCAGCTTGTAGGTGTTTTAAATGTCAGGAGAAGAATTGTCCAAAAAACCCTATCATGCATATATTTTTGGGGGCAGGACTATTTGTCACTTCCAGGACATTTTATTTGGCTGTCACAAAAAAACGACGTTGACACCAGAGGGAGCTGCATCCTGGTGTCACCTTCTTACTGAAAGTTACCATGAATAGAGCCCCTTGAGACAGGAAGCTGCAAAAAGAATGAGCTGATAAATGCATTCCTGAATTTAAAATAAATGCTGGCGTGTCCTCTTATTTAAGCAAAAAGAACTTTGTGCTCTGTTAATAAAAGACAGAATGATGGACTGAGAAGGACAACTGGTAATATTTGAGGGAATATGGCTTGCCTTTTGAAAATGGCAAATTTAGGTGTATTTCTGGTCAATTAAGCAAGTTTGCAAATACAATAAAATAAGATTTTCACAGATGTTGAAGAAGACTATATTGTCATTTGCAGAAGACTGTGTTACCATTTAATAGGTAAACAAATCACTGATCTTTTTAATCTGGTGTTGTGTATCCAGCTATGACCAAAATCCTGAGGCATTATTATTTTTATTGTGGTAGTTATCGGTCATTCTCTATTGTACTGCGTGAAACACGAGTAAAGTTTTTGATCAAACAGTCTCATAATGATGTAAGTGATCTGCACTGCTAATAATACTACGGTAATTACTCATTTTACATAATGACATTAATCTTGATTCTTACCATTCTAACCTATTTACCTATACATTAATTGGAATGTGAGCAACTGTGTTTATTGAATACTGAGCATCCTGCCAATAAGTTTGGAATGTTTTTTTTTTCTTGAAAGTTTTTGTTGCAAGTTACGTGAGTTTTTGTGACACCTTGTGTTGTTCACTGTTATCACCTGTCATCATATATTTTTGTAAACCATTCAAAATTGCAGATACATTTGTATGTAATACACACAAATACGTCAAAATAAATACTGGATTAAAAATATTGTGTACATGCATAGTATTCATTTGAATGGAAGTTACACATTTCACTAAAAGCAAACATTTTGTTTGGCTTGAAAACTCATTTAGTTCAATATGCTTCAAGCGAAAAACAAAGAAGACTGCCAACAGGCATGTAGGTAGAGACAACATTATGGTTGCATACCACTTCAAACACGACAGGTTGTTTTTAATGTATTTCCCATTCGAGGATTAATGTTCATAAGCACAGGCAAATTATTCTGTGCAATATGTTTGTGGCTGTATGCAAAATAACAGAAAGATCTTGAGACAGATTAGTTGCAATTGGAGCTCATTAATGAGGTAGATGAATTGTAACCCTGATTAAGTGATATAGATAAAACAAACTAGCCTTCAAATACATCTATACGTGAAATTTTATGCTTGATTTTAATTTGTATGTCTCTGAATATTACATGAGTTGTCTAATTAAATTGAATAATTCGAATATATCTGAATATGTTATCAGAAATAGATTAAATCTGTTTATAGTAAATGTATATTAAAAATTTAGTAATCTTGCTCTTGAGTGGATCTCATTTTTAAGTAATTTCTCTTGCTTCAGATACAGGTTAAAGAACATAAACTTTTCAGAGTTTCAAGACGTATATTAGAAAGTCTTGTGTTAGGTGAGTTGCCAGCTAAATAGCCTTTATTAACTTTCCATCTCTTTTACTGTGGCCTAGTCCTCAGACACACGGTTCTAAGACCGGCTGTACCTTTCATCTGCTTCTCACTGTGGCTAGTAACAGATGCCTCAAGAAGAATAAGAGCAAGATAAGCATGTGTGATACTTTCCTCCTACTAATCTCTCAGCCTTCAACTGCTTCCAGTTTGGAAGCCTCTTCAGCCAGCTGAGTTTCTATGTGTTTGCTAATGCTCTGTTTCTTTTCCATGCCTTAGTATCACTGCCAAACTTTAATCTTTCTTTTTTTAGGTCATCTACAGTTATCTAGAATAGCATAGATCCCAGTACAGAAAGCTATGAAACCTCCCCTTTCTCAACTGTGAAGACCCAGTTATTTACTCCTATCCTCTGTTTTATACTTTTTGAGGAATTACTTATCTGTGCCGTGTCTCTTACTTAACTGGCTGTTAAGCTTTCTTAAAAAGCTTTGACTAGGGACTTTCAAAACTCTTGGAAATCTAACTAGATCATTGCACTCCATCTGTGTGCTTGTAAACCTGCAGAGGTTTCTCTTTACAAAAGCTTCATTGACTCTTCTCAAGTCATCCAGGTGGCTGCTAATTCAGTTCTTCATAATGATTTATACAAAATTGTCTGGATATCAGGCTTACTGGCCTGAAGCTCTCAAAGTAGGTATTCCATTAAAAATTTTTTGAAACTTAATGTTGTACTTGCCACCTTCCAGTGTGTATTAAGGAGATTTACAAATTGTTACTGTTCATTTAGTCAATTTATTTTCTTTACTTTTTATATAGTCACTTCATTTTCTTTGACAAGTCTCCCACAAAGAAGAGTTCTAGCATGAGGATCTCTCCAGTTCCTTTCCACACCAGTGGAAGGTGTGAAGTTAGCTCGTCTCCAGGGATCTTGTCTTCTCTGAGTGCTCCACTTATACCTTCATTATCAGTTGGCTCTACAGACTCCTTTGCATCCTTTGCAGGCTTTCTTGTTCCTCATGTGTTTGAAGGAATATTTATTAGTAGTTTGCTAGTTGTTCCTCAGGCTAGTTTTTGTTGTTGTTTTTCTCATTTAATATGCCACAATTTGCGATGTTTTCTATTTTCTTCATTTGTACGTCTTCTAATTTCTCCCTTTATATTCTGTTGTGTTTATTTGTGCTGTTTTTTATTGCCATTACCTAAGTCTTAATAAATGGTTGTGCACTGGCCTTGTACCCATCACATGGTATCCTTAAATAGTTTCCACACTACCTGTAGGAATTTAGTTTTTGTCCTTTTGATGTCTTTAAGTGTCCTCATTTTTATGTGTGCTTCAGAGTTATTGTGCAATGAAGGCAGAGATTTCATAAATAGCTTTTCCTGCTGTACTTGTGAGAACTTGTGTGCAGACCAGGTAGTTAGAAATTTGTGAGATTTATGCTTCCAAAACCAATGCAAGTGCACAAACAGCACACGAATTACATATGTACAGCATGATAGAATGTCTAAAAGCTATCACATGTTGTTTCAATAATGTGGATACAGATTTTGATAGACAACCTGGTGCATTTTTCAGTGGCTTTTTCGGACTACTCAAGCTGAGTTCAGGGTGCATTAGAAGCACTCTGTAGAGCATTCCATCTGTAGAAGAAAAATTGTTACTGAGCCTTTTCTCATGATACCTGAATCTCCTGGTCTGTTGGGCTAAATTTGTGATGTCCATCAAAGTGAACAAAGGAGAATATTTTTCTTCAGTATAAATTAGTCAGTTACTAGAATTTTAACCTTTCAAAGTAGAAGTCATTCTTTTGATGAGTATTTAATGAATGTTTTTGAATAGGCTGGTTCCAAGTAACCTAGATGTAGACATCTGCTCTTTCATTTTTGAAAGGTTTTTTGAACTGTAGGAGTGGAAGCTGTATGCCATTTTGAGAAATGTCGAGATAAACTTCACTTGGAAAGATCAGTTAATGCTCATACAGATGCTATAGGTTGTCCTTTAATACATATCCAAGAGATTAATAATCTAGTTCCTTGGGTATTGGCATAGTTCAGTCAGTTTTACCCAACATTATGTCTGTTCTGTAAAGTATAAAATGTTTATGATAAATATTTGACTTTTATTTATTCTTTTCAAGCATTCTTAAATACCTTAGTAAGTACAAATTGTTACTACTGATATTCACGCACCTTAGCTTTACTTATTTAAGAAGAAAAATTATCAGAAATCTTTCTAAAGGCAAACTCATCCTGTGGTATTTTCCCCCCTATTTTAGGTAAATATGCTGAAGATATATTTGGTGAACTTTTCAATGAAGCACACAGTTTCTCATTTAGAGTCAACTCCCTACAAGAACGTGTGGATCGCCTATCTGTCAGTGTTACGCAACTTGATCCAAAGGAAGAAGAACGTAAGTTAATGTCTGCATTGAAGATTTCTTATTTCAGCCCCCTAAAATCACTGATACATGAAATAGAAATAAGAACAGCTTAAATTATATTTATATAAAACAGAGCAGAGCATCATGAAAGTGAGGTTCATTTCTGTTTCTGCTACTGGCTGTTTTTATAGCCTTGAGCAGCTTTCTGAGCTCAAAATTTTCATGGTTACTGAACACTACTGTTGCCAACAACTTTACTTAAAAATTGCTATAGGAGTATGTGTCTCTTCAGTAGTATTATGTATTAGTGTTAGTAGTATTAATAAATTGCAATATTATGGGAATTCCTGGGAATGCATCCTTATTCTTTTCCATAGTAACTTTCCTACTCATTCCCATGGGATGTAACCATTTGTCCAGATAGGGTTTTTGCACTTAACTTGATACCATCTTATGTTTTGTATGAACTTGTATAGCTCCATTTACAATGCTATATACTCCCTTGGATTCTTCCTAAATAGCTTTCAGTAACAGAAATATTGGTAGCATTGAGAAAACAAGTACTTCTAACAGTCAATAGGATATAGCTTGTGCTTATAAAATAGAATTTTTATGGGATTGAAATGATGTGTGGACTTTGTGATTGCTATAAGAACAATGACCAGCTAATGTGCAAATATCATGACACCTTTTTACCTTCCTTGGATATCTGCTGGTTACAGATGGAACTATGAAAGGTCCTGTAACCCCAGTTTTAGGGTGTTCTAGGTATATGGCTAAGATCTGGGAAGTTGAGCAACATCCTATCATGAAAAACAACTTCAGACTGCTTATGGGATCGAATTTTAAAATATAGAAAGTTGTTTCAGTTCTAAATGTCGAGGTATGATGGTGGCATGTCATACAGGAACAACAAAGCATTGAGCCAGGAGCATGTTCTCTTTGTTACCTATGTTGAAATTTCACTATTAGCAAAATCAAGCTAAGGAAGTTTAGATTCTGTACTTTGAGTGACATTTATTTCAGAGCAGGTTTTGAAAGACAGCTGTTCACAGCTTGTGGCAGATTTTCCAGAAAACCATGACTCGCCTAGGGGAATTCTTACATTAATGGGATTTTCCAAGTCTCTTGACAACTGAGCATAAATCATACGCATACACCTCTTTTTCCAATAAAATACCATGTTTACTATGATCGGATAATGACACAAGTCTGTTAGTGTACAGTAACAAATTGTCAGCAATTGTAATCTTGTAACAGCTGCAATACTCTGGAGTGTTAATGTCATTTCCAAGTTTACCCTAGAGAATTTAGTTACTCTTTTAGATCAGAGTGGGATTTATGGTGATATGGCACATCCGGCATGGCAACCATTCATGTTCCAGGAAAATAAAGAGACCATCATACAGAAATGTCTTAAGGATGTTACAGGATAGTGAGATGGAAATTTGTACTTTACAGTGTAACTGGCCTTTGACAAGTGTGGTTGTAGGTTTCAGAACTATATATTCATACCTATTTGATGTTAGAGAATTGCCAGAAACATTTTAAAATAGTGTGTAGTACTGAACGCACCAGGTCAATAAATTGTCACAGAACTGCATATGTGTTTGCTAAGCTGCATATGTAAGAAAAGAGACTGATACATTACAATTAAAGGAAACAGGGCTACAAAGAGATCTACTTGATCGAGTCCAGAGTGGCTGATTGTGACTTGAGTCTGATACCCTGGATTTGTCTCTCGTTCCATAAAAGAGATAGAATCGTAGATTCTATGATTCTGTGAAAAGAGCAATGACTGCTAGTACTCCGGAGGAACACATGCAGTCCTCAGCATCAGGAGCTATTAAATGACTGCTTTTATTAACTAAGAATATCCAGTCCTTGAGCCAGTCCTTGAGCCATCCCCAGCGTTCCTTATTCACAAAAATCTGCCCAGAATGAGTCACCAGATGAGAGCAAAAGAGATGAGAGGAAACCTGACATTCTATTTCTGTAAAAATGAGGGATCAGGAAACCTTTTCACCTTCAGTATCCTCTTTGGGGCTTGAAATTTAGTAGTTTATCACAAACGATCTTGTTTTAGACTTGGTCAGAGCTAAAATAGCTGGAGACTGGTAATGCACGAAGGTTTGTGGAAGACATTTGGATTTACCTTTCTTACCTTTCCTTAACCCAATCTGCAAGGATTAAGCAAATTTCAGTACTTCTATTCAGCTAACAGCCTGTGTAAAATGGGCTATGCTTGCAAAATGAGTCTCATTTGATAGTTCTTTGCCAGCAGGCAGTAATAGAAGATGTAATATGTTCCTTTGGGCCCAATGCTATTACACAAGAGGAAAAAAATTAAGATTCATTTAAAGCTAAGCAGCACGAGCAAAACCAGCGCAAGTCAGATTCATTGAACAAGGTGCAGATGCTTGACATGGTGTTTCCGGTAGAGTCAAAGTAGAAAAAAGCAGTAGAATTTTTGAATAGTTTGTGTGTTTTCTCATCATTTGGAATTATTACAATATCTGAAAGAATAAAACCCAATGAAACCAAGGTTAAGATTGTGTACTGAAGAACTTGACTCCTGGCACACAATCCTTCAGTCATGGAAGAATTGCTTGGCAGCTACGAAGTAACTGTGGTCTGTGTACTTAGGAAAATGGGAGACTCGGTTAACTTTCAGATCAGTGTAGTCAGCCCATTGTGAGACTCAGGGCAAAGGATAGTAAATCCCATTGTAAGAGGCAGCTCGCTCACCATCTCTAGGCTCCTGAAGAGAAATTTGGTGAATTGTATATAAATGTAATAAAAGTTCAGAACAGGGAGCACATGAAAATTGGGTCAAGAGCTCTACATGTAACATATTAACGTGGAGAATAAAACTGTTGTCAATTAATTCATAAACAAATTTACCACCAACGCCAACTAAAGAAAAAGACTGTTCAATTAAGCTGTGTAGTAGGATCCTTTTCTTGGCACTTCTCCATGCAACTGAACCTTGGATTTGAGCGCGTGTCCCTCTCAAAGATCTTGGCAGATGGCTGAGCTCCAGCTGCTTTCTTTTGCTTCTCTGCTTTTTCTTCCGGTTTTCTTAGCCCTCGATTCAATTTGGGGGTTATTTAGCAAGTAAATCAGTTCTAAATTCGTGTGTCCAAGGCTCAATAGATCAGTGTCAAAGCCATGATATTGCATAATTTGGTCTTTGTTTTTAAAGAGGGATGTGGACAAAATGTCGTTTGTTGAAAAATGTAGCGGCTTTGTTGAGACCCACCAGCAGATTCGCTGCTTGATGCAGCTGGGTGATTCAGTTCCCTCACGTGCTGCTCTGGGCTTCCTAGTGCCACGTGCTGCATTTAAAGCAACTTCTCAGTCCTCCTAAACGATTGCTCTAGCATTTGTGTCTTCTCTTTCTTTACCTGTGGTAGTTAAGCTACCTAAATTCCCTACCAAAAAGTGCTTGAGCTGCTGTTGTTTTTACGAGTATGATAGAACATTTTGATTGCTTGTCTTGGGGACAAGCCCATAGGAAAGTAGTTTCTATCCTGGAGAAGCAATCCCTCTGCTTAGCAAGTGTTAGACCTGCAGTGACTAGTCAGAAGTATTCTGATGGGCGAGAAACCTGGTAGGTGTGAGGTTCTAGGCTTTGGTGAAGCATGTAATCATTAGTTATATATATTTATGAAGTGAAAATCAGACTTCAGGATTGCACTGTCTTCAGGAACTGAATCACACAAACAAACAAGAAAAACACAAAGACACCTACCCCCATTAATTACTTTTAATTGGGTTCTTAAGACCATGTTGTCCATTAGATGTTTATATTGTCATACCTTCTTCCATGCACTTTTCAAATCACTGGGTAAAATTTTGAATGGAGGAAGGGAATTGTAGGCAACTGAATCCATTGATTTGTATGTAAGTTCTCATAGTTGTTCAATTCTGCAAGGAGTTATAGCTGTGACGTTCAGAAGGTCATGATCTTTAAAAAGAAGTTTTCAGGATGAAATTCTGCAGAAAGTGTAAACTCTAAAAGGAACATATATTATTTTGTATGTTGGATTGAGTTTAAATGAATAAAACATCTGGTGTCTTAACAGTTTTTTTTTCTTATGGTGAGATAAAATGTAATATTAAATATCTTTGAAATGTAAAAGTAGCTACTTTCTGTCAGTACGCTGATGTGCTCTGTACCTAACTTCTGCTACAAACTGGGGATTGCATTTTAATGATACTAAGAGGAGAGAAACCTGAAGAGGCTTAATGGGAGGTAAAACATTATTAAAAGCCACATCAGTAGTACATATGTTTCATTGTAGATCAGCCCAGAAGAAAGCTTTTTATTGTGTATTATTCAAGCACAATTTAAATATCTGTTTTTCCCAGTTTGCTTTCGTTTACGAATAAAAATGGACTTGGATCTTTTTCAAAACCAGGTGTACAAAATCTTGGTGGTTTAGCTTTCTGAGATAAATAATTCTTAATTACATGGAAAATATTGTGGTTAGAGACAGTTAGACTGGGTGGTAGAATAGGTCTTTTCATACTGTCCCAAGAACAGATAAACTGGCATTTATTCAAATTCTTGAACGGGTGTTTAAATTGTGAGCACCTCAACTTTTAAGGAAATATAGAACCTGCTTTTGTACATAGCAGTAAACACAAGTGGTGTAACAGGTGGACTTTTCGAGAAATGTAGCCATACAAAATGTAAGATTTTGGGCCGTACAAAGACTTTGGCGCTGATTAGGAGTTAGGCAACTGGAGGCTTAAATTTATCGGCATCAAGTTAAATCCCTGCAGCATTTCCAACTCCTCCTTCAGTGTCCCCCATCTCCCCACACGTGATATCATACATACAACTCGTTTGCTCTCTCGCTGTGCTAATTTGTCACTCAGCCGAAGCTAAGTGGCCAGATGACCAGCCAGGTTCTCACATTTTTCCCACCCTGGAGGTGGGAAGCCACACACACGGTGCTGCAGTTTCCTAGCCAGCTGGCAAGCTAAACAAGTGGCTTTGTGAGCCAAACTGTGGTTATATACTGTGCCCAGGGTTATATCCTGTGTTTGCAACATGCCATTTACCCAGTCCCTTTCTGTAGGCTAGTTATATCAGTATTTTGTCATAATTCTCAGTATTTTGTGTTCTGTGCCCTTTCATTTCCTTAATAATATCATAATTTAGGCAGTAGTTTTGAATAATGGCGTGCTTTTCATTGAATACCTTTCTTTGAATATCAATGCAGGAAATGCTTTTGGCTGTTTGGAATTCAGCAGTGTGTGTTTTCTCTGAAGATCTTTGCTCTTTAGCCTAGTAGAGAGGAAGTAATCTATACTTACTGGCTATTGATTGATTATCCTCAGGTGTGATGTTCCCTTGTACATGTTTTTAAAAAGTGGAAATTAAAATAAGAAAATGGAGATTATGAACAAGCCCAGCTGTATTTGCTCACTAGAGATCAAGTATGGAATGCAAATAGTTTATAGAATAATGTATGTCTCAATAATATGGTGTCACATACCCTGTGAATATTTTAATATTAAAACAAAGAACTGACTTCATATTTAGTACAATAAATTCATTTGATTGCTTTCAGAATGTTGACAGGTTCAAAGTGAAGTATGCTAACTTGTTTTTTTTTTACTGGCATAGTCTCCAATAAATAACAGGCAGTTAAAGACTTGCAAGATTGCCAGGCAACACTGAACAAGTATGTTTGAGATTTGCAAAACTAGCAACCTGAAAAACAGCTAGAACATAAAAGATTCTAAAAAAATAAAAATAAAAAATGGGTTTTTAGATTACGCAAACCCTAGTTCTTTTATTTCAATTGTGAACTTTTGCCGGCAAAAAAACACGTACTTCATGACAGGTACAAAATATGTATGGTTATTTATGAGTGCAAAAATACCTGTAGAAACTGAGAGTCCTAGCTGGTATTTGTACATTATAATACTTCTTTCACACACTTAAAAAGGCTTCAGAGCATCTAACTAAAGGTATTAAAAGGATAAAAGATGCTGTAATGAAATATAATCTAAAGGTAAAGAGGAGCAAACTTCTCCAGCATGCACAACCTTGCCAACTCAATAAACTTCAAAAGCCAAACTGAAAATCACATAAATCCTATCTTTAACCTCACAAAGGATGCTGCCAATACTTTTAGGTAAGAAGAGAGAACATTCCATGAATTGCAAGCCCTCTGGAATAAAATACTGCCTTCTGCCCCTTTGTGATTATACAATAGAAATCCAGCTCTGTCTGTGTCCTTATGTGCATACACTTGTATGTGTTCTAGGAAGCAGAGTAAACACAGCTTTCAGCTTAAGCCAATGCAGTCTTAAGAAAATAGTTGCAAAAGACCCTAGTGATTTTCTCTAAAGAAGTGAAGTGGGGGAGGCATCCTCTCATCTTGGGTAAAAGGGCACTACTGTCAGCATAAATATATATATGTTTATTTTATACACACACACATAGGTATGTTTCTTAATAAATGAAATAACCGTAATGAAAATGGTCTCTTTGTATCATGTTCTAAATCTGCCTGTTTTCAGTATCAGTGGTTTGGGATTTTATTTTACTTTTTGAAATACCTGAGCCAGTGAAAAAGGCTGCTGATTTATTTAGCTTATTTGACAGAGGGTACAATGTAAGTCTTGAGACACCACTGGGCTTCACAGTAGTAGTAAATGACCAAGGAGAAATAGTAACATGAGACTGAACAGGTACACTGTTCCAGGGATTGAAGGTGTAGGTTTCATCAAGTAGTCACTTCTCGATTGATCTTTTTCTAAATTTCAGTGACTGTGAGATAGAAAAATACAGGCAGGCTTTAGCAACAGAAAGTCAATATGCTTCAAGCCCCTGTTTAATCTATTGAATTCATCTAGTTTTATTTTTCTTTTGAATCTTACATAATGATCATTGATTATTCCTCATTTAGTGTACTTAAAAACTCAAGATGTCTCACCTGAATTAAACAGAGTGGTCTCATCTCAGTTAAACAGTCTGATTAAAAAACCAGCATTTGACTACTTTCATGTGTTGGAACAAAGTGTCACCTCCCATTAAAACTCACTGATATCAGTAGAAGTTTAAGTGATTTGCTGGTTTGGCATCTCCATGGGCCTTTGGACGAGCTGCTGCCTAACATGCAAGGAACAGAAATGTTAATGACAGACAAAGGTAAAATCACCTCAAAATAGAGAGTGATGTTTTAGTGCTAAAAGGATTATGAAATTGAGTTGGTAGATGCTATCGGGTGTTTCTGAACTACAGAATTGTATTTTACAGCTACGTTAAGCTATTTGTTGAACTGCTTTGGAGAGAGAGAGTTCTGATAATCTGTCCAGGTGAGCAAAAGTTTTCTAGGAAGCTAAATAAAGGGTAATGAACTAGAACATTACATGTTTTTCACATAATCTGACAGTATCTTGCCATGGCAGTAGCGCTAGATGAATTTATATTTGCTGAACATGCATTTGTGCTGCGCATAAGATAATAGTCATAATGCTTTATGTTTATATTCTGTCATTAAGCAATTCCAGATTAAACCAAATAAACTATGTTTGGCATTTTTTTTTAATGGCAATATCCCCTTTCAGTGTCATTGCAGGACATTACAATGAGGAAAGCTTTCCGCAGTTCCACAATTCAAGATCAGCAGCTGTTTGACCGCAAAACTCTGCCTATTCCTTTGCAAGAAACTTACGACATTTGTGAGCAGCCTCCTCCACTTAACATTCTCACCCCTTACAGGTTAGTGTAAAAACAAATAAAAAATCAAAGCCAATTTCTAGCTGATTTTTTTAATAATGATGCTATATTCAGTCACTTTACTCATGTTGAGTAGCACTTGAATATCTGAGGAGCCACACTAGAGAACTATGAAGCTGCTTGAGGAATACAGGCAGCAGAAGACATTTTAAGTGTTAAAACCTTACTCAAGTTTACTCAGATTTTATCCTAATCTAACAATGGTAATAAAAAGCCTTTTTGATTTGTATACATGAAACCGTGTAAATGATGATGGATGAGAAGTGAAGAAAACAAGTGGTTAAATATTTAGAAAGAAAGGTTTTTAGTGGAAGTTAATGTTGTCTGCTGATCCAAAGCTAATTTAAATCAGTAGGTGCAACACTAGCACTCAAATTTACTTAAAATTTGTATAGCAAGATTTAAGTTATTGAACTGGGAGTTCGCTTATTTAGGATGCTTTTTAAACTAGAATTTGTATTAGTTACTTGTCTAAAATTGGGACCTTGAACACAAATTACGATGGTAAAGACTGATGGCATAGGAGGTCGATGTTCATCGTTTTAATGTTCATCGTCAGCGAAATATGTCAGGGATACTGATATATGCCTGGGATACTAGGTGTTCCATAATATGCCTTTATTTTGCCTTAATGTTTGAATTCATGTGTTGTCAAGTAAACAGCATGTCCCGTTCGGGTGACTGTATTACAGGGATGATGGAAAAGAGGGTTTGAAGTTTTATACCAATCCTTCATACTTCTTTGACCTGTGGAAGGAAAAAATGTTGCAGGACACTGAGGACAAAAGAAAGGAAAAGAGGAAGCAGAAGGTATATGTGTTATCTTTATATAGCTCCTGGTTGTTGTTGTTGTTGTTGTTGTTTGTTTGTTTTCCTGTAAAGGCTTTACTTGCACATGTGGTACAGTTTTGGTTATGCTATTAATAGCAACTCAAACTCTACAGAGACAATTACGGTTCTCTTCATTCAACCAAAATTACTTGTATTCATTCAGTGTCATCAAGTTTAACAAATAAATATTTAATAATAAAATAATATGGAAGGGCCTAGAGCTTTTATGCTGTCTTAATGTAACCAACAGCATGTTGGTCAGAACGTGTAAGTCTTCTAACAATGCCTTAACAAAGAGAAAAAGGAGGACTACAGCAAGAATAAGGGATTCCACCACACCACTTTTTAATACTACAAACTTCTGACAGCCTCACAGATGGAGGAAAAAAATGAAATCCTTATAAATATGTTTACTCTAAACTAGGAATAAATTGGTGGGAATTGAGTAATTGGTGTATATTTTCTTAAAATCAAATAATCCTGAAAAGGCGATGCTACTTTCTGTTTCACCATTATTCTGTATATTTCAACACAGAGACAACAAATATAACTGATCTGGAATTTCATTTCAGACAGTATAAGAAGCTATTTGTACAATTATTTTTCAGTGTATTATTGAGCAAGTTATATATTAGATTGAAGCTTCTGCCTCTTACAATGCTTTTCGGTTTCCATATCATGTTTAGACTGAAATTATATTTTTTTCTTGCACTCGAATTGGGATTGTTTTTCATTATTTTGTGGCTGATGTTTAAATGCAACTAATTTAAAAACACTGTCTTAGTTGTCTTTTTTTTTTTTTTTGCACAACCCTCCTACAGCAGAAAAATCTAGATCGTCCTCATGAACCAGAAAAAGTGCCAAGGGCACCTCATGACAGACGGAGGGAGTGGCAGAAGTTAGCCCAAGGCCCAGAGCTCGCAGAAGATGATGCTAACCTCTTACATAAGCACATTGAAGTTGCTAATGGCCCAGCTTCACATTTTGAATCAAGGTTAGTTACTCTTTATTTTTTCTATCCTATATTAAGTATAGATATTTGTACTATATAGCAAACATGCTTGAGGAAAGGTAGATGATGAGATACTACTGCTGTTCTTGAAATGCACTGCAAATCATTGATTTAGCTCTATCAAACAAACAGTTTTAAAATTCTCAGCTGGTGTATCTTTTAAAGAAGTGTTGTTATCGTGTTACTGGAGTCATCCATCTGTGACTTGAAGGAAGTGTAGTCCCTACATTCCAGCCTTGACCTACAAAATCCCTGTTATTCCAGTCTCTTGATCTTTCTTATAGCAGACACTGCCAAGACTATATGGTGGGTGTGATGTGAACAAATGTCCACTTGGAACTCGGATGCAATTGCTGAGCATATCTTTACTCATGAGCAAATCCAAGATTTGGTTGATGTTTCTGGTTACAGTCTAGTATGAAATCCAACCTGTTGGATTCTCGTTTCACAGCATGTATTTGCAGGTGGCTAAAAGCAGCATTTTACATGGTACACCTCCTGTGTTTCCTCGTGTGGTGATTGTCAAATAGCAAGTCCATTCTATCATCTGAGAAAAGAAGGAAGGCTGACAAGTAATGTTAGTGGGTTTTGGTTGTTTGTTTTTAATTATTATTATTTTTTTTAGTTAAAATTGATTTGTTGTTCTCCTAAAAATATTTTATTTAAAAAAAAATCCCCGTTCCTTCACCGGCCACGGGAGTATTCTGTTTAACTCCATAAGGCTTGCAAACAAACTTAAGCATAGCAGTGGATGATTGTAACAGCTGTAGGTGACAGTGTTCTGTGTCTGAAAAATGGAAAAACCTGCTTGTAGAAAACTTACCTCTGAGCTCATAAAGTAAAAATGGTCTCAGTCCAGGCAGTAGGGTACTACTTAAGTTATGGCAATGAGCATTTTTCTGGGAACAGCTTTGTAGTATCTTATTTTTGTAAACTGATGTGTCAAGTAGTTGACAGGAACAATTGCCTGCTGTCATTTTTTGTGTGTTGTACACCAGATTCCATATTAGACACTTGTTGCAGGAGTCCTTTTATGTCCAGGACCATTATCTCAGTAACAATAATGAAATTATGAATAATGCTGTAGTGCTTGGGAGCACTCCCAGTGCAAAAGATGTTGTTCAGATGCAGAACAGCACAGTGCTTTTCAACACAGTAAGAGCTTTGCCCCCTGAGGATTTAATATGCGTAGATACTGCAGTGGTTGCAGTATGTGGAAACAGAGAGTACCACTATAAATGTTGGACAGTGTTCATAAACATGTGTCATTTAAATTTAATAGAGAAATTTGAACTGATACTAATATTTTTAATTGAGTATTGATTAAAATTTCCTAACTGATCAGATCCTTAAGGAGTGTCAAAAGTTGTCATTAACAAGTAAGTTGAATCATTTTAAGCTGTCTTTGTATATACCTGTATTTACTTCTGCTGCCCAATAGTAGGCCTTTAGATTATCTTCTTTATATCTGTTGTATAGCTACACAGTATTAGGTATGAAGTAGTATGTTCTCCGTATTTATTGGGTTATAGAACCTCTGACAAGTTCAACTGAATTATTCAGTTGTAAATTCCACCACTTGATGGATGGTTCATGAATGTTATAAAAGGATGTGGTTGTTCATATGTAGGGAGTGAGGAGCTGAAACCATTACCAAGTGTAATGCCTGTTGCATAGTACAGTCTGTTACATATATATTTCTGATTGTATCGGTATGTTTACCTAACTCAAAATAATGTGACTAATGAACACTAAGATCCCACTCTTAGAAATTGTCTGATATATCTGTCAAAAGCCAGATTTCAGATATCAGAATTGTCTGATATTATCTGTTCTAGCCTTTGAGCTGCTAGAAGCAATGGCATGGAAGGTGGGTTATGTTATAAAAAGCCAGAGAATAATACACAGCATTGGTGAAGAGAAGATCTTTGAATTCAGAACCAAAACTGAAGTATAAAATAGTAGCTAAGGGCAATAATATTTAGATTTAATAAAACTTATGTTGGACCATTTTTTGCTATTTTCCTACAGATCTCAAGCATATGTGGACCATATGGATGGATCGTATTCTCTTTCTGCATTACCCTATAGCCAGATGTCTGAACTTCTGAACAGAGCCGAGGAGCGCGTGTTGGTCCGGCCACATGAACCACCACCACCACCTCCCATGCATGGAGCAGGAGATGTGAAACCTGTGCCTCCTTGTGTTAGGTAAGGAGTGATCAAGCCACATGCAAATTTACTGGGGAGGTTTAGTATCCCACCACTCCACTAACAGTTGTTTGTGTTACTTGTATGCAGCCCAAGCAGTACACACATTCTGTGTCAGTCCATAGTCCTTACATCTCCACAGCTGCAGGGCCACGTACGAGCTGGGAGAGAGGAGTTTAAATCTAAATCTCAGTATGTGATTTTGGAGACAGGCCCCACCTAACCATCAATATTTTGACTATGTCACCTTCTGAGGGAAACTGGAAAATGTTTTCCTGAATGATGATGGAAACTCAGGATTTAGCAGTGGGATTTTGAAAATTTGGAAATCTAACATTTGTACTCCTGAGCTGTGTTTCAGCATATATGAAAGGAAGAAAATGTGGTAAGAAGGTCAGCTGATAAAATTATGTATTAATTATTACATTAATTACATTTGCTAAATTACAGCGACATTTTTTCTCAATTGTTTTAATTTTCTATTTCTCTGTGCTTTTACAGAGCTGGATACATACTTAGAATATTTCACTCCCCTGTTTTTTGTACTCAAAATCTTAGTGTATGGTCAGGTACATACAACTTGGAATACAGGACAGTTAGGTTGTTACATCAGCGAGATGTTAATCTCTTGAAAAGAATGTTTTTACTGCTCAGGATAGTTTACACAGAAATGCAACACTCTTTAGATTAGTTCTACCACAGCAGATGAAAGAAATACTCCAGTAATTTTTCAGGAAAGCAGTTGTACTGTTCCCATTTGTTTTCTTTGATTCGCCTATTCATTGCACAATAATGACTATGTAGCATATAAATATACCTCTCTGTAGATACAGTTGGTGACCTTTGATATAAGCCTCACTCTCCCTGAATCAAATCTTAAATATGTATTTCAACTCTTCCTCGCTGCTTTGAAGATTTTTTTAAAATTTGTTTTTGGTTGGTTGGTTTGGTTTAAGGTGCGTGGATTGAAGCAGTTAATCAACTGCTAGTTCCCTTACCTCAGGTAAATAACTTGGATTAATTTAGGGATGGAAGGGGATAGTAATACTTGGCACAGGAAACATCTGATACAGTTTTGTATAAACTTAGTTAATAGCTGGATGTGAGCAAAGGTCCACTGGAAGACTGATGCATACTCTGTATTGAGAATTAAGTTTCTTTGTATGTGAAGTACAAATACCTTGAATTTTTCATAGTGCATAACACTTTAATGGGCCATGTTCAATATTCTTAAGTTGCAGAAATGAACCTCTAACTGTTCTTTCCAGCTTTAATAACTTTTGTCCTGTTATTGGCTATTTCAGTTCCACACCTGGCTTGGTAGAAAACCGTCCTCAATCACCAGCAACAGGCAGAACACCCGTGTTTGTGAGCCCCACTCCTCCTCCTCCACCACCACCACCTCTTCCATCTGCTTTGTCCACTTCGTCATTAAGAGCTGCAATGACGTCCACTCCTCCCCCCCCAGTCCCACCTCCTCCACCCCCTCCCGCTGCTGCTCTGCAGGCTCCAGCCGTGCCACCTCCACCAGCTCCTCTCCAGATAGCTCCTGGAGTCCTACATCCAGCTCCACCTCCAATTGCTCCTCCCCTAGCACAACCCTCTCCCCCTGTCACTAGAGCTGCACAAGTGTGCGAAGCTATACCAGTTCACCCAGTTCCTCCCCAAGGTGAAGTACAAGGACTTCCTCCACCACCCCCACCTCCTCCTTTGCCTCCTCCTGGCATTCGACCCTCCTCTCCTGTCACGGTTGCAGCCCTTTCTCACCCTCCCCCTGTTCTGCACCCTCCTCCCACAACCATTGTCCCTGGCCCTCATGCCCCCCTGATGCCTCCATCTCCACCAGCCCAAGTGATTCCTGCTCCTGAACCCAAACGCCATCCTTCAACCCTTCCTGTAATCAGTGATGCTAGAAGCGTTCTGCTGGAAGCAATACGAAAAGGTAATCTTTGGCCAATAAGCAACAAAAAGAATGGTCTCAGAAATGTACTAAATATGCATTAGCTTTGAAAGATGGAACATTTCACCTGTAAGAAGTTAATTTTCAGGAGCACATCTTAACTCTTTCTGTTTTCTGTTCTCTGCAGTGTGTACATTGCCAAGCAGACATACTTTTTTTCAGCTTGTAACAGCACTTAACAGATCTTTAGTTTGGATGGCAAAACTGGTTTTCTGTTAAAGTTAGATTAAAAAGCTGTACATGTGTTCATAGATGATCTATGAAGATTATCTCTTCATTTCTGTTTACCTGGAAATGTACCTATTTCTGATAGCCTACAGATTGTGACGAAGACAAAAACATTGTTTTTTCACAGACTGCTAGATAAAAGCAGAACAGATAATGGACATTTCAATTTTGATATTATCAGCATATTACAGCGACATCTAAATGACAGTCAGAAATTGTTGCTGAAGACTTGAGCTGTTAAGAATCTAATTTTGACATGTCTCAGCACAGTAGTGGAACAGTTGCACGGTCCCCTGCTGGCAAAGCACAAGTGAGAAATGCAGGGCAACGTTTTCCTGATCATCCAGGGAAGGAGCTGGATGTACAAGCTGTACATTTCAGCCTGTGGCCAGAAAAATCCCTGCTGCACTGTGAGCACTGTTGTTTGACTGTGGTGTCTTTGAATGGTAAATCTTTCTCAAACGTTTCTCATACTGCGTTGTTCTGTTTTTCCCATGCATCTACACCACAGTACAGGATCAGTATTGTACTGTAATGTCTGTGGATAGACTGTAACACTAACTCAGAATAATTTTGAAAGCATCTATGTGCACCTGAGTTGATAACATTTGAGTAAAGAAGGATCGTTTCCAACCAATAATATTTAAATACAAGAGTAGTAGAAAACATCAGCAAAAATAATTTTTAAAAAGTGCCTTCTGACATAGTTGATCCCTGAAAAAGCTTTAGACCAAGTCTTGCACAAGGAACAGAGGCTTAAGTTACCATAGCTTAAATTCCACCTAAGTACTATCGGCTGACAACAGGGAGTATTAAGTACAAGATTTAAGTCATATTTAGATGGTGTCAATCTATAGTGTTGTGAATAGAAATCCCAAAATATGTAATATCTGTCATGTTTTTAACTAAGTTACTGGCATTTTCGCTGTATCCGTATGTTATTTCTGCTTTGTGTTTCACCCTAAAGTAATATTTTATCTCAAAATAGGCCATTACGTGGTCAAAACTGAGTTACAAGAAATCCTGTCTTGTTAGGATACTCAAATAGCTGTAACTTTTAATTGAAACCACAAAGAGAGAGTATAAAAAATGTTTGGAAAAGCAAATAGTAAAACAGCTTAATCACTTAGAATGGTACTAAAAGCATGGGTGTATTTTTAATGGGGAATCAGAAGCAGTAGAAAGACTGACGGTCATGTCTGCTACAGCAGTTCTGACAGAGAACTTCCACCTGAGGAGGACAACGTCCTCATCCTTGCAAAGCATTTTGTGAGTCAGGAGCTAAACGCCTTGTTTAATGATAAAGGAGGACGGTAATGCTTTTGTGTTTTGATGTTCTTCAGGTATTCAGCTACGCAAAGTTGAAGAGCAACGTGAACAAGAAGCTAAACATGAGCGTATTGAGAATGATGTTGCTACTATACTTTCTCGTCGCATTGCTGTGGAATACAGTGATTCAGAAGATGATTCAGAATTTGATGAAGTGGATTGGTTAGAGTAAAACTAATACATTGCTGTACACTACAAAATCGAATGCTAATGTCCATTGTGGTGCTTGTTCTTTGAAGGTTTGATGGTCATTTCTAGTGTTTTTTGTATTCTTTTCTTTACATAATTAATCCATGTTTTTCTACCTTTCAGTTTACAAAAACTCCTAGTGCATCTTTGAAACTAAATGTTTTACAGTGGCTTTTGTTACACTTCTTTTTTTTTTTTTTTTTTGAAGGAACGTACTTTGTTCCAATAGACCACTAAGTATTAAGCATGGGCAGCTGTTGTTAGAGTAGCAGTTTCAGTTTTTTGGCATATCTTAACTGTGCACTTTGTGAATTTTAAGTTAATGAAGGCAACTGAGATTGACATTCCGAGGGCAGCTGTATGTACTAAATGAGCCTTATTCCACTTCTAGAATGTTTTAAAAACATTAAACCTAGCTATCAAGGTATCACTGCCTCAATTACATCTGTACACTAAAAGTACATATAGTTAGCAGCACTGAACACACTGAAAGGAAAATGGATTTGTTTTTTTTTTTATTATTGTTTTATTGTTGTTTTTAAATAATTATGGCCTTATTTGAATGTTTAGAGATTCCCTTTCCCTTCTTCCCTCCCAGGTACATATTGTGTGGTACTATTTTTGCCTGCATAATAAAAGTTTAATTTTTTTTTTCTTTGTGAAATCTTCTGACTTAAACATGCTGTGTAACTTATGTAACTGTTAAAATAACAGTTTGATTTAATAAATGGTTCATTTTAAATGTTCCTGGTAGTTGCTTTTTCAGCGAAACCTGCTTTTCACTGCTATAACGGAGAGATACTTGGATTTCACAGATTTAATCTGTGGTCTGCAAAGTTACAGTGAGTACTGTATACTTTATCAAAGGGCCTGTGTTAAACAAGAAAATGCATCATCTGATGATAAAAGTATATGCATATCTACAAGAAGATGAAATCTTACTGTGATCCATTAGTTTAAAAAGAAAAGAAAAAAGTGGGAACTTGTGAGCTATATTAAGTGTTCTTTTAAAGCTTTACCATCGATGTATCTTGAGAGAAGGGGAGGTGCAGCAGTCAAAATCATGGTCAGTGAAAGACTGCAAAGAACATGGATAATACTGCAAAGTCATTTTTAAGTGCTACCCAGGAGTGTACTGCATGTTGAATAGTTACAAGGCTTTTGTGTTTCTTTCCGTTCTCTGTACTAACTCCTTCCAATACGAGCACAGAGTCAAAAACCTTTTGATAACGGCAGCGTGAGAGGCTGCAAGAGCACTCTGCTTTGCTTGCTCCTGGAAATGGAATTACATAATGGAGGGAAAATAGTGTTGAAAGTCGGAACAAGATTTCTGAAGGTGGGACATGAAATGTTCTGTAGGATGCAGAGCGATTTGCAGAGGCATGTGGTTATTAACCTGCTCTTGGGACTGGGCAAAACTCCAGAAGCTCAGACGAGTAGGAATACATTACAGCAGCCCTCCAACTTAGCTGTCACCATCTCAGGCTCCACTGCAATTTTCTACACAGCCTCCTATACTGAAGACTTTTTCCACTGCAACAGCAATGCCCTTGTTGTGTTTGCAGAAGAAAAAGCATCCTCGCAATTTGTGAGTCTGTGTTTATTATGATAGATGCAGTTCTTCTCCATACACTGTTTTCTTTGATAGTTGTCGAGGCAATAATGCCATCTGGTTTATTCTGCCATTCTCAGTTAACTTGCAACATGCGTGTCCTTAATAGTTCCTCGTAATTCTTAAAGAAAAGATGTCTGAAGCACCACTGCGTGATTATTTGATAGTGCTGGTTCTCAGTCCTAAATTGCCAAATCTGGCCCAATAAATAAATGTGAGATGTCATTTGCACAGCTGAAAAGGATTGATATCTTCAAGCAGAAGTGCTATGTACATGCCTGTAGGGATCCAGATCTATGTTTTAGGGAGCTCATTGCCTATGTACCATGTTTAGGTAACTTCTGCCAGTTGTGAAAATACTTTTTAGTTGATGTTTATACCTGGTTTTGTCCGAGGTCTCTGAACTCCTGATTTTCCTGGTGGATTTTATAGATGGCAGCCTGCATTGTCTCTTGAATTGGAGCAGCATCTCCTCAGTGCCTTGCTGTGACTGTTCAAGGCAGATGCTCTCACTGCACTGTCACATCTGCCGGTAGGTATGCTCCGAGTGCACCCAAGCTCTGTGGAGTGGGTGTATTTGTAGCATAAAGCACACGGAGGGGTTACAGGGGGGAGCCTTGCATGACGGCAGCTATCATGTAATGGACTTGGAGGTATAAAAAAAGGTCCTTATTGAGAAATGGTTATTATTGACGGGCTTTGCTGTCCCAGTGATTAATGGTATCACTTCCAGACTGGTACCCAGGGCAGACAAAGCACTCATTTAATATGACAGAGTCGCACAAAGTAATGAACCTTGTCGGAGAAAAGTCAAGAGTTAAATTCAGTCAAGATTTCAAATACGGGATTCTTGGCCTTCTGCCATCTCTACAGCTTCCTGCCATAGCAACTAGTCTCCAGATAGCAATAGCGTGATTCACTAGTAGTGAGAGGTGAGGGTTGAATGTGAGTATTTGCATGTATGGACCTACTCAAACTGGTTTCTTTTTGCAGTCCCCGTGATTTGTAGCCCTCTTACTGGGGTTTCTCTCTGCCCTTCTCGTTTGGTGGAACGCTGCTCAGAGGGCCACGAGGCTGTTTATGCCAGTGATTAGCTGCGTAATAGATTATTGATTGCTTTGTCTTGCGAGCTACTAAATCAAGTTTCCTGCATTGAATTGTTTATAGATTCTGCTGTTTACTTCTGTACATTTACAGCAGTTGGTTAAAATTGAAGACTCGAAGTCTGTCACAGAAATAATGCCTTGGTAATGTTGTTCAATATAAGTGAAGAGAAACCTTTGTTAAACTTCACACCTTTCTTGAACTGTAGTCTGTGATTGTCAAAAATGACCTTCCTCTCCTTCAAAATTGGGAAAAAAGAACAAAATAAAAGCATTGAAAGAAGAAGCATAAGATAGTGGGGAACAGAACCGGAACAGAAGACTAAGGAGTTACGAAAGTGGTTATTTAGGGTTTTTATCAAAAGGTAAAGTAGTAACAATGAAGCAGCCATCGTTCACAGACTGAAAATAAATAGATAAATGGGCAGGAACAAGTACTGAAGAAGCCAAAATGACAAAGAGACGTAATTCTGGTTCTTTTCTAGCATTACAGCATGAACAGCAGCCTTTAAATATGAAGTATCATTAAGGGATTATGTAATCTCCCATGAAATTGGTGCTAAACAAGCAGGAGGCGTTTTTTAAAAGAACTTTAGTCAATAAAATCATCCCTCTGCACCTGTGGCAGTGGAGTGCACTGCTCAGCACTCAGGTGGATGCTGACACACTGGCGCCAGCCTGATGAGTGCACGGAGTAATTTGGGGCTGGCTTCGGAAGGTGCCGTGGGGCTGGAGCACCCAAACAGGCACCTCTGGCCCCGGTTTCATTGTGACTGGTGTTCTCTGCCCCACCGGGATCACCTCAGCTTGGAAGCGGCTGCCAGCCCTGAAGCACATCCGTGCTTGCTCTGCCGGGTGAGCCCTCGGGCTGCTCCGAGGATGCAAATGGAAGCGTGGGCTCTGCAGCGGGCTCTCACACCTCAGTCCCACCAGCCTGTGATGGGCTGCACTGTGAGCAGGCATCAAGCATCTCTTGCCAACCAGGGCTGAATATTCCCCTCTCTCATTTCTATCCTTGATAGCTAAAGAGCTTCGTTTTCGGGAGCCGAGGGCCCCCTACAGACATGTTGTTTCCATTTCCCACCCCCTCACTTATTGCCTGCTCTTTCCAGCTGTCTCCCTCGAGTTAAGACTTCAAAATCAGTAAGGAAGCTTGAAATGTCCCCACAGTTTCGTGCAGCCACCATGCAGCCCTGGCAGGCTCAGCGAGGACGGGTCCAGGCTGGGGTGCTGCTATGGGGCAGGGGTGCACGGAAAGCCCAGGGGTTCTTCTGCAAGGTGAGATGAAGCCTCAGGTGTGCGGCCAGCCTGACCGGTCAGCTGTGCCACCTCTTCCAGTCTGTTCCCACGTCTTCCTTACACCGGTGTCCTCATGTGCTATGTTAGAGTGCTATCTTCTGGGCGGCTTTTACTGTGCTGCACACCCTCATCTGTGCGTTGGCAGGTGAAGAAGAGACACAGTGTTGTCCCTTTAGCAGACCACTTACACGAGCTCAGCAGCCCCAGTGTTTGTTATTGCTGGAATCGAGTTACTTTAACACAGCTTCATAGCAGTATCACTAAAAGAAAAACTTCCCCAAATCTCCCTTCAAGTGATTTTATACTGTATTTTAGCCACTTTCACTCCTTTGTGAGCCATTTTCTCCATCACAATTTTAAAGTACCAGAACAGGGCTCCTCTGAGCTCCCCACATTGCTCCTGTTGAGCACATGGCCTCCCGTGGTACTGCATTGCTACACCTTGCTTTGCTACACCTTTTGCACTTCTCAACTAGCCAGAAATAACTCTAGCAACGCCCCCAAGACCCCTGTCATAAATAAAAGCAGCACACAGGCCAGGCTAACGTAGCAGGGTTACAGCCCTAAAGCCTGAGTATTTTCAGGCCAGGCTTGGCTGCCTCATTGCTTTTTGCAGCCTTCCACTGAGATGCCACAGCTCCAGAGCTTGCGAAATCCCAGGACGTGAGGGTCTCCGGAGGACCCTGCCGGCCCCGTTTGCATCACCATCATACTCTCTGCAGCAAGGAGGCATTTTGGGGCATATGGGGCCCACAGTCCTGCCCCACTTTGTGTGGGTTTGTGTAGCTGCAGCCGCAGGTGGCCATCACCCCCCTCTGGGCTGCACAGAGAGCCTCAAGCACCCTGTTGCACTGGGAATTGGGACTCAGTGGGAGCAGGCAGGGAGAGCTTCGTCCGTCCCCTCCAGCACATGCCCTCGAGGTGCTTTGCTCCGGCAGTCCTCTCCTTCTACTCCAGCTTCATTAGCTGGATTTATGCGGTCACTAAACTGCTTGATACAGTGCTGTATTCGCAGCAGGAAATTATTTACCGTTCTGGTGAAAACGAGCACCGCCTGGCACTGTCAGCGCAGAGCACTGCATTATCAGGGAAACAATAACCAGCCGAAGTGAAGGAGGTTTTGATTCATGGTAATTACTGCTTGTATGCGGATTACTTATGGCTTTAATTCTTCTCTCTCCCACTGTTTGCTTTAAACCTCTGGAAAATAAAAAATATTAAAAATATATTAAAAAAACAAAACAAAACAAAAAAAAACAACAAGGCCAGGGGGTGGAGCAGGGCTGCAGCCCGTGAGGGGGCAGCATCACCCTGCCGGTGGCTGCCACTGCCTGCCTCTGGCCTTCTTTTTCTTTTTCTTTTTCTTTTTCTTTTTCTTTTTCTTTTTCTTTTTCTTTTTCTTTTTCTTTTTCTTTTTCTTTTTCTTTCCCCCTTTTATCCCTCCTTTTCCTTTCCCTTTCCCTTTTCCTTTCCCTTTCCCTTTCCCTTTCCTTTTCCTTTTCCTTTTCCTTTTCCTTTTCCTTTTCCTTTTCCTTTTCCTTCTCACAAACAAAAGACACCAAACCGCCTGCAGCAGCCGGAGCAGCACCCCCAGGGGCCACCCAGGCAGCACCTTTTCCCCAAAGGTGTCTGTGTGGTCCAGGACCACCCCAAGCTCTGTCCCCGCAGTTCCCAGCAAGGAGAGGCAGTCCCAAGGAGAGGGCTCCCATAGAGCTGGTGTCACCCATGGTGATGCTCAAGGGAACAGGCTGGAAGCCTCCCCGTGGGGCCGTGGTGAGGCTCCCTCCCCAGCCCTGTAGCTGACACAGCACAGGCTGGGACAGGCTACAGCCCCAGAAAAGCATAGGGCTGGGCTGGTTCCTGTAGCAAGATCTCTGCCATGCCTTCCTTTAGAGGAGGCAGCAGAGTGTTAGGGGAGGATTTAGTCTCTCTGTAGGCTTCAATCCCTCTGTGGGCTTCAATCGACCAGCCCAGGGTCCTAGCTGCAGAAAATGCTCCTAAAAACCAAATTTTCCTTGCCCTCAGTGTGCAGGGATGCTGCAGAAGGTGTCATTCCTAATCTGTTGCTGTCGTCTTTCATACAGCTTCACTTACACCCAGCAGGTGTCACGGCGGCCAGCCGTGCATCTGTGAATGCTGCGCAGGTCTGCACCCGTTCATCACATCCTCAGGCCGAAGGTGAAGCCTTGGCAGGACTTGCTGCTGCGGGGACACATTTTTGGGGTG
Organism: Stictonetta naevosa; assembly: GCA_011074415.1. Lineage (NCBI taxonomy): Eukaryota > Metazoa > Chordata > Aves > Anseriformes > Anatidae > Stictonetta > Stictonetta naevosa. The sequence continues at coordinate 69,743,007 of CM021699.1, forward strand.
CTGGGATGCTTCTCCACGCCCTCCAGACCTGCAGTACCTTCCAAACCTGCTCCTGGGGCAGGTCCTTACTTCTCTGCCACCTCGTGTCCCACGGCAGAGAGCAGCCACGGGCCTGGCCCACCGCCTGGAAGGCCTGTCCCTTCCAGGGGCTCCAGGAACTGGCTTGCCTCAGCAGAGATGCCAAACGTGGGCCTGGACAGACAAGCGAAAGAAACAAATATTGCTTATTTTCTCTTGAAAGGAGCATTTTAGCTGTGTGGAAGACCTGCTTGGGCTGAAGTCGGACCGATGGGGGTGAGTAAGTGGAAAGCTGGGTGTGCCACCTTCTCCCTCACAGTTATACAAGGAGCAAGACCTGACAGTAGCCCGCTGCCCCAGGGAGGGCAGGATGGGGCCCAAACCTCTCATCCTCACTGCCAGCAGGACCTGGAGCCACATCTCTCCCACCCCAGCCCATTCCAGGGGCTTGGCAATACCTCTGTGCGTGGGTCAAACCTGGACAAGGAAACGCCTCAGCGACTGCACAAATGAGGAGAAAAAGAGCCCTCTGGTTCCTGTTAAATTAAATACCTGATCCCCGTTCTGTAAACTTTTTCTGGTAAACAGTGGAAGCTGTACCTCCATCAACAACCGGATATTGAGATATCAGTGCCTGCGATTTTCTCAGCTGTTTAAGCACAGATTGTCTTTTTACAGGCTGCAATAAATCAGGCTGATGATGTTGATTAAATTGCTAGTTTTCTTTTGACTAGTTGTCTGTGGATTAGATTTTTATTGTCGCTGATAACTGCATGTTACCGTGCCACATACCTTCCTAATAGGAATAATCATAACAGTATGAAAAGAAAATGCTGTAAGAATCTCCCCTCCGCTTCTCTTCGAGGAAAAGCAATGAAGAGCCAGCCATAAGCCAACATGAACTCATTGCCAAACACATGACTGTGACAACCATCTTTATTAACCTGATGTTCACAGAGAGACACGAGAAGTAAATATCACTAAAGGCACTACATTTTATTTGGCAAGTGGTCACGCACCACGCGCACTTGTGGGCACAGCAGTCAGGTGCCTCCACAGCAAAAGGTTTGTGAACAGACGTGAACTGCCAAAACTGAAAGATCAATGAGTCAGGTCTGTAGCCCTTATTCCAGCCCTGGCCACGGACCAGGGCCATGTACAAAGGACATGAGCAACCTACTCTTTGCTGTGGACACAATACTTTGAGTCCTGCAGCAAAATCAGTGCTGTGAATCTTGCATCCAGCCACATCAGGCAGAAATCTTCTTTTTCTGTATCAACAGCCTGTGTGCAGGCACACCCTGAGGCATCCTGCCCCAGAAGCCAGCATCTCCATGAAGTCCCTCACACCATTTCTACCCTCCTGAAGAAGCCCTCCCCCTTTCCTTCCTTCATTCAGCTCTTGCGTTGCTTTGCACATTTTGTCCATGGGATGGAGCTCACGTGTGCTCGGAAAGGCAAACCCAAGTGACACTTGTCTGAGAAACTGCTCTGCCGCCCCGCTCTAAGGCCACGCACAGGCTTCCACTCAACGGTGATTTAGGGTAGAGAATGGGTAAGATTTCTGCGTGGGGCTCCTCCTGTAAGAGCTTGAACATCTCATCCTCAGCACCTGAACATCTATGAACTGCCGTTAGCACAAGGCCATTCAAGGCCTTTGTTGATGACAGTGAAAGCCCATAAAGTTAAATAAATTTAGACAGTAAAACAGTGTATAAGGCAAGGAAGATCTTGCAGTCCCTTGTGTTGTGCAGCTCCATAGGTATCAGCCAGCACCTGGCCCACAACAACATTTACTCAGAACACATCCTGTCAGAGTCCCTCAGGCTCCAGAAAACTGAATTCTTTCTTTTTCTTTCTTTCTTCCTTTCTTTCTTTCTTTCTTTCTTCCTTTCTTTCTTTCTTTCTTTCTCTTTCTTTCTTTCTTTCTTTCTTTCTTTCTTTCTTTCTTTCTTTCTTCCTTTCTTTCTTCCTTTCTTCCTTTCTTCCTTTCTTCCTTTCTTCCTTTCTTCCTTTCTTCATTTCTTCCTTTCTTTCTTAACTAACTCAGTTTGACTAATTTGAGCTCAGTAGCATGAGCGTCTGAACAGATTGCATCCCCACAGATTTTCTGCAAGGCTCCTTGTCAGAAGTTACTATAATTTAGATAAGTGCCTACTGTCTTCATCGAGCCTATAGCTTTGACAAAGACAGCTATCGATTTTGTCAGATGTGATCTGTCCCGTATGAACACACGCAGCTTCTCACTCATCAGCTTGTTACCTGCTGCATTATTACATATTGATTTCCTTATTTGCTCTGTATTTTCCAGCTGTAAAACTTAGCTGAGTTGTTTGCCAGTTTGGGGGATCAACCTTCATGAAGACTCTTTACTCCAGTTTTCTCACAGCAAAGCATTACAAAATTTCCCAGAGAGATGACAATATCTTCTGTTAGATTCCATAGGTTCCCTGAATGACCTGAGAAGAAAGGGCCCCAGATGATCTCTTAAAATCCCTCCTACCCTGACCTTTCTCTCAAAACTACAAGCTCTGTCCTCTGAGTTTACAGATGCTGACTTGTGTGCATATGCACGTGCACACCCACCTTAACTCTGCTGCCAGACACCATTACATTACAATTACCATTAATTAAAATTAATGGGAGTGTCCTAACGACGGGGACTAGAATTTGACCCCATTTGTTTATCCACTTTGTTTATGATTTAATTTGCAGTCTCTGTAGTGCTATGTCAGTAGGAACAGAGCACGTACAGCTGATCAGACCGTAGCATTTCAAGGAGATTTCCTTCCACATCCCACTGTTTTTGCCAGCATCAGCCCCTGCTTGCTGGAGGCCTTTCCCCTGTCCCACAAGCAGTTGTTCACACCGTATTGATGGGAAGTGTTCAGACAAGCAGTGGTGAGCAGGGTCTGGCAGGCTGCTCCTAGGAGCCCACGTTGGTTCAGAACCCCTTCCCTCCTGCCAGTAGGAGATAACTTGGAATAAAGAGCACATCCACAGAAATCACTTCACTTGTGACATTTTTCCTATCTGTTCATCACCAGCTTCCAAACCCAGCCTTAGCTGAAGAGGAAAGGTGGTTTATTCCCTTGTCTTTTTGCGTGGTGTCTCCAAGAAGATGCGCCCTTCAGCTTGACCAGCAGTGTTGCAGACGCAGCTGTCCCCAGACGACTTTGGTCATTTCTCTACAAGAGCCTGGAGTTCAGCTGGGTACAATCGTTAATAGGAAATGTGTCAAAGCACCTCCTGGTGTGATAGATGATTGGTAGCACTCTGTCCTAGCAGTGGGCTCGCATGCAAGGCAGTCCAACAAAAGAAAACTTGATTTAAAAAAAGATGTGTATATATACACACAGAAACTCAGAGATCAGTATTTGGTTAAGAAGATGCTGATACCCTGTAGGAAATGTTTTTGGAAAAAAAAAAAAAAAAAACTAAACAAAAAAAACCCTCACCATATTTATCCAGAGGCAATTTTGCTTGTGTGGACTCCATTCTGGTGTGTAGATGCTGTATGAGCTCCACTACCCAAGGCAGATACAAAGAAGCCAAACCACCCCAAAGCCGAGCCCAAGACCCATGAAACATGACCCAGGATGTCCCCCCGCCCAGGCAGCACACCCTAGAGACCACTCTCACTGGGGTTTTACAGGCACTTTTGCAAAGAGCTACTGAATCTTTACCCAGACCAAGTTCTCCTCCCTTGCTTGCTTGTGATGCTGGCTCAACACCTCTGAGAGGTAATGTAGAAGAGTTGGGGTGGTGTCACGATTTCTTTCTTTATTGCAGTTACAAAAGATGCTTGCACAAAGCTGTGGTCAGATTTGTAGCTGCTCTTTTGATCAGTTGTGTCAGTGAAGGGCTGAGGAACCCACACCACTGCCTGAGCATGCAACTACTTAACCTCGGTGCAAACAGGGAAAAAGACAAACAGTTTACAGCTCAAGCATGTAACTTCATCATAACATGATTTCAAAGGAAAAAGAAGAAATAAAACCAGCTCAGTGATGGCAGAAGAGACAAAAACAAGCAGGAAAAAAAAATTAAGAAGATTCACTGGTCATGGTGCCTGCTCCAGCTCCAAGCACTTTATTTGGACTTTAGCAATTCAAGCCGGAAGAGTAACAGAAAACACATAAATGTTCCCACCATATCTCTCTACAAATGAACATTTTTTGAAACTTAGAAGTGGCTACTACAGGGTCCCAGCATAAAGGAGCTTGCAGAAGGAAGGCCGATATTTATGTGATGAATGAAGTGTGTATGTAGCTCTCAAGAAACACAGCTTGACAGCAAACTGTGCTGAGTAACAGCCCTTCTGCCTCCTTTGGCCGGGGTGAACCGGGGGAACGGAGCAGGTTAACCATGGCACCGAGTGCAGCGCAGCCAATCGATACCCCAGAGTGCTGGAACAGCCGAGAAATTGTAGCAATGGCTTTATATAAGGCTATAAATTTTAAAGTGAGGCCCTCTGAGAGTAATCTCGGGAAGCAGGAACAGCAACTTTTCTTCTGTGTGGAAGCAAAAACAGAGGTGATGCCAGGACAGAAGAAGTCATAAGTGCCATTGTAGGGTATTTGCGAATGGGGGGAAGGCAAGATGATGCAAAAGCTGTCCTAGACCACGTAAAAGATATTTCTATTGCTTGGGGGCAAGACATTTAAGGAGATAAACGTGGATATCTCAGCCTCTGTTTCTGATTAAGAAAGTCAGAACAATGCAGACCCCGACTGGAGGCTCTCTGAGGGTGATTCACCTTGGTGTGCCTTGGGCACTGATGTCTCTTTTAGGAAGGCAGCCCTGAGTGACACAACCTGCTCAGATTCAGGGTGTGCATGACCTGAGTGGTCAGGTGTGTGTCTGCATGACAAGGGAGCCACCAGTGGGAGTACGGCTGAAGGGGAAGAGTGCTCACCTCTAGCAAAGTCTGTCTGACTTCTTTGGTACATGGGAAAGCAGCTTGTGGTGTGCTTTTAGACCAATGTAAAAACAGGTGGGGCTTCATCACCACGCATACATCAACCTGCCCTTCCCCTCCCTGAGGAAAATGATTCACAGGGCACTGCACTGCCTATCACACCCCGAAGGCTGGTCTTGACTTTGTCCTTCAGGAGGCCCAGCAGCACGGCAGGCACTTTAGGGTTATCCTGGCCACAAATCAATGTGTAAGAGTGAGGATGCACAAAGCATCACCCCCATATCTGCAAGAGAGCTGTCTATCCACGTGAGATGCTCACTGGCTGTGATCCCAGCAGTGGTGCAGGCTGGCCTGAGGCTGGGTGACAGAACCCAAGGCATCAGGGACATAACGTGCTGGTTTTCCTTAGTACCAGAAGACAAAAAAAAACTGCAGCTATGATAGACCCAGTTATTTTTGCTTCTCCCTCTGCCAGATTGGCCCATGCATCCCCTCTTATTTATGGTTTTTCCAGGTGCAGCAAAGGCCAAATGGAACAGAAGTGTTAGGGGGAGCAGTCCCCTCTGAGCTGCCATCTGCACAACTCCTCACAAGTGAAAGCCCTCCGAGAGAAGCAGCAGCACTGTCCAAAAAGAGGGAAACTTGGAGATGTGTTTGAGCACGGGCAGTTAACACCAAGGGCAGGAAACCCAACATTTTCCCAGTGTTTTCAGGGAAAGAACAGCAGAAGTGAAGACCAAGGGGGTGTCTGGGCAAGAAGAGAGAGAAAGAGGAACAGACACACATGGGCCTTACCTAAAAGAAGACATGAAGAAATGCATCCTACCTGTGCTTCCTATGCAAATATCTTGCTCCAAGAGCAAAATGACTTTTCTAATGTTTTTTGCTAGCTTCCAAGCAAGTTTCACTGCTGCCTCATCTTTTCACATCATCATCTCCTCCCCTGCAGAAGAGGAGAATAACAGAGCACAGGCTCTCATGCAGGTGCCCAGCTCTGACCTGTTAGAGATGCTCCACAGAGCAGGACAAAACCCTTTCTGTTTCTTGAGGCCAGCAAACCAACGCACAGCGGTGCACAGGGACTGGCACCACCAAGCACGTCCGATGCGCTCCTCGGTTTGCAGCAGGGATGAAAGTGGGAGGTGGGCACAGGGGGCTTTGCTCTGCTCAGCACCACTTGAGGCACCAGGGGATGGCAGGAGAGGTGCCAACACAGCCACATAGCTTGGCAGGTGACCTGGGTAAGAGACCAGTTTGGTGGAAGGAGACCTCTGCTGCCTGCATGACAGAGGAGCTGCACAGACATTGCCAAGCATCGGGCACACAGCGTGCTTCTGACAAAGCAGCCAGTGGTCATTTTAGGCCAAGCAGGGCAGGATGGAAGTGCATGTTAGGAAGCTTTTACTGATACAACAGACATCCTACAGGTTAGGCAACAGATCCCAGTTTTAATGGCTGTGAAGGCAGACCCAGAACCTTTCCTAAATTCTAAAAATACCTCATGAAAGAAGAAAATTGGAGATGTTCCTGCTGGCGCAATAGCTGCCACGTGCTGCTAGTGTAGGGGTGGCTTTCAGCACAGAGGTGGGCAGCCGGGTACTCACCTAAATAAGGTGGGAGGGAGGTGATGCTTTGCAGAGCTGCCGGGTCTTTATTTCCCACAAACAATTTCCTACAATATTTTCCTATTGTCTCCTGGCTGAGGGAGCCTGCAGAACTGATGCTGCTTGACAACAGAGCAACTGCGGCAAAGTTGGGTAATTTCTCCAGTTCCATTTCAGATGAAAATAATGCAATTAGCTGTTCCAGTTCACAAATAGGCAGCCTCTGATTACCTTATGGCTCGCTATTCGAGCAGCATGAGCGAGACCTCGTGCGATGGGTTGCTCTGCTCATACCTGTCTCCCATGAGACTGCCTTTGACTGCAAGGAGCAGCTCGGGTTGTGGGTGGAAAGGAGAAAGGAGTCCGTCTTCAGCCACGTCAAGCTGAGGAGCCACTCAAGGTCTTGGACTCGTGCTTGGCTCACTGATCCCATTTAGTCCCCAAACTCTCCCTGCTAAAGACTTTCTGAAGTGCCTATTTTGGCAGCATAATTCAATCAATTTTATTATTTTCCATGGGCCCTTTATAGAACAGCAAGTGTACAGAAAGGTTAAAACCTTCAGTTATTTGTCTCCCGCTTTCCTTATCTGCCACTGCACAAGTACATCTAACAGAATACTCAACGGTTTAGAGAAATCATGAAAAAAAAATAGGAAAACCTAACTTCCTACTCAGTAAGAAGAATTAGCACAATGTCAAAAATCAAAGATTGTTTTGGGGGAGCAGCAAGGTCCCCGTATTTACTGATACACTTGTATTCAATTTCCAACAGAAGAAACTTCTTTTGACAAGAGCCTGATATTACCTAGATGCACTTCTTTCTATAAAAAGCAACACCAACTAGAAGTGACAAATTATATCTGCCTGCAGGTATACAATCACATCTCACTGTGATGCAAAGGATAACGTGTCACTGAAGGTGATGATTAAAAAAAATCAGTCACTCAAAGAGTGTCATAGATCTAATTACATTTTATAGAAGACTCAACCTTTATTCAAACAATCTTCATTTTGGAGAATCTCTCCTTCTGCCTCAGTTTTAAATGTAATTATTTACCTGCATGCCATCACCCTGTCAGTGAGAAAATGAGAGTTGGTCCATACAGGATGAGCCATTTCCCAAGAAGGACAGAAAGTTCAAGCTACTTTTTATAAGCTTTTTCCAAACTTGTCCTGATGGACCTCACTCTTCCAATTCAGCATCAAACTGAAGCAAGCAGGCCACTTGGAGAAACTCCTTCCCAGGAATAAATGTTGTTTTAAAAGAGCCCAGAGATAGAGAGTGAGCAGTAGGAAAAGAGCAGAAAGATACTCCCCCAGCTTAGATTTTCTTTCCTTCCCCTTGAGCTGCCCCGTCAGGCCTCAGGAGCACCTGGGCTGCTGCCAGCATCCCTCGAACCCAGAGAGGGGCAGCCTGCAGGCTGGTGCCCATCTCTAAGTGCTCGGAGGATAAAAGTGAAGAGCAAGCAATTGATACTTGTTCTTATAGCCAGAAAGAAAGATTTCTGAGGAGTCCACCTTCAGGAATACAAGTGTTTGCTTTCTTTTTGTAGTTCTGCTCCTAAGTCTCTTATTCACACTTTTAAGCACTGATACTTCTGTTTAAAAATCTGACCCTCGGGGCTGCCGTCCTACAAATTTTACATGAAAACCAAGGAAAAAGTATAATCCTCTTTCCCTTCTGAGTGAAACTAAACACGTAGATACTTTCAGATTCAGGAACTCAATTTACATAGCACCGTTTCTTTTTCTAGATTGCATAACTGTAACTCGTATTTACATATTTATGAAGAAATACAAGGATACAGCTTAACTATAAGGAGATCTCTCTATAGAGAGAGAAAGGTCAACTCAGAAAAAAGTTTCCCTAACACTCATTCAAATTTGCTGTTTCCACTCAACAACTCTTCTCATACCTGTGTGCACTAGCAACGGGCAAAAGCTGTGAAGCAAAGTGCATGCAAATATTGGCAGATGTTTTCCCAGATATTTTCCTGCTGTGACCATCAGCCAGATTATGAAGACCTGCACAGCTGTGAGTGAGGTCAAACGCAGGCTCGTATTGGATCACACTTCTGCAGGAAGCAAACACCTCCAGGAAATGCTCCAGTAACAAAAATATCCATTACAACATGCAGCTTTGTGGAGATGTGGAGACAAGAACCAGAGCTCGGGTCATGTCAAGCAGCAGAGCAGCAATCCGTCAGTGTGGATGAGATAAAGCACATGGAAAGACATGGAAAAAAACAACAAATATAGATGGGATGTGTCCAAGACACTGAGGACACCTCCTGCTTTGTGTTCCATTGAGACATTCAAATTTTTGTTCCTTTTTTAAAATTAGTTTTGTCTTTTTCATGAGTTTGATGCTCCATGATTGGATGCCAAATGTTCCTGCCTGAGACATAAATATCCATCATAAAAACACAGGCTCCCTTGCTTGAAAACAAATGAAAATGTCTGTTCCTAAAGGAGAAGCGAAAGGAACATGGACTAACCCCAATGGGCTCTGCTGGGTTGTGGGGGAAATGGCCCTGTTCTGCCCCACACCTCATGTCAGGGGCACAGAGGGGCAGGAGGGGACAGACAAGGCTTATTGTGCTACTGGTAACATTGCCAAGTCTGGGCTTGCAAATTGTAACTTCATTGCACTCAGACAGAGAGAAAAGTGTATTATTCCTCCCCGAGGCTCTACGGTAATTTGGGCAGCTCAAGGGTTCTGCCTGCACTTGCAGTCGTCCACTCAAGGTGTCTAGGATTAATGATAACACAAATGATGCCGCAGTGAAGGACTACTTTTGGTCTTGTTTCTCTTGTGCAGCACCAACACACTGCTGGAAGGGACCACATGCAGCTCTTCTCCAACAGTTTTTAATGTGGGCCCCGCACAGAGACCACACCATGGCTTTGGCTCCCTCCTCTTTTTATGATTTTGCAGCAGAGCCTTTGACACGGGCAGGCAGACCTGCCTCAGCTGGACGGGCTGCCACATCGAATGTCACTGCTGGCTTAGTGCTTCCAGCTCCCCAGGCGCTGCGGCAGCAGCTTGATTATTTCGATACCGGGTTGCTGCCCTCGGTAAATGAAACTGCCCCTGGGGGGATGTTTCCCCTGGGAGCATTGGGAAAGAGCGCTGTGTGTTCAGAGGAAAGGGTTTGAACACGGAGAGGGCGCTGGAATGCAAGCTGGATTTCCACCCAGGGGAGTTCTGTGCATCATTGCCATGCAGAAATCCAGGGGCTGATTCCTGAGCTTCCAGCTGTCCCCGCCACAGCAGCTCCCAGGAAGGTGTCTACTTGTGTCACCCTGACTAGGAACCAGCGATGGGCAGACACCCTGCAACTCGTTGTCCCACAGAGCATCAGCCCTGCAACCAAGCGATTCTGGGACTGTGGTGTGCTCCTGATGTGCTTCGCCTCCCTGCAGAGCTGAGGCGCACCCGCTCGGTCGCAGATTTCCCTCTGCTGTGCCATGAAGCAGCTGGAAAGAGAAAACATGGTGCTTTTTATCCTCCTTTCCTCTTTTCAAATGAATATCACAAAAGATGGCTGAAGAGCTTAGGAGCAGCTGCACTATCAGAAATTATTTGTACCTCTTGTAAAAAAAAAAATCCTTTTAAAATTATAGCAGCAGAATGGAGATGAGATCTATTGCCATGCTGTGTTACTTAGTACCTGTGGTTCATTACATTCATAAGAATATGTACATACTCACTTTTCAGGTTTTAAAGTGTTTTGTCCTTTTGTTTGGTTAGCTAAATAAAGGGTTTTTGTTTGACCCGTGATTTTGAATCCAGCTGGCTTTTTAATATACAATGATTCACACACAGCAGCCTGCGGAGCCGTTCTCATTCCGCTCGTGGTGGTGTTACACCACTGACTGAAGCAGAAACCCTACAGAAAACCAAGCACTGCTTGCTGCTTTCAGACCAGCTCCTGGCCAGTTCCTGCTCACAGGAGCTGTGCTGTTCTCTCTAATTACCCCTACTGCAGTGATGGAGCTGGGCACAGGGAGAGGCACTTCACACGAGTAAAGTTTCCAGAATCTGGCCTTTTAGAGGCACTGCAAGTCTTGTATGATTTTCAGGGTTAGTAATAAACTATTAGATTATAATGAAAATCAGAGCTGAGACCTTCCTGCCTCAGAATTGGAAGCTTTTAATGAGATACTGTCATTGTCTTAGTTCTTGTGTAATAGATAGAAACACTGCTTTTAGTGGGGGCAGAGTAGTAGCTTTTAGATGAAGGTTGATGTTATCTACTTATAAATATAAATATATATATACTTCAATACATAATACAATCTACTTATATATATATACATACAATAAACAACAAAAAAAAAAACACAAGAGAAACAATTTTAAGTGTGTCAACACTGGAAATTTCATTTTCATTTCCAGTTAAGGCTGTGTATAATACATCATTATTAAACATTCGCCTGATCCTTGCACCTAACTAGGCATATATTTTCTCCCCTGAAAGACAGCTCCACTGATGTAAGAACTTGAAAAATAGTGAGCACATGGGCCCACATGTACAAGGAAAGATTGGCAATTACTGTTGCAATTGTGCAGTCCTTATGCAGACCAAATTGCCCATTGACTTGAGGAAATACAAGATCAGACACACAGTATGTGATTGTCCTCAGCAGCATTACAGACAGTGATGGCAGAAGGGCAGCTGGTTCCTTGTCAGGTCTGTGTGGGGATTAAGAGGATATGTTTTGCAATGGGCCAGCAATGGGGATTCCAGGAATTCTCTTTTTTTTTCTTCAAAAAAACATTTCATGACCAAGGTAAAAATGTCGTTGGTCTGACAACATGAGATGTTTGGGATCCGGGTACTGCAAATGTAACACCATTTTGTCAAATAAGCATCTGCCCCTTTCGTGTTTTCCTTTTCAATAAAAAACTCAGCAAGGAAACTATAGGGGCCATGCTATCCAAAATTTCTGGACTTGCTCTATCAGGAATTGTGAATACAACCAGGGGTTGCAGGTCCTTTTTGTCTGAAGTGAGATGTAATGTGAGGAGACAGAGATCGTGTAGCCTGCTTTCTGTTATTCTGCCCGGGTATCCCTGCAGATCACAATGCTCTTTGGAAATGAAAGGCCATATTTTACTGCAACTAGGTTGATGGCAGTTCCACTCTCAGGGATAACCCAAAAACACCAAAATCCTCTCTGCCCTTTTGTATTAGTCTTTTTCAGAAATTATGAGTCAGCAAAAGCTTTCTGAAGATGATATGCAGAAGAACATTTGTATTGTCCCAACAAAATGATTATCCTTGCTGAACACAAATTCACTTCCTAGTAGAGAGGAATAAGGCATTGAAAGTGTTGTGCTGTTGACAGGAGGGCTTCGGCTTTATTTTGTAGACACAGCAAATCATTGGGAGAAATGCTAAGGTAAAAGCATGGTCATATAGAGAAAACAAATGAACAAAACAAAACAAAACAAAACAACACAGAACAAATACATGTTGGACAAAAAATAGCAACATACCTCATATAAAGTTTCAAGTCCTTCTCACTCCTCCATTAAGTGGTTTATCAGTGAAATAGGATTCTATCCATCTAAATTTTCTATACATAATTTTCACACAAGTTATAGCTGCTTAATGAATTAGTGGTGAAAATAAGTTTCTGATAAAATTAATAGAGAGAAATGGGTATTGGTGATGGTCTCTAGCAGATTCTGTCTCCCTAACTTTGGCGTCTAAAAGTAGACCCAAGAAATCTTCCCCCAGTGGCATTTTCTTTCTTTCCAAATATTTAGGAAACTAAAGCCTAGCAGATGGTAAGTTTTCCAGTTTTACCAGAACGTTTTACCAGATTTCACCAGTCTAATGCACTTGCTGGTCTTACCTCTCGGCAGTTAACATGGGTGATGGAGCATCTTTGACCAACTCTATGCTCAATGCAAGTTGCTTGAGCAGGACCAGGATGAAGGCTCAAGTATTTTCTACCATCACCATCACCTGATCACCACTTGGTCAAGTTGCCAGTGCAGATCTCTGGCTGACAACAACTGGCGCTCTCCTGGGGCATTGGGGCACTGCTAGAAGCATGTCAAATACCAGTATCTACTTCCAGCCCACAGTTTGGTCACAATTTTCCCGATTTTGCAGAGGGAAAAGAGTTTAGGTATGCTCTGTGACACCTTACCACAGGGCTAGTGGTCATTCTTTTCTCTGTTTTATCCAGTGGTTTAGATGTATAAGATGAAAAATTCTGGGGTCTGGGGTCTTGCTATTTTTCATGGCTTAAAGAGAGGAAAAAAAATTCTCAGTAGCAACTTTAAAATTCTGAATCTGATCAGCATTTTGACCTGTCATAAGATCTGTTTTATGTCACATCTGTAACATCACCACAAGGGTGCCCTGAAGAATTACTTGCCTGAATGTATTTATCAATTACAATGTCATATTTGTGATTATTAGAACTGATAAAAATAATGGAGCTACCTGAGTCTGGAACATAGTTTTCCAATCAGATCGCACTTCAAATGAAATGTCTTTCTATTATGAGTGAAATTATACTGTTTTTTCATAATACCTATTTTCATGTAAGAACAGTATTACTGATTTACAGCTTCTCTGTGGCCCTGGCTGCTTCATCAGGCAAGTGCCTGCTGTGGTGCCCACTCATAACCTGGGAAGCACATCAATCCAAACTCTTTATATAGCACTATGCACATAAGATTAATCTGGTTTAGCCCTTGAATAAAAATTTAAATGAGTGACAAACTATACTATAACAATAGTAAAAATGTAACATAACCATAAATATATAAGCAGCAACATCACTTTTGAAATCTTATGTGCATGTTATTGCTCTAAACAAATCTGTTGCCTGTGAATTTGAACCTGAGTGAAGAAGTGTTTCCAAAATCTGAACAGCATTGACCTCTGATGGGCTCTTTGAAGCCGCTAGCTATGGGATTATCAGAAAACTGCACACTGCTCTGAGACAGGGAGACAGCAAAGATGCACTTAAATGATTTTTCTGTAGCACACAATCAAAAAAAAAAAAAAAAAAGGGAGGGGGTGGAACAATTCATGTTATCCACAGAACTGTGGGTGATAAGAAAAGTCAATTTATTATGGCACTGTACAGGCTTTTAGGAAAGGAGACTGTTGCCTTTATTTCTTTTGTTCCCCCTGTAATGTTAGGTTATAAGAGGAAAAAAAGAGCACAGCTTAGAGTTTGATTTTTCCCCACAATTTAATAACTTTTAAAAATGGCATTGTCATAAAGTGCTAACTTACAACTTGGAGATAAAAGCTACTGGAAACCTGGAGAATTATTGTAATTAGCAGCCTATTTGCCTGGGCTTTTTGTTTCTTTGTTTGCTGGAGAATAAAAAGGAGTTTGTTCTCTTCTTTGCTCTCTATTTGCCTGAGAGAAAGAAGAGAATAAACAAACAAGCAAAGAGAAAGGTTCCTTTCTTGGTGCAATATTTCATCTCCATAGTAAATGATGATCTCCCTGGATGGTAAAGTTTCAAAAGTAAACAAATGGACTTTGCGTAGATGGAAAATTGTCAAGCTCTCTCATTTCTGAAATCATATGAACACACAACATTTTTACATCTTAAATGCTTTTATTTGTGTACAAAATGTTATAATTTATCAACATTGTGCAGCAATGTATTGTTACACACATACTTACATACACCCCCTCTCCCCCAACACACACACACATACTAATACAACACAAAACCCAACTTTCTTTCTCTCTGCCCTTCAGAAAGGCAACACTGTTTTGGCAGGTCAGCAGCTAGAAATAAGGTGCTATAATTAAGCGGTACCGGAATGTCTTCACCTTACAAATGTGATGTGAAAATTAATATACAACCACATTTTTTCACAGAACTGAAAATTCCATACCCTGAACACTCTCAAAAATACAAACTTGTATAAAGTGCTAATATTTAAGCATGTTTCCAATGACTTCACGACATAGTTTGAAGTTTATAACAGGCACTGTAATAATTCACTAAGTAGATTGTCACTTGGTGCAGTACTACAAAGAGAAAAGTCACTCAGACATCGCTAGGGGACCGGGAGCGAAAGGACACTTTAGACTGAAAGCAGCCACAGAAGAGAACCCACATGGACCTCTGAATTTCTTGGTTTCTGTAGGCGTAAATGATAGGATTGATCATGGAGTTGTAGGTAGCAGGTAGAAGTGTGGCGTAAGTGTACACAGAAGGGTAGTTGGGATCCCCGACTACACAGTATATGGCAAAAGGTAGCCAGCTTGCTCCAAAAGTCCCGAGAATTATAGCAAGAGTAGACACTCCCTTTTTGGTAGCAACATAGTGCGATGCAGTCAGAAAATGTTGCTGAAGAGCTATCTGATGGGCATGTCTGCAAACTATTTTACAGATTTCAATGTAGAGATGGAGCATGATGATAAAAATGAGAAAGAAAGAGGCAGACAGCAGAGTCACATTGCTCTTGGTCAAGGGTCTGACAACGCTGCAGGCAGAGCGGTCATGGAGGCAGTTCCAGCCCAGGACTGGCAGCAGCCCCAGGCAGAGGGACACCCCCCAGGTGCCCACCAGCATGGTGTGGATGCACAGCACTGTCCTCTCTGAGTAGTAGGTAAGGGCGTTGTAGAGGGAGAGGTAGCGATCGACCGTGATGGCCAGCAAGCTACTCACAGAGGCAGCAAAGGAGGCGACGAGGAAGCCCACCGTGAGGAGGCTGACGGTCTCAGAGCGGATCACGTACTGGAAAACAAAGTTGAGGATGAGGCCAAGCCCGGCCAGCAGGTCAGCGGTGGCCAGGCTCCCAACAAGCACGAACATGGGGGTGCGCAGGGTGGGCGAGTAACAGATGATGGCCACCACGATGGCATTCTCGCAGGCGATGGCGGTTCCCGAGACGCACAGCATCACATCCCAGGGGTTGATAGCGGTGGGCGCGGGGGGCCGCGAGGCCAGCTCCAGCGAGGCGTTCCCACCGCGGGCGGGCATCCAGGGGACCGCCGCCAGGCTGTCGTTCAGGGCCAGCTCTGGCTCCATCTCCTCGGGGGCCGCCTGTGCGGGGCAGGGGCAGCGAGCGGCGGCACGGCGGGGCGGGGGGCGCGCATGCCGGGCGGGGCCGCCCCCTCACCGCTGTGGTCAGTGGCGCTGCCCGCGGGGCTGGACGGCGCTGTCCGTGGTGCTGAAACCGCCCCGATGGGGGTCAATGGGCGCTGTCCGTGGTGCTGAAACCTCCCGCCCCGTTGACTTCAATGGGAGCTGTCCGTGGTGCTGAAGGGAGCTGCCCGAAGTTTGCCGCTGTCCCGGCCGCCGCCTCCCCCTGCCCTCCCGCTCTCTGCGGCTTCGGCTTTGGCTTTGGCGGGAGCGGGCGGCCGCACCGGGGGCGGGCCGGGCAGCGTTGGGCTGACGTCAATGTCGGCCCGCCGCCGGGGGCAGGGCCCGAGACACCGGGCCCGCCGCCGGGCTCCGGAGGGGGCGGGGGAAGCGGCCGCCGGGGGAGGGAGAGGCGGGGCGGGGAACGCGGCTCCGCCGTCGGGGCTGGAGGAGAGAACGGGGGGTGCAGGAGGGCTCCGGGGGGACGGGGGGAGCGGGTCGGGCATGCTCCGGCAGCACCGGGGCCCCGCCGGGCCGGGAGCTGTCCCCTGGTGGCGGGGTGTGCACGGGGAAGGGGCAGAGAGGGTGTCGGTTGTGCTCCCCGCGTTCGGAGGCTTTTGTTTTCGGAGTGAAAATGAGCTGAGCTCAGTCACACCTTAGCTCCCGTTCTGTCCTCTCGTGAAGGTGCGGAGCAGGCTGCTGAACAACCCCCCAGGCAGGAGAGGGTTCCTCTCAGCATCCCCTCGCGTTTTGCTTGCAGTTCCTTCTTTTTCACTGTCCCGGGGTATGAGTGGCAAGTGCTACTGCCTGCTCTCAGCCCTGCACTCCGAATGGTTTTTACACAAAACCGGACTGAGGAGGTTAGTTCAGAAGACATGAGCTGGAGAAGCACAGGAATGAATGCTTGTTGTTACGGCTTGTTGGAGAGAATAACATTTGTCCCCTCTTTCATTCCCCACTACTTCTTTATCAGTATGTTTTTGTGCTCTGAATGCTAGCTGCAGTGTGTTTATAGGAAGAATAGGCTAAGTTTTATGTTTGTACAGCACTTACTATAATGGCTCTGAACCTAGCTGTGAGCTTTGTATACCACTGAATGTAAATGTTTAAAAATAGTACTAGAAATTGCCGTGAAAAAGCCTGTCTCCCATTTATCCTCTCAGAAGAATGCCTACTTTAGAGTTAACAGTCTGTTTACCAGTGCAAGCACCCACACTGCTTTCTAAGGTACCTTCTCTAAAGCATATTAATCGATGAAACCGAGTATAACTGTGTCATGCCAATCACTACCCAAGCCAGTATCAAACACAGGCAGCAGGTAGTTTCCATCTGCAGCAGAATGGCTTTTCTAGTTATTAAGGGAACAAGCCAAAAGGCACCCAAGTCTGGAAGAACATGTTTGTTCTATAACTGCTGATCAAAAGAATGTGGAAATAGAATTACATCTCAGTTATGGGAACAGCATGTAAGCCATTTAGACACAATTTCAAAAAATTCATTAAAGAAAATGTGTTTACTGTCTTCAACAGTCCAAATGAGCAAGACACATAGGCCATGCCACATTAAAGGAGGACACATTTAAAGGGAATTAGAATGTCAGCATTCATTACATCCATCCTGATCCACATCCTGAAAGATAAATACTATTATCCAGACAACCTGTGGACACTTTGTTGCTCTACAAACAAACCAAGACATTGTGTCCAAGGATTTCTGAAACACTGAATTTCAGATAATTTAGTTTAGAAGGGATTCGTGGGGGTCAGTTCTGTGCCATTTCTAAGGGTTTCATTCAGTCAAGTCTAAATATCTTCAAGGAAGATTGCACAGCCTCCCTGGGCAACCTGTGCCAGGGCTTCACCCTCGCTATAAAGATTTGTTTCTCATTTTATCTAATTGGAATTTTCTTCATTGCAACTTGCACGCACAGCCTCTTGTTTGCATAGTGCTCCATATATTCTACTGTGCCCACATAGGCTTTACAACATCATTTACAACTGCAGTAAATTGGCTATAAGAAGGTTTAAGAATAGTCTACACATCCACGTGCCTGTTGCCTTGTATTTTGTTCTGTCTTCCTGACAAGCTGGTTGCTATAGCACTGACACAAGCATCTGCCTATTAGTTATTTATTGAGATGTGATTTATAAATTTGAATTACAAGCTAAAAGAATTGGTCAAGCTTAATAGGGTACCTCCAAAAGGGAGATTCATATGTCCAGCTTGACTTTGCTCCTTATTGTCAAGTGTGTTCTGAGTTCTGGCTCTTTAGTCCTGTGTGTTTCTCTAGATTTCAGGAAGAGGGTGTTCTTACGGCCTGTGTCAGGTTCTTAGGCACTGTGCTTTGCAAACACTGCTCTGAGTCTCCAGAGCATATTTCCAGAATTGCTAAAGGTCTTTTATCTTCTTAGTGCAGCTTCTTGCCTCAGTCATTCCAACTAAAGGTAAGCCATCTGGAGTAGCCTTAATTTTAACTGATTTTGGTGAGAAAAGCATTCAAAGAATAGATAAACCTGGCATAAAACATCTGGGTTTTGAGACAGGTGTGCTTCTTTACTTAAAACTTCATAAAATTGCAGCACGCAGTCATTTGGGGTAACAGCCAACATAAAAAGTCCAGAGACAAAACATTTATTTTCTCCTTGGGCTGTCCCATACACACATGGAAGGTGAGCATGCATTGGGTGTACATGAGGCCAAGTGGGGTTCTCCACTTAGTTGCTCCAGCAGCCATGTTCATTTAACATGGCAACATCGGGAGCAGTGGAGAGGGGAGCCTGGCCAGACCTTCCACAATACCATCAGGATGTTTTCATCTCGGCTTCCTATCTGAGACTGGATCCACAGATGTCATGGAATAATTTAAAAATAAAAAGCTGTGGCGCAACAGCACATGCCTAAGCAGAATGTATAAAATAGCTAAGGAAGTATCTTAGCAAATTTCTGAAAATTAAACAGCAATAAAATTAAAAAGTTGCTGAAATAAATGACCTAAAAGTCTTTGCTTGAATTCTTCCATCTGTTCTGAAAGCTGAGCAACATTGCAGTGTAATTTTAATATGTGATTACTTAATTTCAGTTAACTATGGATTATTTTGATAGCTGGTATTCTTTAATGATTAATAAGTAGGCTGACTAAATGTTAAGTATTATTAAATGTGCTTTACATAGCATGAGTTGGAACAAAAAAAGCACTTCAAAAATGTATCTTTCCAATAACATGCTGAAAATATTTAAGAGTCATTTTTCTTCTGGCAACATAAAGAAACCTTAAAATAAAAGAGGGAGGAGGGGAAGAGAGAGTGGGGATAACACAGATGGTGAGCTAAGCAGTGCTGACATTTCAGAGCTTTCTATGCAGCTGGTGCAAAAAGATGTTTTAAACACTTAGGAATCCATTTAGGCACCTCTTCAAGTTTATCATTTTCCCGACTTGGTGAACTCAGCCACATCACTTAGTGTCACTGATGACCACTTCCTCATTAACATTACTCCCAGCTGACTGTTTGGATTTAGACAGATGTCCACCTGCAAACATACTGCATTACAAAAGCTACTGATGAAATAAACCTCAGAGGGATTCAGGTGCCATTTGGAATTTAAATTGTATCCTATGCAGTCCCATTTCTCCACCACACATCATGTTTCCCATGTAGTTCTTGACCATGCTTCTTGCTGAGCATGCACCTTGTCTTCAGTCCTTTTTGACCAGGCTTCAGCTGCTCATCTGCTCAGGCTCTTACCTAGATAATGTCCAGAAAAGTCAGTCTGCTATCATGTCTTTAAAACTGTTTTTACTTGCACAGTAGTGTTATATATGAGCACAGAAACACAACTGTCACGCTTTTTCTAGCACATGCCTGGGATGAAAAAATCCCATCTTACTATGTTGCATTTACAAAATTGCATTTCTCAGATGGATTTTATGGGTGCTTTAGAAAGTACTACTACAGCTGGTTCAGTCTCTGAATTACTAGCAGAAAGTAAAGGGA
This sequence comes from Stictonetta naevosa, assembly GCA_011074415.1. Taxonomy (NCBI): domain Eukaryota; kingdom Metazoa; phylum Chordata; class Aves; order Anseriformes; family Anatidae; genus Stictonetta; species Stictonetta naevosa. Next base: position 69,762,630 of record CM021699.1, read on the forward strand.
CAAATGTCATGTATGCGGGTGAAATAATTAGTGTAATAAGTGCCTAAAGTCAGGAACAAATTCAGACTGAAACTTTGGTTGAAACCTGAAGAATTTTTGAACTATCATGCATTTCTTTTTCATTGAGAAGAAAATACAACTGTGGATATTTGCAGAAAAAAAGGCAGAAGCATAGCTAACACTGTTAGGAGATTTCATTTATGGCTCTCAAAGGGCTTTACAACAATTTAAAGCTAAATAAAGAGAGAGGTCAACCTGTGACAGCAGTAGTGTCCTGGAAGCATCATAAATCCCCACTGAAGTTTCCAGGAAGAAAAAATACTAATCTCTTAAATTTACTCTTCAACAAGTTAGTCTCCAGTTTAAGATACTGTCACAGAGGGTTAGAAATAGTGGTTTTAAGATCTAGGTAGCACTGGAGGAAAAGAGAAAGGTCAGACTTATGAATTCTCATTAATTCTTCCCAATGGACACTTTCTTGAAGCTCTGAAAGTTCTCAAACAAACATAACTGTCAAATATCTCTTGACTTTTTCCTTTATCTTATGTGAGCTGTACACATGTTGAAGGCTCACAATTTCACTTTCTGTTTTATCTTGGACAGAGGGTAAACACTGCAGTAGAAAAGGTCTCTCTCACTCATTCCTACTTCTGCTAGCCCACCAGCTGAGGTTCTGCCTGCAAACCTCCTTGTATTCTGGGGTATGATCCCCCCCAGCCTCCCCTCTCCCTGCCCCACCAGTTTTTGCAGCTGCTGGTTCTTCCTGTAGCTGGTGGTGGCACAGTCCCAGGCTGTGCACCCTTCTCCTCCTGCCCACTGCCACTTCAGCCGTGATGAGGTTTTGAAGCAGCTTTGAGCTCTCGAGCTTAGTCAGGCAGGGCCTCTCCCCTGGGAGACGCTTTGGAGTGCTCACCACCTGGAGACATCATTTATTTGGGGGACAGGGGGGCTTGGGCAATCATATAGTCTTTTGGGACCCAGTGAATACGAAAGCATTCTACACATCTGAATAACAACTGACACATCTGTCCGTCTACCTTCCTTAGCCAGCCAGGCTAAGGTTTTTGGAGGAGCTGGCTTAGTTTCCAAAAGAGTAACATTTGGAAGCAACACATGCGTGCTTAAAGTGCTGCACGCAGGTTTGTATATAGATCATTAGGAAAGGCATGGTTCTTGCTTACCTTTATTAAAAAAGATAGCCTCTTGTCCACTCTGTTTATTTCTGCAGATTAGTGATGAAAATACTAAAGCCAAATACACATATTTTGCAGCTTTCCTTCCACTGCACTTGATGATACATCCAGCAATTAAAAACCTTGGTTGCAGATGATTTCTTTCCATCATCAGAACAAGCAGGGTGCGGAAGGAACTTTTTTCATTGTTTTGATTCTTTTAAACTTTTCCAGAAACTTTCTTCCCAAGCTTTTAGATGGCTTCAAACCAGCCTTTAAGTTGTTGAGGGGCTTTTCTACACATCTAAGTGAGGAAGTCGTGAGTTTAGCTAAGCAATGTTTGACTGTAACTTTGTAAAAAGAAGATGCAATTTTTATCCTGTGAGAAACAAAACTGTGTTTTTGCAGTAGAGAATTATTTTTCATTATTCCAGGGTAGTTGTGTAGTCATAATAAGGAGAAACGCTAAGTAGATAAGTGGACAGTAGAAGGCCTCACTGTTTCAAAATAAGGTAGAAGCTTGAGAAAAAGAGGGTGAGCAGTGTGAGAACAGTAAAACAAAGATCACAAGTTCTCAAAACATAAGAAAGGAGAAATTAAAGGGTTAAAAAAAAAGAAAAACTGTACATACTTGGTATAGAGGAGCGTCGAGTAGCTAGTGAACCTGTAGTACTCAGCCAATGAGGAAACGGGAGGTGATCAGGCGTTGGGTAATAGGGAATAAAAGGTTAGGATTTGTTTTCTAAAATGTGCTCCTGATTGACGGGACGCCTGCCATTGCAATCGCAAATAAAATAGCTCCACAGAAGATCCTGTCTGAAGAAAATTATTTGAGATTTTTCTCACAATCTCACTAAAATATATGTGTTGTTTCGCATGATCCTGTAAACTCCTGATTAGTTACTACGTGGAAGGGTGTATATATTTTTTTCCTTAAAATTAATAACACGTTTGAGGACAATTTTCCAGATCGTAAAATGTAATCTAAAAATAAATTTCATTGTGGCAAAAGCAATGTGCCCATCTTCCCTTATATAGATCTTCAGAGAAATTGCTCTTTCAGAAATTGCTAGAAGACAGTCCCATTGTCAGCAGCCTGCAATTTCTCTGCCTGCAGGCCAGAATCAGCTCTGTGGGCTAGTTTCTATAAAAGATTTGGGAAAAAAAAAAAAAAAAAGAGATGCGTGCCCCCAACAAAATAGAAGAAAATATATTTCTAAGCCAGAAATCCACCTGCTGAGGATCCCTTGCATGGGTAAAGCTCAGAATAGGATCCAAACTGAAAAAGGACCAAGCTCAGCATCAACCTTGACATCTGTGGCGCTGGTCAGAGGGATGCGTTAAAGGAGGCAGTGATGTCTCAATACAGAAGAGACCTCTGACTGAGCAGGAGCTGCGTCAGAGCTCTCTTCCCAAAACTGGTAGAACTGTCCTTGCTTTTAAAGACTCGAGCCTTATTCATCCATTTTTATTTTTATTTTTAAAGCTAGGAGAGAATGTTTGGCCACCTCTGAATGTTTGACTAGCTCTGTATGTTTGACCCTCTGTGTACTCACCTACTGACTAAACTATTCCTTCTGGAAATGGAGATGGAGATCCAGTTCTCATACATCACAGCTCCCAAATAAACTACTACACTCCCTACTAAATATTTGGATCAACAAGTGTACAACATTAAACAGTTCGTGTATGTAATATAGAAACAACACTTTGAGATGGGACCAAAATCCACACCTTCCCTCAGCTTACGAGGCTGCAGGCATGCTCTCTTCCATGTGCTTGCCCTGGTCCATCTCCACACAGCCTCAATACAAAATCAGCCATACCTAAGCTATCCCTACCAGACGGGTGTCCAGTCAGCCCTTAAAAGCCTTCAGTGACAGATTTACCTCACCTCCATAGGCAACTTGTTCTAGGGATCAGCCAAACTCCCAGACTGCAAGGTCATAGCCAAGAAACACTGGATGGGTTTGACTCACTACACTGTACAAAACCATAGACATTGTAGAAGACTGTGTACTAAAAAAACTCCAAAGAAAACATAGGATCTTGGATTTTAGTGACAGGAAAATGGGTGCAGAGCTGCTGAAGAGAAGTGGTGGGGGACGGTGGTGGGGCAGAGAGAAAGCTCCCTGCTGGCCAGTGGGAAATGTTGTTCTGGGTGCTTGGCCTGCAATTTGGGCATCACAGACACAGATCCATACATCCCAGTCCAATGTATCATATGTCAAATTAGACATTACTTAGAGATATTAATGACTCGTGTTTAAACCAATATTATATATGATTTTATGTTTCATGCTCTACATATTTTATTTGACTTTTCCAAATATGAATATAGTTTTCTGTTTCTTTAAAGAAATACAGCTTCTTATGTCTTTATGTGCCTGCTTGGCAACACTTAGCAAAGACATTTCTTCTGAGAGAACAAATTAAAGCAACTTCAAAACAAGTCTGTTATTGCTCAGCAGCCTGGGTCCCTGCCAGCAAGAAACAAGTTGATGATTATTTAGCTGAGGCAGTAAAGGAGAATTGTAAATTCTCAGCAAGTGTTGATTTTTTCTTGTGTGTGTATTCTTTGTTTTTTGTTTTGGTTGGTTGGTGGTGTCAGTTGTAATATAGAAGTCAAACTTATAGGTGACAAGGTTGAAGTTCCTAACATTGCAGGGTGCTTACAGGGCAGAGGCTGGGGGCCTGGATGGCTGAATTTCCCAAGGCAGCAGGATCAGCTGGGAAAAATCCATAGTCAGAGCAGTGCTCAGGAGTGAGCATGCACTCGGTTGGCTCAGCAAACGCAATGACGGAGCCCTACTGTGGTAACATCTATATGTCTTCACTGAAAAAAACCACAACCTTCTACTGATATAGATCACAAATTTTCCAGGAACAAGGGTGACTGCTTAATCCCTGTATCCCTGCAGGGGGGCCTATTTCCTGAGATGACCACAAGAATGATTTTTTTTTTACCATATGCCATTAGGGGTCAGATTTTACTGTTATTTCCAAAAATGTCTATATGATGGCAAAATGAGATTGAAGCACAGTGCTGTAATATAGAGAGCTTTAAAATAAAATTATGGGTTGAGTCACTAGCTAGAAGTTCACCAGAGAGAGAGAGAGAAAATGTAGAGATCTGAAAGAAACAATGTGTTCTGGAGAGGCAGGGAAGGGGCAAAATGCAAGCTGAGCATCAATACTTTACTATTCTCTTCATATATGTGCTAATTGGTAACATCTACTTTTTATCTAATCAAGGAAGTGTGAATATGTGCCATAAAAAGTACAAATCAGTTGCTTCCTGGTATCACTACAACGACAGCATTGTGGTAGGGAGCTGCTCCTCTGGTACCTCTTCTTGGGAACCCCTGATCATGGGGCAGCCTCCCCAAGAGACTGCTCCCCTCTTGGAGATCACCAGTGCAACCAGGAGAAAATACAGCAAACCTCACCTGCAGCCAGTGGTAAAAATTGACTTTGAGTGTCTAAAAATAACAAGAAGTCCTTTTTATAATCCAGAAATTGCTATATTCAGCAAGAGATAATTTGATGGTAAATTACATTCTGACAAAGAAGAGTTAATCACTGACCTAAAAATTAGCTGTTGCCTAGGTACCCCTGGTCAGGCTCTGTTGACATTTATGTTGTGCAAACAGAATGCAATACCAACCAGTCATATGTATATTTAGGGCTTTAAAATGGCCAGTTTTCCAAAAGGTAAAGCAATGACTGGGAACATAAATTTACTGGTGGAGATGTTGATGCCACCTGGATATCATTCAGATGTGTTCTGTGGGTGACCTTGAGGATTCAGCTCTAAAAATATTGTAAAAAGGTCAAAAAAACCCTCCACAACGTATTTCATTGGGGAGAAAACATCCTGGTTAAAGGAAGATGCAAAGGCAGCTCTCTCAGTGAGTGCGGCATGCTGAAAACTACCTGATGTGGGTAGCATGGTTTCTCAGAAGATAGATGACATCACAAAAACAAATATTTTTTTTTTTTTTTTTTTTTTTTTTTTCCCTTTTGGTGAGATTAGATGGATAAACACCCCTATGCAGAAAAACACACTTGGATTTCATACAGTTGGATTTCTCTGAAGCATTTGACCTCATACTGCTGATGTTAGATATTTGTGTGATGTGGTGTTAACCAGGCACAGAGTGGAGGGGTGAAAATTGGACTCGCTGTCAGGTGGCAGCAAGTTGTGCAGCTGGGGGTGAAGGGAGAGTCAAGACTCTTGTTGTCACTGATTTTAACACTGATATTGTTATTATTTTTTGAATCATCTAATATTAACAAGAAAGAAAATGATAAGAAAAAATAAAAACCACAACTGGTAAAGTTCAGAGGTAGCACAAAGATTAGTGATGTTGTAATGAGCAAGAAGACAAAGTACCGCTCTAGGAGGAGAGGGATCATCTGGTTGAAAGGTTGCAAGCTAATAAAATGCACTTCAATTACAATTAAAGGCTAAGTGAGCCATTTGGGAGCAACTCACGGAAGCTCAGCCTAGAGGGGGAAGCCTCGTCTGTGGAAGCTGCAACTCAGAGGAATGGGGAGTCACCACAGATAGTCACACGTCTAAGTTACGGAGCACAGACTGTTTTGTTAAAATGGAAATTAGCAGTCATTTTAAAGATGCATGATAAGCCAGGCTCTGAGGAGCATGGAGGAATGAGTAGGATTAAATTGAATGAGTGCGTTGGGGTGGAGGGTCTTTCCAGCTCTTGGGTTCCCTGGAGCACCTCAAAAGCCCCCTGGACATGGTCCTGGGCAAGCAGCTCTGGGTGTCCCTGCTTGAGCAGGGGGCTGGAGTAGATGGCCTCCAGAGGTCCCCACCCACCTCAGCCTTTCTGTGATTCTGAGTTACTTCACACCTTTCCCACTAGGCTCTGTGATGCCTTCAGCAATGCCACAGGATGCTCAGACAGTTGCATTTCTGCATTAGGGGAATGGTCTTCAGAATTCACGCTTCAGTGCTTAAGCTGCTTGCCAGAAAACAGGTGGTTCTTTTCTTTTTATTTATTTATTTATATTTTTCCTCCAGAACAGTCTTAAAGAATTGCTTTTTTATTTCTTTTTTTTTTTTTTCCTGCACACCTGGTTTAATTTAATTTTTGTTTTGTTATTACTGTAATTATTACTGAGGTGCCAGCTGTGTCCTCTGAGATGACCTAGTGGTCACCTATGGTCCTGCATGGTGGAGGTGCAGCTGTCTAGCTGATTGCTACCTCCCCGTGTCAATCCCCTGTCATTACCCAGGGGTAGCTGACACCAGGGATTAATTGCATTTTATGGGGTCTATGAACAGATGACTGCTTGCTTGCCAATTGCCTGCAAGTAACAAAATGCACAAGTTCCTCCAGCTCAGTCCCCTGCATGCCCTCATCATTTTGAAGGCTATGGTACATCCCAGCCAGATCACACCCTGCCTGCAGCTCCCCCCAAGCACAAGGCAGACAGAAGCATGGCAGAGCTGCTCCTTTGTGCACAGTAGTGCTTCATTGACATTACTTCTGCGTTTACTCATGAAGCGTGCTCCCTAGAGGTTTGCAATGCAAAGATCTTTGTGAGTGTAAAGAGATAAGCAAACCCAAAGTGGAGCAAAATGTGACTTTGAAAAGCAAGTGATAAATAATACGTTTTGCAATGGGTCCAATAGGTCAATTACACTTCTCTCTCTTTTTTTTTTTTTTAAGCTGTTGACCTGATTTTATTCTATGAATATATGTTTATAAATAGCTAATTGCTTAAACGCAGCTTGGGCTTCCAAGGGGACGTTTGTCAAGTTCATCAGTTTCCACTTGCTTCCCTAAAAAACATTCCCTAAAAACTTTTCTGTATCAACGCACTGGGGCACGAACAGGTGGAGCGGGGAGAGCACCTCCAGCCAAAGCTGTCCCCACAAATACCCTGAAGCCAGTGGGTGGTGGTGTCCCAGCTGTGGCTGCCTGCCTGCCAGTGCGGTGGCACAGGGGGCTGCTTACTTCTCATGGGCTGCACTGTGCTCAGATTTGGGCTGGAAATTAAAATAAAGGGTAAAAAAAAATGTAAAAAGGCATATGTCCTCACGACCATACTCTTTGGGCCACGTTGTCTCCAAAAGGGCTCCATCAGCAGAGCTGGTTGGTTGCATGGCCACCACCTAGCCTGGGGACATGGATGTGGGAGCAACCAGAGCCCAGAAGAAGCCTCCTGCCAGCTGTCCCCAGGCTGAAGCAACAGCATTTCTTTGGGATCCTTGGCCGCCCTGCAAGCTTCTGCTCCTCAGGGAGTTTAGGGAGCCTGATTGAGAAAACAAACAAACAAACAAACAAACAACAAAAAAAAACACCCTGATGAACCCTTGTTACAGAGATTTGTCCAAAGGGCATGGGCTTTGCGTCACGCTCCTGATGCCCTCCTCACCTGCCCTGGAAACCAGCCCGAACTGCAAGCTTGCGTGCCAAGCAGGGGCTTCACATCTCAGATGTGAACACTGCTTAGTCCGCAAGCTGCTCCGGGCCAGTTTTTCCACAATCTGTTTCGAAAAAGAAAATGTGTGCATGATAATATGCTCCTGTGGAAGTGTTACAGTCTATCTCTGTTGCATACACTCAGTGTGGAGATGTGTGTTACCATAACAACAAGAGGAATTAATTTAATCATGTTATTAGGCCCTATTTATATGCACATACACTCACAAAGGAAAAAGAACATGTCCTGCTCTTCAAGAAGACCCCTATGAGGTCTTAATCATATGCACAAGTTTCATCATGACCATCAGACCCTGATTTTCACCTTCGATGTGCAAAAGGCAAAGCTGATAAACCAAAACAAATTCAGCACCACAGCACCAGAGCAACACATTCCTGTGCTTTGGAGGCACTGTGGTGGGGAGTGGGAAGACACCAGTGGGAAGCTGGAGGAGACCCCAGCCCACAGTGCGCAGCTCTGCTCTGCCTGTTCTGAACACACAGGGGGGATTCACAATGCATTCCCCTTGCTCTGTCTTGCTCTTGAAGGATGCTGAGCGCTGGACTGCTTAATGTTTTGTCTACTTCATCCCACTGCTGGCATCTCTTGGACAACCTTTGTCTCATCAAAGAACTCATCAACTGCATGTTGGAGATTTCCATAAGACCTGAACCACTTCTTTTTTATTGCCCTTCTGCTATTCCCCATCTGAGTTTTACATTAGCCAAAAAAGCTTCAGGTAGAGCCCAGCCTCTTTCTGCATGTTCAAACACTGATACTATACCCTAAATATCTCACAAAGATCCATTCAGCACCATCAAGGACAACACCGCTTACTCTCAGGAATCACCCTCTGGTCAAGTAGTTTAGTAACTTTGGCATCTAAACTAAACTGCTCAGGAAACCTTGTTGTGAATTCCTAGCGGGAGTCAAAAGACGTGATAAACAGCTCCCTTATCATTGAAGTAGCCATCCAAAAATGACACTCACCTGCCTTTTGACATTTAAAATGCTAGCATAGATGAGTTTCTGTTTATTATCTCAGGGAATGAAAATGTTTATTTTAAAATGTCCAGAAAGTCAGAAGAGTTCACCTCTTGTTGAAGACATTTTGTAGACCATCAAGAGCAGACATCTTTCTAAATTATTTTGCACTCCTGTGGTGAAAAATCATTTTTAGTTAATTTACCTGAAAACACCCAGTGCAATTCTAGAGATGAACTTAACAACGTGCAGGGGGTGCTTGCTTTACGGGCATGGTCTGCACTCGAGCTTTCAGGCACGGCTGTGACCACAGGTGTGCACCAAATCCATCACAAGCGTTTTCTTTTGTGTGGCACTGCTAGACTCAGTGTTTTCTTTAGTAGCTATCACAGTTACTTCGTGAGCTGATTTGACATTAATAAGCTTGGGGTTTGATTTGCAGGACACAATCTCACAGACAGGTTTTTCCTGGGTGGGGAAAACAGAGGACTGATGCTCACCATCCCCACGGGAAGGGACAGGCTGGGAACAGAGATGTGGGGATGCAGCTGTCCCGTGGATACTTCACTGGGCTCGCTGCAAGGCCTGGTCCCTGAGCAGGGCAGCAAGGCTGACCTGGAAAGGGAGCTGCAAATCCCGACTCAGAAGCACATGAGAAAACCCAGCCTGACCCAGCCACTGCTCGTGAGAACCAGGAGGCAAGATGCTGAGGCAGAAAAGAAGGGGCCATCTCCACCAAAGCAGATGATACAAATCTGGCTTTATTTTGGTCACTTCCCCAACATACTGTTATCTCTTTTGTCCTGCCTAAATTGAGATTTAATACTTGGAATGCATCCACGCTCCAAAAATATCCAGATACAGAGAGAAAAACACTGGATGAGTCACCAGAAATCCAAGCTGAAGAGTTTGAGAATGCATTTTAATTATGCATAGCAATAATTTAATGCTACCTGCAATGCCTTTAATTACACGGCCATTTATTTTTAGCACCAAAATGCAACAAAATAGACATTCATTTATTTTTGAGTACTTGACTCTGTTAGTAAGTACAGCATTGAAAAGGGAGACCAAGGGGTAACCATAATGACATGGATTATGACATAATCTCTCACAAATGCAGTTGGGCCTCACAAGGCCACAGATGGGACACCTGGAAAACCAAAAAGATTGCTCTGAAGGGATTGCTGTGCTGAGAAAGGACAGCAAGATTTGAGTACCTCAGTGCTCAGAAATGCACTCTGGTCCCAACTTTGGTTAAAAAGAGACAACATACAGGCAAGAGGCAAAACTGCTGAATATTAAAAAGCTGTTTGCAGGTCATTTAAAAAAAAAAAAAAAAAAAAAAAAAGCCCTGGTTATGCCTATTTCCAAAAATCTACTTTTGAACCCGATGGCTTAGCAAATAATCATCTCATATCAAATATCCCTTTCAAAACCTTGATGCTGGAACATGCGGTGCTGATATGGCTCAATATAAACACTTAAATAAAGGTTATTATTTCCAGGTCTGTGGAAAAAAAAATGCAGCAATAGGGCAGCTGTTTTCGAAAGACGCTGAACAAACTTATTAAATGCTGATTCCAGTCATTTGCTCCCTGCTCCTAGATTTCCCCCAGGGGAAACCTTGCCCCATCCTGCTGCAGGCACCCTGCTCTCTGCTTATAGCATGAGTACGAGCCTGAAGCACCCAGATCTGAAACACATTTACGTAACTCAGAGAAATCAGGCTATTGTGGTCCAGCCTCCCCCTTCAGCACAGGAAATGATGAACTGCTTGATCCCACTAGGAAGGAAAAAATAAATAAATAATAAAAAAAGAAGTCCTGGTATTGTGTATTCACTGCAGTCAGAAGCAGCTGCAGAGTTTTTTTCATGTTCCTGTCATTTCAAGCTATTGGTATAAACTGCACATTGTATGAAACGCCACTGAGGTCTGCACGTGGCAGTGCTCTTGTCTCTCTAGCTGGGAAATCATCCCCACAAACACGTGCGTGGTGTACAGGTAGCCCAGCACGGGCCAAACACAGCTGCTGGGTGGCCTGGGCATTTTTTGTGATGGCCAGATATTAAGATTGTATTCTTCCACCTCAATAAGATTCAAGGCAGAGCATAGAGAAAAGGAGGAACCCACTCACCTGGCAGCCAGCCCTGCTGTTTGCAGCTCTGTGGTTCAGATGGGTTGTGAACTTCTCAATAACCACTTTCAAGTTACCCCCGTCAGTTTGTACCATAACTCTTTCTTTACCTGCCCGATGAGCAACCTGTGAGGCTATACAGTGTTTTTAGTCATGGCCACAGTCTGCTAAACATCTGCTGAACAGACACTGCCTCCGTTGAAATCAATGTAATTGCTGGGATGTAAAGATGGCCTGGGGAGCACAGAGGTGATATCAGTCACCCTCCAATTAATTAATTAATTTAAATATTTTTTTACTGAAGAACATGGCTGATCTCCTTCACTCCCAGCACTTGGTGGCAGCAGGAAGAGGGAGAGGGCTCGGCCCAGTGAGCTGCCAGGCGCTCTGGCCCTCCATCAGCAAAGCACTTAGGCGCATGCTGGCTCACAAGTATTTCAGTATTGTCGCTGACAGAAAGCCCACAGCAGACAGAGCTTGACACTAAGCCCTCAGGATCCTAATCAAGGCTAAACAACATGTGTGAGATCTTAAAATGCTGTTATTTCCTCCCAGCAATGATAAAGAATTGCCCAAATAAACAAAGTTGTCTTGTTGAATGAATGAGTTTTTCTGGGACAGAGAAAAACAGATTTACCCAGTTTGGGTTATAATTATACTGAAGGGTGGACCATGCCTGCTCTATAGCAGACAGCAATATACTTTGAAGATTTGGCATGAAAACAACAGCTCTAAATTTCTTGCTGCCCTGCCATGAAAAATTGTAGCAACCAAAACCAGTGTTGTGGAAACCATCAGGAAACATACTGGTGGCCACTGCTGCCTCTGTTGCCACTGAGAATTAAAGTTGGAAATACAACTGCATGCCTGGAAGTGTTTCATAAGTGTGCACAATTTCTGGTGTATATTTGAGAGCAAAATGCTAATGCATAGGGGCTGTGATGGGTTGAATACTCTGGTAATTATTATGCCTCTGTGCACCATACCATGACAGATGATAGATAAGATGTCACAGGATAAAGACTCTAAATTAAGCACATTTTCATAAAATCCCAGAATCACAGAATGGTTTGTGTTGGAAGGGACTTTAAAGATCACCTAATTCCAATACCCTACCATGGGCAGGGACACCTCCCACCAGACCAGGTTGCCCAAAGCCCCATCCAGCCTGGCCTTCAACACCTCCAGGGATGGGGCATCCACAGCTTCTCTGGGCAACCTGTGCCAGGGCCTCACCACCCTCTGAGTGAAGAATTTATTCCAAATATCTAATCTAAATCTACCCTCTTTTCATTTAAAACCATTCCCCCTTGTCCTATCACTCCACCCCCTGACAAAGAGTCCCTCCCCAGCTTTTCTGTAGGCCCTCTTTAGGCACTGGAAGGCCACTATAAGGTCTCCTTGGAGCCTTCTCTTCTCCAGGCTGAACAACCCCAACTCCCTCACCCTGTCCTCATAGTAGAGGTTCACCAGACCCTTGATGATCCTTGGGGCCTTCCTCTGGACTCATTCTAATACTTCCATGCCCTTCTTGTGCTGGGGGCCCCAGAGCTGAACACAGCACTCCAGGTGTGGCTTCTCTGCAGAGCAGAGGGGGACAATCACCTCCCTCACCCTGCTGGCCATGCTGTTCTGATGTAGTCCAGGGTACTATTAGCTTTCTGGGCTGCAAGTGCACATTGCTGGCTCATGTGGAGCTTCTCATCAACCAACACCCCCAGGTCCTTCTCATCAGGGCTGTTCTCAATTTTCAGCTCAAAATAAGTGAAAGGTAAGTCAAACCATTCAAAATGCAAAACGAATGCAAGCCTGTGCTTTCCTATTGAGTAACGTTAAAAAGAAAATGTCATTTCTGTCATTAACTCTTGATGATTCATACTTAACCTGGGCTATTTCATACTGGGTTTTACTGACATTTTCCACAATGGCCTTTGTCTGGTTCTGGCTAGGTCAACAGTTCCTGTATTCCTTGAAACTAATTGTTAAACTATCGACCAGACACTATTTTCACTGTGATTTCTAAGTCACTAGAAGTCAATTTATCTAAGCAGACTGGCCTTCAGCAATAATGGGACTAACTCCATTTCAGAGAAATATACTCCCTCTTTTTCGGAAGTTAATGATTTTCTTCTCAGATCAATGTATGGTTTATTGAGCTCACTGGTTTGAGAGAAAGTGAAGTTCTTTATTGCCTAAGCAGAAAGTTATTTCATGCCTGATAAGGCTGAGCCTCGACTCTTGCAACTCAAAAAACTGTCCCTCCAGAGTTCCTGTTAAGGGTCAGGTGGGATAAAATAAGAAAAAATAAGATAGGGAGAACAATTACACCCCATTCCCAGCAGAACCTGAAGTAAATGAAGTGTTCTCCAGATCTGGTGCCTTGTGCCAGAGGATATCAGCAAAACATGTATTTCATGCTCTCCTTGTGGATGGTTGGTGCAGAAGGGCACAGCTTGCAGCACCATGGGTTGCTGTGTGGTCTGAAGCAGTGGGGATGGAGGCCATGACTCCACTCACTCGGTTCTGGTCATGGACCACCTAAACTGCTGGCCAAAATTGCCTGGTCAACTGGGAGACAATACGAGCAGAAGCACAGAGAAAAGGTTGAGGTGTCTGCAAGAGAAGCAACAGATGGGACTTGGCCCATGTCTAACTCCATGCACACCACATACCTCCTGGCCCTTGCAGGTCCCTGTGCAGTAACTCAGGGCATGCAGAACTCATCAGCCTCCTTGTACGTACATGCATTAATCCCCTCCCACAGACAGAGTCTTTATAGAGTGGCTGTTGAGCTGGGGTTTCCGTATGGCTGGGAGCACAGTAAAATGCTATTTATTTCACAGTAAAGTGCTCCTCATTTTGACCAGCATTGTTGCAGGCTTGATGCTGTGTAACAACTGTTAGCATGAAAGGCAGCTTTCAGATAGCTGCTCTGTAAGTGTGTACAGGTCAGAATCCATATTTGATACCAAGAGACTTTATTTATTTTTCTAGGTCACTCACAGCCTCTTTGTAAAAACATGTAAGCACTTACACTGATTTTTTTTTTTTTTTCCATATGCCAAACTACTATTTACAAATGTGGAAACTGATGCAAAGTTTCTGATCCTTCTGTTTCCTACGCTGGTTTTCTTCACATTCTGTATCAACGCCTAGAGATGACTGCTTTGTTGTCTAGCCACCTTGCTCTGTCCACAGGTGACCATCACACAGTCATTGTTTTCAGATGTCGAGGTAGGAACCAGGTGGAAAAAAAGAAGTGCACAGAGAGCAACTACCAGAGCGCCTGCGGTCTGGCCAGGAAAGAGACCATTTCTTTTACAAAGATCTTAGGGAAATTGATTTTGTTGGTTGTGCTTTCTAGAGCACTAAGTAAATGGAAGACAGGATTCACAATGTATCCTTTCAGTTATTCTTACCTAAAATATATTGAAAAATCAATGCTTTCACAGCAGGCAAGAGATGTCTATGGTTCTGGAGATTTCCAGGGTGTTGCTGGAATGATGCCCTTGGTTAAACAATAACCTTGCTGCTGCTGTTCAAAGCAGTGCTGCTGGACAACATGAGGCAAGTACTACACACATGCAGTATTACATAATTCTACCAACGTTTTAGAAGTCTTTTATGCTAACATTCTAGGGTTTTATGTTATTCTTACTGAACTCAAAGCAATATTCCCACAATGCTCAATGTGAGAAAGAGCTGGCCCTAGATATCCATGTCTTTAAAAATGAATTTTTATCTATGAACCAAAGATGAAATTACTCTCATGCTTTCTCTCTACTGTCCTTTTTCTGAAGCTGAAGCTCCACGGTAGTCTTTGTAGCTGAAGCAACAGGCAGCCCCCTTCATGTTAGTGTCATTTCACATGAAGGGTGCTCTGTCAGGACTGAACTGTGAGCAACAGCTTTTAAGCACATTAAAGTGAGTAGCGGATCTCCAGAAAACCCTTGCGGTTACTGGAAGAATATCTGAGATGGAGTGTGTGGAGCGTGGCATGCCTACAGGAAAAAGCTACTGTAAAGGAGAGGAGGAAGAAAGGAAGGAGGGAGAGAGAATGTGAGGAGGCTTTCCAGCCACATGGGCAAAAAGCACACAGTCGGCAAAGAGGAGGGCTGCAGCCTTCAGCTGGGACTCAAAGAATAAGTGCTATGGAGAGCCCATCAAGAGTGTGTGCTGTGGCACTGTGAAGCAAGCTAAGAATAAGGACATAAAACCCTGGGACCAATTCTCAGCATGGATGAAAACTGGAAACTTCCCACTTATGATCCCTTCCATATATGTTCTGAGTTACAACAGGTCAATATGCAAAATGATGCCGAGCTGAGTGGAAAAGTGCTCTAAAGCCACAGCACTTAGAGGAAGAGTCCTTGAAAATCTCTTTCTGCCAGCAAAAAGAAAGGAACTGAGAAACAGAGAAATGTGTGTTCATTATGTCCAAATATGAAAGCCTTGTAATTTCTTTATAGGGGTGCTTGTGATTGTTCCATAGTGAGAAGCTGAAGAACATATTGAGCTTATGAAGAAGCCACTTACATTGAGGATTTTTTTTTTATTTTTTATTTTTTTTTAGGATTTACAGATGGATATAATAATTAGCTCAAGTTAAATGGTTCATTTGAAAAAAATCATACTGTATCAAACTCTTTGTAGTGTTGATGGTGTTTTGATGATGTTTTTGTTTTGTATTGGAAAACCATCCTCCAATGGAAGATAAAAACATTCAACTACAGGGGATTCTGTAGAATCACAGAATCACAGAATGGTTTGGGTTGGAAGGGACCTTAAAGACCATGTACTTCCTACCCCCTGCCATGGGCAGGGACACCTCCCACTGGACCAGGTTCCCCAAACCCCATCCAACCCGGCCTCGAACACTTCCAGGGATGGGGCATCACTTTCAAGGATGGGGAAAAAAGTTTTGCTCTTTAAAATCACCTCCCGTCTCCTGCTGTTATTGACCCACCACCCAACACAAGCTGCTGTTGCACTGAAAGTACCCATCTCCACTGGCTGTGCTCATGCAGAGACACAGCAATGCTTAGTCTGAAGTATGTTCATGCAGTTAAGAAGAAGAAGAATGGATTTTGCGACCATTTCTCATCTTCAGCTGCACCAGGCACGTGGGCCCACCTCCTGGTGCATGGGGGATGACCATGTGTTGATGATTTCAGGTGGCAGTATGAGAAAGCAGAGGCATTTGCATGAGACATGTCTTTGATGAAATTACAGGAAGAGAATAGCTGTTTTACATTTATGTCTTCTAGGCCTTTTTCTGAATAGCCTGTTCCCTTACGAGGATGTAATGAAGTGTCCCTAAAATGATACTTCAGGACTGCACCTGGAGCACTCAGGCCAAGCTGCAATTTGAGTCAGTCACAACCTTTGAGAATGTGGAAAGGGTCTTAACTGCCTTTATTACCTGCAGCCTCTATTTCTGCCAGACAAAGTTAATGGCAAAATCACTGAGCCTCTGATGAGGAAAAGAAAAAACTAAACAGAAGGAAAATATATGGGGAAATACACTGAGACATCTAGTTCCAAGTCAGCTCAAATCTGCAGCCCAGAAATGACAATGAATAAGCAAACTAATGCCTACAGGAAGAATCAGAAAGGAATGCATCCTTGACTAAACTTCCCAGCTTCACATCTGCAACTACAGAGCTGAGAAGGTGAAGGGCAATTCTGTGAACTCTCAGAGCAGGTATGGTGGCCTGAACCCATGATACCAGAGACATGGAGATGAATTTACAAAATCAGCAATGATGAAAAGATGGCTGTGAATTGGAAGTTGTAAATAAAATAAAATAAAATGTAAAGAGCCCATCTAAGAAAAAAAAACTGATCTAATAAGATATTTGTGCTATCCACAGTATGCTCTGCATCCAGCATTTAAAAAATGGGAGCATGGGGCAGGCATGCACTGATGATTAAAACAGATGAAGAGATTCGGTGATCTGTCAGGCACTCACAGCACTGAACACCTGAAAGCAGGATATGCTAGGTAGATGAGGGGTCACACAGCATTTACATGGCAGAGAAGTGAAGATTCTCCAGTTGTGACCAATTATTTCTGATGAAAAATGAAGGTAGACTTGTTTTCAGGCCATGGACGCTTTCCTGTGGCAAAGCGATGCTCCCACATAAGCGAGGGGCTTGTGCTCAGAGGCTGCAGGGAAAACTAACACACTATTCAAACCCAGTCTTTGAAGGTAAAACATCTCATGAGTGGGAAGTGGATGGGTCTCTGGATTCTCTAAGGGTATAAATGTTACTGGAAAAGCCATTTCATAGCATAATGCTCATCCAAAACTGAAGCCAAGACAGCAGAAGGAGAACCTGCTGTCAGCAGGCAGAGAGAGGGGAAGCTGAGCCAAGCTCTGTGTCTCAGAGGGGTCAGGGAGAGCTGGTCCCTGGACAACGCTGTTGGCATGGGTAGAGAAGCAACCCCCACCCATCAGCAATGAAGACACATTTTTGGTTCAAGACACTGGTCACCGACTAGCTCTGCTGACCCTCAGCAGCCCAGTTTTTTGCACTGGCTGGTAATAGATCACAAGTGCCACATACTCCTGGCAATGTGGGCTTGCCCTGACGTGTCCTGTGCCCTTATTTTAGAGAGGTGCTGTTCCAGAGGTGTGCCTGCCTCTGTCCGGAGTGGCTGAGCCTCAGTGGCAGCCCTGTGCCACCCTGCTTGCGTACAACAGCCCGCTCTGAGGCCATCGCACAGGGCCAGCTGGAGACACTTGTTAATGAGAACCGCGGTACGCCCAGAGTGACAAATGTGACCTTTGGAAATTCAAATCAGGCTTGGCACATGTATCACCCAAACGACTGCTGTGACTCCTGTCAGAGTTCATGCGGGTGCTGGGCATGTCTCAACTGCAGGCGCTCTGCGAGCCGTACACGTGCTGCGGCCCAGCAAGGCCTCGGCCCCATGTGGGCCCGCGCGTGGTGGGCCCATGCTTGCGCGCTCAGCTGGGGCTCCGCAAGGCTTTGTACCGCCAGCCTGCCCGCTTGCCTGACAACGTGAAAGCAGACGGTGCACTTGTGTGCTAGCTCATGTACGGCTAGTCACTCAGTGCCTTTCTGCAGCTCCTAGCAACTGAATTACGGCCTTCCCAGCTGCTCTTCCTTGTGCATCGTCTTGGTCGTTCAGCACACCTCGCTGAGGTCCAGCCCAGACAGCTCTAGCTCTTCCCTTGTCTGCCCTTTTTCCTTTTCCCCTTGCCTCACTGGGATGCTCACTAGCTCTTGCTCACCCCTGGTGTGAAGCCCACTGTAAAGGACTACTAGCTCCTTAAAATTCTGCTTCTGATATGAAAGGTTTCGCTGAGTTGTCACTCTCTTGATGAGCAGGAGCCCATGGTCCCACAAAACAACCTTCTGTGCTGGGGAGAAGGAAAACAAGAATACCCAAATGAGCTTTCAGCTTCACAGCCATGACTGAACATCCTGAGTCTGCTATCCAATAATTTGAACAGGCAAAAACCTGGGAAGAGAGCGGCACAGAACATTTATTGCTGCTATGGGAGAAGCTATTACAGGATTTCTGGGCTGTGGAGAATGTATGCTTATGATGAGATGGGTTTAAGTTTGAATGAGAGTAGAAATCTTACTGTTTTACTTGGTTTCTTCTTTTCCTTTCTCCTCATATGATGTATATTGTATTTCCAGGGAAGTATGGAGAAAAATAAATAAAAAAATTAAACAAGTGACTCATTGACGTCAATTCTGAATATATTAGTAATAAAACAAGCAAAGCAAAGTATTAGTAATACCGATTAGACTTAAAAAAAAAAAAAAAAAAAAAAAAAAGTGCATATACTGCTCTCTTAGCATCTTTATCATGCTATTAGAACAATTCTGAGTAATGTTTTTTACCACGGTAAATTATTACCTTGGGCCACCTGAATCAGAAAAGAAATCCCTGGAAAAGTGGACAGGGCCTGTCTGGAACATCAGATGCTGTCAGATGCCATGGACAGGTGACATGAAGAAGCAGGTCTGCTCCCAGACCTTCCTGTGCAGCATCCTGAAGGGGTGCTGTGTAGGTGTAGCCCAGCCAGCTGCTATATACCTACTGATGGGACCTACCTTCAAAATGTGCACGGTCACACTACTTTCCATAGGCATCATCCGTGGTTTCAGTGCAATTTAGGAACTTTGCTCTCTCAGTTTACCATTATTGAGGCAGAAAATCCTGAAATTAAATATGCAAATGGTGACTCATATACAGTAATTTTGAATGTATTAGTAACAGGCAAACAAAAACCCTGGAGTGAAATCAGGATGGTTTAGACAAAAGCATAAATTTACCTTCAGGTTGGCAGCTTCCACTAACCGTGGGGAAACTAAAGCACTAACCACCCCACAGGTCTCTACCAGCACTGGTGAGCAGCAGTGTAGCTACTCACAAGCCTGCAGAGTCCGAGCTGGGCAGGTTGCAGACAGCAGCCACCAGTGTCCTGCCCTCGGCTTGATCTCCCCACGTCGTTGGAGGAAGCTGCATTTGGAGGAAGCTGGATAATGGAAACTGCATTTTATTGTAGCTTAGAGACATGCAAAAGCTCAACTTTTAACCCCATTCAGTCAAGACATCCGGGATACGGTAACATGTGCTTTAAGGAATGGGTTGGGCTGATTTTAAGCGTGCCAAGTTGCTTTTAAATCTGAGCTTTTCTCACACAAGTCGACGTGTACCAACCTCCTCCTGAATTCAGTGAAAGGATCTCTGAATGTATTCCAGGGTTTAGAGTACTGATATACTCAGGCAATAGCAAAATCCACTTTTTCCGTCACTGGGAAAGAACAGAACCCTCCCCTGTGGAACCGGAGCAGCCAGAAGGGCCATCGGATGTAGTGTGTGTGAGCGTGCCCCCGCACGACAGACCCAGCAAGGGGAATTCCCCACTTGTGCTGGGGACTGAGAGGAGACACAGCCATGAAGGAGTGGGAATCATACTCCAGCCCAAGCCTGCGACATGGTTAATGTTGGTTTTAGCACAGATAACAGCCACAGAAGGTGGCAATGTGAGGCCCAGCCCCATGCTGATCCCACTGCTAAAGAAGAGGCTCTGGAAGGGAATAGAGGCATCCAAACTGAATGGATCAAACCCCCTGAGGGACCTCAGCCAGGCTTGTCACTGCACTGTCCCTCACTAGACATGGCAGTGAGCTTCGAAATGTGCTGACAGCAGCTCACTGAAACAGGCAGGAGCCACTTGCTTGGGAGTACGAGCCAAAAACTGCCTCCTTCCCCCTTGGATGTCTCCATGCAGTGGGATGCAGCATGCTGTTAACGGCAGGGCCAGAGGCAACCGAAGGGCACTACTTGAAATGCTGTCTTACTTTCTCAGAGCAGCTCTCATCTTCCTCTGGAGGAAAAGATTTAAGTGATGTCTGCAATTTGTTCAAGCACTAACATCCTGTACCCAAGCTGAGCACTTCTCCCGAACGTGTTACCGAGACACGGAGAACCCAAGAGAGACAACATGCACGTCTGGCACCACCACGGGAGGTAGGGAAACAGACAGGGCAGATGATGGCACAACCAGCCTTTAAAACAGGAGAGAGATGGATTGCTGAAGAAGGATTCAAGGTTTTTCAATATGAATTTTTTCAGTAAGAGAATAGGATTTAGGGAGTTTTTCCAAGAAATTAAAGTTCCAAAAGGAGGAGATGGATATAGAGGGAGAACTGCAACTTGTGGTATGGTTCTGGGTAAGAAAAAGGATTCAGAACCATAGGTGGTGAAAAAAGGGGAAGGAAAATAATAAATAAATAAATAAATAAATAAAAGAAATTAACTAAAAATCAGAAGAAACATAGGGAAAATAGCATAGCAATAGGCAACCCTTATGAAAAAGGAGTACCTAAATTGGCAAGGAATACAAAAGTGAAGTGCTCTCTTGCATCCTAGGGTTTCAGAGGGGATTTGGAGGTTGCAGTATGCACACTATCTCCTATGTGCTGTGTGCTACAACAGAAAGACCACAAATGCACACACTGGTGCTACTGTAATGCCTAAAAACCATGCTGGGCTTTAGCCCCAGCTGCACAGCTGCTCCTAGAATGGGAAAACACCTAAGGGCTGTCCAAGACAGTTATTTACATACACTTGTCCATCCTACCCTTATTACCCCCTCTCCCCCCTTTATTCTGCACAGATGAGTATATTCAAAGTAAGGGAATTTAAGTGTTACAGCGAAGCCCTGGTCAGATACAGCAAGAAGCATGTATCACTCCTCCAGAAATACAGTAATTCACGAAACGCTTGTTTTTCCAGCCTTTTCTCAGTGCTCTTTTACTTGACTCTAGTAGACTGATGAGGGTTTTCTTTGTACTACAAATTTAAGCTCCATTAGGTAACTGCTGAATATCAATATTTGCAAGGGTTGCATTTTTAATGTACCTTTTTTTTCTCATGAATACTTCGTAACATATTGCACGAGTTTCATGTTACTTTTAAATCACCACCAGAAGTGACAAGCTCAATTAGATTTTTTAAGTATATAAAAGACAGAGGGAGGCATGTGGGAGCCAAGCACATTTTCTCTTTTCCACATCAGTCTCCAGGTGATCACTCAGATTCAAAACATGCCAGCAAATGGAACTTCATACATAATGCAACACTCATGCAACTATTGAAGTCACACCACTTTCTCTTCAATGAGCTGTACTTGGTTGTGTGGTTATTTACGGAGTACTGACAGGGTGAAATGCACATGGAGAATGAAATACCTTTTGAGAGAAGCTGCTGTTTCACCTTACTGTAAAACACTATGATCTGACAGGTCACACGCTTTGGGGTTTATTCTAGTAATGACTGGCCAGTCTGTGAAGGCCAATGTAACCTTCCTAGGACCCCGTGCAAAAATCTCCAAAACTCAACCCCAAAATGAGGAGCTACCTTAAATGTTATCTCAGAAGTAAGTACAGCTCTTTCACCTTTTCCCCTCTCGTAGCTGCAGCGGCGTGCACATTACAAGGATTGATTTCAGGATCATGTCTGAGTCTTTCTGGAAAGGAATTTGAGTGAGAGAACAAAGACAATGGGCTTTGCAAGTGGGAGCAAAACTCACAAGGAGGTGAAAGTATCAACAGAAGTGCTGGGAGTTATTGCTCCTAAGGGCATGAGCATCAGTCTGAACAGGGTCACAGAACGCAGCTCAAGCTTTTGTACTGGCCTTAAGGAAACACTGGCTCAGAAATGACAGTCCTAAACCTGTGGCCGCACCTCCTAAACAACAAGAAACTGAAGTCATTATCTCCATGTGTATATTTTGGTATTTTATTTCAATGTAGTCTTCAAACACACAAACAACTGAAATAAATTCTGGGGGAAAAAACACACATCTCTCCAAGAGATATTTCTCTTGTCCATATGGATTTATATCATTTAGATGTTAAAGATCATTAGCACTTTGAGTCAAAAAAGCACCATGTTAGTCTTCATTGCCAACATAGCCCATTCTTAGTGTTATAAACACAGGTATTTATTACTTCACACACTCTTTCCTCAGCTTCTGCAAGGTAACCAGATTCAGAACTTCTCACATAGCTGACAACTGGAACTTTGTATCACAAGAACAGAATAAAGTAAGTACATGCACACCAGCATCTCTGGAATCCTCTGTGCAACTGAAATTGGGTGGGCAATGAACATATTCTCCTTTTAAATTAATGCTTTACATACATTAGTCTGCAGATCCATTCAGACAGTTGAAAATTCACATTTCAATCAGTGTTAAGCTAGGAGTCCTTGTTTGTATTTTTTTAAACAAGCCTAGTGAATAGTTGGCACCGGCACCCTGAAGTGTTCTTAGCAGCTGCAGTATACTCGTGGTAGATCAAGCAAGCACCTGAAAATTAATGCCCAATCATTTTATCATATGAAGTAATGAACATGGCTTAAACCACAGTGAAAACCAGTGTTTTTGTGTTTTTTTTTTCTTTTTAATTTTTTTTTCTAATTGGAAGGAGAAACAAGAAGTAGCTATATATACTAGAAGATTCAAGGGGATGCTGCTATAGGACTGTTATGGCACAAAAAGACACTGAAAAGACACAGATAATGAATGGACTGAGATACCATTAAGCTCTCAAAACTGTAAAACCAAAACCCTTCAATCCTTTTTTGCTAAGCAGTGTTTGAATTGCTAAAGCCTGAACATATCTTCTCTTAGAGCTGTAAAATTCTTACAATTCCTGTATTTTGCAGCAACTTTAGCTGTTGAAAAAGGATGCACCTTTCACCTATCTGTGGTTAAGTGGCACATTTTCAATGACAGTTTTTATGAAATTCCAGTATCTACGAGCAACAAAAGTATAAGGAATGTGGTCATCTATGAAGCATCCTTAGAAATAGTTGAAGTACAGTATGAAAAGCATGTATGTGTTTTGTTAGGATAAGGACTCCAGCTCTACATTTTTCCACAGGAAACATTTATTCATAATGGACATGAGAGTTTGGTACAGTTGTGGTTTTTTTGTTTTGTTTTGTTTTTTTTTCAGAGGAAAGAGATTGCCAGTTGCAATGAAGTATTATCTGAAGTGTGTTTTCATTCTTGCACCTGCAAAAATACCTTAATTTCTCTCAAAACAATATTAATCAATTAATAAAAGAGAATGGACACCAACATTATTTGGTAGCTTGAGGTACCACATTCTCTGACTGTCCGCATACAAATTGTTTCCTGAAACACACAGACCCCACAAGAAACTCTTTGTTCACTGCATCTCTTTTTTTGTTGAATAACTGACAAAAATGCTACTGACTGCATGAGATATGCAAACATATGCAGAATATGTTTGCAGCATGCAGCCAAAAATCTGGAGTAGCTGCCTGCAAACTACTTACTGTGAACACAAACGTGTTCTCTGCATCTAGTACATGCAGTTGGCTGACATTCCCCGAGTAAGTTATTCAGACTTAGTCCAGAAAATTCTGAAATATGGCCTGTACCAACACGTGGAATAAAGTAATCCATCAAGGATGCTGTTGTCGCTGTCAGTGTTCCTCAAGGCAAGGGCTAGAAAGCAGTGTTGGGAATTTTAGCTTGTAGTGACAAGTAATAGGTTTTTTTGTGTGTGTGTGTTTTATTTGTTATTTGAGAAAATGTTTTGATCACAAGACCAAATTAAACAATCTACTTCAAATACCTGATGCCTTTCCACTTGTTATATAGCACTGGACATGATGTTCAGTCTTCCCTAAACCCAATTACTGCTTTCTCTTGCATGACCATCCCAGCCGATCCAGTCTCTCTACACCACTTAGTGACACTGAGTTGTTTGGAGGCTGTGGGCTTGTATCTGGAAGCATCTTAGAGGAGCATAAATATAAGGATGGAAAAATGATACTGCAAAAAGGGTAACGCCTGTCATACAGCAAAATGACAGCACAGATTTTGTAGCTACTAGAACCAGTGAAGTTAATTTGACACAGAGTAGAGTTATAATGTTTGTTAGTCTAGATGCAAATTTTGATTTTTACATAAACCATATTTTTTTTCTTTTGTTCAAGAAAGTAGCAAAGTGCAAGCAGTCATTTGTGCACTCAATTTGCTAAAAATCTCAAGAAATATCAGCAAACATTTGATTGTAAAAAAGATTGTTGTCATAGAACAAAGAGGAAGAAAAATATTCTGATTCTTATGTACAAATCATTTCATCTTCGCTAGCAAATGTTAGAATGTAAGTAATATAAAAGCCTAAAGACACAATATTTCCTTTGCCATAAATCACTACATATCTTTCCGTTATTACAGGTGCTCAAATTATTCACTTAATCTCTTAAGTAACACTTTTCCAGCTGCAGGGCAGATATTCAATCACTTTTTCTCCTCTAAAGCATGATACCGTAAATGTGTAATACCAAACCATAATAGATAGAAGTGTTAGATAAATAAATTTATTATTGCAAAATAACAAAATTAGATTTCCTGTCTAAAATTATTTTTTATGACCTATCAGTACTGTAGACTTGACATGAGAATCCAGTTTGTATTTAGAGGTATCTATTTCGAATGTACTCTCTGTACATGAGGAAGTCCTCTTTTCCCAGTGGCTGCATGTTTCCTTTTCCAGCCTGAATGTGCGCATGAAAAATCTCTATTGATTTCCTATCAGATCTTGGAGGCTGGACTTCGTAAATATTATCTTGAGAAAAGGAAGAGATTGGTATTCTGGAAGAAAAAAACACAAAAGATATTTGGAAGTTTAAGTAAAACAATTGCATGGTTAAAGAAGAGTATTTATTTTCCTTGAAATACATGTATGAGAATCAATGAAAAGGTAACTTTGCACTTGATAATCCGTTTACCTAGATTGTGAGCACTACTGCAGACCTTGTAAGACCCGCTTTCCAAGTAGGGTAATTAGGTAAGATGTCACTAATCACATTAAGGATACTTTCTGTACTTCCCTCACTCTGTCCTCATTTTTTCATCCTTCCTCAGATCTGCTATGCTCAGTAAGCACCCGAGCTGACCTGTGCCATACATTATAGCAGGTAACAGGAAAATGCTATTGAACTACCCACTTAGCAGCAATTATAACAACCAAGTGATTATACTCTAAACCACCAAGCAGAAAGAAGTTAACAGATAAGAAATTTCCATCTGGCTATAAGAAAACAGATAACTTAGTACCAGCAACAGCACTCTCTATACACTAGGACAGCGGATATTTTATGAAAATATATTTTGAATAGCTTCATAAAATACATGCTATCTTTGAATCCTAATATTTAAATCTACTAATCTTATGACAGATACATGTATTCTGAAAGTTTCCAAGAACCTGAGTATGTCAGTTCTTTTCTAAGCACTACTTTGAATCAGACTCACTGATAAGGTAGAAGCTGGTCTTTTAACTGCAACTCTTGAAAACTGCAAAGCCAGGTCAAAGGAAATGATTGCTTCCTCTCTGCTCCGGGCTCTCAAGACCACATCTAGAACACCATGCCCACTTCAGGGCCCTCCAGTACAAGACAGACAATGAAATACTTGGGTAAGTTCAGCAAAAGCCAACAAGATGGTTAGAGAGCTGGAGCACATGGCATGTGAGGAGAGGCTCCAAGTGCTGAGTTTGTTCAGTCCAGAGAAGAACAGCTGAGGCCAGCCTTATTGCTGTCTCCAGCTACCTGATGGGATGGTATAGATTGTATGGAACCAGACTCCTCTTGGAGTGCATGATAAAAAGACAGATTTCACAAAGGGCATGCAAATTGTGATGTGAGACATTCTGATTAGGTATAAGGGAACTTTCTTCCACTGTGAGGATTGTCACACACTGACCGGGTTGCTCTGAGAGGCTGGAGAACCTTGCTCCGTAAGGATATTCAAAACTCAAGTGTACATGGCCCTGAGCAGCCTGATTTGGTCCTGATCCAATCCCTTGCTCAGAGGAGATGACCTCCAGGGTCCTTTCCAATTTATAATATTCTATGGTTCTAAGCCAAATTCCTCAGCAGTAATAATGTGCTCTCCACGATCAACTGCAAGGTAGTAACAAATCTATTTATACTCAATACATAATAAATGAATAAACTCTAGAAGTACCTGAGTAGCAAATCACTTTCATTTTAAAGCACTTAGCTATTGTGAAAGCAGTATTCATAAATATGCTATGTGCATTTCTCAGCAGTATTTTACTAATTTATAAAACACTCCCAAAGTTGCACAGTGTGGATGTTTTACCTGTTTAATAGCAGATCAGTTTAGATTCTGCAACAGAACATTCAATGCCTAATACATTAACATCTGAAGGCAACCTATGCATTAACTTTTCCTTTTGTCAATACTACTTGATTTAGTGGAAATCTAATTTTGAAATTAACTCCAAGAACAAACTATCTGACAGAACTCTGAGTTATCTAGAACAGTGGATGCAATGCACCTGTAAATCCTAAGCAGGAGAAATAAATCATTTCTTGGTTATGAAAAAAATGACATACATGTTTGGAAGAGTTCTATGGATCATCGGTTTTATATATTTTTAGTTCGTATTTCAGCTGGAAAAGCTAATTTAACTCTTTGGTTAGCTATTAAAATACATCTGCTTTATAAATACTCTCTGTAAATGAAGCTGCCGAAGTATTCGCTACAACAGGTACCGAACAATCTCTTCTCCAGTATATTCTCCCATATTTCAGCAAATGGGATTGAGAAACTACCTGAGGCAAAATTTGAAACTGGGCTACTGTTTCATGAGAAGTCATTTCCATAGGTATTCACTGATTTTTCTAATGTCTCTCTGAGACTTATGGAAACCTTCGGGATAAGCTCTACTACTTGGCTGTGTCTGATGCTACACTCCTTTCATTTCTGATTATGTGCCTTGGTTGCTCGAAGCTCTTAGACTGAGAGAAACGGTGAACAGTCATTTGCCTCCTCCACATCACTATTATACAACTAAATGTATTTCATTTCTCCTCACACACTAGTTATTTTCTGATCAACCTTAGAATCTTGTCATTTATGGAGATTTCCAAGGCCTACTACACCTTCTTTGATAATGCATTGAGTAAAACTGCATTTAATACCTGAGATTTTTTTC
This sequence comes from Stictonetta naevosa, assembly GCA_011074415.1. NCBI lineage: Eukaryota > Metazoa > Chordata > Aves > Anseriformes > Anatidae > Stictonetta > Stictonetta naevosa. The sequence goes on from CM021699.1 coordinate 69,789,943, forward strand.
AACTAGCTTTTTCATTTGTCACCTACTACTTTAGTTACCAAAGACAAAATTTCTAAAAACTTTACATTACTTAACAGTGTATTGGAATAAGAGCCAGTGGCTGAAAAACAGTCAGAATGCTATTGTTATATATTGTATTAGCATATGCATACATTTTTGGACTACAAAATTACAGCTGCAACTTCCTGTCAAAGCCAACTATTTCCAGAAGCGAACATTAACCAGTCCAAATGCAAGGAAGATTCACAAATATTAGCATCATTACCACATTGCACAGAAACCACAGTCACGATTCACTATCTAGGTGCTCTTCAAGACACAAGAAGTTACTTCTGTGTATTCAATCTCCTCTTTAAAGGGAAAAAACAGTGAATGGTGCTTTTGAAGAACTGTGACACTCAAATGATGGGATAGCTCTTCTATAAATGAAATACAGCAATGTTCTTCTACTTGTGCTATGACCAGGAACTAATGTTTGCAAGGTCAATTTGGGAAAAGCCCCACTTATTCCCAATCGAATGGAAGAGAAGTTTGAAGAAAAACTTTCAGTACAACAGCCAGCGAATATCAGCCATTCAAAACTACCCAATATTTATACTGTAATAGCAACCATTTGATTTCCAGAGATGTAAAATTATAAGGATACCTCTGAATTAAAACTTGGTCAAAATTGATAATGCCAGATTAAAAAAAAAATACTAGAATGCAGAATTGACTTCTTTCAAATCTCCATCACATAGATTTTAAGTTCTGTTAAAGAGGTGAAAATTTAAATTTCTGGCAAGAGATTAGGCCACGTCAACATATTTTTCTGTTTGCAAAAACAGAATATAATTTACTGTTTGCAATTTGTAAGATAGCAAAAGTTAAAGGTTACCTATTACATCTTGAATTGTTGTGATGGCATGGTCTAACATTACTAGTATTTTTTTAACTTCAGTAGAAATTCTACCACTTAATTGAAATATAGTATGAAGGGATGAAGTCACGGGAAAAAACCTCAAAACCTTTGATATTAAACAAAACGGGACTACAAGAGAAGTTTCCTTTTAAGCCCTTCTTACCATCTCCTCAAAGCAACCAAGTAATTTAATATTATACTCCCTTCCTATGAAATACAATAAATTGACTAGAAATATTAAATGGTTTTATAAAAAAAATGAAACAACTGTATAGATTTAATAATGCAAAAAAAAAAAAGTTTTCGTAACTTGTCTGGGAACTGAAACATCGTTATCCCAGGCTACAACCAGCTAATTTTCAGCAACATATCAAGAAACTCCTCTGACTTACATTGGACTTTAATAGTTACGTGGGATGGTTGCAATGTAGTGTCTTGGGGACACTACTGTTGGCTGCAAAAGTGGTAGTGCTAAAAATGAACCAGGGCAACTCTCTCTTTTTAGACACTCAACTGCACGACATGTACAGTGCACATTTCTGTTGTATCTTTAAAACAGTAGAGCATAAGAACTGGCCAGTGCCAGCTCAGAGCTAATTCACCTGACTCCGTGCTCGTATCATCTATACCATAACCATACTTTACCAGTTGGTCTAGCATTACTATATTTAAGTGTGCATTAAAAATTCCTGCTCTGCTCCATGTTCTCTGTATAAAATATATTTTATCCAGGCGGGAAAATGGGAGGAAGTTTGATTCTAGGTATCTTAGCAACATTACAGCGCACTCAGAAAGGTAAATGCAGTGTTTTGAAATTAAAATGTAATTGTCCATTCTTTAAAATTTAATTAACAAATGCTGCTCAATTTAATCATAAATTTGGTAGAAATTTTAAAATGCAGTTGTGTGTACAATTCCATTAGATGCTGCAATGTCTGATAAGTTAGATTTTACATGTACTGTAATCGGAATAAAAATTTAGTGCAAACAGCATAAAAAGGATTGTGCATAAAACACAGCACACTGTTGCTGCCATAACAAGTATTAAAATTTTTCCTTAAATCACTAACTTCTGAAGCCTTAGATATTAAAAAGTGATTACAATGTAAATTCTGAGAAGTAATGCCTCTTATAGGAGGAATTACAACAAGTATTTCTTCAAGAGCCAATCACGAGTTCCCAAGCAGATAAAATTCTGACCCAATTTTGAATGCTGCAATTTAGTTTTGTTCAGCAATGATTATTACAGCTGAGAAAACAATTTAAAATCTATTTGTACTCTTAGAACAGTAGAGAGAGAGTAAGTGTTCACCTTTTAAGAGGTACAGAAGAAAAAAAATAAATTACTAATTGCTGGTACTGTGGCTAGTAATTTTTGAAACATATATCGACTGCATATTGCTCAGGTCTGTGTCATGCAGCTCTTGGTGTTGAACGTTAATATTTTGTGCAAGTTTCTCCAAGCTCTGATTTTTGCAGCAATTCGTTTCTGTGCAATGTTATGTTTCAATGCTGATAGACATCATATTAGTTTCCCTAAGGAAGCAGGAATCTATGGAGGGATATATCTACTCTTGGTCTTATGGCAAAAGATGGTACTCTGAAAGAAGTTATGCTTGAAACATAAACCAAACTTAAACATAAACATTACTGCAAGTAACTTCAAGATAAGACTCCGGTCCTTCCACAGTTGTACTTGTTTTAGAACCTGTATAAAAACCCCTTGTCTATGCAAAAAAAAATGTTTTCATGTTAAATTACTTGAAAAATATTACATTTCACAGGTTTTCAAATCTTACAATACTATAATGCTCTGTCAAACTGTAAATTGAAGGACAGAATTCTCTGCAGGTGTTTTACAAATGTTCTAGGAAGCCTGGTCAAAGTATTCATCACTACAACCAATACAGGAAACAGAACAAGACAAAAACCATCACCAACAAGGTCAATTATAAAGTCACCAGTCATCCACAGAGTTTGGCTGCATACATAAAATCAAGTTATATCTTATCAAGATGTAGACAAATTTTGCTAGGTTGCATCACAGAAATATTTGTCTGTTCTAGAATTAACCATGTATAGCTAAAGAATTTGCAAAAAGTGAAGTCTTACCGCACAGAATGAATTCTTGTTCTTCCTTATTTTAAATTGTATTGTGATTCCTGTCGAGGCTTCTTAATCTTAGAATTCTGTAGTACTACACTGGAATGTAAACTACCACTAAAAATGTGTCTTTTTATGCTCTTCTTAAACAACACAAAGCTCTTACTTCAAAAGAGTTGAAACTTCTGTAGATTTCACCCTCTGCTATTACACTCTCACCAAATCAGCATTTTTTTTTTTCATTAATAAATTGCATGAATAATATAGTGGAAATTCAACTTTTCTTTCTATTTTTTCCCAGAGTGGCTGTTTCTTCTAAGCCTCACTAACATATTCTTCCAGTTGATTACAACACACTAACGTGGGTGTTTTTCAGTATTATAGCAAACACTAGTCCATCTAAATTTATATCTAAGTGCTTGTAAAGTAGACTGCTTTTCAAAGCACCCACAGCTTCTGCAGATATTTACCTAGTTTAAAGCATTCAAGCTGAACCTCTAGCAATGGCGTTTAACACCAGAACACTGTGATAACTTAACAATATCATTATCTAGCACCGAAAGATGATACCTACTAAGATGTAGCTGGCCTGCCTAGTCTGCTAGAAACTGAACAGTTATTAAGCAAAACCAAAACATAACAAAACCCACTACGCTAATGTGATGCTTTCTCTATTTATTGAAATGTTTCTAAAGACTTGACATTTCCGAAGCACTTGTGAGTCAAAGTCACTTCCTTAGACTTGGTAAAACTTGGACAACAAAGTGTATTTTGAGCATTTAGTTACTTAAATCTCAATTTTCAACGTGCTAAAAATGCTTTGAGAGAACTTCAGCTTCATGCATGCCAATTTTGATTAATAACCCCACAAGAAGCAATCGGCACAAACTGAAGCACAGGCAGTTCCATCTAAATACGAGAGGGCACTTCTTTACTGTGAGGGTGACAGAACACTAGAACACGTTGCCCAAAGAGGTTGTAGGGTGTCTTTCTCTGGAGATATTCAAAACCTGCCTGGATGCCATCCTGCACTATATGCTCTAGGTGATCCTGCTCGGCACAGGGGTTGGACTAGATGATCTTCAGAGGTCCCTTCCAACCTCAGCCATTCTGTGATGCTGTGATATTAAGCTGTAAATGTTTATGGAGTGCTTGTATTATCCAGTAATTTAATTAAAGGCATTTATCTAACATTATTAATGTAAAAAATCTAATCTGATAAGTAGGTTTAATAACTTAACAGTAGAGTCACAAAGGAGAGCATGTCATTTAGGACTAGGCTATCAGACATCCCTGAGAGATTTGTATTTCTATCTGTATTTTTTTTTTTTGTATTTGCCTCCCAATGAAAATTACACAGACAGGAATGCAAACTCCATGTCCTGAATGACAGCACCCTTGACATGCAAAGAGCAGTTATTTTCATCCCACTTGTGACCAGGCTTCATGGTGTTATCGTCCCACTAAGAGTAGTATTGTCTCTACAGTAAAAGAAGTTTTGATTATAGCAAATATACAGTTACAGTTTCAGTTTCAGCAAAGATGTTTCAAAGAAGTGGTGTATGGACTGCTTAGCTCACAAGTACAGCGGTCACCAGATAGCCACTAGATTAGTTCTCCTCAAGTCTCTAAAGAGTATCTGAAGAAGGAGACAAAGCATACTCTATTGCCTTGTTTCAATCCTAAGTAAATATATCTGACCTACTTAAACTCTGGCGAATCTAGTTGTTTGTTTTCCATAAATGATATCCCCTTAAATTGTTTGCTGAGCTCTTGAAAGAGCCTTCAAATTCCTTTTCCTTCGTTAGGCACCATTCCCTACACACAACAAAATTTCAGTCAGTCTTCAGGAGGAGAGAGGACTGAAAAATAGGAAACCTCCTCTGTCCAATAGCATATACTACTGCAATTTGTTTCTTGAAGAATTGACCACTAGCAAAACCTGCATCAAGGTCCCTGAGGAACCACCCAAAACTCTAACAGCATGCACAGTTTCAAAGGTTAGAGAAAGAAAAGACTCTTTACAGCTATACATCTAAATGAGGATTTTACAATCCAAATTAGAAGCAGCTTCTCTAAAACGCAGACAAGGAATTTGAGAGAAGGTTAGAACACCTGGTACAGAACGGTGATCTCTGAAGCAAGATAATTTATTTTTTTTTTTTTAAGTAGGGATGATTTATGCTGACCACAGTAATTCTAAATTTAAAGATTCAATCAATACAGAGGAACCTGGAGATAGGACAGGACAAAACAAAGCAGCTACCCAAAGAACTCACGCACGCACGCTCCAAAAACAAAAACAACAAGGGGGGGGAAGAAGGGGGAGAGAAGAGGTTGCCATTGAAAGGGACCTGGACAAGCTTGAGAAATGGGCCCATGTGAACCTAATGAGGTTCAACAAATCCAAGTACAAGGTGCTGCACCTGGGCCAGGGCAATCCCTGACAGGAGTACAGACTGGGAGAGGAACTCACTGAGGGCAGCCCTGTGGAGAAAGACTTGGGCGTTCTGGTGGACAAAAGGCTTGACATGAGCCAGCAGTGTGTGCTTGCAGTCCTGAAGGCCAACTGCATTCTGGGCTGCATCACAGAGGAGTGTCCAGCAGGTCAAGGGAGTTGATTGTCCCCTCTGCTCTGCCCTTGTGAGGCCCCACTTGGAGCGCCGCATCCAGGTCTGGGGCCTCCAGCACAAAAATGTGGACCTGTTGGAGGTCCAGAGGAGGGCCACAAAGATGATCAGAGGACTTGGGCACCTCTCTTATGGAGAAAGGCTGAGAGAGCTAGGGAATGTTCAGCCTGGAGAAGGCTCCAGGGAGACCTCATTGTGGCCTTACAGTAATTAAAAGGGGCTTATAAAAAAGATAGAGAGCGACTTTTTTACATGGGCAGACAGTGATAGGACAAGGGGAAACTCTTTTAAACTAAAAGGGGAGGATTTTGATTAGATGTTAGGAGGAAATTTTTTACTCAGAGGGTGGTGAAGCACTGGCACAGGTTGCCCAGAGAAGCTGTGGATGCCCCATCCCTGGAGGTGTTCAAGTTCAGGTTGGATTGCCCCTGGGTAACCTGGTCTGGTGAGTGGCATCCCTGACTATGACAAGGGGGTTGCAACTAGATGATCCTTAAGGTCCTTTCCAACCCAAGCCATTCTGTGATTCTGTACTAGAATAAAAAATCTGAGTGATTTTGGAGCACCACACCAGAGACTCACTATTAGATGTTGTCTCAGCAGCTCATTCTGCACATTCAAAGTAAAGGAGGAAAGAATTAAGTTAATAAATGAAACACTGCGATAGAAAGGGCACGATCCCGGGTTCATGATAGTACATACTGTACTACAGGAGAGAAGACTGTAGCTCTTAATGAAGTTATGGGAAACGCTCATTATTTTATATGATCTGCGCTTATAATGGAACCATCTAGTGTTAATTATTTCCAATATAATACTTTAATATAATATTTTATATAATTATAATAATTATAAATAATTTCCAATGTATTACTCCTCAATAAATACTACACTCAAATGCATAGGGGAAAATACAATCTTTTGACTTATGCAGTATGTAAGTCTACTAATAATTGGGCAAATGACAAGCAAGTTATTGAAGATGACATTACCTTAAGGTTAATCAGGATATGAGCTTCTAATTTCTAAAGTTACTTGTTGAGTAATTATGAATATACTTTACTTTTGCCTTTGTTCCCACAGCAGTGTCACAAAACCATTTAGATATTTAGCAAAGGTTTCATGTAAAAAATAAATATACTAACCATTCTTCAGATCCCTTATTCATTTACTTCTGCCTTTCAACATAAAGACT
>CM021699.1:69796871-69949012 GCA_011074415.1 Stictonetta naevosa
CCCAAGAACCGCTGAGATTTAAATACACGGCAAGATGACACACTCAGTAACAACAGTTTGTTTTGTGCTGATATAAGGAAGTGATGCCATGTTTACTTAATGCATTTAACATGATTTTTTTCTAATCTTCCCAGAAACAGACCATATATGAACAAATTCATATGGAACTGCTGAGTGAACAACACAATTGCTCTAAACAGAGGTAACCAGCTCTCAAAAGTAACAGCTTTCAAAAGTAGCTGGGGCTGTAAAACACTCCATTAGAATTACAAAATGTTCTGCTGTATTTTTACTTTAATATTTTAAAGTGGTATTATCAGATTAAAAATACTCCAGTAAAACATTCAGTACGTTAACAGAAATTGTAAATTACTCATTTAATGTCAAGAGAATTTTGAAAACATGGACTATAAGATACATCTTTGAAGAAGGTCCATTTTTCACAGATTTAAGGAGAACACTACTACTACTGCAGATATCATTGAATCATTCTCTTGCTTGAGCTTCATCAGTGCCCTGCATAACAGAACAGGGTAGTAGATGTATATGGATTATTTGAAGTTGTTGTAAGCATTGTTGCTGTATTGCACAGGCCACAATGTACAGAAGCACTGAAAACACCTTGTACCCTGATGTATGCAACCAGCTAGCTGCTCTTCATTAAAGCATATCTACACTCTTCTCCAGAAGTGCTACAGTGAATCAAAACACTCAATTCCTTGTTCAAGAGGAAATCAAATTTCTAGCACTCCTAGATTATTTTTATCACACTGCAGGGAGTACTAGGAAACTAGGTACAGGTGCATGGTGTCAGCCAACAGCAATTACACCACAGTACTCAACAAAGCCTTTCTTCAGATAGACCATAATACATTGTACTAAAAGAATCATGTTCGTCCTTGCTCAAGTGTCCATTTTTCGCTTCTAATCTATACGTGCAGTTTCTAAATTTGGGCCAGAAGCTTCTTTCTTCATTATTTCTACAGTGCATATTCAAGTTCATAAATGTGCTAATAAAGTGTGTTCTACAAAATCAACTTGCCCCATAACAGTATACATGAAATCTAATCTACTGGTTCAAATACTTAAAACACATACCTTAAGTAACAGTAAATTAAGAAATATTTATATTGGCTTTATGTAGTTGATACATACAAGTGGCCACAAGATTTAAGGCTGTGAGCTCTTTTACAATTTAAAAAGGATATAAATAAAAGATTTTATTGAAAAGTGTGGAAATGACATAGATGAAAAATTAATCATGCATAAGACATTTATATAACTGTATTCTATCTCACTGCTGATAAGAAACCAAAGTTTTAGACTGAGTACTTCATTTTACTATTAAAATGACTGGGGTTTAGTTGTACTTTTATCTGCAAGGAACTACTGGAACTACATTTTAAAATGTACCTAACACCATTTTTTTTTTGATTTCTTGAAGAACTACTGGAAAAATAAGGGAACATACAGCCCAACAAAATGCAAGATGTGCCTCAGCTGCTGGTACTCAACCTAATCTTGAGCTTAGTATGTTTATACTATTTTATACCTAAAAGGTTAGTATTCTCCAAGGAAATTTCTGATTCAGAGCACCAATTCAAATATTAGCACACAGGAAGAAAGTTTCATTGTTCCAGAATTGAAGAACATGCTTTTAAAGAATGACTACATTTATGACTTTTTTTGAAAGAACATTCTGTTGCCATCCAAACAGTACTTCAAAGTTTTTAAGAAGTTGCAAAACAAAAGATTCATTTTTTTTTTCTTTTTTTTTTAAGCTGTACAAACATAGATTTTCAGGAAAAAAACCAAACAAACAGAACCAACTACCAACTATAAAATACCCCATTTCCTCTCAGATCTGCACAGAAGAACAAGTTTGGTAGAGCTGGCAGAGAAAGAGGAGCTGTATGATTTTAATAGGAGGAGTGACAGGAGGCACAGATCTGCGTGCTCTATGACTTTGACACTTCCACAATACAGATATGCAAGGAAATTACACCTGAGAAAAGAATAAAAAGAGTATCTGACTCGACCCATATGCCATCACAATTATATGCACAGACTCTCTTTGTTGTGTTCATTTTACAGCAGTAGAGCATGGGGAACAATTTACTCTAAGTTAAGGGGGCAAGAAAGGAATCATAGAATGGTTTGGGTTGGAAGGGACCTTAAAAATCATCCAGATCCAACCCCACTGCCATGGGCAGGGACACCACCCACTAGATCAGGTTGCTCAGGGCCTCATCCAACTTGGTCTTGAAGACCTCCAGGGATGGGGCATCCCAACCTGAATGACTGTCTCCTATAACTGTCAAAAACACACTGGGAGACACACTGGGAGACTTTGCAATTACACAAACAGAATCACCTTTGTTCACAGCAAAAATATTCCTATTGTTATAAAATGATTTCTTAATAACTGTTTCCTTTCAAAACACTCTGAGTTGTTCCTTCATGTTTAAAAACAATTTCACAGTTCCCCAACCTAGCTTACTATTCTAATACCCATCAGATATAATTCATTATAAAACTACAGACACGTTCATCTACAAAGTGTAAGCTTATTAATGATGAACAATGCACAGTGGTGCCATCAATTTAAATATATATAATATCAAATGACTAAGAACTGATATTAGGTAGCATTTGTCTTACACACAATAATAGATCTGTTCCATGGTATCCTGCTCCCTCATTAGACACCCACAGTCTTTATTCCTGCTCGGGCAAGAGCCATGTTCAGGGTTTCCCTGCTTCATCAACACACAGGGAATGGACTAGGGGGAGTGCAGGAAACAAAGCTGATGTGTCTAAATCAATGAATTGCTGTAGTGGTCTGTAGTCCTATGGAGTGGCAGTGCTGTCAGGCAAGAGATCATGTACCCAGAAACAAAAGCAAATAAAAGCCTGCCATGGTAAAACTTTAAGCAGCTTACAGTACAGGGAGATTTCAACTGGGAAGTTAGGAGCTGATCATCTAAATGTCAAGACCTGCATCAATAATAGTATGATTCTTGAGTAACATCATGATCCAACCTTTTTAGTATTAAGAAAAGATTCAAATGATCTGTCCTGTCACTAGAGGACATTCTTGTACAGTGATAATCAATTCATAATCACAAACAGTTACATTCCTTATTTCAGTATAAATTAAATAGGTACACCTATTATAACTTTATTTTCAGCTTCAGGGAAAATTAAAAGAAAAAAAGAATGCATAGAAGTTATTCCATATGACAGATATCTCTACAGAGCGATACTCCTACCATCCTACCTCAATTGTCTGGCTTTATTGAATACAGCCCCCATATGAATCTTTTGGGATTAAATTATTCAAGCAGTGTTTTGTTGACAGGAAGCATTTTGACCTTGATTTTCGCTTTCCTGAGAAAGATGTCATAGATTTTAATTGTTCTAATAACATTTATGCAGACTCAACATGCTCTTTCGTTGAAATGCACTGCATATTGATTTAAGCTAGCACAGATCCTCTGACTTCAGTGACACAGGTAGGTGTCGAGTGCACAAAAAAAGCAGGAACCCATTCCCCTTTTACCCTTCTCTTCCCAGCACTGGACTGTCCATCAGAAAAATAAAAATAGAAAAATATCCCATTTGACCTCCCAAGACTTCTTAAATGCACATTAAAATAAATACAGGGCATTTGTAGCCTTCTTAGAACAAATAAACTCAAGGTTACTGCTACACTAAACTCTGAATTGAAATTGTGAAAATTTTTAATGAAGCAAATGTATGTCAACCAATCTCTTTCAAGTTACCTTTTTCAAAAGCAATCATATACCCAAGCATATACTCAATAACTTCAGAATTTTATGTAGTGATAAATCATGAATGCTAAGAATTTAGAATGCAAAAATTTTGACAGAACAAAACCTAAAAAATAAACAAGTTAAAAAACAACAACAAAAATGCACTTTTAAAGTTACTAGGGAGAAGTATGAACATGATTCTTCATGCTATGCAATAAATCCTCAACAGAAGTATGGCTCTTTAACATCAAATTTTCTAGACAATTTTTTAGGTCTAATAACAAAAGTAAATACAAATATGCTAAAAGAAAAGGAATACTTACAAATTTATAACTTTATCCAAGTGGAGTTTTGAGCAAAATACCTGGCTGCTCTTGTCTGGTTTATGTTGACTCTGTCCCAGCTGAACAAATCTGTGAAAAACAGTAGAGAGGAGAGTACATTGGAGAAAATGAATGAACTATCCCCCAAAACCTCAACAAATGAAAGAAAGTGACACAAACAATGAGTTTTAAGCAACAATATGCAAGTCACTGATCATAAAGTACCTCCATAGTAAATAAGAGGAACAAGAGGTATTTTAAAAAACTCACAGCAGGTGCATATGAGTACTCAGCAGCTTCTTTTAGCTTGAAGAAATTTTGCCTATTAATTGCTATCACATAGGACTTCAAGGGGCAGAAACAGGCCTCTGCTCCTACAAAACAGCCCGTAACAGTCACCCTCCTATGTCTTTTTCAAAGCAATCAGTTAGTTGGGTAACCTATGGTAAAAGTCAACATGAGACAGAAAGTCCCTCAAGTTTCAGATTAAAGTCAGCCCTCAGACAAACTCAATCTACTTTATTCAATTGAAATGGTGGCAGTCTGGTTCACAAGCACAACATTTTGGGAGAATTTCCCCATCTCCAAATGCTTGCTGGAAGACACCAAAGATGTAAAATACTGTAGGTTCCCCCCTCCAGCCCCCTTGGTAATCAGCTGGGAGGAAAGAGAGAAAAAAAAAGTTAATCCCTTATAACGTGTGTGTACTTAACTCACATTTGAACTCAATTTGTTCACTCTCTAAAACTGTACTACTGAAGATAGAAGAAAATGTTAGTTGAGATTTTAATTCAATTTTCTAAGGCAGAGTTTGTTTTTAAATAGTAAACTCCCATTTAACTTAAAAATAGGCTTATTGCTCTATTTCAGAAATATTTACTTCATTTTAGCAGGGGGCAATAAACAGTGCAAAAGCAATTACAAGGAACAGTATCCAGAAGACAATGGAATAATACATTCCCGAACAAGTGATTGTGGCTTTTTTTTTTTTTTTTTTTTTGCTCCATTCAGATTCTATACTTTAGAAATGAAAGCATCAGAAAACTGCAACATCAGATTTCTAGATAGGAGAATTAACAGAGGAAATAAAGATATTTAACTATCTTCTAGCGCAGGAGCCTGCTATTGAACCAAACTGAAAAAAAATGTTTGTTTGAAAACAAATAAGGGCAAACTAAAGGTGTATTTTCATTAATTGCTTCAAATTATCCAGTATTCTGAAACATACAAGACCCAAATCATTACAAGTAAGACATCAGTAAGATACCAGACTTCAGTAAGATACCATGCACAGCTGATCTGCAGTATACATTCTCAATTTATTCCTATTTTGATGAGAATTAACACAGATTATCTCAGCCATCAGTGAAAATGCGACGAACAGATTCAAATTATTTTTCATTTGCATATATACTTTACATGTATCAGTTAACATAAAGTAACTTAGTCTGAAGTACTTTATATCTGCAAGTCCTCATAGAGTAATAAACTGACGCTAACGAAGACAAAAATATGCAACATGTCCAACAATGTCAAATAGAGCCAGGATCTTCTATCTCCATTTCCTTTATTATAATAATAGAAGGAGATTTGAAGCAAGAACTATAATCATAGTGTGAAATAAATTGCTACTATTCTAAAATGATGTACATTACAATAAAGGATGTACGTAAAATCTATACTTTCCACATAAATCAGCACATCAGACCATAAATAGCCCTGTGTCACGTTAGAGAAAAGAGGTAAGAGTCGGTAACAGTTGTATTTTTAAAATCTGCGTTCCTTGATGGAAATGAAATGAATGCAAGCTTTTTTGGTCTTAAACAAGATACGAATGGGGAGCTTCAAAGCCCCCATTAAGTTTATGGTATTATTATAACAATATGAATATTTGTCCAGCCTGAAAAATTGTAAAATGCTCATCTGCACAAAGTGGCTTGCAGTAGACAATGAACAGCACTGGCAGCATTGGGTTTGTGTGTCAAGGTTTTGGTAGTGGGGGGCTGCAGGGGTGGCCTCTGTGAGCAGAGCCCAGCAGCTGCCTCATGTCAGAGCAGAGCCAGCTCCAGCTGGCTCCAAAAGGGACCTGCTGCTGGCCTGAACCGAGCCAGGGAGTGATGCTGGGTGGGCCTAGGGGAGAGCAGATTTAAGGAAGGGAAAAAAAACACTAAACAAACAAACAAACAAACAAAAAACTGCTGCACAGAGAGAGGAGTGAGAAAGTGTGAGAGAAGCAGCCCTGCAGACCCCCAGGTGAGTGCAGCAGGAGGGCAGGAGGTGCTCCAGGCACGCAGCAGCAGCTCCCCTGAGGCCTGTGGAGAGGCCCCTGGTGGAGCAGGCTGTCCCCCTGCAGCCCATGGGTCCCACATGGAGCAGATCTCCACGCTGCAGCCCGTGGAGGAGCCCCCGCTGGAGCAGGAGGGGCAGAGAGCGACAGAGAAGGAGCTGTGGAGATGAAACATTAGGGACTGACCACAGCCCCCATTCACCTGCGTTGCCCGAGGGAAAGAGGTAGAAGGGGGTGAATGGGAGGGAAGGTGGTTTTAGTTTGCTCCAGTCTGTTCTTACCAATAGGCAGTAGATTACACAAATCTCCCTATGCTGAGTGTTTTACCTATGAGGGTAACTGCAGAGTGATCTCCCTGTCCTTATCTCAGCCCAAAAGCCTTTTTCATCATAATTTCTCCTCTTATTCTTCTGAGGAGGGGGAGTGAGACAGTGACATGGTGGACCTTTGCCAGCTGTCAGTGTGAAAACACCACATCAGGCCATTTCCAAAATAACTGCAACTAACTCATATAGCAAAGGATACTTGGCAAATTGGCACCCATCTTCTAGTGATTAAAGAACTGAAGTTAGAGATAGCAAGTTAAAAACTTCACCAGAGGTAATGAGAAACATCCTCCTCAACCTGTTTCAAGTGAACCATCTTCAACTTACACCGTATATAAGAAATAGCTAGAATGGGAACTGCAAAGCACAAAAGAATGCAAGAGAAGTAGCTACCCCTACACAACAGTTAACAGAAAAATAGTTTTTAAATAAAAAGAAAATTACTGTTTTTTCCATAAGATATTGAAGAGGATAATTAATAGTCGGGATTAATGAGCTAAGACATATCATCAAACCAGAAAAAATCAAAGTGAATTAGAACATCCATCACAAATTAAAGATGATTCAAATACTAGATAGTCACTGCTATTACACATTGGAAAACAAATGCACATACGCTCACTTCAATGCATGCCTCCCAAGTATTCACTTCAGTATACACAAGATGTTTTTCTGAGATGATGTGTAGTTTTCTTGAACTCTTTTCAAACCTGTTAATTCTACAGTCAAGCAGGTGTTTGAAACACGGGTTTGTTAAGCTAATATAATCGATTTGCACTCCTGGTGTCTTGCATAAGCAATTGCTCTCTCGGCAACAGCATTCCAAGCCTTTAGGAAGTTAGAGGGTCTTCAATTTGCCTTCAAATTTCTCCAACTGATCTCTGGTACTGAATTCCCCTTATTTTGACTAGTTTTCAAAGAAAACGACTGCCTCTCAGGAAGTGATGTCCTTAACCAGTGAGTTGTATAAGTAACTTTTCAGTTCAATTCTAGTTTCAGTTCATCTGCAACTGTAACTACTCTAGTGAAACTATTCTGTGACATTGAGGAATGAATGTGAGAATAGCTTAAATACACATTTTTTAAACAATGGCATCACACAACTAGTGCCCTATATGGGGTTATGATGATTCAGAAATGAGTGTTCCTGATACAACAGCAGTCACTCCTTTTTGTTGGAAAAGCATATTATTAATTTGCTCATTGCTCTGTGGGAGTTGGCAGTTCATGACTCCTGCAGGAGTGGGTAACAACTGTCTTATACAGGACAAAGTCCAAGTTACCCATGAAATAAAAGAAGTTTTTGTACCTACTACAATTGCACACCAGCTGTTACCTCCAACCACTCACAGTAACCCAGCAGCTCCTGAGAAGCAACTGCACATGCTGTGCAGCATGCTGCCTCACATTGTAGCAGTTTACAACAAAGTGCAGGAACTGAGTGGGAACTTGCTGGGCCACCTGAAGAGCTGTATTCTGTCTTGCAATATGCTGTACCTTATTCTCATTCCCTGTACGTATGGTTCGAGTTCATGAAACCAATTATTACAAACCAGTGGCAGCATGATGCAGTTCAAAACAAAGTATGTAAGAGCACATTATTACACACACTACATTTCATGCTGTGCATATGTATTTATAAACACAAGCACATGTAATCCCACACACCACATGTATTTGTGTGCTGTTATTTCATGCAACTTTGTTAATGCCAACAGCCAAATTCACTTCTGTCCTCTCCTGAAATTTACAACAGAAATACCTGTCACCTGAATATCCATGCCCCTAGAGTGTGCTGCTACCTGTTTCCTCTGACTATTTTCTCAACTTTACTGTCCAGATCCTATACCAGATTTAGTAATGGTCTCAAAGTCTCCCTATAAAATACAGCATTTTGTACTTCAAGCTTGAATAATCAAGATGTTTCAATAAAAAAATTTGCTATTAGTCAGAAAAACATTTTTCCTTAAGCATCAAAAGTCACACAACTATTTACTTTCAGGTAAAGTGTAACAGTTAACACATACCTCTATGAATAAAGTACGTTCAAAAAACAAACAAACAAACAAACAACTTCTGTTCTTTTGTATGCATGTTTATAGAAAAGGCTAATTTCAATTATGATCAACTTGCATTAATGTAATACAGTATTTGAAAGAAAAAAAAAAAAGGAAAAAAAATCCCAGACTACATAGTTTAGAACCATGAAACCACTCCTAATATGGAATTTGCTTATTAATTTCTAGGAATGTATAAAGTGACGGGTATTTCTATCAAAGTATATTTCATTTGATTTAAGTTCCAAATTTTGCATTTGGAAACATATTCATTAGTTCCACTGAATTTAGAGTTGACACAGACATCTGAAAATGGTTTGATTTTAAAAAGTAGAACAATGTTTGGATACATCCAAATATGCCTAAAATTTATAATTTAAATAAGCTTCAAAGAAGCCCTTTTGGCAAGCTTTATTTAACTAACTTATCTTTTAATGATTACAGCTGGAAACTTATCTCACCTTGTGTATATTGTGAGATCATCTTCTGAAGGAACATCTGAAAGATTAACTCCATACACATCTTTGGTGGACTGAACTACATTCTGGAACATAATAAGAACAAAGATTCAGACCGAGGATACTGTAACAACATCCAAACACAAGTTTGTTTTCAAGAAGAGTTGTTTCTAAATCTGAAAATAATTTAAAAAGTTCTGGCAAATCAAAACAAGTTTCTCATATACATAGTAACATTAGGAAGTTTTCTTTAAATAGAAGCATTTCTTTACTAAATGATTTTAAGACATTTGTTCAACAAGAAAGTAAAGGATTTTTGAAAGATATACATCAGATAAAACAACATAATCAGGAAAATAATTTATATGTTTAGGGCATATAAAGATGTATGCAAGTTCTGTTCTGTGTTGAAATTTAATAAAGAAAAAAAACACGTTAGTTCTGAACTTGCTTTCACATTTCCTTCTGTCAATTCTGAAATAATTACAATCTTCAGTAATATAGAAAACTATTTTTATTTTATAAGTTACACAATCACATCAGTCAGCTATAATAAGGAACCAATGCACATACAGTACTTAGTATGTCAGTGTTAAACTAAGGGGTTACTGCTAAGGCACATGCAATTGCAAGAGTGTCAACTATAAAAATAGCTTTCTTTTAGTTCAAAAAGATCTGCAGTCAAATAAGCTCTTCAGAAAGGTATGTACTGATCAGAAGAATAAAAGAATTTTATTACTGACTTTTGGGAAATACGCATAGGAAGGAACTAGCTGGTTCCACATCCTCCCACCCCTGGCTATACAACTCTCTGCTTTACAATTGCTGATGTAAAAATATACCAAAATTCAAATTCCTGACCAAACATCCAATTGTTCTGCAATAACTGTATATACTCAAAAATGCACCTAAAAATATGAGCTTACAGATACCAACTCCTTCACACACAAAAATACCACATGCTGCTGCTTTTCAACCAAACTTCTGTTATTTTTGAACACTATAATACACAATCCATTTTCGCAAATGAGAAAAAAGTAAAGTGCACACTGACAGTGGCTAGAGTGTTAGTAAATTGTCAACTTAGCTAACAGAGACACGTAACAGAGTATTTGTAAGCTTATGCTTTTAAGTGCAGTCTTCATTAAAGTTTCTAATTTAAGCTTAACTGAAAAGTATATCTGGAATATTTTTATGATTTACCAGTTCTAGAAAATAGACACTTATTTAATCAACTAGATGGGTTATCATCTTTTCGCTGTTGTTTTGCTTCTTGTTAGGTTATTACGTTCAGCCATCAAGCTTTGAAACCCTCCATTTTATAGGTCTTCTTTTTGAACTTTTTAACTACAAGTGTTGAAACAACAAATAATTGCCACTGCCAGAAGAATAATTTCAAAACTTTTTTTGAAAAGCCTGTATTTGATGTTCTGCTTAGCCTAGTAATGGAAAAACAGCTCTTCCCAAGCTAAATGAAGATCAGCTGGTGAATATATTAAAATCTAATGGGTAACACAGTCTTTAAGATTACTAATTTATGTTTGACTTCTGAACAAAAAGCTTCCATAAACATTATGCCCTAAAAAATAATGCATCTAATACAGGCTTTGTACTTTTGAAGAGAATAAACAAATTTACAACAGCAGGCACAGACATTAATGATAACCTAAGTTAATTGCTAACACAGCCTAACTGAATAGGTAATCCTTTTCAGTACTGCAATTTTAATAAGCAATGATGAAAATTAGCAATGCAAATTATGACTAAAATTTGATGCATTAAAAGGTGCAATAAAATGGAAAATATTTCTTCACATGCATTAAGAAATATCAGAATATTTTACCCAATTGTAAGTTATTAATATTCAATACTAACTTAAATCATATTTTATGTTTACATGCACTGTTCATTTAAGCATCTTTAATATCTAAAAAAAATGTATCTTAGGTCTCAGTGTTGAACTGTACTTAATACACAGATGGAAAATCTGCAGTGAAATATATTGTGTAAGTGTTCAATGGTAAGGATCATAAAGAAATTAGGGTTGGATTTCTGTTAAAAAACAAACAAAACTCTAGAAATAACTTGAATTGCTGGAAAACAGGTACTCTATTTTTCAGAGATAATAAAAAGTTTTCAGATATAGTATGTTCCATAAAGAGAAATAAATACACTTGTATTGACATAACAGATAATCCAAATGCTCAAAAATTAATAGCACACAACGTCATAGTTATTTTATTGCAAAAGTTTTGTTAAGGTTTGGAAGAAAGTGTTATATAGAAGGCTGAAAATCTACCCTAGGGTAACAACTGAATGGAATGAAAATTTGAATTGTAGCAGAAAAACAGACAGGTTTATTCTCTGTTGCCTGTCAGGTACTACATCTTATACTGATGAAGGTCACGAATACTGAAGTTTCTACAAACGCAATAATGTACACAAGTAGAACACTATAACCATTTAAATTAGCTGTGACTTAGAAAAAATATACATATTTTTAAGACATTTTCAGTGATATTCAAAAATGGGTATTTGAGTTATGCTAGAAAAAAAAAAAAAGAGAGAGAGAAGAATTTAAGAATTAATAGTCCATGGCAGTGGACTGTCTTCAACCTTGGAGTTAATAGTCAGCATAGGACCAATGTGATAAATTATAACACTCATTTATATAGTTTTGTTCTATTGTTTTTGACAATTCAGGTAACTTAATGAGGAAACAATTAAAAACTCCACAGATAAATCAGGGTGAAATTTAGTCAGACTGAACATTCATTTACAGTAGTATCCACATGAGCAAGTACCATCATTCAAAACGAGGAAATTTCTAAATGAAAGAGGTGGTGCTCAGGACCTCAGATCCGTACCAAAATATGAGCTAAAGCATAGTAAGGGACAATGACCAAAAGTGCACTACTGCTTTGAACTACCACACTAACATAGATATATTTTATACATAGTATTATGGACTACACTCGACCTGAGTTCCTTTCAAATGCCATAGGTTTTAAACATTGTTTTCCTTTCTTTATGTATGTTATTTTCCACTTTAAGCTGTGTGAAATGTACAGTGTAACTGAAGACTCTTACATGAAAATGAGAATAGCAAAGTTTTATAACCAGCTTTGCTAATACTGGAGAACTCTGCTTTACTTCTGATTGTTCTGTAATATTTACTGTTTATAAAAACTTTTTTTTTTAAGGAAATGTGAACTTGAAGTTCATGGTTAGCTTTTTTGCCTACCACAATAATTTCTTACCTCTGTGATTTTTGTGTTATCTCCTGTATCAGTCACCTTTACTGGAGTAGAACGCTGAGAAACAGCTCCTTCATCTTCTTTGTCTGTCCCAGAATCATCTTCAGAACTACTTGACACTGCCTCCTCACTTGGGGGTGGCGGAGCACTAGCAGCAGTTTTGCGCTGCAGTACAGTTTCTTCTCGATTACTTTTGTTCCTATGAAAGGCAGTGTGTATTTATGAAATCATAAAGATATTAATAGCAAGTACTTAAAATTCCTAATTTTGATTACTACCTTACTGGGGGAAAAGAGAAGTTCTACCCTCTGGAGCAACTTGTTGCTCACGTTTTGAATCCCCTAATTGATGTGTTTCTCATCAATCTCTTCTTATTCCAGAGCATTTAAAGAGTTCTCAATGGATTAGGACAGCTTTTCCCCAGCAATTCTCTGGCTCTCTATTTAAATCTTTCCCTCATACTGTCATATTAGTATATATATATACACACACACAAAAAATCATTGAGACATAACATGTTTGATTTTATTCTCGGAAAAAAGTCTCACTTGCTGATTAGTATTATCCACTTCACAAACTTTCTTATTCTCAGGCCCCAAATCTTAATCATAATGTCATTTTTTCCCCCTTTCTTCTCCATACCTCTTCTTCCCCTCAATTCAGTTCCCCCTCGGTAATTCCTTATGGCGCATGTATTTCTGATGTTGAAAATTTTAGTCCATATAAAGCAATGCCTTATTGTAAGATGCAGCATCTATATTTTTGGAAACTAACACTGGGTTTAACTGTACAAGTTCTGAAAGGTATGCATTGCTTAACCCATCAGAAATTGCACCCTTACATCCTCTGTGTCTTTTCCTACTGACTATGAGTGTGCCCTTTTCTCTCAGAAACTGTCACAGGCTTTTAGGGACTCTGGAGGAAGAGGGATTGGAAGGCAGGTAGTGAATGTGTCTATAGATAAAGCAGTTCTGGAAACAGGGATTAACATCTCCTCCTTGTTCAGGTGACCGTCTGTACATATACACTGACATTGCAGGTGACTTACCCTAAGGGAAGACCCCGAAGAAAGACAGAAGCTAAGACACTAAGATGCTTTGACAACAACATGCAGTTGGATTAAAATGCAAATGGTATTTCAGGTTGCAGCTCTACTGTTCTCATCAGCATAGTGTCCAGTGTCTCCTGAGCTTTAGCGGAGCACTCTATGACTGTCATATAGCTGTGCCTTTGCTGTCAAACTCTTACAGTGATTTATCCCTGTAATGAATTAGCTAAACTTTACGCATTTTAGTTATACAAATAAACAAACTAAAGAATCCTCCCAAAGGTCCTTGATCTGAGAGCACCCTCTGCACCACCCCCAAGGACATTAATACATGAGAAGAGCTCTTACAGCTGGAACAAACGTGTTGGGGGAAAAAAACAATAGAGGAAAGTTTAATTTCTGACTCAGCAGAGACTGACATCTCCTTAGATAGAAATCTACATAAAGTTATGAAGACATACTCTATTCTCTTTAGAGAAAGTTAAGGAAGTTATCTTCCCTGCTTTCAAAATGAGGTGAAGGTCCAAGGAAAAGCAGTTCTTAGGAAAGCTGAAGAATGAAGCAAGTAGCCAAACACTAGCAAGAGTGATACCCCCAACACACACATGGGAGAAGGCCAACATCTAATTGTCCTAGGGGACCAGAACACTGACAGATGAAAACAGATTATCAAATCCTCCAGAAATGTCATAATAAATCAGAAGATGCTGGAAAAATGCCAGGCAAAGAGACCACATCTAGCAGCCCTATAAAACAAAAAATAAAACTCCACTTATTCTGGAGAAACTTCTTATGAAGAAGTTATCTAGACATGAGTAAGTTGTTATTTTCCTTTTCCTACAGAGCTGGTCAAGAGCCAAGTACCAGCATCTACCAGAACACCTCCAGTACTGTGGAGAAATCAGAGAGGTGGACATTATACTGTGAAAGTCTGGCCTATGAATAAACAAATATAATTCTGGTACCATGACCTGATAAGGACACTGAGGCACATGTGCCACACGTCAGGAAAGACAGACAACTCCACTGATAAATGTTATGAATTTACTGATGTCAGTATTATCATACTACAATTGTTTGTGACCTAAAAAAAAAGTGATGATACCATTGTGTTATATATTTTTTAACTGTGAAATAGCCTCTACAGGAAAAAAAATAATTCTTAAATCAACCACTATTTTTTGCACTCAAATCCACTAGACCGTTACTTCTCTTGAAACAGGTGTCTCGGAAAGATATCTGACAATGAACAGATTGAAAAAATTGGTGAGAAAATAGAAGAAAAACTTGGATGTGGCAAAGCTAACGATTCAGTATTATAACACTCAGCTACAAACTCTTCTACTGAGAATGACAGATTGCTGCGTCAGGTAGAAATTTCATAGCATTTCCCTAAACGGAAAAGTTGGGGAATATGAAATTGTAGTAATAGAAAGAGCAAGGGTATAGAACATCAAAATGTACAACCTTAAAAGCACTGAGGAACTCACCTCACTGACAGGATTCTGTTCTCAAAAGATCTCGCTGCCTGCCTGGACTATGCTGGAGAAGTTTATACCCTGGAAAGGGCATTGCAGGACAAATGGCTAGACTTTCTTTCTGGAAGCTTCTTGAAAGACCCACAGTCTAGAAAGTTGCTAAGAAATAATTGGAGTAACTTACTGTTGCATGCATTGCTGCATTTAGTAATAAAATCTCTTTCTCACCTAAAGGGCTAAATATCTCTAAGGTACAGTGGAAGGATGAAGCCACATTTTACATCAGGACATTAGCCAGTTCATGGGAAGCGTTATGAGAAATACCCAGGGATCATGGCTCTCATCCAGCTATCTATCTTGTAACAATCCCTCAAAGTCACAGTGGAGAGCCTGAAGCAAAGAGCTTGAGAAAGACATAAAATGGTTATTTCATGGTATATCTGGACAGAAGTTAGTCCAAAATATGACACTATACCAAAGGAGAAGAATAAAGCTTTTTTTTCAAAAGCATGCAAACAGGAACAGTTCTTAGAAGAGGTAAATTGCGTAACTATCAAACAGTCTTTCTGCTTATTCCCAGGGAACATTACCTGTATGAAATCAGGTTCTGCTAGTGATAAGCATAGACTGCTCAACATTTATGGACAGTGAGTCTCTCAGGGTCAAGGCATGACAGATGTTATTTATGAGACAGTCAGATTTTATAGCTTGTAACAGAACACCAAGTTTTCAGAAGAACTTACAACATTGTGACGGCACAGGTCTAGTCATTCCTGATAAAAGGTTTCCTTAATATGAGGTATCTAAGAGAGAATGAAGTGGTTCTGGAAGAGTCTCCACAGCTCTTATGTGATACGGCAGATCAAATGCAATGACGGAATAAATGAAGTAATGATGCGAAACCAGGATGCAAAAGCAGCGACGTGAAACATTCATTTGTCTCAGTAACTGTTGTAGAACTGTTTTATGTAATTTTATATAAATCTTTTTCTGTAACATTTTTACTTTTTTGATCAAAAACTATGCTGAAATAGTCAGTTACTGCTGTTTCAGGATATGTTTTATTTATGCAAAATTTACTTGTAAGGCAACTATGATATATGGTCCATCTCTTGTAGAGAATACAAAGTTGACACCAGTACCAAGAGATGATCAAATTTTAACAACTTCTGTATCTTCATTCTAGAAAAAATTACCTTATGGGTTTCACTTAAATAGTAAAGATTAAACAATCTGACTAAAGAATTCCCAGCATCAAATACAAATCATGAATTAAATATGATTTTCAAAGCATACATTTCTACATTATACCATTAATGATTGTTTATTTCTCATGTCACAGAGAATATACTACGTAAGCACACAGTGTTTATGTATTTGCATTACAATTTCACTATTATTGAACCAGAACAAAATTTTCTTTTTCTAACTCACCCCAGCACTGATTTTCCAGTTTCATCGGGTTTACGAACAGTAAATGGGCTTGGATCAATCCCCATATTCTTAGGCATAAAATCCCTGGCAAAAAAGGAAAGAAAACCTCACCATAAGCAAAACTGAACACACACGCACCAAAAAAAACCTGGAAGAACTACTTCTAACATTTACCTTTGAATTAAAAAAACAAAAAGATGAAATAATTTTGAAAAGAACTTTGTCATTACAAGTTAAGGTCATGTGCATATAAAACCCCTACATACTTAAAAAGTTTTCCATAGCATCATTTGGTCTCATGAAACAACTGCAAACATTACCATTTGCCAAGGAGGCTACAGCAGTGGCATATTCCTGTACTGATGAAGCCCTGTGACTCACACACATTTTCAAAATGCTGCCAACACTGAAATTGGGTCAAAAAGCTACATGAAGCATAATCTGCCTGGAAATTATTAGCTAAAGTATGATTAAGATTACGCTTAGAATATCCATCTGGTTGCTGCCAACAAAAAAATTATCAAGCCAGCTCTGAGAACCTGGTGAACTAAAAAAAAAAAATTAAAAAATGTAAAATGCAAGCAGAACAATTAAAAAAACAATTGCGTTGAAGGTAGCCTCCATGATCTAATGAGTCCACAGAGAAAACCCATTTCTCAGCCTACAAATGCCCTTATATTACACACTCCATAGTGGAAAATAATTGTAAATTTAAGTGCTATCGTAACAGCACTGATTTCCCATTTTACTGTTATGGTCTAGTTTCTAAGACTTGGCTAAATTTGAAGATTCAAAAAAAATCTAGCGTGTTACCTAGGTTTAAGCAAATGAATCAAATGCATAATTCATTCACACCAAATCAATTTTCAGTTCAAGATTTATACTCCCCAAACATCCCAAATATACCGTGTAGAATTGGTCATTGCCAAGCAGAAGGTCTCATCAAAACTGCTCAACTCATATGGCCGAAAAAACTCATTATGGATATCAATTTCCTCTTCGTACTTGTGGAATTTCTTCACTGTCAACTTGCGTCTGTTTTCAGCACATGTCACTGGGGAAAAGAAAAAAAAAAGATCTTTTACTAACAGTTACTGACTCTGCAAAAATCTAGGTAAACAGTAGCCCATTTATGTATCCACCCTACCAGGCATTTTTCTACAGTCTTACTCCCTCTAAGACAAGAGAATATAATATGAGGAAATGCAAAGCACATCTTTAATAAATACACAGTATGAACCACCATAATTTGATTTCCCTTCGTGATGACAATTCCTAGTAAGATATTTTCCACAGTATCCCAGAGAAATAAGACACTGTATAGTGTCTACAGTAGCGAAAGAGCAAATACAGTTCATACCTTCATCAAAAGGAAGAGGTAAATGCTTCAGCACATCAGTGGTCCACCAGTAAGTATAGCTGTACAGGAAATACAGACAGAATTGATACAGAAGATTTCATCTTGCATCCAATCTAAGGATTTGCACTTAACAGTTACCTAACCATACAGTCTCATTGGTAAACATTTTCTTATAATCAAGTGGAAGGAAGTAAAGAATTATCCTTGGATAGATGCTCTCGACAGGCCCCTACTGCACAATTTTGCTCTGAGGACATGAAATTTAAACACATGAAGCCTGAACACCTGAAACACAGGTATGGGGAGAGGAGTGGTTTTGTTCCACTGAACAAAGTACATCTGCCCTACCTATAGGACTGAAAATTAAACTCCTATGACATATAGAAGGTATATGGAGAAATCAATGAAGAATACAAAGCCATGGAGTAAGCATACTTCACATGTATATTTCTTGTTCTTATTAAAAAAAAAAAAAAAAAAAGATTCCAACCCCCACCCCACCACCATTTGTTACTTAGATCACAAAATTTAAGAAAACAGCATGAAGAAATAAAGGTAAATGACAATAAATAAATAAAACCAGAAGATTTTCAAAGCAGCTGACTTCTACACATAGAAATAAATTTTAATGTGACAGCTGGCTCAAGTCTGAGAATGATATGTTGGCATAACTAATAGCAGATAAACATGGCCTGCTGGAAGCTTATTCAATACTTCTGAGAAGAATAAAATAACAACAACAATAATCAAAGGAAACAGCAGTTCTAAAATAAAGCATGTTTTATCTTTCATATTTACATATTTTGATTTTCTCTTCTCAAACATACTTCAAAATTTTCTCTAAATTACTCTGACAATTTCTATTATTTCATTACTTTGAATGAAAACATATTTACATATCTTCATTGATTTTATTTCAAATACATATGTATTCATGATGTTAAGGGCTGTAATCAGAATATTATATAGCGGTTATCTCCTACTGATGTCAATGTAGCTATCTGGAGCAGAAGCAATGGGCGTGTTCCCATGCCCAAGGAGAGGTTTGTTAGTGGGACTTCACAAATGGTGTAAAACAGATAGGGCAATGAATTTCAGTTCCAACAACTGTGAATGTCCTAAACAGAAAACAATGAGTTAAATCTGACAGTCCCATTTCTTGATAAAGTACTATATCAGGCCATGCTAGCAAGCCAGTTTTTCAGAATCTATGCCTTCAGAATCTATGTAGAAATACCCAGTCTTGCTGCTTGCACAAATGACAAGAATTTAAGTAAAAAATTTTAAGTAAAAAAGACAAAGTCTTCCTTCCATCTTCACTGTCTTTTCATGTGAATCACAAATTATATAAAAGTAATACATCAAAGTCATTATGAAATCTCTTTTTTTTTTTTTTTTTCTGATGCAGAGACAAATACAGTATAGGAAAAGCAGAGATAGTCTTAAGAGGTTTCAATGACAGGAAACAACATCTTCATTCTCTTCCTATATCCTTGTTTTCATTATTTCCTTTGCTGCTCTACCCAAGGAATCTAACAGAGGCAGGAAGAAGTTACCTGAACACCTTGCAACATAGTTCAGTAGAAACAAGCAAAAAGTACTCAGAAGAGGTTTTTTTTGCTATCTGCTTATTACACGGAGATGTCATTTTGTTCAGCTGAATTCATTTTGACATACAATAATGTCCAGAACCAGTAGGCAATAAAATGAATGTTCCATGTTTCATGTCTGAACTAGCACTCAGTTACATGGCTGATGTGAGCTAGTCTCAGCAGAACCCTCAGGAGACAGGAGAAAAAGACTAAAACTTAGGAACTGTCCTATCACGATGGGTTAATGGAACAAGCAGCCAACAGGGACCGTATGCACAGTTTAAACACTTGGACTCATCCCCAGACAAAAGTCTAAATGCAGATACTTGCATCCACCATTAGTGATACAGAGCTTTACGACTTGTAGAATGAACAGAAATACAAAACAACAAAGTTCATTAAACCTATATAGCAAAAAGCCTAGTACTGTCCTTATTATTAAAATGAAAACATATTTTTAGACACAGTATTTGCAATCCTTAATGAAATCATTCCACATTCCAAAGCAGTCTATAAATGACTTTACAGTTTTTAAACTTCAGCTCGATTATTTCTGTACGTTATTGTGCAATTACAATGGGATGCAACTGAAGGAAAAAAAAAAGTCTTCAAAATAGGCCAGACATAACTGAAAGGAAGGTAAAAAATGATGGGCTTCCTGGCAAGCACAGCAGCAGACTAAGTGCACTGGACAAAAATATACAAGAAGTTTATGCTCATAAAAATACCCAATACAACACCAATTTAATACATCCAGCCATCAAAAACACACCTATGTATAGTTTACTAGGACACTGCTAACTGTATTTCAGCAAGACAGCGAAGCACTTCACCCTGCAGGACCATTTCATACAAAATGAAACTTCTTTTTTCAGTACAGCAGGAAAATAACTTATTAAAGCAAATCGTTCAAAACACCAACGTCCAACACTTCTGGTAATCTCTTGAAGGTTTTTTTGTTGTTGTTAAGTGTTTGTAAAAGTGTAAAAAAAAAAACAGTAGTTAATTAAAAAAACAAGTTTTCAACAGGTTGACCAAATTATTTGGTTAGCAGCATGCATTTTTAAAATTTATTAAAGCAACATGAAACAAAAAAAAACATCAAAATACCTTCGCCTAGTCTGGGATAGACCAAGGGTGTTCTTGTGATGCAAATAAAAATCTGTAGGTAGTTCCCAGAGATGAGGCTTCCCTTCCGTAGGCTTGAATACTCCCAGAAACAGATTGATGGAGTCTTGCCTGTCTGCATCTGTTAGACAAGAGGTACACTTAATGGCACTGCAGAGCTCAAGCCCATTCAGGCAGCTGCTGATTTGTTAGATTTCTCCTCACAAACCACACACGTATGTCCTAAGACTCCTACAAGGACCTCTGGGCTTCAAACAACACAACAGAACTTCATTTAGACTTGACTTTATGCCATGCTGCAGTGCACATGGGGCTGGTTCCAGCGCTGCCTCTTTCCTTGGCTTCTCTAACAAGGTCAAGGCAGAAGCTCTGCCTGCAGCCTTGGCAGAGGTAAGATCTCAACCCACAGCTTGGTCTCCCACCTCTGCATGTATGTGCATGCACAAAACACGTGCATGCATTTAGACTTGGTCTAGAGAGCAAGTCTGATGAGGAGTGGCTGAGGGAGCTGGGGGTGTTATGAAGTCAGATACCAAACATTCAATAACAGAAGAGTAATTCCTTGAAATTAAACAGCAACCAATACAATGCACAAATTTCCTTCAGCAGACAAATATTATGAATTCGTTCATCTACATCTTTGAAATCTCCCTCACTACCCAGCTGCAGATAGGATGAGTTATAACAGATATGAGGAAATACAGGAGTCAGGTGAGGGCTTGGGGATGGTGAAGAGCGAGGGTGACAACTTTGCAAGCAGATACAGAGAAGCAGAGGACGGATTTTACATGGAAAAGATCTTCAGAGATGGGGGAATATGTGGAAATTGAGCTCTACTTAAGCCCTGAGGAATTAGCATGCGGAAAGCTCTCATCTCCACTTCTGTTGGCACTTCAGTAATCATCAGACATGGAATAGTTCAGACTAGAGAGGCACTCTGACAGTGTTACTCTTTCAGCTCTCTCCGTGTTTCACAAAGTATTATGAGAGATGAGTGTCCCTTTAGCAACACACTGCATCAAAAAGACAAACTGAATTCTCAGTGTACCAAAAAGCAGGTAAAATTATCAACAGAATCCACAAACCAATGGTATGACACCAACATGTCACGCAACATCTCTTCCCCGATGCAACGTATAGTGTTTTTACAGGGAATTAAGACACACGAGCAGCTGACAAATTAAGTGCTATATAGAAATTTGGCAGCAATATTATAGAATAGTATGAAACTTTACAGCAAAGTGCACATGTTGGGGTCAATATTTGGATAGAGTATCTTCTGTATTAAGCAGCCACATGGTGAAGTGGGGCAGGGCACCAGGAAATGTGAAAGAAAGGGGAAACCCCTTGATGTTTCTCCACATCCCCTCTCTACTTAGAGGGCCCTTCACCTGGAATCTGACTTTTTCTTCCTTTTCTCTCCACTATTCTTTCCAGATGCTTTTATTATCCCTTCAGAGCACTTTTGCAAAAAGATACTTATTTTACCTTCTTTCTTGCTGCTCACCTTCTCTATTTTCTTAAGAGGATCAACTTACTAACTCTTCTACACAGTAATACTCAAAGCATACATGGGTCCTTATGGCTTTCAGAACATACTGTATCTGCAAGATAGCGTCACAGTTTAACAAAGTGTATTGGGTTTACATGGCAAGAGATGCTGCAGGGGTGAGAGACCAGGGGCAGGCCCATGTCGATCAGAGCCAGCTCCAGCTGCCTCCAAAAGGGACCTGCTGCTGGCCAGAGCTGAGCCAGGGAGCAATGCTGGTTGGGCCTTTGAAGAGCAGATTGAAGGAAGGGAAATAACCCTGCTGTGTGACAACAGCTCGAGAGTGAGGAGTGAGAACCGGCCCTGCAGCCCCCCAGGTGAGTGCAGCAGGAGGGCAGGAGGTGCTCCAGGCACACAGCAGCAGTTCCCCTGCGGCCTGTGGAGAGGCCCCTGGTGGAGCAGGCTGTCCCCCTGCAGCCCATGGGTCCCACATGGAGCAGATCTCCACGCTGCAGCCCGTGGAGGAGCCCTCGGCAGAGCACGGGAAAAGAGTGACCATGAAGGAGTAGCAGAGATTAACTATTAAGGACTGACCACAGTCCCCATTCCCCACACCGCCTATGGGAGAGCCTAGAAGAAAGTGGGTTATGGGTGGAAGGTGTTTTTAGTTTGCTTTCAGTTCTCATTGCTCTCTATTGTTACAAATTGGCAATAAATTAATTAAATCTTCCCTACACTGAGTCTGTTTTGCCTTTGACAGTAATTGGTGAACAATCTCCTTGTCCTTATCTCAACCCATGAGCTTTTTCATGGTATTTTTCTCCCCCTGCTCTGTTGAGGAGAGGGAACGAGAGAGCTGTGTGGTGCTTGGCTACCTACCAGTGTTAAGTCAGCACAGGAAGACACAAGCAGAGAATGAGGAAGGTCAGGACCTATGCAAGAAAGCTATGGAAAACTCAGTAAAAACATAAAAAAAAAACAAAACTTCTTGAGGACACTGAATAATAAAAAGAAAGGAAAAGTCACAAGCAATAACATACATTCTTTCTTCCTGATAAATTATTTAGTGGTTTAAAGAAAGTGCTTAACAAGATCCAAGAAAGAAGCTTCCACCTTGAGCATAGAAACTGGAGGAACCCCCATGACAAAATTAATTAATTTGGTTAAAACTGGTGTGATATGTAAACACCGAAGGCAGAGATGTACCTTTGTTCATTTACCATTGTTTCACCTCCCATGAACAGAAGGTATTCTGAAATTGTTAACTAAATCAGAGCGAAACAAGGTAATTCAATTAACAAACTATGACACTACTTATATGACAGATGCCAAAATTAAATAAAACAAAATGAAATTTGTTCTGTGAAAAACAGCTTGAATCTAAACCCACACCAACTGAATTAACCACCTGTATGAAAAGGTCTACTGCAGCAGTTCATTAAAGCTTTTTTACTTTTCTTCTGTAGCAAAAAAAAAAGACTGCTGTTAAATTTTACTCTGCAAAAGGACACAAACTCTCCTCTGCATGTAGTGTTTCAGCTGTACAGTTGTGACTATAAAGTAGAAATATGAGACATTTGTCAGAAAATGTCTTTCTGTTTTACTTTTCAATGCCTAATTTGAATATAGGTAACATATATGTGTGAGACTTGGGAAGCAGATAGTTAACTCGAAAGGAGACAATCCTTCCCCTCTTTACAGTCTTACTTCAAGGGCTGAACAATTTTATGATATATTTTGAACAAAAATAATGAAAGCTTTTGTCTTTGACACATTAGGCAGAGAATACAGGATATTGAGCTTTTCAGATCAATTTTCTTATCTAGGCGGAAAATCTCTTTTCAAAAATAAATAAGAATGTGTCAATGCACTGCGGAGCGCAGACAAAAGAGCAAACAGGTTTTCATACTTCATTGTTAGCAATGAATGTTATAATTATGTACAAGCAAGTAGAAAGACTGCACCGATTTTTCAAAAGATACTGCAATGTACGTGTATACTAGCACATTTTAAGACCATTTGAGAAAACAGGAACCGAAGGGGGATGTTTAATTCAATTAGCCAAAAATAATCTACTGCTCTCAATCTGAGTTTGCAACTGCACTACATGACAAATTACTAAATCATGAGAGATTCAACACAATTGGGACTGTAACATCCCATGACTAAAAGGGTATAGTAATCAAGTTTATTTTCATACAACACTAAAAGGTGGTTTACTATGTCCAGTCCTGTCTGTGGATAAACAGATTATTCCAGATTCCAGAAGCTTATTATACATGTTGCAACTCCAGCATTGAAGTCTGTAATGTCACCTTACTTTCTAAAAGGCATAAAAGCTAGAAGAGTATTATTTGGAATACCATTTCCTCATTTTTCAATTGCAAACAAAAGAAAAATGTTAGAATTCAGATAATCAGAACGCCTGCCAGAGATGGTTTTGAAGGAACTGTAAGTCTTAGCTAGATTACATTCTTATTTCTGGTACAAGTTATTTGTTTATAGCCAGGGTACTTTCAACAGCTGAATTCCCAAACTACGTTGTACCTTCTACTTTTTTCAAATACTAAATTTAAAAACATGCATGCTAAGAACATGCGTGGGAAAAAAAGGTCAGAATTTTTGCCTAAACCTGTAAGATTTTTTTCAAGTTATCTTCAAAATTCATTGTTCCATATTTTTATAAGAAAAACTTGGTTTTCTTCTGTGCTTCAGTTACTAAACTGATCTTGAGAATGTTTTTTAATTCTGCACTCTTCTATTATATAGGCAACATATTACAGATTTATAAATAGAAAAAATCTACAGGAAAGCTAAGCCACACAAGAACTAGGGTCAAGCTGCACTCAAAGTTATCTGTCTTAGAAGCCTAAGTCTTATCTACTGCATCATTATCTCTGGGCAAAACACTACCATTACATGTCTTACTTTTTCTCATCTGTACAACTTAATTACTAGTGATTATCCTAAGAACTCTGAGGTCAACAGAGGAAACCATCTTCTTAAAAAGTGAAAATTATTTTTATAATCACATTTTTTATGATAACCAAAGCACAAGTGGCTAAGTGGCATATTTAGGAGGCACTGTTTGCAGGCCATTTGTAATCTTGTTCTGAATCTGATAACCTGTATGACTTCAAGCAAGTCACTTTCTGTGATTTCTAAAACTTTCTGTGCCTGTTAATGTAATTTAATTACTGGTAAATAATAAGCATTAAAAAGAAGCTTCTCACATCAGAAGCATAAGAAAGAGATCTCTCCATTTCAGTAACAGACTTGGAGACATCACCTGTTTAAAATTTCACATTAAAAATGCAGTAATTAAAACAGAATGTTGCATTTCAACAACACTATCTTCAAACACAAGAAATGCATAAAGCACCTAAAATATTTGACTCAAATGAGATCAAATACCAAAACCATAAGTAAATTGGTGAAAGTGTGCAGAAACTTCATGCAAGTTTCAGTTGTTCTACTGACTTCAGTGAAGACTAACATCTGTTTGTGTACACAGCTACAAGTTTGCCCTTGCGACAATACAGAATGCAGAATGAAAAAATTAATTCTCCTTTTTTGTAACACCTTTTTCAGAACAAATTCTTTGATTATGAAAACATGCATTTTTGACTATACTCAAAAGCAGACCAAGTCCTCAAATGATGATCTGGAACTCTGCTAAAGCTTTTTTCCAAAAGCTTTCATCTAACCAG
This sequence comes from Stictonetta naevosa, assembly GCA_011074415.1. Classification (NCBI taxonomy): domain Eukaryota; kingdom Metazoa; phylum Chordata; class Aves; order Anseriformes; family Anatidae; genus Stictonetta; species Stictonetta naevosa. The sequence continues at coordinate 69,822,595 of CM021699.1, forward strand.
CTCAGTGTCTGCCATAAGCATGAACAACTTCAGAGTTCACAGAATCACATGGAGTATTTAGGGTTGCAAGGGTCCTCTGGAGGCCATCTGGTCCAACCGCCTCCTCAAGCAGGGACACACAGAGCTTCCTGCCCAGGGTCATGCTCAGGCAGCTTTTGAAAATATCCAAGGGAAGAGACTCCACAACTCCCTGGGCAACCTGTGCCTGTGCTCCGTCACCTGCACAGTGAAGAAGTGCTGCCTGATGTTTAGATGGAACCTGCTGTTTTCCAGTTTGTGCCCACTGCCTCTTGCCCGGTCACTGGGCACCACTGAAAAGAGCCTGTCTCTTGTCTCTTTACACCCTCCCTTCAGGTATTTATGCACGTAGATAAGATCCCCTTGAGTCTCCTCTTCTTCTTCTCCATCTTGTACTTACCAGAACAGGTGATACTGCAAACATGCTTCCTTTTGTTCATAAGAATTGATGAAAGCTTATCTATACCTTTACCACTTAATACTACCTTAACCACTGCAAATAAGCAACTCTTAACACTGAAATGAACGAGCTCTCCGTATCTCACTAATCTGAGCAAATATGATATGCAGGTTACATGAATTACATTTAGAAACAATACTTTAAAAGCTGTGTGCTCACCTTTTGTTACATACATAGAATTGTCACTAACAAAAGCAGTTAACTTCAGCCCAAGGAACCAGAGATTACCCAAGTATTTTCAGCCAGAGTCCATCTCACTGTTTTAAAGTTAACATCTAAAAGTCTACTAGAAAAAAATACAACACTGTTCCCTAGCAGTGAAGCTGTCGTGACCAAGAGTAATAGGACTGACGCAATATTAAGAACACAGCAACACTCAGTGTTTGCTGCCTTGACACACAGCGCTGGACTGTCCTTGATTGTTCTTTCAGATCTTTCTCATAACTTCTAAAAACACTAGGCATTTTTAAAAACTTTTTGCATAAGATATGTGTCAGTGTTTTTCAAAGGTGATTTTATTTTTCATTTACATCTTCCATAGCCAAGTAGAACTGTATGAATAAGTGACACATGCCAGTAAAGGAGTAAGCTAATGTTTTACAACTGATTTATTTTAAATAATAGTTTATCTACTTGGCTTGGTTTTTTAATTCAATTTTATTTGCCTTTTCTACCACAGATTTAATAATTAGTAGTTTCTATTCATGCATAACAATTATGTGCATCAGAGCTTGCTTTAGCCAGAAATCCCACAAGCTATATCCCACGTGACAGTCCCCAGGAGATTCACGTGCTATACAAAATACCAAATTCCATTCTACGAAGTATTCCATTTGCAGCCTTCTACTTGTGCAAAGAATTTATATTAGCCAGTGTCCTATTATTTTTTGAAACCATTCTCTCCAACACTTTAATGGCTCTGTAATAGCTACCTGCTCCTCTGTTAAGCTGCAGATGTCACTGCACTGGCAGCTGCAGTGCTACCTGTGTACATTTACTAAACAGTTCTTATATCCGTTCATTAACTTTACCAAATAATGCTACATGATACAGCACACACTTGAATGAGATATGCTATAAAGATTCCATCAAATCATAATATCCATTTGATAGCCATCAGATTTTACCAAATTATTTGGAAATCATAGTATAGAGGATCTCTGCCATAAGGTCATAGTACTGATTATTGAAGCATCGCATAATGTTTTCTAAATAACGGCTTAAAAGAAAGGACTTAAAATTAAATTTACCTGAGAAAGCATTACTATAATATCTTGAGAGTGTTTGCATAATGTCTTTGGAATGCTGAGTCCACGGAGCTATCTTTCTATAGGTTTTTACTCTGTGGACAAGCTGAGAACCTCCATATTGCAGAGAAAGTGTGTCTCCATGATCTTCGTACAATTCTTCAAATAATCTGAAGGAAAAGCAAAATGTGGCATCTATTAAACTGGTGAAAATAACTTTTAGGAGGAAAAAAAGAATAAAGTGTAAAATTCAAAGTAAAATTTAGAGGTAAAAGAACACAAGAACTTTAGACATCTTCACATATCCGATTACTTTTCTGTGTAACAAGCAATACCTTTCCTTCTCCTCAGTACTTCTTCCAGTTAACAAAAACTGGTATTTCATTAAAACATGCTATTAATCTGTTAACACTGAAACTTAAAGATGTGTCTGTATTCTTTATTCAGATACATATGTGGCAATTATATTCAGATATAACTACTAAAAAGGATTAGATTAAGATTTTCACTAATTCGTAAAATATCAGAATACATTCACACTACAGAATAAATGCTTCTGTAGATTCAGGGAGAAAATCAGCACATCTATTAGCCTTCAGGGAGAAAATAAACTGTATACCATCACAACCTAAGGTATTTTAAATATGCTAAATAGGACAGAACATGCTAATATCTGGAGGCTATGTTTTTGTTAAAGTCCACTGGGAATGAAATTAGCATAACTTTCCAAAACCCACCTAATTATGATGGCTCAAAGTTAAAAAAAGAAGGAACACGACTGTCAGAAATGTGAAGGGCAGTCAGATACAATTTGGTGTAGCTGGAAAAGCATGAGGTGAAAAGTTAGAAAGAGTCAGCTGCTAAAATGAAGAAGGAGAACTGGCTAAAAGCAGCACAGTCCTCTAGCCTCAAGAAGTTGCCAGTAGCCCCCAAGTTCAGGTCAGTCCAAATAACAAAAACAATCAATAAGCAGCCCTAGCGATGACAAAAATAAGACAATAGTCTCAGAAGGCAAGGCTATCCTAAAGAGATGGCACCCAGTCTAAAAGATAACAGACTGAATAAACACTTCTCAGAAACGGAGACTATGGCCCTGCCTAAGCAAGACAATGACAAGGAGGACATCTGGCTAGAATACGCTGAAAGTGTAGTCAAAAGCAGAAAACTAACATACTTATCACCCCCAACCCTGTGCAAATTTATTTTATTTCACATCATTCTAGCACATAAGCAACAAATCACTTTCTGTAAAAATAAAACACTTGTCCAGCAAATCTTCTGCCCAAGGTCAAGTATGAAAAGATGTGCTTAACCAAACCAAAACACATTTGCCTCCATATAGTCGTTCACTGCTCATGATGCCATCCATGAGAATCTCCAGTTTGTTTCTGTGGTTTTGAAGACCTGTCCACCTCATTCTGATCCCCTCTCATTAGAAACCAACAGTCCCAATTGCCAAGTCCCTAGAGGCTGCACAGCAAGCACTACTTGCAGCAGCAGTTGCGTATTCTCAGAGGTAAAGACGCAGCCCCCAGCAGCTGGGACATGGTGTATGAGAGGTATTGCTAGCACACTGAGAAAGCCAGCTGGCCATCAGGCAGAGGCCAAAAGCCACCACTTGCACAGCGAGCCAGCATGATGCAAGTGAGATTGTTTCTGTATAATTTACCTGCTCCTGGCACCAGGCAAGTGCCAGAAGCTAACGGAGGAAAAAGGACAGGAGCTTAAGGTACATCTCAAGTAAAGGGGAGGGGAGATTGAGAGAAACGTGTGACCCAGTGCTTTTTCATTTCTAGAAATACGAGTTACATGTCCATGTTCTAAAACTAACAAACCAGTAGGCAAAAGACAGCAATGAAGCTGTAAGTTTCATGGCCATTACTACAGTTATAAGGAATAAAGAGGCATCATCACCTCACAGATCCTTACATGAATTTCCAAAGTGCATTCACAAGTTAAGTAGCTTAGTTTCCTCCCACCTACAGAGCATTTAATTTAAATGCTGACTTTTAGTTGTTTGTTTGAGGGTGCTTGAATAAGTGCCATTGATATTTGACTGGAGAGAACAGCTTTGCTGAAAACTTTCTTCAATAAATCAAGACACACAACATTTTTCAAATGAAAAGTAGGAAATAGCAAGATAAGATACAAATCAGATACAAAGATACTTCTACACAAGTATCAGTTTGGCATTCTGCAGAAAAGCATGTATCTATTTCAGTTTTCATTTTGGTTTACATTTTGCATCAAGCAAATCAGTAGCTACTAGAGGCTTTGTTGTTGTTATGGTTATTGAAGAGGGAAACTCTTTAGTCTAAGTTTAGGTTTATAAAGAGAATAAAGTCAAGCAGTTAAGTTTTAAGAAACATGATTAACACACTTTTCCAGAGTAGCAAATTTTCAGCGTGATGGGATTTTCTCAAGAAGATTTCAAACATGAATGATTTTTCACTTAGATGAATAAATACGAAATTATTGCAATAGAAAAAGAAACACATTTTTCTTGTATACAGACAATACTTTTCCGTAGTCCCTTCCCAAAAAAATAAAATAGAACTGAAACACTAAAGTAGTATTTCTTACCTAACAGCGTCTGTATCAAATTGTAAATTAGGTTTATCAATCAGTCCCAATGAGTAGAGCTGGTATGCCAAAGCACATTTTCCCACCATAAATTGGGCTGTGTTAGTACGATCTAAGCAGTCCACACAATTGGTTCGGAGAACTCCAGTCTGGTAAAGCAATCCAGATAAGAGAGTTGTTTGTTGTTTTTTGTTTAATTAAAAAGCTACTACACTCATGATTACTATTTTTTCCTACTATCCTAAGACTTATGTGATCTCACATACTGAATTTGATGTCAGTTCAAGCCTTGAACTAAAGCCTTGTTCAAAGACTTTTTCAAAAAAGCATTTAATTTCTAGCAATCTACATTACTACAAGGCCTACTTTCAAACTATTCTTGCTTCTATCATCACACAAACTGAATCACTCTTTCAACTCACAAACAGTCCTAAAAACTTACCTTAGAAAATCTGTGAAGATTTGATTTTCAAACATGCTGTAACTATTGCATAAAAGCATGCTTGCTGTGGTTCTACTGTGATGGTGCTTGTATTTTAAGCTTCCTGCATCTTAAGCAACACGTATGAACATTCTGGTCACAGTCATACACACTTCTATGCTCCTTGCACCTCCACTCTTCAATTCCATAATGCACACACAATAAGTTATTTTTGAATATGAACAGCTGTTAGAAACGTTTTAATATAGCAGCATGGGGGATTCTTCTACTCAGATATATATATATATATATGGCTACATCAATGCTAGTCATCTAAACTTTTGTCTTAATAAAGAAACACATTTTGCGTGTGACACAAGTTGTCTATCCCAAGACAAGACAAACCATAATTTATATTTTTACGTAGTACTCCTAAGGTGACAACCTCAAATGTTTAAATTTAGAGAAAGATAAAAAAAAATCATACCCTTAGTACAGGTAAACATGTAAGACATTAAAAAAAAAAACATTAAAAAAATCCCACAGCGTTGATATGCTTCTTTGTTTTAAAACAGACCAAATTCTACCTACAGTGCCGTTTATCTGCCATTAAGGACCATATCCTAGAGTACAATTAGTAAAGGAATGGTCACATGCTTTCCAGCTTAGGTGAACTACAAATCATGAATGGCAAGTCAACGTTCAAGTATGAATCCATTACTCTAAAATTTATCACCCTGCATTTTTTTTGACCTCAAATCAGTTTTTCTAGTTTTATTTTCTTTTAGTGGTAGTAATTGTAACAATGTACAGAATATTCTAGCAGTAGTGAAAATGCATTTAATCACCTATTTTCACTTGTATGAATGTCACCAGACTTAAGGATGTTTATTCCTCACCCCTCCTGTCTAGTATTGTACTATACAGATTCTTAAAAAGCTGGTGTTTTAACTCTTGCTACCTGGGTCATACTGCAGACTATGTAGTAGTGACAACTATTTTAAAACCTGAACATTTCTCAGACTACATTCAGCAAAAACACAATTCTGGCAATTTTGTGGTACTATCCAAGAACTTCAATCCCTATTTCCCAGTTAGGTTTCTCAGATAGAGTCCAATAATGCTGTTCACTCTACTACAAATACTACTTTAAGAGAGCAACCTGTGAATCACTAATCAAGTATTTACATGAAGTGGTTTGCTGGTACTTTTTGAGTGCTGATTTACATCACTACAACTCTGAATTAATGAAGTATATTATCTTAGTACCTGCAGGCGGCCAGTGGAAACAACACAACCTCCCAGTTCATTCCACCTGAAAGAGAAACAAAATAGAATAGAATGACTTACAAATCATTTTAAAAATATATCAGATCATACCATGTATAGATCTGCTCAATGAAAAAGGGTGTCAATTAAAAACCTGCTCCAAAGCAAAATTGGTATCTCTGAACAGCAGAAAGCAGTGGAAGCTCTGTGCATTAGTAAAGTGTCATATATACACTGCAAAAAAAAACAAAATCTAGCCTTAAATTAGAAATGTTGCTAAGCCATATGAACTATTTCTTTTGCTTCCTTCAAGAAAGAGTTTGAGCTACACAAGCCTTGCTCAATGGGTCCCGAGTGTAAAAAAACAATGAAGTAGGTACAGTGCCAGTGACTGGAAGGTAGAGGCAAAACATTCTCTGTAGCACAAGCTGGTTGATTTAAATCTTGCCTTCATACTGATTCTAGGCATACATACTAGTCATTGTCCAGTTCTTGCTACTCTGTACAGGCACTAGCTGTACCCCAGAGGCAGGGAACACGAACCTGAAATTAATAACATTTTGTGGTAGAACATTTATACTTGATGCAAGTAAACCATGAACATCTGACTATTTTCAAGCTACAAGGATTAACTAGCTTATGCACTACTTTTGAGTCTCATCAGACTATCTGTACAAACTACAGCATTACGAGGATGCATCAATCTCATTCATGTTAGTTTGCAGTTGCCACTTTTACTGTACTGCATAGCAAAAAAGCTCTAAGAGTCTCTGAGTTTTACTTCATTGTTTCTAAACAAGTTAGGCTAAAAATGCAAAGATACTCCTAATGTAAAATAAAAAATGCCCATTTGGGTAGTGATGAATTAACTTGGCAGTTACTTTATTTCTGAATTTTCAAAGACTTTAGAGGATTCAGCTGATTAAATCGTATTTCCATAGCACTCCACACTAATATATTTTCTATATTAAAAAAAAAAAAACAACAAACAAAATGTTTTCAGTTTTGTATTAATACCACAAAAATCAATTGGAAAACACTGGACTAAGTAACGTTTCTCATTGATAGATACCTTATTCATATGCTTTAAAAGAAGCCCCTTACTAAATTCCAAATGTTGTTCTCTTTGTTAAAATTTACCCCCAAATTTAGCATTCTGTTGGTTAAGGAAAAAAAAAAAAAAAAAACTTTATATAAATACATATGGCACAGATTACAAGTTACAAACAATGGTTTGATATAAGAAATCATTTTAAGTGGAAAAACAGTGGCATAAGAATACTGACTATAACGTTTTCAGTGTATTATAGTATTTCTTAGCATATGCCTTTGACTACAATCCTTTTTGGCTAGAATTTAATAATGAAGTATATATTTTCATGTTAACTGAAGCCTTAAAACAGACAGCAGAAATTCCAGACAACTCTACAAACAGTAGATATTATTCATTACACATCTGTAAAAGTATACATACTTTTCATCTGGCCGCAAAATACTGCAGTAGGAATCAGGTCGATTCACAAAAAATCCAGTTTTCTTTACTACACTTTCTGCAATCACATTCAATCTATCAAGCACATTGCAAAGTTTGCTGAGAAGAGAAAAAAAAATACACAGTAAAGATACATTAATATTCAAAAATTTTCACTGCTTGGAAGTCTTTTAATAACAAAAATGATTTAAATGATTAAAAAAATGATTTAATGGAAGACTCACATCTTGTTTTATTTGCAAGGTGCTGTGTTACTCAGTAACGTTTGTTTCAGTGTGTTCTTCAGATTTTCCTACACCAGTTTGTTCAGAAGAGGGCATCCATCCATTAATTGAGACTTTATTACTCAAAATGGAGTACATTTTAGTACAGTTCTTACATTTTAATAAGAACTTTGAAAACAAAAATATTTGTAAACCCAAGTTAAAAATTACTTCTTTTTTCAAGATTGCTTATCTTGAGATGGAAGTATTATTTTGAAATGTTTCCACCACTACTACTTCCCAGAAAACTTACTTCAAAACTACATGTTGAAACAGTCTCAGCATTCCTGAAATGGTCTGTTCTTTAGGCAGAGACACATTATCTTTCATTCTTTAATATCTCTTGCTTGGATAAAAAAAAAATAATCTTGTTCAATGCCCTCAGATATTTTTTGTATTTGTACTATAGGGTGGATATAAATATACACTTACTTATCTTATAGCTAGAAGGGACATATTTTGATCACATATTCCCCATATGAAGCATTGCTCCATACAGAACCCAAGAACTTACATCTAGCATATCTTGTGAATGAAAATCTAGTCTTATTTTGCGATTTGATATTTAACCATAACACAATTGAAGAGACCTAACTCGGCATAATGACATTTTAGAGTAAAAATGGAGCGTGAAACCAAGGCAAACTTTAAATTAATAGTCATTCACATCCATGTGACCTACCAGAGCTTGTAATCTCAAATAATGATAAGGATTGCGTTCCAAAGCATTTTTTTCCATAAAAAGTATTGACAAACATTAATTATATTCCTGTCCTTTGAATTAAACTAGTTTTTTTTTGTTATTTTGCTCAGACTAATGTAGTAACAGAGACCTGAAAGCAGATACAACCATTCTTGTTATTCTTCTGGAATTTTTGGTATAAGAAACAGTAGATACAGGCAGGCCACACAACTTCAGAACTCAGTTGTGTGTTACTGAAGAAAAGCAATTTGCATTTATAGATTTAAAATGTTTCCTCCTTGTAAATATTTCACCATTTATGAAAACATCAATCCTTTTCACATGACACTAGTACAACAGTCTATTGTCCAAAATCATTAAAGATAAAATTACCGAATATATTTGCCAAAGATATATCATTTGTGAATCTAAATGCTTTGTAACATTGAAATTAATATAATATCTCCATTTCCTTTTGAAAGTGGAAACAGAAGAGTCATTGATTTGATCCCCCCCCCTTTTTTTTTTCTTAAAACAAAGTGCTCTAACTCAACAAATTCAAGGCTGATTCGAGATACCTGACAAAATGCAGTGTTTTGACTAATTCAAAATAAAAAGAGAATGCTGTTGTCTTTTTACTAAAACTTTCCTTTGCAGAGAACTTCAAAGTTTTCAGGCCTTGCTCCAATTTGGTATGATGTTATGTATTTGAATATTAAAAATCCTTCAGAAAAGTCAGGTTTTATTCTTTCCATAGATCTTAGTAAGACTCTCCCATCATTCCTAAGCTACATTCAACTGAAAGCATCTAGTTAGTTGAATTGTGGCTAAGAGCACTAATACAAAGAATGACCTTTTCTACCTTTTTGTGTATTTGGCCATATCCCAAGGAATATATATAATTGCATGCTCTGGGGGTAAAAACTGGTTGAGATATGTCACAGCAGCAACAAGTTCTTCACTAAGAATCCTTTCATGTTTTCTTTTTTCACGTTCCTTTGGTGAAAAGAAAAGGACGTTAATGTCAGTACTTTCATTAACAAACATATGTAACCTGTACACTTACATATGTAGGTCTGTGTATATACTATAGACTGATACACTCTAACACAGACTCTTTAACCTAGACTTAAGTGTTACCTGCTTGGTATGGATGAGGTAGAAACAAGACAAACACACAAAAATAGTAAATTATGTTCACACAACATATACAAAAAAATCAGAAAATGAGCATTTGAATTTGAAGAACAATATCTGAGTAATATCAACTTATATTAGTAATATTTTATTAACTGATAAAATCTGTGAAAAATCACAGTGTTACTAAGTATCAGCAACAAATAGTGTTTAACTGTACTAAAAATCAGAACTAGTGGTAGGTGTGCAGTGTCAGGCATTTTTGGTACCTGTGTTCAAAAAGTCATACATTTCCTAGGTATACTTTTTGGAAGACATAAAGGTCTATGGGAGAAACAAAAACCTAAACAATGCCTTCTAAACTGAACAGTAAATATCATGAGTTCTTCTCCAAGTAGAATACTTTAGACAAGGAAAAACAATTGAAAAAAATCTAGCAAACATTTTGTCTGCTAAGCCAATAAACAGGCAGTTAAGCAGCAGCATTTAACAGTCATACAGCAGCATTGCATGCTTGTTTTAAAAACAGACTCACACCCCTCTTATGCATAAGTACATTCTCAATCGATGCACAGCATTATCTCAATCATCTTAGAGCAAACTTTGTCACTTTTTTGAATGCCTCTGAAAAAAAAGCTGAGCATGAGTAGTTTTACTTCGCTTCAGTGGTGTATTTGAATGTTTTAGTCATTAACAGAAATTAAAAGTGGAAGCTGTACACCACAGCTGGCACTTCTGCATAAGTAGTCTAACTGCACTACATATGGAAGAGAGAATAATTTAAATATTTGACAAAAGTTAGAATTACATTGCCATTCTCTGAACATACCGTATGTTTTGGCACTCTAATAATATGGCTTTTCTCTCAACTTAATCCAAACTAAAACCTATATTGAATTTATGTCTAAATACATAATTTACATGTATTTACAATATATTTATTACATTATTAAATACATGTATTTAATAAGACATTAATAAGACATTTAATAAGACATTATTAAATACTAGCATTTAATAATGTCTTATTAAATACATGTATTTAATAATGATTTAAATACTTAATAGCAGCCATAAATAAACAAACCCAAAGAAAGCTTAATACATTTGTTACTGATTAACAAACTTCTAGGATAGACAGGTGAAGTGTGAAGTAGATTTACATTTAATCAGCCTTTAAGAAATCAAATAATGAAACTACTGGAGACAAAAATTATTAGCATTTGTGTAAAAGCAAGAGCAACACGCAAAAAAGGTGATTTTTTTTTTTGAGGGAGAGAAAGAGATGCATTTTCAGCCGTAGTATCAAAAGGCCTGTGAATAAAGACATACAATCATTCATGTGTCAAGGTCATGTGAGTCTCGACTCACACTGTAACAATGGCCCTTGAAAGCTGCAGAAGAGAAAATCATTTTCTTGTAAACAAATGCTGTCCTAAGTTGATTCCACAGACTCTTGGACAGTCTTAAAAGTATTGCTATGTAGGAAAGCTTCTAGAAATAAAAAACTACGTCATCTAGTTGCCATTTATTACAATTCTGGGTTTTAAAAAGTCTTCCTTTTGTATTTTCCCTACCTTTTTTCATACTAGGAATGGATCCTACATGCATATAAAAGGTCATTTTTTCTACTGAATACAGTTCTACATGATAAATGAAATGATAAATAGCTTTTTTTTTTTTAAAGCCTAAAAAGTAGTAAGATATTCAAGCAAAACAAATCAATTTAAAAGAGAATGTGGAAGCAGTTCATTAAAGAGGAAAAACTGCAGTAAGATATATAAGATAACCTTTACGGTCCAGCTATCAGAAGAAAATACCAAATAAAATGACAGAAATTCTGGGAAAAAAAAAAAAAGTCAAACTACACAGTTTGCATCTGCTCTACTAAAGCTGCCAAAATGTAAAAAAGAATTTATTGTTTCTGCCTTGTAGCAAATAAAACTGATTTTGAAAACAGGTTACACTGCTATTTTCTTGTGACACCATATTCAGATGTTTGAGATTTATTTTCACTTATTTTATTACAAATTCTCTTTGAGACAGGGTAAACTCCCAGGGTCTGGAGTCTATTCCTCCTCTCTTATTTACGCTGCCTGGTATACCTTCCACCTTCTGACAGCAAGCTCAAACCTGCCTGGCTGAGATACCGTGACAGAAAATGGCTGGATCAGAACAGAAAAACAAACAAACAAACAAACAAAAAAATATAACACTTAAAATTACAGTGCCACCCAGAATCCAGGCTTTGGCTATCACAGCCTTCCACACAGCAGTTAACAGAGTTACTGCAGCAATCAAGGAGCTTCCCTGTAAGCCCACCCCTGCTGCCTCTGGCACTGCCCATTAAACAGCATGAGATGCTTTTGCTTTCTCTCCTGCCCATACACCCATGCCTCTACCAGACCAAACAAACAAAGGAGGGATAAGTCTTTATCATGATATTTCAAAAAACTCAGTCAGTTGTGTCAAGAAACCTACAAACTTCACTTTGCATGGAACCCTACTATCATAGAAAGTTAACAGTAAATTAAATTTAGTCATAAATTTATTTGGACTTACTCCTATCTAAGGGGCAATAGCAAGAACCTGAAAACATCAGTGAAACATAATTCTAAGAAGTTTATAAAAATGAGAAACTTTTTTTTTGGAAGGGCTGCAGTGGAAGCAGTTATAAAATTATGAGCACTCCCGCACAGGATTAGATTAATGAAGAAAATAAGCCACTTACAAGCTAACGTTAGTTCAGAGTACAAACAAAAAAGTACACAGAGACTCCACAGAAAAGCATATTGCATTTAAGAAAACATACAGAACACATTCAAAATATTGTACCTTCACAAGATTCAAAATAATAATGGGAGAGCCGAATCTTTGAAGCATTTGGTCAAAGTGAAGAGCAGCAACATGTGCAAAAGGATCTGCCTGGTCAACTGCAACAGATATATAATCAGGATGGCATAAAGAGAGCTGTAGAGTCACTTAAATCATTTTCCCTTAAATGTACTCTTCACAAAATAATTACTAATTCTCTATAATGAGATAATTACATATTCTTCTCTTTTCATGCAAAAGCTGTTAAAAAATCTTCACTTTTCATAAATGGAAGTGACTTTTTAACCAAAACTTTCGTGAGATACTTTGAGAGAGTAATTATTCTGGCCCCATTAAATTTAACCCAGATGTTTTCCAACATTTTCAACAGGTTGAAAATTTTATCCACAACCCTTTAAGATAAACACAAGTAACTGTTTGTATACAAACCAATAAGCACAAAGGAAGCTGACATTTTTAAATGTAAGTTTTTTGTATTCCATATCTGACTGTGAAGTCTAAGATGGGGATTTTTTTCTATTCATCAAATGCAGCTGTTTATATGGTTGAATGTTTATATGCCACTATGTTTATTATAGAGAACTCTGTTTACCTTGAATGATAGCCTCCCATAAAACAAATGCTTAGACAGCTTATTCATTTTTACAAGTTCAGTTTTCATTTACTCTCTCAGGTGTTCCATTAGGACACATAGCTAGCCATAACCTTTTACAAAGAAAAATTTGTACATACGTGTTATGGGTGGCTTAGGCATCATAGTTGAAATATCTTGAGACCAGTATAGAGGGACAGATCCTCGAACCTGAACATAGGAAGAATAACTCCCTGCAGAAAATGACATTACCGATGCATCATAAAGGATTTGTTCAGTTTCCACTTCATTAGCAACATCCCCCTATAACAAACACAAATACACACATGAAATAGACAGGACACTTCAGAGCTGCATGCATTATAGACAACTGATCATTACAGATGGAGCACAATTCGGCTGTAAGACACCAAATCATGGTAGTGACAACACAAATGAAGGTTGAATACCCACTTAGCCCTAAATGTATTTATTTTTTGTCTATTTGAGAAATAACATTATTGATGCAAATAGCATAAATGCTAAAAAGAACTTCCAATTAAAAGTTACGATTTTAAGAAAGCTTTATTAACTGACTTTAAAATGTAGTGATAGTTTTGATAACATTATCTAATAGCATGATTTACAACCAAAGCCATAGCAACCCTCTAAACGTATCAGTTCACTAGTCAGCCAGGTTCATGTTTTCTACATTGTTAGGAGACAAGGAGGAACTACCACAGAACACTGCGACCACACTTATTTTACCTCACAGTTTGCTCCTCGTTTCAGAAAACGTGTTCCAGCAAATTTGCTTGATCTTCTGGCTATCAGAGTGACATATATAGGGCGACCATAAATTAACAGTTCTTGAAAGAGAAGTTAAGGTTGACATATCATACACAATTTTTGTTTGCTTAATTCATGTGAGCAAAAATAAATTATAGGAAAAAATCTGGGGTACAAAACATCTGTTCTACTAAAATCTCCTTAATAGAGATGAATATCACTTTCAAATTTCTTTTGCAGTTGGGAGAAAACATTGCCCTTTTCAACAATCATTTTGGAAGCATTTTGAAAAGAGAATCTACATCACAATACATCAATTACTCCTCACAACATACAGAAGAGAAGTATGTCTATTTTAACTAGCATTATACTGATGATGATTAAAATCTAACATCCCTGTAATATACCAAATTCTTATCAACTATGATACTGAGATGACATTCCTTTGGAATGAGATACGCATTTTTTTTTTCTCCAAGTACTATTATGTAAATAGACCCATTTTAAATAATTGTCACAGAAGTCATGAAGGTCTATCATCATCTTCCAACAGAAACAGTGTAAAGTCAAGAGTTTCTGCAAATCTCACTTACTAAAAAACGATTTTAAAGGGCATTAGTTAGAGGGCATTTCTATGTCAGCAATTCAGTTCTGTTTAGCTTTTCTGCCCTTCCTGAAATATCTATGAAAAATACAGCTGAGCCTTAAAATCTTCTCAAGCTCTTTATTACTGAAGTCCAGGCTTACAAACATTTCGTCAATGAGAATATAGTCTACTTGCATCACAACCATATTAAAAGAACATAACCATATTTAGCCACAAAGCCTAGAGAAGTGATGAAAAGAAAAGGCAATCAATAATTATAAAATTAAAAGATGACCTTACAAAGAAATAGTTCAATGTATTTCACACATTCAAAGTTTTTAAATCAATAAATTGCCATTAGTTACAAGGGTAAAAGGATACTTGATTGCCCACAAAATCCATGAATGATATACAGCAGCCAGTCACGATGAACAGTATTTTTTACTGCCTCCAACAGCTTCCCATTCCACACGTACTTTTCATAAGGTTTACTGCAAATTCCAAATACACCTAGGAAGTCATTACAATGAAACGGCATTAACGATTAAGAAACAAACTCAATTGCATTGGACTTTTTTTAAAGCATGGGGTCATTGGACCTTTATTTTTATTTACCCTCGGCTGCAACCCAGCATAACATCTACTCTTATCCTTGAAGTTTGCCAGACACAGACAACATTAAGCACTTGCTGAAGTTCAGCATTTATTGAGATGTAAAAATTTTCTATGGTTGCCAGTCACTGTAGTATTTGAGTGTCTTCAACACACTGTGCAGAATTTTCTGGTACTTCCAATACTAAAGAGAGATCTCTGCATGGTAACAGAGGATTTGATAATAAGAGAAAGAAATCAAGTTGTGAATTCCAGTTCAGGCAAAAATACTCTCAGAGGAGGACTGTATAAGCTTTTCAGCTCTGCATCAGCTCTGGAAGACTGTGAATAGCCTTTATCTCTTTTAGGAAAAAAAAGTATTTTATCTCCCCTTCTTATATAATTTAGTCTGGTTTTCTTAATTTGCACTAACACTAACACTAAGAAATGCAGCTATTGTTGGGCTGCATATTAAAATTCAATTTCCAACATATCTGGAACCTGAGTCTTCACTCATTTCAGAAATTAGAATATTATAGGTTTAAACAAATAAAAAAAAGTGGTGACACAATACAAGTAAATAAATGAATAAAAATAATTTTAAAAACACCATTTATTTCCAGTGTGTTCAGATGATTAGTGTAAGTCACAGGATAATAAAGCACAGAAACATCAGCTTTAACAGAATGAAATCCAATATTAAGTATTTAAGGTAGGGTTGATTGGGTTGATTTTTTTTTTCGGGGGGGGGGGGGGGGTGAAGGGGGGGGGAAGTGTAAAGCATAAGGGAGAGAAAACAGTTTTCATGTCTGATTGGTCATCTTTACAATCTTTTGTCTACTGTGTGTATGTCAGCTCCAAAGCGAAGGTTGTAGTCTTCAACTGAAATCAACAAATATTCTTTGCAGTGCATTCCTGACAGTGCTTGATACAACAAGTTGATACTAACTTCATGCAATTCCTCTGTAATAAGTATTCCCAAAATGAAACAAAAAAAGTTTTGTATTTAACCAGCTATTGCTTCCTATTCTGTTTGTAATTCAATCCCATTAAGAATCCTACCAATCAATTCAATAATCAGTTGCTGAAAAATGTCAGCATGCTCAATTATCTGCCTGAACTGCAATGTAGATTACCAAAGCAATGATTAATCATGACTACAAATTGCATTGTTAAAATTTAAATGTCTAATTGGTACCTCATATAATCTTTTATTAATTCACTACTTTATTGACTAGTGATCAATATTGAAGAGACAACTGTTTCTCAAAAGTAAACTTCAGTGGAACATACTCTAAATGTACTCATGACCAACAAAATTTGTTTTATTAGACATATTTGCTTACCACTTCCACCCTGTGCTGAAAGTCCTTCATCTTCAAATATATCAAAACTCTCTTGTCGGGTCTGAGTTGTTTCAGTTTTTAGTATCTCAAGTGGCATTCTCAGAACAGTAAGATTATACTGAAGGGAGTGAGATAGATCATAGCTGTAACTGATAGACAGTTAACATTTATTAATAATTGTAAATGTATGGGACTTTTCCGAAAGCCCTTACTCTCTATCTATACTTTTATTTAACATAGTATGATAGTATATCATGCATTAAAAATGACATTTAAACAACATGCAAAAATTCTGCTTCTATACTGGCAAATGGTTTCTAAAATCTTTACAAACACTGAAACTGTTTATGCTACAATAGATGAAACTGTATTTATATTATTATTATAATTGAAAATTGTACACAGCTTTTGAACAAAACATATCTGAAAATTTACTTCCCTATGTTCTAAGAAGCAGTCCAGATGATCACAGCTAGCTATTCCACTAGAAATACCCATATAGAGACAACCTAAATTTTCAGAAATTTAAGTACCACTCTCTAACTACTACCTAAACTCAAAACAGCAAAACAATTGGCCCACAAAAACTTCCTGACCTGAAATTTGTGATTGCAGCATAAATACATCCTGAGTGGGGACTGCTGAATAAGCAAAAGTTGTCTTTTTTTTTTTTTTTTAAACTTAGTTCCGTAACAGTAACAAATGCAGCATCTCATGTCTTTTATACTGACAACACTACACTCACTGCTAAATTTTAAAAGCCATTAGGATTCATTTCCCCATGGAGAAACCAAATTTATGCAACACTTAAATCAGAAGTACAAAGAGACTTCCACTTTAGCCTAAGGCAGCATCAGTGATTATTGGCCCTCCAGTAAATTCTAAATATTCATTAACAATCTAAAACAAATTAGGCGTATAGATTTATGGTTGATGATAACAACATCTAACCCACGTATCCACTACATTTCCATGAACAATTAAAATTAGCTGGTAAATGTGTTTATCAGAGAGTTTTACAAGAAACCTTTCCTCTCCCCTCTAGGCACAACCACCGCAACAGCATATGCTCATCATCTCCCAGCAGATTAAAAATGGGGGTTATATTACACCAGGGCTGAGAGATAAGAAAAAAAGCAGTTTCAACACTGTGAAAAGTCTTCCGGTGCAAAGCCATGGAACAGACATGAAGCCAGGGTAGGTTTCTTCTTCACCAATACAGCTGTGATATAAAGCCTCTATCTTCCAAGAGGAAGTATGTTCTAGACTGTTAGGTACTTTGGTACTTTTAAGAGGTTTTGTTTCGTTTTGTTTTAGGACAAAGTCTTCTAACTACCACTGCTAGGTTTAGCACAACCTTTCCCCCATTTTTCTACTGTACCAAAAATCTCACATGTGATAGAAACTGGGACTAGACATAGGCATTTGTCTCTTTTTGATAGAGTAGGTAAGTGAATCAGTAATGCCAAGAAGGCCCTATGAAAGATACACTCTGCACAGGGTACATCTTAAATTAGGACCTATTTCTGTTCTTTTATTTCAGAATCAAGGCAAAGCTCTATTTCTTGTAAAATGAGATCAAGAAAAAAAAAAAAACCTGACAGGACAAGCAAATCCCCTGAAATACGTTACTTTTTTAAAGAAAGAATGACTGTGTTATCTGGCAAGGGGGAGCAGTCGTATTATTTATTTAAGGCCAAGTAGTATTATACTCTCCCCATTCAGCTTGACTAGTGAAAGCCAATCAAGAAGAGCTGCAGGAGAAAAATCACACTTTTCATAATGAGCCTGTAACAGCACACAGAAATACTGGCAACTGTTTACAGTTTGCATCTAGGAGACACTTACTGTGATCACCTTGCAGAGTAAAACAAAGGTGAACAGTCTGAGAATTGGGCAGAGAGAAATCCCATTATTCTCTGAGCAGCTGAACTGTATCAATTTCAGTTCAATGTATTTCTATCTACAACTGCAAGAAAGCGGTGATCCCAAAACTCTCATATTTTAAAATTTCCTCAGCACTACAATTTCCCCTCCAAGTTCATAGATCTCCACATGGTCTTCATGTGCAGACTGACAAGGCAACATAGCAAACAGAACAGAATAGTGCTGAGTTCATACTGCAGCTTTTCTGTCAGTGAAACACTAATTTCAGTATCTACCCTGTCATTAATATTTCTATAGTTTTTTCAGCTTCACAGAGACTACATTCTCAATGAATTTGTTGAAGCAGGTTCAAAAGTCAGAGAAAATAGACAAACTGTGTGATCACATCCATCTTACTTCCCTAGGAGAACAACTTAAAGATCTTGATTATCAGAATCCAAAAGCAGAATCTTATAGGAAGTGTAAGTACATTATTTTAAAGGACTTAGTAATGAATACTTACCTAAAATAGAAATTGCTAGAAAGGTCCACATTTTGAAAGATTCTCAGATACCTAAAAAAATAATGGAAGTTAAAGGGTCAGTTATTACTAGCCATACAGACCAAAGTCAACCAGGACCTCAGCAAGTAAACTCCATATAAATATCAGTTATTCTCAAATGAACAGAGAAAAAAATATCACGTTCAAACTGTCGTACACTTAAACATTCTCAGAAGAAACTGTAACACTGCCTATGAAAGATAAAATGGCTAACACCATGGGTACTGAAATAATAGCTTAGATAATATGGTTTGTTGCACTTTAAGAGGGGAGACTAAGGTCTATTGTCAATGATATCTTAATGTGGAAACTTTTTTTAATAGTTGCCATTGGCTTCATTTATTACCTGCCATCAGTTTATCATAATCCATCACAACTTCTAGGATATTCACAGTTGGTAGAGGCTGAGAAGTAGTTTATTGATACCATTCACCTGGTATTTCATAAAAGTAAAGTGATACCATCCTGATAAAATCAACATCAGGGTGTACTTGTACATTTCATTTAAGGTTCCCTGCTGATCAAATGCCCCATTTTTTTTCTTCAGAAAGAAGTCACAGAAAGAAAAACGAAGTTAAATTTACCCATGGGTCTATCACCTTTTACAACACCAACATCCACAAGATTCTGACAGCACAGAAAGATTACATTAAATCACCTACTCAGGACATCTTGAAAGGCATAAAACATCTCTTCAGGTGAGATTAACGTGATACAAGTGACTAAAAAAGGACAGTAACCCCAAACAATATAACCCGGTATTAGCATTACATTGCTTTTGTAGAGTCCAATGTTTATATTGCATGTTTTGTGCTGTGCAATGGCTAAGATGCAGCATGGAGAGGCTGACAAACTGCTCTGAGACTAACAGTGGTAGGTACTCTCCAGGGTAGAGGCCACAGAACTTGTGTCCCATTCTCCATTCTTCTGGACTGATTTATCAACTAGGATAAAATGGTTTGAATGACATAACAAAAGGAAATCCATGACCAAAATCTCTAGTTCCAGCTCCTCATTGCTTGGAAAATATTCAAAAGGCATGCACCATTTATCACCATTATTTACCTGGCTTCATCAGGATGAGTGACTCTTACAGAGTCATTTGGAATGTATATCATGTTTGTATCTTCTATTTTGTATATGGCATGACCTCCGATATCTGCCATTTTTCTTCTTTTAGTTATTAACACAATATAGTAGCCTTCTAAAAACCTGACAAAACCTGTTAAAAACAAGTATTAAAATACCATTAGTTGGATGTTTGGATTGATTTGATCAGAGTTAGAAAAACAGTATCAGAACTATTCAGGACTTCATAAAAATATTCTTATTTTTAAATGCATTAATATATATGTAAGTAACAACACAGATAAGACTCTTACAATTCACCCCAATGTGTTATAAAACAATGCACTTATAGTTGTTTTTTTGTTGTTTGTTTCTTGTTGCTTGTTTTCTTCCCTCCCCCCCAGTGTATATTTGCAATATTAGGTAGCAGAGTTAAGACACAGACTATTCCAAATAAGTTGCTGTCTGCTTACGATACTTGCATTTGCTTTTTATGTGTCTCTCACTTGTCAGAGTGAAGCATAGCCCGATTACTTCAGACACCAAAAGTCTAAATTTTCCAGAGCAACCAGGAATCCAAATTTTCTTTTCAGGTTTATGTATTCTTTGCTGGGAAGGGGCACAAAACAGCACAAGGGTACAGTATCACCTTTATGCTCTCTCTCCTTAACAGCAGCAAAATGTCTCCCAGAAACTCCCAAAAATTAGCCATTCAGAGCATCAAGGGTAATCCTTTCTTGCCATTTACTCTCTCAGGAAATATGCTTGACCCTGCTGAAGTTCAGAACAGTCAGAGTCTGGCTTTATTGCCTATTAAAAAAAGGCTTCTGAACTCTCCACTCATTCCTTAACACTACAGGGTATAGCCATACTTCTTTACTGAGTTTCCTCTTTGGATGTCTCTGTTATATATCATCAGGAAAATGTGTAATAAACCATTAAATTAAAAAAAAAAAAAAAGTATAAATTCAAATTAAAAAGTATAAATTCAAATTAAAAAGAGAAATAAGTAAACAACCCTGAACCAAAATTTGTTTCTAATACGGTGTAAGTAGTAATACAACAACACAAAGTTTAATTAACTAATAAATTGTATGAATGAGCTTTTGGAAGATAGCTACTTTGTGGTGTTGCTACTAGAACAAGCCTGAAATTCAGTAACTGCTGCACTGTCAACAAATATATTAATTTGGAAAAAATAAATCACAACCATTTTTAAGTGCATTTATAATTTCTTTTAGTTTTGTATTATAACTTAAAGAAGGATGAGTAAGCATACTCATTTTCCTCCTTGTCACTGCTGGAGACTGCAATGTGATCGAATGAATGGCAATTCTTTTCTTCTTCCTTATTATCCACCACGGAAAAATGCTCTCACCTCCACAAGGAAAGGAAACCCTGCTGACATTATGAAACAAAACCTCCCATTTGAAAGAGCTGGGCTATTGACTTTCAGTTCCTAAATAGCTGTTGAAGTTCTTCCTGTATCCTCCAGGTAGTGAAATCACTTAAGTGAACAGTCTTTGTCCTTTGAATCTCACCAAATGTTATCTTAAAGTCTGACTGGGAAGCCAGCCTTTCCATTTTGCTTGGTCCTCCCCATTTGGAAGTGTTTTCTATTTAAACACTATACCATCTCCTCCATTCTAGAGCACCCACATGCACCATCTCTGGTTAACAAAGTAACCAGAAAGCAGAGCAAAACGTCCTTTCTGATTCTACAAAAAATAGCACTGTCCTCCAGAAATAAATGAATTGTTACATTCCCTCACATTAGATAGGACCCAGACTAAAGAGGCCTGGAGCACGTACTTTAACAGTGCAAGATAAATACCTGAGGATTACTAAAAGAGCATATTGCTTCTTAAAAAAAATGTCTAGAAATAGTACACCATACCTGATAATCAACACACAGAATTTCAACTCTTCTGTAACGGTTATGAAGCATACATATAAGCATAAATACAATTTGGATGCAAAATTTTCATTGAACATGAACATTTGCCAACTGAATAGATTATCACATATTTACATAGGGAATACTGGTAGTTTGTATAAACAAAGCCAATGCTGTAAGACTATAAGAAGAATCTTTATCTTCAGCTGTGTTATTAATACCCCTACATTAATTGGAAACAAACTTCATCTGAGGAATTTCTGAAAAGAAGTGGATCCATTCACAGCTTCCAAACTGAGTTTTGGTTTTGGGGTTTTCTTTAGGGAAAAGAAATATAGATGGAAGTTTGCATAATCTAATTTAGAAAACTATTTTCTTTTTATTTGGTTGTTATACAAAATTTAGGAGCATCTTTTAAAGTACTTGCAGTCTCTACCTTCTTTGCCATTTTGGATTTGGATTTTCAGGTGTATATTGGTGTCAATCAGGCACAAAGTATTCTTTGGGGCTGTCAGAGCTCACATTAACATCTACTTTGGAGACATCACCCATCCAAATATTAAACTCAGTATTTGACAATAGGGAGGAAAGTAGTGACTTTCAAATGAAGTTAGTTAGAAAATTGCTTATTGCTTCAAGGATTTAATAGCTTCTAAGATAATGGACAGCTGATCAGCATTAAAAAAATCAGTTGACATACTTGACAGTTATGCCTGTTCAAACATGAAGAAGAAATATTTAAAGATTTCACTGGAAAATTTAACTAAAAAAAATAAAATTAGTCATCTTTCTGAATAGTGTGTGATGAAGAAATACAACTTAATAACGGACACTAACGTTGGCTTTTATTTTTAAAAAGCATTCTGTGAGCTCTGAAATTTAGGAGACCATGTTCCATCTGAAAATCTTCAGTTTAAAAAAAAACCTCAAGATATACAGTGTGACACAGTAAGCCTCACCTCCTTAAGAGGATAAAAACCAAATGAAACACTTACCTACTACACCAAAAGCAGAGACAGCTCGGGATAACCCAGAAGAGCCCTTCTGCCCAATCTTCGTTCTGTTTCCCAAGTCTAAGCGGCCAAGAAGTTCCCTCACCTCTTGTTGCGTATACACATGCTTTAAAATAGAAAGTCCCTCAAGTTACTGCTTTGGTAGATAAATGTTACTCCATGTCAGAGAACAGTAGAATTTACTTAATGTAGAATAAAACAATTTTTTGCCCTGCATCCTCAGTCTCCTGTTTCAGTCTTACCAGGAGGCACAACAAGTTTTTATGCACAAAACCCAACGTCCACTGCAACAGTAATAAACAGAGTCACGTGTGAATTCAAACATCTCTTGAATCTTACTTTAAACTATAACCTTCTTGAAAAAGAATCATGTCTAATCTTAAGACTCTTGTTTCAGCTATTTATTTTGCTGCAGATATGATGTATTAGAAACAGTGAAAATCTGGTTAAATAGTAATTAAATGTATTTTGCATTCAGAACAGAATAACCAAACATAAGAAAACTGTTAGGAGCATATGCACAGCCAACTTAAGAGCTTGGAAAATTTTAATTAAAGTGAATGTACTATTTGATCTCAAGACTACTCCCCATAACATAGTCATTATCATGCTAATATTGTATGTATCTCACATAGGAGGTCAAGAGAGCTGGGACTGATTTGCCTGCAGAAGAGTAAGCTCAGAGATCTTATCAATGTGTATCAAAATACCTAGAGAAGAGAGTAAGGATGACAGAGACAGACTCTTCTCAGTGGCATCCAGTGGGAGGACAAGAGGCAACGGGCACAAACTGAAATACAAGGAAACTCCTTTCAAACATAAGAAAAAGCTATTTTTATGTGAGGATTGTCAAACACTGGAACAGATTATCCAGAGATGTTACAGAGTCTCCATCCATATTCAAAGAGTGACTGGGAATGGCCCTGAGCAACCTAATCTAGTGGATACAGCTCTAAGGATAGGGCTTAGACTAGATGATCTCCAGAGGTCCTTTCCAACTTCAACTGTTCCTTGACTGTTATTCTGTACCATACCTTTGTTGAAACAGATTAAATGTGCAGTATTAAAATTCAGCTGGTGGTAATACACAGTATTTTTGGAGTAACTGAAAATAAATAAATAAATAAATAAATAAAAAGAGAAGCACTCACCTTATCATCAATTATAACCAAATCCTTTGGTTCAGTGCGATCTATTTTCAAAACACGGTACTTGGTTTCTGCAGGATTACTTCCAACAAGAAAATACCTCTAGATTAAAAAAAAAAAAGCAATCAAAGCCCAACACATCAGCAATGCTGTTTATATAGCTTCTAGATTTGATCTATTTCAATGAACATAAAATAAGCAGTATTCCATATGCACTGTTAATAAACTGCTTTAGATATAAGTACTTTAGGCAAGTACATTTGCATATAATCAAACTTCACAACTTAAAAATCCCCATTCACTCCACTGTACAAGAAAGGGAAAAAAAAATAAAAAAAGAAGAAAGGTGAAAACTTGTTTAGAGAAGAAAAAATGCATCTTACAGCTGGCACTGTCCAATTACCCTTGCCACAGCTGTTAACTGCCTTCCTGTTTGCTATACAGAATTCAGCAGTTTATACATATGAGTTCGTGAATTCTTCAACCACCTGGCCTTTTCCACCAGGCTGCAGACACTTGCAGCTCAATAGCAACTTAACCAGTGTCTCTTGGTGGCATTGTTTAACAAAGACCCACAGGAACAGGTCAGTTTGAATGAGTCAGCGTCTTTCTCCACTGACACTGGAACTCAAACTCTTACAAATTGAAAGCTACAGGAACTTTGACAGACAATCTGATGAGAAAATGCTGGAAAAAAAATGTGAAGAGGAGGGATAATTCAACAGCAGTCAGACAGACAGAGGGAAAACAGCAAAAGTAAGAAAAAAATAAAAAATAAAAAAGGGGCACAAATAACAGAAGTCCTACATCTCGTAACCATTCTTCTATTCAACATTTTCAAATGAAGAAGCTTTCAATATAGGTTTTGTCTCTGATAGTGAATAAGAACACATATGTACCAACACCTGTGTGCTGGTGTTTGCAGGAATAATAATGCAGTTTATGATTAGGACCAAACTACACCTTAATTAAAGAAAAAGCTTACTTTGAAATCACATGAAATTCTCTAGACAAATCATCTCCAGTTAGGCAGCTTTTCATTCCTCTTTGCACGTAATCTGGTCCTTCCCACTGAACATGCATACCTTGCCACCATGCAGAGGACAGCCAATTTAAATAATGAATGATGTCGCATGTCTACCAAGTTCTCACCAATGCTCTTCCAAAACACTCAAGTTTATTTTGACCAGGAATGGTGATTAAAAATATGTATTAAAAAAAGACTATATTTCTCACTTAAAATAAGAAAGACTGCAAATGTATAGGGTGTCCATTTCTCATTTAAGGGAAACAAACTAGAAGTGATTTTTTACATTTAGAGGAATTGACAGTAAGTGCAGATTGCAAGACTGACATGCTGTAGGCAGCTCTCATTTCACTAATTCATTTAATCAGTATGGTGCTACCACGCAGCAAGATAACTCATTAATACTGTTCAGCCTAGGAGGAAAGCATGGCAAATTCATGTGAATCTATGCAGCCGGTTCTTAATTTTAATAGTCACATGGATTCAAGGTGTGGGAGAGGAAATCAATAACAACATTCACGCAACACTCAATTTCATAATTCATACCCATTATTTATTAAGAAATACCTTTGGAGTCAAAATATTCAAGGTGAGAGAAGAACTTAAAGCCCCTTTCAGTTTCCTTGAAAGCACAACACTCAAATAGTCAGTAAACTCTTGAAAAAAACAATAACTTAACTGTAAGAACAGTAAGAGGGAACACTGTCATCACCTCCCTCCACCTTGTACACGAACATTACAGTGCTTACTGCACTTCACCAACCATGGCAGTATACCATGCAGACAGTACCTTGAGCTCTTGACTGAAGCTTAATTTACTGCACAATTATCACTAAGCAATCACAAGACAGGAACAATCGTTTGTCACCTCCACCTGGGGCTGAGTTTTAACCAAAGAAATCTAATTGAAAGGCTTTACACTCTGTTTTATCAATCTCTTGATTTCAGCCAAACCAGTAAAAATAGCTCCTCCTAAAAGGAGTCGGAGTCCAAGCAGAACAAAAAACTTATTCTGCAAATTGTTGTTTATAAAGGCAGGATGAGAGTTCTGAAATCAAACACTGTCCATTTTTTTTTTTATTTTTTGAAGAATATTACTTCTTTGAACTCCTAGTTAAAACTATTGTTTGCTTATTTGTATAGACTAACCGTCATTAAGAAATATTAGCACTGAAACATATTTCAATATTAGCACTAAACCCTATTTCATTCATCAGCTAAAAAGCTGCACACAGCTTAATCTGCAGAAAAATCAGCATATGTCCCCTCCACGGCCACAGTGTCCTTCAGGAAACATCCTCCTGCCCAAGCATGGGGTCCTCCAGAGGCTGCACTGTGGAGACCTGCTTCACCACGGTCCTTGGGCTGCAGGGGAATGTCCTCCAGTGCCCATAGCGCCTCTTCCCCTCCTTCTGTACCAGCTCTGGTGCCTACAAAGATGTTTGCCACACTTTTGCCTCACTCCTCACTGGTGTTTTTACCCTTTCTTAAGCACGCTTCCCAGAGGTGCTGCCATCTTGGCTGTTGGGCCTGGCCGTGCCACCATTTGGAGCCGGCTGTGTCCAGCATGGGGCAGCCCCAGCCTCTCCTCACAGAGCAGACTTCCAGCCCCCTGCTGATACCCAGGCACCAGGACCTGAGAGAGGAAGATATTTATGGATCAAACCAGCAGCTGAGGGTTGCCAGATGAGAGATTTTCATCTGAAAACTGATGTTGGATCTGCTTTCATTTCTGCTTAGGTAAGTGGCGCAATGGTAGCTGTCACCTGCTAGCCAACCTCCAGCCCCCTTCACAACAGACAAAGTTATGAAAGAAAAAATTAGCTTCTTCCTTATATTTTTGTGGTAGTTTTAATACATAGTGAACTTGATTGTAAATCAGAAATTCTTCATGGCTTAAACAAGGCATTAAATAAACTTTTAAAATATATACGTTCAGCTTCTTTACCATAGCAGAGAAAGGGAGAAGAATCATTGCACCTAGACATAAGGCATAGCAAAAACTGTACTATATTCCCTCCTTCTATAGATCCCTAGGCTATTATGGGAGTATCTTTCATCTCTCAGACAAACTGGCAGAATGACATGAAGAAAGGTAGACATAAGGAGCAAAAAGATGTTTCTGGAAATAGCAAAAATTCAGTTAGCATGTTGTATACTTCCCCCAGTGTTGAAGTTCTTCAAACCAAACACTTTCAAGATGGGAAATTTTAAACCATACCTTGCCAAACACCACTCTCAGGGCACGTAGAAAAGGCTGCTCACTCCACATCCTAAATTCACATTTGGTAATTTTCTTCTGTCCCAGTGCAACCAAAGTGTTTCTGCCCCAGTCAGGACTTTGTTCTAGCTGCTTCCACTGAGGATCTCAAGATACTCCCTTCTAATTTTCAGCTACATTTATTAATCATTCATCTATACATATTCCTTTAGCCAAATATTTCTCACCACTTTAGCATCTATTCTACTGGAATGCTTTTAGTAACGTAAGTAACTGGATCCCTTTTCAGCACTCACTTCAATAGACTAAAGAAATATTCCTGATCCTTTGCTCCTCCTAAGAGAGGTATCTGTAGCATCTATTACCTCATTGGACTTTCACTGTACCTTTTCCATGATGAATTCTTATTTCTTGTGTACACTTTCTGTTCATCCACACTCAATACACCGTACAAGGTCTCATTATACAAATACATTAGTATTTCTCATTAATGACCATACTACAAAAGAACAAATCCGCCTTTTTCAGTTTTATTTTATCAGCTCAAACTTCCATCTTTTCTTCAGACAAAATACCCAGATCTTCCTCCTCTATACCTTCTGAATTGATAAACTCTCACAAAACTTCTATTAGTACGTAACCTGTCGTAAGGTGCATTAAGTTTCATAGTATACTATTCTATTTCAAATTATTTCTCTTATGTACTCCTGAGGGTTATCATCATTTCATGCTATTTGTACTCTGATTATCCTAATTATTGGCAATATTTCAGAGCTCACCCCCAATTGGGGTCAAGACCATTATTGTAAATGCTAAAATATATTGGTCCTAAATCCATTACTTGGAAATAAAAAAAAAAAAACACCACCCCATGAGATGATTCCTTATTCACTTTACAATGAACTTCTCTGCTAACCTCCCTTCCATGTGTGAAGCCAAAGACCTTTGTAGTGCTGCACCTCAGCAGAGCATTTGGTTTAAATACATAAGGCCACCTAATTTTTAGATGAAGATATGCGAAACAATCAGACTAATCTGGCAGCATCTTTATAAGTCTAGACTGCATTTTTATGTCACTTATCTCAATTTTCAATTACTTTCCTACAGAAAATTATGCACAAGACTTCAGAATGGATTAAGTATTTCATTTGATGTTCCAGTCACAGCATTACCCTGAACTTGAACAGCTTGTTGAAAATATTTACAGAAATACCACAGTTTTGCATGCCTGTCTTCACGTTTCCAGGGTGGAGATATATATTACCCTCCAACCAGAGCATGTTGAATACATCAAATTTTATTTCTAGCCCAACACTGATTGTTCCCTTTTTCATAAGCTCATGTTATCTTTTCCCTCTCACTCACTATGGTCATTCTTGCTTAAAAAAAAGGATGAACGCTCATTTCGTTGTGGGGCCATAACAACCTCGCTCGTTTGTTTCCTCTCTCTCTATGCAGGTCCACTTCTCATTCTGTTCTTTTCTTATTCACATGCCAGAAGAAATTTTTGCAGCTGCTCTGTCATCCTTTGCAGTCATCAGTTCAGCATGACTTTTGGCAGTGCTGTTTTTAGAGATCAAGATGCCTGGGAGTAAACACACAATTTTTTGGCCAGTAACTCCTTGGTTTCCACTTAAAACTTTCTGTGAAATGGCAGGCCCATCATATACCTCTCCACCTTCACAGACTGTGGATTAGATTCCTACAAATTTTAGTTCTTCAGACTAAAGGACACTAGAGAACACATTCAGGTCTATAAAGTCTTCAACATATTTGCCTGAGTACTTTAGTTTTGAAAAGAAAAAATAGTAATAGAAAATACCTATTTTTCTTCATCCATCCACTACATTTAAGTGCATTGATTTGTGATAATTTATCCACAAATCCCTTATCATCTCATCGAGAAAAGTGGATTCACAGTAAAACTAAATCTGTATGACTACTTCTGACCTAGAGACTACAAGATGGCACCTGGGACAAAACAGGAAAAAGGATATAGACCATCTGCCATCAAAACAAGCTAGGCAAGCTTTTGAAGGCCTATCTTTCCCATGCAGTGCTGTGCTACCACACTGGAGCTTTATTATTTTTCTTCCAGCTGAATAGCATATACCCTTCAAAACTTGTAGTGTTCTCATCACTGTTACTCCACCAAGCACTGCTGTACTTATAAATTTTCTCAGATCCCTTACACACCATTAAGAATAAATTTCTCTATTTTATTGCCCATATACCTGGCACTACACCAACACATTTAAGACAGAAACAACATTTTCCTGAGTTTTACAGAACTCCTGCCCTTGCCGCAGCTCCATGCTCTGCTCCTCTATGTCATCGCCATTCCTGGAACACCCTTGCAGAGGGAATGGGATAGAGCCCTACTGAGAGGGGTTCTTTCTCTCTCGTTAATGAAGTCACCCCAGAGAGACAAAATTTCACAGCAACTTCTAGCTAGAAAATTATGATAGTTAATTAGATGGTCCAGTAGATGGTTCATTACTTTTAACAATATTGAAATACTGTCTGTAACCATCTTCATAAATAACCATCTACATAAACTAGTGCACTTCATAATTCTGTAAAAATTTTGTATCTTTTTCTGTCAAATCATTTTCTTCATTAGACTTTCTCCTGTTTGACCACAGACTAACCTCAGCCAGCATAAGCTAACCAAGTTCTTTGACCTTGTTTTGTTAATACAAAAACTTTCAAAGTATTTTGAAGAGAAATTAAATGCATAAAAAATCCACAGAGTTTTCCTGAGGGAAAGAGGCAGAAAAATCCACAAGTAATTATGCAAGTCACATTGCTTAATAAACTTGTGGAAGTCATTTGGATACTATGGAGACAAAGACTGTAGAAGAACCTGATTAGAATAAAATAATATTAATTAAGCCTCATAATATCCTGAAAATGGGTAAGTGATATGCTTTTACAGAGATGGCACAAGTTGATTTGCTCAATGTCAGACCACCTCAGGGGAATGAAAATTTCCAATGAATTAGCCTACCGCTTTCAGGTGGTGGTCACTTGGGGGATACACACAAGATCAATCTTCTGAAGAAGAAGAGAAAATACCTTTTGTTTCTTCTTACTTATAATCCTGAAGTATCTTTGCTGCCCTCTGGTGTGCATTTCAGCAGTAAACATATGCATAAAATGAAAGATTATTGGCATCGATCTGAATACAACTGTTTCAGTTCGACGACTTCTAAACAAGCCCTCAACTTCCCAGGATAAGCAGGAGATATAATTTACATCTCCATGGTATTTATTGATCCAAGGCAGCTGTTCAAAAAGTCCCAACAACTACCCTAAATATAAATGCTAATAGAAAATATAGAATTTTGCTCTCTGTTGCTTCAATTGACACTGTGAATTCAGTTCTCCTCACCTCTAGGAGTCTTTCCTGTTTGACTCCAATAATGCTACTGCATTCTTATCTCAAGGAGAAAAAAAATGAAAGTAAAAAAAAAGCTTCCTGAACTATTTTTACTTTATCATCCATTTTGTCTCTTTATCTTTTAATACAAAGGCCTTTTACAGGAATAGGCAGTACGATCAGTGTAAACTCCTCCAGCTTTCTCCCACTGCTCACAACCTAAGGCATCCTTTCCTTGCCTTCCCAAGGTCTCCATAACCAATCTCAGGATGCAGTTTCATATTACCTCCTATCTGATAGGAAACAGGAGTGTGGGACCAGAATTTATAATCAAGCAAGTGTGTGGCCTTAGGGAAAACCAGAAGGGCAACCTGAACCAGGAGAAAACTATTCAATTTTATGTCTGCGTGATGCTTCCGTCATATCAGTGACTAATTGTCACAGCAAGCAACTTCGTGATTATTAGATTTTATGCAAAGGAGGCTACGTGGGACAGGGTTACCTCAGGGAGAAGTAGGAACTTTTATCAGCGGCCCAACGTGACACCAAACCATCTGTAACAGCAATTTTTCCTCTAAGGGTCTCTGTGATCCAAACAAGTCTGAAGTCCAACCTAGGGCTTCCCAGGACAAGACAGATATCGGCATACCAGGCAGAGCCCAACAGAGAGCTACCACGATGATTGGGGGGACAGAGCACACAACACATGGGGAGAGACCACGAGAGCTGGGTTTGTTCAGCATTGTTAAAACTTTCTAAGGAGAAGGTGCAGATAAGGCAGCGCCAAACTCTTCCAAGGGGCGAACAATGGATGCGCAAGATGCAACCGACACAGGTTGAAATGTGAAGGATTCCAACTTAATAAAAGGATTTATTTTATTTTTTAAACTATGGGGGTGGTCAAGCTCTAGAACATGTCTGTAGAGGCTGCAGCATCTCCACAGAATATCCCGAGTTGGAAGGGACCCACAAGGATCATCGAGTCCAACTCCTGTCACCGCACAGGTCTACCCAAAATTTTAGACCTTGTGACTAAGTGCACAGTCCAATCACTTCTTAAATTCAGAAGGCTCGGTACAGTGACTACTTGGTCATACTTGGTGATACTCATAACTCCATACGTGGTGATACTCATAACTCCGTACTTGGTGATACTCCTAGCTCAGCTGGACACAGCCCTCAGCGCCACGCTCCACCTGCAGCTGCTTTGAGCAGGGGCCGGACTGGATCTACTCACCAAACACACCTGCTCCCTGGGGCAGCCCTCACAACTCCCTTGGGCTCAGGGAATACAAGGCAACCCCGGAGGCCGCCTGGCCCCGGCCCTCCCCACGCGGCGCCACCCCCTGGTGCGAGTGCCAGCCTGCCCGGAGGCCCCGGGCCCGGCCTGAACGCCGCCGCCGGGCCCACGCGTGGGCACACGCTACTTACAGCCCTGGTCTCGTACAGCACCAGCTTCTGCACGCAGCTGATCAGCGGCGCGGCGGCGGCCGCCGGCATGGCTCACGCGTGGGCCCGCCTGCCGCGACACTACCCCACGGGCGGAAGCGCCGGCGTCGCGCCGCGCCGCGCAGGCGCTCCCGGCGGCGGGACACATTGCGCATGCGCGCGGCGGGGGGGTGGTGGCCGTAGGGCGGTGTCACGCGTGGGGCGGCGCCGCGCGTGGGCTCCCGCGCCCCCCGCCCCCCCCGCGACGGCTTAGAAGGGGCGTGGCCAAGAGGAGGGGGCGTGGTCACTTGGGAGAGGGGGGTGGGGTTTCGGGTTGCCGTGGTGACGGGGTACACACGGCCGCGGCGCGTGCCTTGACCGTTGCCGCCTGTAACGGCCCCGGGGCGAGCTGAGGTGCGGGGCCGGGCGCTGAGGGGGCAGGTGGGGGGGGGGCTGTGCCGGTGCTGTCCTTTTTAATGTTAAAATGTCGGCCCTAACGGTCTTTCTCCCTTTCTCTCAACGTGTCTCAGCTAATAACCTTTTCTGGCCTTTCTTTCTGAAGGAGTTTTTTTGTTTTTTTTTTTTTAACTGAAAAAACAGCTCCTTGCTGTATCGACTCCATTTGTTTGAAAGGTGCACCCAAATTCTGCTCCAGTTTACTTTACTTAGAAATTTCCTTCTGTTTCACTATGTGGCATAGCACTGGATGTCCCGGGATTTATCAGAGGATTGCAGGACAGATGATGAGCTGTGATTTAATTCTGTAAAGCTTTATGCCTCTACCTGGCTGTGGACACAGTGAGTACTTCGCTGGCAGTGGTGGGGCTCCTCTCTGCCTGAAGCTCACAAGAGGTCCTGGCAAGGCCCATTTCAGGGACCAGAGAGAAGTTCCAGCCGTGTGGTAATTGGGTAAGGAAGGAAAAGGCAACAATACAAAGGCTGTTTTAAGAAATACTACAGACAGTTGGAGAGTCAGGAAGAAGAGAAGAAGTTGTTAACAACATCAATATAGTTACATCAGGGGTGGCTCCAATAATCTCTTATTTTTCAGAAGCACATCCTCTCTTAGGGCTGGATGCATTGTGTATGTTCACTAAATTCTTTTCCTTCTTATTACATCTGTTGTTACAAAGCAGTTTGCCTTGTATCGCATTATTATTCTGTTCCCTTAAGAATGCATCATGTTATACATATGTAAAATATATTTTATAAGAAGCTCTTTTTTTCTTTCAATCTTAGATAAATTATGGCTTCACAAGGAGAAAAACAAGCTCAGCCCTTTACAGACATCTTTGATGAAGATGAAGCTGAGAAGTCCTTTCTGTTGTCCAAGCCCACATGCTTAATTGTCCTTGGAAAGCCCGTAAGATGTCTGATAGAAGTTAATTCTTTTTCTTCAGATATACCTCTAGTAATGTTACTTTTCCTTTCAAAAGCATTAGTTTAGTAGCACTGAAAAAAAATCAGGCACTTACTTTATATTTTATCTTTTCTACTTTGCAAATCCTGCAGTGAAGTAAATATATTGATCATATTGACCAAGGCCACTTTGAGGCCTGAATGACAGGTTAAATGCACTTGAAAGTGTTATTAGTATAATTAAAAGTTGTATATTGGCTAATATGCAAATTATTAAAAGTTTTCATATTGGCAAACAGATTGTTTTTATGTTATTTTAGTATTCTATTTTTTAGTAAACTTGACAAAGACATAAATGGGCATAAAAGAACTTTCAGGTTAATGTACTGACTTACAGACATGCAATGAGATATTAAATATTTAAATGAACTTTGACATAGTTATATGTTATATATTTGGGAATAATTAAAATCCTTCTAGGTATCCTGATAAGAAGAATTGTGCTATATTAGAATTCTGATTCAAGGTCTCTCTTTTTCTCAAATAATTTGTGGTCACCTTGACTTAGGAAAGATTGATACTTTGTAATTATGGACTTCTCAGATTTCTTCCCAAGTATAGCAGGCTCTATGGGTAGTTTTACATTAGCACCTTAGTGTGCTGAAGGGGGTTCTTCTTACATGCCTTATGTCTGAACTGAACCTGCTATGCACCCAAACATACCACTGATGCACTGGAAGCTGCTTTCCTCTTAAACATTGCAATGTCCATGCCTTCAGAGAACCCCACTACCAGTGTGAACACAAGGTCCTCTAGCAGCTTGCCCTCTGCACGTATGTGTGATTTCAGTAGGTGTCACAACACAGTCTGAAATGACCGTACATAAATCTGCTTTGTGCTATCCAGGCAGAGTTAAGTGGTGTGCACCTAGAGCTGACAACCATCCCAAACTTCAGTGCTCATTGACCCACCAAATCACACACATCCCTCTGTCTGGGCGCCACCACACACTAATGCACACCTATCCTGTGTGGTGCGGTATGCCAGGCTGTATCGTTACATGGCAGTGACAGATGATATCATGGAGAACAACCATACAGCCAAGATGCAACTACAACATTTGTTTTCTTCAAAGACTTATTTCAGCAAGCTGGAAGGCTCGCAGTCCCTGGTGTTTGCTCTGCATCCTTTCTTACTCCTTGGCACCAGTTGCTGGGTAATGCTTAACTGCAGATCTTTACACCTGACCAAAACAGGAAAGAAGCCAGGGTGTTGTTCTGCAAGTGGCTGAGATACAAGCTTCACAGAGACAGAACATAAGGTGACAGCTGACAAATGAGCCTTTGGTCAGCGTGAGACATGAAAGAATGCATTCAGCTCAGTAGACAGCTACGGTGGTCTGGCTTCTCAAGTTTTAAACAAAGCTCAAACTTCTAACTTTATATGGAAAAAGTAACTTCACATTTTTATAAACAAAAACAGCATGAAATGCCCAGTGAAAGACAATGCAAAAAACATTGAGGAAATAGATACTCTCTTCTGAAATCATTGCATTCAGTAAATGATTGATATTAATACTTGACAGGTTTACAAATTTTCAAAAAGGGTTGAAAATGAACTGTCCTGGCCAAGAGGACGGAGTATTAAATGTTCTATTTTTATGATAATAGCTTTTATTTATATGGATAATGTGTCCATCTGTCTTATTTAAGGTACTACTCTTCAGCTAAAAAAATAGTGCCATTAAAGCAAAAACAAATGCATATATTCTCATCACACCTGTTAGATGCAAGCTAAGACTAGGCTGGAGTGTTTGTTGGGAGTGTAATTTTTGTGTTTGTTTGTTTGATTGATTGATTGTTTTTGTTTTTATTATTTTTCAATAAAATTTATCTAGGGCAAACAGACTTTAAAAAAAATAAATAATAAAAAGTCTTCTTGAATGCCCTTGTCAAAAAGGCCTAATCCTAGGGGTGGAAGATGGTGAATTTGCAAAATCACATTCAGGTAGCCATACTTTTAGAGGACTCGTTATACTTGGTTTTGTTGGTTCCTTGGGATTAATTTAAGTGATAAGATCAACATTTTGTCAGTATCTAAAACAGGTTTGTGAGTAACATGGGCAATATTTATATTTTAATTGTTTTAGCCAAAGCATACTATCCCTATGTATCTTATTCAGAAATGACCATACAAGTTTTCATTATAATTTGCTCTGAGACTGAAGATTATTTCTGTCTTGAAGAATTTCTCATAGGAATTTATGGGCAAATTGTAGCTGAGTTTTAAACAGAATTACTAGGAAACGAAGCCAATACGATTGCTTTGGAGATACTCAACTACACAGGGCAGTGACAGTATTAACAGTGCTGGGAAGTGTAAAATAATGGATGGTATTAAAAAGAATGTTTGTGTTTGTCCAGTGCATAGTTCATGATGGCTGCTTTTAAATGTTTTTATCATGTAAAAATATATGATTTATTGTGTAATATGGAATTATTTCATTCTGACTGTTTTTCTTTTAAATGTGTATTTTTCATTTTAAGGGTTCTGGAAAGAAAACATTAGCTAGAAAACTTGCACAAATATGGAAATGCATTTATATAGAAGGTAAACATACACTATATCTGGAACATTGCATTGGCTTCATAATACCTTTTGCTTTAGAATATCCTCTCTTTTCCTGGTAATTCAAAATGATATGTTGCTGATACCATCAAAGACTACTGATGAAGACCAAGTAATCATTTTGCCAGAAACACAATTGCTCAATAATGGTTTTTTAGTTATAGAGAAGTTTAAAAACTGCCCTCCCCCCCCCCTTTTTTTTTCTCAACAGCCTATATGTAATCAAATTATATTCCCAGTCATGTGAGGTAATTCATGTGACCCTTCTTGTTTATGTGGAGGCAACTGACTGAAGTCCAGGGAGCACAGACATTTTCTGATACAGACCATGAGAAAATAGGAGGATCTTTCCTTTCTGTATTTACGCAGTGTGTAATACAAGGGGGGATGTACTCCAGGAAACAGAAGCACAGCTTTTGAATTAGTGTGAGGAATCACAGAAAGAACAGCAGCTGGCACTTTCAAGTTTCTAAAACAAAAACATCCAATGGCATGTTTCACAAAGTGTAGCTAAGTTCACCTTAGTAGATGCTTAGTAGTAAGCATCATGCACCAGACTAAGAGATATCATTTCATCTTCTAAGCCATTCAGCTCCATTTCTGACAGTCCCTCTCATCAAAGATTTTTAAAAGTCTGTAGAGTGAAATCTGATGTTTACATTATATTCCCCCTAAATATATTGCCAGAGGCTTTTACTCATTTTGAGGTACATTGACAAGAAAGTGGGTTTCCATAAAAAATAATTACCTAGCAGTTTTCTTTTATACCAGTTTTGTCAGTCGTAACATATATGTATTTATATATACATATATATATATATTTAAGCTCTGGTAATGTTTTTGTATGTGTAATATTGTAATTTACAAATTGTAATTAATTCCCTTAAGCCTTATGAAAAAAAAATATTTTTTTTTTCCACCAGATTTGTCCTACCTGTTTGAAGAATAATACCTTATATTAAGTAGAAGAAGGCATATAATAACCTCAACTATGTAGAAATTTCTTGAATGCCTCTTTGAGGATACCAAATTATAAATCTAATTTCATGGTATATATGTATACAGTCATTGTGAATTAACTCTTTATCTATCAATTTTAATTACATTTTTTCTTTTAAATGTGCCCACAGTATTTTTTATTGTTTTAATAAAAGCCCTCTAGTGGACAGTGTAGCACTTCAGTTATCGAATGAAGTATCTTTATTTTATTTTAAAGGCTTGGAATTATAATATGATAAAATTCAGTTTTATCAAGTGCCTTTTTTGACTTAAGTAAATATAGAATTTTTAATTAATGGGATTGTCTAGCAAAAAATTAATACCTGGTCCAAAACATCGATCAGACCAAAATCAGAATTACCTAATTAGAATTTCACATTGTCCTGCTTGCATCTGTTGCCTCTTGTCCTATCAGCACTTCTGTGAAAAGAGTGCTTTTGATTTTGTGCCTTCTCATTAAGTAGTCTTAGATAGCAATAAGAGCTGCCCTCAGCCTGTCTTCTCCAGGCTGAACAAGACCAGTTCTTCTGGCCTCTCCTTCTAATCATCTTGATGCCCTCCACTGGCCTTGCTCCAGTGTGTCAATAATAAATAACAAATCCTGCGCTGTGTTATTTGTCTGGAAAACAATCCAAGCTTAACAATTATTGAATATGAAAAGTGTTCACAGTCTTTGTAATGTGACAAATTACTGTCTATTCATTTATCCAGTGGATAGGTCTATACTCATAAATAAACCAGGCACGGGTACATGTACGATACCATTTTTCAGTGGTCTGTATTGTTTGTCAGTGCATTCCCGGGGGCAGTTTTGACTCCCTGAAAAGTGGTAGTCTTCCAAGCAGCCATTCATAATGTGGGGAATATTTGTGACAGTCATCATTACTAGTAACAGTAGTTTGGACACAGCCACTATGTTTTGGGGAGAAAGATTTTAGCTGTATAGGCATGAGCCACTAGCTTCAGGAACATTGCCTGGCCTCGTTTATTCGGTAATACCTATGTAGCCTTAACGGTCATTCTTGAAAATTTTTGTGAGCATCTGCTAATTTTAACATGTGAAAGACTCCCAGGATCATTCAGCCATGACGTCACTGTCCAGAGAGACAGAGGGAAGACCTTTGAATTTGAGGGGTGTCAAAACTGGGTAATTAATTAAATTATTTATTTAGACCATATAAGGAGTTGGTTTTTAAGGGCATTATGAAAACAGATGTTTTTCTCTGTTTTAACAGTTCTTTTTCTAAAACGTGCTTTTAAAATTTGGGAAGTGTTTGAGCTCAAATATTCTTCTCTAGATTAAACAACGGTAATGCTAATATGATATAAATAATTAGTTAAACTTGCGAGGCTGCTATCTTTACTGTATAGAACTAAATTGTAGGGAAGATCATGTACCCGGCCGTTGACAGAAAGCATCAAGTTCCGGATGGACAAAATATAATAAAGGCCCTAAATATAATGGCTGTCATTCAAAAATAGTCTGGCTTGCTGCTATGTAGTGTTTCATCACAGAATTATCTTGGAGCACACATACATACCTTCGGGTGTTTGTCTATGTATATATGTCTGTATGTACATGTCTGTATATATATTTTTTATGAATTGTTTTAATTTTATTCTGTCTGATGTGCTTCTTCAGCTTTGGAGGTAATTGAAATGAATATTCGTGAAGAAACAGAATATGGGCTTAAGGTAAAAGTATAATGTGCTAGTAAGTTTTGTCACATTCTTGACAAATATATATTAAATCAGGCTATGTTTTGCATTTTGTCTTAGTGTCAAGAATTGCTTTTTAAAGGTCAAAGTATTTCTGAAGAACTGGTTACAGAAATGATTCTGAAAAAGATTGAGTCACCAGAAGTTGCTCATTTTGGTAAGTGTGTTTAAATTTCCAAGAATAAGGTAACTATAATTTTGTCATATTTTACATCCATTACTGCTTAAATATAGTTTATTTTATATTAGACTGTAGCAACTTTCCTTGTGCTCCGAAGGTTGCAGAACATATCTAAACTGAGAGTGTATTTAGGGATTAATTTACCAATGTGAGAAATAAGAAAGCAGCATGCCAATCCTATGTTGCGTTAATTTTGAGAAAATTAATTTGCCCCAAATTTTAAGTGTTGCAATGACTCTCATTTGGCAGTGTTATCTGGGTGTAAAAGTTACAGAATTTAAAATACAGAATTTTTGGCTTGAATACTTCTGTAACAAAAAAATTACCACCAAAAATACTTTAAACATTTAAGTACAGAAAAAGAAGAAAACCAGATTATTTAAAATATGAAGTAGTAAGGTCTTTGTTGCTTGCTTGCTTTTTTATTTTTTTATAACATTGTTTATTCCCTTTCCATTTCATCACTACGAGTTAGATGAGAATAGTATTGCTAATGATAATAATGTTACTCTGTCTGGTCAGGACTTTAATAAAGGCCTACAGAGACATCTGTGTCGTCTAAGTTCCTACAGAGACATCTGTGTCGTCTAAGTTCCCCTCTCTGAGTCAGTCTGATGATGAATGTCATAGATGTGTGTATCACAGAGGACTACAGAGATTCTAGAGACTGTAAACAAAAAAGTTGATAAAAGTTTGCTTGTTGTAGTCAAGCCATTTTTTGTATTACAAATCCCCCAAATGGAGAAAGGATAGAATAACCTATGGCCTTGGTGTTTTTTCGTACTAACTAGAACTCATCTCCAAAACCAATTTTTTGTTAAGTATTTTCTGTTCATTAAATATTTTCTCTCTCTAATAATTTTCTGTTTAGCAGCCGTTATTTTAATATAATCCTTGGAGATTTTAAGTAGGCTTTCAGCAGGAACTAATCTGTTAATCGGCTGTTATTTATTCATTAAATATTAATTAAAGATAAACAGAGTTATATGAGAGGCTGAGGTTTTACTTTTAACTTTAGTTGTTAACATTGCAAAATAGAGGTTTCTATACAGTACACACAGTAAGGGATTATTTCAATTATATTCTTCTGATTTAGAAAATAAACACCTACTATGTGGGGGACTGATGTGTCAGGGGTATTCAAAAGTGCTAAAACAATAGATGGTATTTTAAAAGTTTAAGTCACTAAGTGGAGTTTAATTCTTTGAGTTCTTAAGGAGGCCAGATATGAAGCTGCTAAGATATTTCTCAAAATAAGCAGTCTTTCTTTTTTAAAATAACATAGCCACTGAAGGACTGAAGAATAACAAGCATACTTGTATTTTAGGATATTATATGTAAGAAATCACAGAATTGTAACCTCTGTGTAGCTGATGTGCTTGCTATTTTTTTTCAATAGAACAAGTAAAGAATCAGAAGTTCATATCATGCTAGCATAAATAGTATTTGCAGAGAAAATTCTATGTCATTGTTACAGGAGAACACTGCTCAATTAGTATGATTTAAACCATGTCAAGACCAAGGTTGTTTATTGATTTATTAATGACAAGTAATTAACTGGCAATCAGTGAACTGGCAATCAGTGAATAGGTTCAGTATCAGGCACACAACAGATAAACCACAGCACTAGGCACTTGCCAAATCTTAATAAACACCTACAAATTTCGGAACTCCTAAAACTAATTCCAAGGAGTACACTCAAACTTGCATGGTTATGCATTAAAACCCTCTCTCAAAGATGGGTGGGAGTTTCAAGTTAGCATTCCCTCTTCTGAGAGCACATGTTCACCTGTTTAAGCACACTTTCTGTTGGAAATTTGTGTGTGCCATTTCCTCCAAACTCTTCATCCACACACCAGTGAGAAAACTCCCCAGAAATTCCCATGCACAAGGTGTGGGTCACTACTTATTGAAGCCTGCTCTGTCAGTCCAGCAGCTGAAATGCAGGTTACTCATAGTACCCAGCAGGGAGGCTGCTCCGTCAGGCCTAGTAGGGGAGAATGTGGCACATCAAACCAGGTTTGGCTGCTGTTACCTTGTTATCACTCTAAGGTCTCTTACCACAAATTATAATGCTTCTTTAATGTTTCTTTTTGAGATGACTCCTTTTCTCAAAAGTCTCTTGATACTATCCTGGTTAATGTTT
Source organism: Stictonetta naevosa (assembly GCA_011074415.1). Classification (NCBI taxonomy): domain Eukaryota; kingdom Metazoa; phylum Chordata; class Aves; order Anseriformes; family Anatidae; genus Stictonetta; species Stictonetta naevosa. The sequence goes on from CM021699.1 coordinate 69,863,529, forward strand.
GATCTGGTTGATGGCTGTCTTAGGTAAACTTCTTCATTGTTAGTTTCCTGACAACGTTATCAGCCAGGGTGCAAAGACCCTCTCAGAGAGCAAACAGTTTGGAATATTCTGTGCAGATGTTGTACTCACATTCTTCTCATATCAGCTGTTGTTAACCAGCTATTTATAAGGAGAGGCTGTGCAGGCTCCCGATATCTCACCACCTGCTAGAATCCTCTAAAAGTATCAACTTAGAATCTTAGATTTTGCATTTCGCAGAGGAATTATTATGCTCTACATTTTCTCTTGCTAATGCTCTTCCATAAATATTACATCTGTGGATCGAAACTCCCCAAAGAGCTCAGTTCTAGTATCCATTACAGAGGCTGCTGCTACGTTTTTGTGTTGCATAGACTTGAATTTAAATGTTATCCCATAAAAGTCTAAGCATTTGGAGCATTTCACTAAGGTGAATAATACTTCTTATCATTAAGCTAAAAAATCAGCTCAGTTGTTTAGTTTTTCATTCTGGCCTCATGAATATTGATTTTCTTGCTATACAGCAGTTCTTCCTTCATAGTATATAGTTTTTGGTAGTTACAGTACTCTGAAGCTATGGTTTCCAATCTCTCTGGGGCTGAACACACTAATACTAGGAAAAAGGTATTACCACTACTGTCATGTATAGTTGGTGTCTTTGCTGAAAAGGACTGGGTATTGCAAATCCTTACTGAATGGATGCTTGCCAAGATATGTGCCTCGTTATGCATACTGTGTGCGTAGTACCTCCTTTTGAGAAAATTTAACATCTAGGAGCACTGTGTATCCAGCAGAGGAGTTCAGCTTCCTTTATTGTCAATAATGGCCTTTAAAGCCTGTAGAAAAAGCTTAGAATCCTGTTTAAAATGCTTTGTGTCATAAAGTGGCTATTTTGTGCAATACCTTTCACAATGACTTTTAGTAGGAAAAAAAAAGTTACTAAAAGCTAATTTCCTTTTAGTCGACTGTAATGACTGAGTTAGGCACATGAAGCGGGTGGTCTAAGTACGATCCTTAATGTCTACATATTTCTTACATTTCTTAAGTGATTTAACAGACTTTGAGTCCTATATTAAGTTGAAAATAATACTCTCTTATGTCTGTATTTCATCTGGAGTGGTCATGGGTGCATGATTTTTGTAACAGCATTATGTCATGTACATGGTTTAAAATTGTGCCACTACATAGATGTGTTATTTAAAGGAGATCGGTATAACTGGTATACTTGTCATGATGTTCTAAAAGATATATTTAATAAAATGTGTTTGGCAGGTTACGTTCTCAGTGGATTACCTTCTCTCTCAGAGGAATATATGACTGTTTCACAGCAAATAGAGAAAATAAAAAATCTGAAATTAAAACCAGATTTCTTGATTAACATTAAGGTAATGTCATATTCAATAACTTGTTAGTCATTTGCTTAATTATTAGTAGACTTACATACTGCATAAGTCAAAAGATTGTATTTTCCCCTATGCATTTGAGTGTAGTATTTATTGAGGAGTAATATATTCTCTTTTATACTGGAAATAATTACACTAACTGGTTGCATTATAAGCACTGATCATATAAAATATTGAGCATGTCCTATAACTTCAGTAAGAGCTCTAGTCTTTTCACTCCTGTACAGGTGACATTGGTCAGTCTTTCATTGTCAACTGATGCAGTCACTCCATCATAGAAGGCCACCAGATTGATCAGGCACTGATCTATTTGGTTTGTCAGATGCTAAGCTTTTGTGCTAGGACTGAGTCTATCACTTTGACAGATTTAAGTCAGTGTCTTAATGATAAGGTTCCTTACATTCCATACTTTCCAGACTTGATCTGTTTGGCCATGCATAATTAAAATGCATGAATGCATATTTCAATTTTTTTTTCCTCATTTCCTTATTTTTTTCTCTTGAAAAAATCTTAAAACATTAAATAAACCAATATTTGTGCTGCTTTCTAGTCTGTTGTATAGCTACAGAAAGTCAATCTTTGTTTTAATACCAGGTAGTGAGAAATCCTGCCTCTTGAGAATATATGTTGTATAGTTTCATATGGAGCAGTACAAATAGAAGAGTGATATTAGCTACACTAGAAAGAAAACAGAATTCTTTACTTCATGTAATTACATCACCTTATCTTCTTGGAAAAAAATCTGAGATGGAATGCTCATTAAAAATTCTTGCCCCAAATTCAAATAAATAATTTTGCCTTTGATTTCAGTGGGTCCGAGCAGCTTTCATGGATATGTCAGAATTGTAACTATTTTCATTATAAAAGAAAGAAAGAGAGGGCATACTAGATATCTCTGGGAATAAGAAAATACTGTTATTACAGACCAATTTAGAGAAATTTTGCTCTCGAAGAAAAAATGACAGAAGACCTTTGAAAAAAGAGCTATATCTGACTAAATTTCTTCTTCCCTATTTCAAAGGGAAGTGCTATGTCATATAGTAGTCAATGTCAGCTGTATGATTCACTGTTACAGCAGAAATGTAGAAATATCCTGAAGTATTGTTATATTTCAAGGGATATCTCAGATAATGAGCAAAGTATGCCTGTTACTAGCAATGTGATCTCAAAAGCTCTCTTTTCCTCTGTAGAAATCATTTTTTTCCTTTCTGACATTCTTTGAATTTATTAACTACAATTTTTTCTTGTTGTCTCAGGTTTTTCATATATGTTTGAAAGTTTTAGCAATTCAGAAGGGAAGAATATTTTTTGTTTGTTGCACATGACTCCTAGTTCCATAGTAGAATTTTAAGACATCCATGTTAAGACCACATCCAGATTTACCTGTGTTCATTGTTAAACTAACTTTGTCTGCAGGGGGGTTTATAGAAAGATCTGGACTTGTTCTCTCAGAGCTCCAAACTGCTGAAAACCTTTAACCTCTGGACAATGGCACAATGCTTTTGGGTACTAGTGAAGATCTGGGAGTTCAGAGGCACCTATTAAAATTGATTTATCTTGCTCAAGTCCAAACCCCTTCAGCATTAATTGCAAGAGCAATCACAAGTGTGTCTGCAAAAGACTTTTATCCATAAGCTACACTTGAAAAAAAAACTGACATGGCAAAAAGTCCTCAAGTAGTGGCTGCACTCCTGATATGAAATGTAAAATGCTGAAGGGGAAAAACTATGCAAGTGATTAAGTCTTTATAATACCTTATTTTTTGCTGCTGTTATTTTATTATTATTGTTATTTATTTATTTACTTACTTGGAAAGTTATTGAGGAATAAGTTTATGAATCCAATTATTTGCCAAACAGTTTCCTCCTCCCTTCCCCCCCTACCCCCCCAGCCCTGTATTCTGAGGTTTAAGGAAAAATAATATTATTATAGCAGTACATTAAATACATTTCTTTTAAATTATTAATTGCTAGTGTTCAGACTATGACTTATGCCAGAGAATATCAGGACAAAGGCAACACCCTGATTCAGGGCAAGTATATCAGAGGAACCAATGGGATCCTAAAGTTATTGAAAAGCAAAAAAAAAATAGTGAACAGCATGGAGAGGAGGATGAAGAAGAAGTTGAAGAGCAGGAAGAAGAAGAGGTAAATACTGCTAATTCCTAAACAGTACAAAGCATTAGAATGTATTGTAGACAAAGCAGAACGAATTGTAAAATATCCTGTATTACATTATGAATTAATTTTTCTGAGCTCTAATCTTAATTCCATTTCTGTTCTGCTTAAGAGGTGTGGGAGAATACTTAAATGGTAGATTGAAATGTCAGCAAATGGTGATTATTGTATAGCTCTGCATTAATCCTCTAACTTGGAAGTCACTGAAATCTTTTTTGCCATAAGTTAAAAGGGTGTACAAGGAGAATGGTGAGTTTATATTGCTTTGAATCTTGGGCTGAGCAAAAGCAAGTTCTTAATTTTTGTTTATTGTAACATGTTCTACATGTTGGATATATGCAATATAGAGTCTAATGTGATTTTTGGTGTTAGTCTACTACAAATAGCTTTTGTGTTATTTCATGAAGTTACTAGTTTTGAATTCAGGTTGCATTGCTCTGGTTTATACTTTTGGCCAGACACAATGCAAGTCCCAGTCACATTACTCTCAATTTCCAGGAACTACATTTCATCAGAAGTAGGATCTTTGTCAAAAATCACTGGGCACTCGTTGCAATATTCCTGAAAACTACTTTATTTACTTCTGAGTGCAGACAAAATTTAGTTTAGTACATTATTTTATTTCTGTATCCTGAAATATTTAACTTTTGATTCCTCAGACTGCAGAAGATTCACTTAAAATGTCAGAAATTTTGCATCAATTAGTGCAAAGGCCTGAAGATTTTCTTGAAAATGCAGAGGAAAGAGTTGGCATATATAAGGATATAATGCTTCGTTCTTTGGAAGTAAGAAAAAGCAAAATAATATGATAATGCTTTAAAAAAGATTGTTTGAAATATCTTACACTATTTTCAGGGTGTCCTGGTTCTGGCTGAGATAATTAATTTCCTTTATATTGGCTGGTATGTTGCTGTGTTTTTGTATTTAGGAGAAAAAACTCAGCTGCCTGCTGGGTTAAATAACAGCAGAAGGATTTTTTGAGTTTGAGACTTATTTCATGGAGGTGGGCACAAGGCATACTACAACATATCCCCAAGTTCTGTAATTCATACTGAAATCAACAATACAAAATTGTCATCTCTGTGTTGTTTGTAGTCTAGAGTCTAGAGGGTTTTTAACTCATCAGTACAATGAATTTTGTTTTTTCTGAAGTCCACAATAATACAACATTTAATATAACAGGAACAGAATGAGCTTCAATGTCATTGCATGGTTAGCTACATTCAGTTGATGAGCATGTCTTTGTTCTTAAACAGGACTTGATGGCTGAACAGGATTCTCAATATCTCATTGAACTGGATGGAAATCAGCAGCCAGACGAACTCTTTGCAGTAAGTAAGCTATACACCAACTTAACTTCCACTAGAAAAGAATTTATCAGTTCTTTGGATTGCTTTCTTTCTTAAGGTGTTAACAAAATTCTAAGTTCCATATAAAGCTCACTTAATTATTAATAGAAAACATCACCTTTGAAATGCTTGCTTTTGTTGTTCAAAACAACCATATAATGCACTGAACTGCGCCCAGGCTTACATGTGTGGTACAGGAAAATGTTTCCAGGTAGGTTACAAACTCATTTGCATTGTATCCATCCAGTTTTGGTGCTTTATAGCTTGTATTAGAGTCAAGTATAATTATTAGCATGTGAAAATAAAACATTTTTGGAATGATATATTTACAGAAATGGCTTAATGTGCTTGTGTCTAAGATGACAGAATTCTTATTCTCTTTGTTACTGTTTTACAGTGTAATAGAAGACACTTCATTCTTTTCCATTTGACAGTTCTTCTGATTCTTTGTATCTAGATTTTTGGTTTATAACACAGCAACTCATTCTCCCTATTAAAAGTTAAAATGATTAATTTTGAAGATAAATAATCTTATCCACTGCCTCAACAATAACAGTTGCTTCAAATCAGAACCTAAAGTATGGGGTTGAAAATGAAATGAGAGATTGTCTTTGAGAATGCAGGATGTGAGCTGTTCCTGCACCTTCCCTTCTGTTGTTTGAAACAAATTAAGTAGAGTATAATTCAGTAAGTGTTTAAATTTAAGCTTGACTTTACTATCAATTGTATTTCTATGATCTCTTCGTGAACATCACAAGAGATTTATACTAAATGCAATAAAGTTGTATAATGATTTCCAACTCTTTAACCTATGAGTTAGGCAAAGAAAATTATGGAGCTAGTCCAAGCATGACAAAATTAGCTTATTAATTTCAAGAACTCTTGCATTCAAGCAAGATCACATTCAGGAAATACTTAATTAAATTCATTATCATCTGATTCTCATTGGCAGGCAGGAATCCTTTAAAATAAATTACCCAAGGTTGTATTACTTTCAAGTGTGCATAATATTCTGATCTCCTAAAGAGATTTTCCTCCTATTCCAGTCCTCTTGGCACAGAATGGAGGTCGTCTGAATACTTATACTGCTTTGTAGGAAAGAATCCTTCCAGTGTAAACCTTTAGAAGGCCTTGGATTCACAGCATACTGAGGAGATACAAAGGCATTCAGCATTTTACACTGCCTGTATATACCAAATTGCTTGTTAGAGCTCCACTGAATAACTAGCATGGCTTCAAGTTAGAAATTGGACTTCATTTTATATACATTCATATTGTTTATATAATGTGGCCATTATGCAGACCATAAGTTACAATTTAAATACTACTTTGGGGGTCCTTTCAGATCATGAAAGCAATTTTGATTGGTACTAAGATATTTTCCTTTCAGTCAGTTGTAGTTCGACTTCAGTCTATGGGTGTTCTAAATGGAGCTCCTATAACTAGACTTCAAAGTCAGCAAGAAGAAATGCTGGAAGGACTGGAAAATGTAAGTGTGTTCTAAAATGTTATTGACTGTAATAATTATACAAATATTTATTTTCTACTTTGAGCTTATATTGTAACATCTTTGGATGGAGTTTGAGCAACCTCATCTAGTGAGTGGTGTCCCTGCCCATGGCAGCAGGGTTGGAATTAGATGATCTTTAAGGTCCCTTCCAATCCAAACCATTCTGTGATTCTGTGATTCTATGATCTTTGTTTCACTGCAACCAGTTTGTTCTATGACACAAGGCATTTTTTGAACCTCAATTTTTGAAAAATGTGAATTCAAGATAATTCTGGGACTGAAATCCACCTAAAATTGTGTGAAAGAAAATATCTGCAATTAGGAAAAAAAAAAAAAAGTGATTTTGAACAAAGTATTTATTTTAGCAATGGATGAAGAATGAATTCCTTTGATGAAATGTTAGCCAAAGGATAACAATCTCAGCAGCTGACTCTTAGTTCAATCTTTCCTCTTTTCCTGAAAAAAAAAAACATAGCATGCTAATAAAAGTTTAGCAACATTCTGAATAGCTGAATTCACATACATTGTGTTTCCTGTAGTTATATAGAAACATGACAAGTTACTGTTGAATTTTGCTGACTCATGACAATTATAATTTGTGGACATTCCAAATGAAACTGAAAACCAAAAATCTTTGCATATATGCATTCACTTGGCAGTGTCATCTTTATTACTTTTTCAACAAAACTTTGCATATATGAATACTGTGAATATATGAGTACCGTAATTGGGGAAACCCAGCTATACAATTTCAGAGCAAAAAAAAATCCATTTTTTGTTCTCTCAGTCCCTGACAAAATTCACAAGTGAAGGTCTTTCTGTGTCAGAGGACATCTATATCTATTATTTATTTAGTCTGTGTTTTTGTGTTATTCTGTGTGTAAGCTTTTAGCATGTGCAGTGTTTGGGTCAAGGAATTCTGCAGCTTAACTGGACATTATATATAGAATTGCTTCCCTTTGTGTTAAACCTGCCACCATTTAGTGCTCTAGCTGCTAACATGGAAAAGTCAGTGAATAGTTTTGTTCTTTTTATATGCCTCCTAATAACTCATTATTTCAGACTTTAGTACTGTTTTTATGTAGCTGTCTCTTTCCTAAACTGAAGAGTTTCTATCTACATAATCTCATTTCTTGTTACATGAAAACCATTTTGTATCATTGATCCATCACATCACATTTTTCTGAAACTTATTCTACAGCATATTTTCTGAGATTAGTGTAGCAGAATGCACACAGCAGTAAAGAAGAGGGCAGGATTTATATGATCAAAAAATGTATCTAAATATTTTACTCTCTCTTTGCTAAACATTTCTAATATTCAGTTCATTTTTCTGACTGCTGTTGGGCATTGCCCAAATATTTTCAACTCCAAGATCTGTTCCTGAGTGGTAAGAGTCAATGACAGCTCATCATTTTCTATGTAAAATTGCTATTTTAATGCTCAGCTTTCTAGATCCTGAAGCTTCTTCTGCAGTTCTTCATAGTTAGCACCTTTCTGTACTATTTTGGGTAATTTAGAGTCGTCATAAACTTTAGAATTCATCCAGTATTCATCTTCTGTAACGGTCTATTGAACTTATCCCTGTCACATGACATTTCTGCATGCCTGAAAGAAATATTTTGTCCTTGCTATTCCCCCTCCCAGATCTTGGTCCTTTCTTCATCCCTTTTAGAAGAAATCTTGGTCACTTTCTGTCTTCTTCACTAACTAGCTAATTTGTACCTATTTACCTTTTTTAACTGAAAATAATTAGTGAAGCCTACAAGAATTATTTTAAGTACTCTTTTTATTAAATAAAATTGAAAACCTGAATAGTTTCTCTTTAAATTGTACTACAATACTGAAATATGTATGTATTTTAAATATTTTCTAATTCATGATTTGATTTTCTTTTTAGGTTTGCTTGTTTTCCAACAAAATATTTCAGAAGGCTAATTTACATAGAACAAGGCATATGTAGCTTCAGACAAAAATTACATGTGCCATTATTGCTGTTTTAATAAACAGGATGAACTTCTCCATGTTCTGTCATCATTCAAACTAATAGCACCCAGATACCGATGGCATAGAAGCAGATGGGGACAAGCATGTCCTGTGGCTTTAAAGGAGGGTGATATTGTAATGGGAGACCCAGAATTGGCTGTCAGGTTAGTGGATTTTGGCATTTCTTATTTTTATTTCTGTTTTATAAGACAACTGTCTAAATTGTTAGCTTCTCTTTTGTTTTAAGTTTTCTAGGTAAAATGTATGTACTGTCATCCCCAGAGGCACTGAAAAAATTCATGTTGAATCCACGGCCTTACCTGTTACCACCAATGCCAATTCCTCCTTGTAAAGTACTAGTATTTGGCCCTCCATTTTCTGGAAGAACAACTATTTGTAACCTAATTGCAAACAAATATAGAGGAAAGGTAGGTTCATAAATATCTTATACGAATATCAGCTGAGGCTTGGAAGTCAATTAAACACATTCTTATTTCTGTTGTATACATACATACATACTGCAAATATTAACAAACGTACTGCAAACATACATACTATACAAAAATAGTAATTAAGTGAAATTCATTTACATAAAAGTAGCTAACTTCCAAAAAATGTTCTTTTATTACTCCTCTATGTGAGACAAACATTTGTGTCAGTTATCTGTCTTAGCATAAAAATATTTTGAATATCTGTTTTACCTAAGCTAATTAGATTTAATCACAAATTAGAAAGTATTTTAGGCACACACACAAAAAACTCAGTGAATTATATGCAATTTTTTTTCTGAAATTTGCAGAACTTTTACAAATTTATTTCACTGTATAGCTGTTAGATCTGGTGGTATATGTCTATTCTGCACTATTTTTTATTTTTTCACATACTTTCATTAGGTTCTTGATATGACGGAACTCATTCAACTCCACATAGAAGAATCAAGAGAACAAAACATTGAGCAAGTGCGAAGGGATACAGTAGAAAAAGCTATAACAGCAGTGAAAAATAGGTTGGAATTAGAAAAACAGTTGAAAGAGCCAGGTGATTAAGATGTTCTGTGGTCTTTGAAGTTATTGTTGCTTTAGGTTATCTAATGGAAACAATTGTTGTCACTGAGAAATGCTCTAAATTACTCACAAAATATTACAAAAGTTGTTGTGTCTACTGTGTATATAATAAAAATCAAAAGAACATGAAGTGAAGTAGAGCTCAATATTTTGGTATTACATATAGATATTCGGAAGTTGAGAATCATATTGCAAGAAAGTTTTCAGAGCTCCTTTTGAAAGAATAAACTGATTCTGACTCATACTGGTTGGAATCTTTCCATTTAAATGTCTTTCTGAAAAGTTAAATCTCTGCAAAACTGAATTTTTCTTCAAGAAAGCAGCTAGTCTGCTACGCTTGTGTAAATTCACAAACTACAGATTTTCCACCTTGGGGCAGCCTTCCAAATACGCTGTCTCAGATTGCACATTCACAAGATTCTCCATATCTGGTCATATCTAGACTTCTTAAGCTGCCTAGGTTTTCTACAGCTTCATGAATTCTGGAAATATTTTGAATTAAAATAATGTGTTATTTTAATATCTTTAAACAAAAAGTCCTCGTCTGTTAATGCACTCAGAAGGCATCTAGCTCAAACAGAGCCACACTGTTCTGTTTTGGGGACCAGGTGTGGGGGTATGAAACCTGTTGAAATGAAGAAGTGTTCAGAACATATGTATTTTTTACTCTTTTCTGTGTTTTGACATAATTCTGATCTCTTTTCTCTTAAAGAGAGAAACAGGCATATAAACAAAGGATACTGCTAGAGAGCTGTTTGTGTCTCTGATGGGTACAAGTCTTGCCTGTTGCCAGGGCTTGAAAAGTGCTTACAATTCCTAGAAGGTTGACTGGGGACTTTCACGGACTGGGAGGCTGGAGTTTATGAGGGGAAAGCTGGCATGTTTTAGTCAGTTGGATTTAGTGGTGAAGTATTTGTATAAAAGGATTTTCTACTGATCTGCTTTTTCATGACTTTATTATGATTTCATAACTATAGGAGACTTGAAGGAACTTAGTAGTGTCAAGGAAGCAGATGATTCTGAAGAAACCACTAAAATGAGAGAAGAAATAAACTTGGAAGAAGAGGGTAGTGAGGTAAAATCTGACATCATCCAAGAAGGTAAAAAATAAATCTTAGCTACTCTAAGCATGGCACTCCATGCTTTTAGTGTCTTGCAAATTAAAAAGTAAAAGATAATCTTTTTTTTTCTTATTTACACTTGTAGGACTATCTTAATTTTTTTCTTGTTGCTCATACTATGATTTTAAGAAACAAAATAATTTTGTAGTTGAAAATATATATATAGGTTAACTCATTAATACCATTTTACTATACAGGGAAAAAGCTCCCACCGATTTTTGTAGGAGCTAAATTTGGTGTTTCAGTTACACTTTGTGTTTTATAGCATAAGGTCATTTCAGAAATTTTTCATAGATAAGGGAACAAGTGTACATTCACATGCACACACAAAAAACTAACTGAAGAAAGAGAGGATCTAAATTCAAGAATGAGATTTTTTTGCCAGTTGAATATGAGAAACTTAAAAGCATGCTGAGTTTTAATTAGTTGAAATAAACAAATAAACAAAATGAAAATAGTTTCATGATTTTTTTCATTTTTCATGAAAATTAAACAAATGAAAACAGTTTGTAAGCCTGACGTGGTTTACAAATACTAGGATTTATTCTCATACAGAACAGACTGATATTTTGTCTTAAGTGATGAAAATAGATTATTAGGTGGATACAATTATTAAATATTAACAATATTAAAAATGTTTATAAGGATCTAAAATGGAAATAAATGTGGAAAGTGACATAGTTTTTACAAGTTCCTTTGCCTTATTAAAAGGAAAACAATTGTTCCTTCAGTCATGTTCTTCCTTTAAAGGTATTCTGTAACAGCAAAAGGTATTAAAGAGATCACTGAAGAAATACCTGTTTCTGAGTGTGGGGAAATAGAATGTAGTGTCTGTAGCTACAATAACTGTAAAGTCTATTTATAATTTTTTCCAGTTGATTGTTTTTGTGGGTTTTGTTTGTCTGTTTATTTTCAGAATAGAAACACTTAGAAAGCTGTTGTCCCTTTCCCATGAAGCTTGTAATATGTGGAAAAAAAACTACAACTAGTAATGTGTATATTTGTGCATGTAAAAAACAGCAATACAATCACTGAAAAATATTGGCATAATTAAAGAAAGTAAATATGACCTTTTTGCTGATTATACTTCTCACATAATAGGTACTGCAGTTAGTAAGAATAGTTCTTTACCAAACTATGCTATTGTTTTATCAAATTAGTATGTAAATTGTGAAGTAACTCTGAATGTTTCTTAAAAATTTGTAAGCAATTACAGTTCATTGTATCAGTAATTATTAACATAATATGAATATCTTGTACATATTGGGGAATGCAGGCTTCTTGATTATTGATATACACATTGTATTAATTTTTAAATTAATCTGGTCAACCTTTTGATTTAAGAATCAAAGATAAATCAAATCAAAGGAAATTCTCAGATGCTGCAGCTGCCTGATAGTTCTAGTATACTAAATGTTGTTCCATTCATAGTGAAAGAATACTTCATTTAGCAGTAGAATACACTGCAGAGTTAAAAGGTGGTTTTTTTTTTTTTTTGAATAAGAGAGCAAATCAAGATCCTAAAGCTTATAATTTTCAGATATTCCCCAGAAATGCATTCAGAGGGACAGCTAGTTGATTGTTTCTCAATATCGCTGTGTAATATTGCTTAAAATGACTGCTACACTGTACTTATACAGTGGCTTCATTTACTTGGCAAGCAGTTGCTCCTGATTAGAGGAAACATGTATTTTAGGAATTTGTGAAGTTCTTAAAAAAAATCTATATTGTTAGGAATGTCAGAGATAACTGCTGACCACCCAGAAGTTCAAGCGATGGTAGAAGAAGCTGTAAAAAGTGCATCAGAATCTGAAGTTATATTGTCACCTGAAATATATGCAGAAACACTGGAGAGAGCTATTGCAGAGGTAAAACTACAAGTATTGCATAGCAAAGCACTTTCTTTCTAAGAGCAGCCTCTAACAGTTCATACATTATTAATACTTATATTCTTAATTTTACAATTTGAAAGATCAGTCTAGTTCATATCACACAGTCTGAAAGCTTACATATGATTGATGATAGACTGAGCCAAGATCATGAAAGACAAATCTATTGAAGGCTGATACAAACTGTTACAGACAGGGAGAAATATCTAAGAGAAGTATCCCTGTATGCTTTCCCTATTCTTACACTCTTAGTCCCTGTTCAAGAACTCAACATCAGATACAAGAGTTTGAAAAGAATTGTATTTGGAAGTTTATCCAAGAATCATGAATTGTTTTAAATTTATGCACTGTTTTGTAAATCTTGAAACTGGAATATAAATTATTTATAGGCAGCCCTAAAAGTTACTGACATATTAATCTCTCTTTATTCAAAATGTTTTTATTGCATTCAGATATGTAAAGTTACAAATATCTTACTTTTTATTAACATGAAATGATAATAGGGAAAGAGTGATAGCATTTAGAAAATCATTTTATATCTTAATCTTTTTAAACACATCACAGGCTGCTAGTCTTTTTATATTAATAAACATAAATGTTAATGTTAATTAACCTTATGTTAATGAACATTTTATAACAGCTCATGAAGAAGAACAAAGACAGGTTTCCTGGTGCTCCAGAAAAAGGAGGATGGGTAGTGGATAATTACCCTTTGTCAGAAGATCACTGGTCAGCTTTATCAGAAAAAGGACTTTTACCTGACACTGTTGTCTGTCTGAAGGATACAGAAAAAGATGGTTAGTAAATACACGCTAATGGAACTTAACCTTTTCCGTTTTCTGTGGTGATGCCTGTAGATAAAGCACATTTGCAAGAAAACCCAGTAGTTGTGTTCTATTTACAAAGTTTTGGGAGTCTACAGAAAGTGAACAGAGAAGGAAGGATTTAGTGGATCAACAAGGGTACTCCAAATTTCTTATAGTTTAGATTAAGGGAATTAAGAGAATTGAAAACAGGAATGCTTTACAAAGCAGTAAATGCCTTCTATTTACAAACCTATTTACATTCTCCTCCTACTTACAATCAGTAATACTAGTAAATAGCATTGGACTCTTGCAGACTTTGTCTTGCAGATTTTTGTATTCCATGTCTGGCTGACTGCTAGCTTCTAATGTGGCTCTTAGTCAAATTTCCCTGCCTGTGCAATGGTTTCCCTGCTTGCAAAACCAGATTATAAATTATGAACTTTCTCTGCTTAAGAGAAAAGTGGGGAGTACCTATATGCAGACGTATCTTGTTCCCCATCCTGAGGACAAAGGAATTTAAGGAACTATTTGGCCAGGTTGATAAAATAGCTTAATATCCATGAATGCAGAGGAAGGGATTTTTACTTCAGGGTTTCAAACAAGAAGGAAGGTTGGTACCAGGTATGAAAAATGAAACAGATTCATACATTGTTAACAGTTTTGCTTGCCAAATCATGTCTTGATTGTTTGATTCACACCACACAGCAAATTTCATTGCCCTGTGACAATCATATATAATCATTACTTGCTCAACCCAGTCTGTTATCAAAATGTCTTTCAGTAGCGGAAACTGCCCCCCAGGAAAGGAATGTCAATTCACAGTTAAGTCAAAAAAAGTCAGTAACTGATATTAAAATCAGTCAAAATCACTCATCCTTGAAAATAAAAACAAACCTGAGCAAACATTGCTTACATAGTCTACGTAGAGCAGCTTTCGTATTAAAAAAAAAAAAAAGGGCTTTTCAGAAGCATGTCATCTTGATCAGATGATCAGCTAATCATCCTTACAACTCAGTACCCAAACTATTTGGTGATATGACTTTGTGAAATTTTGTAACTTCTTAAACACCTTAACAAAAAGTCAAATGTGGCTGGAACTTGTATACATACTAAAAACAGGCTGAAGATTTCTATGAGAAATATCTAGATCCACTGCTTGTCAAAAAAATCATATTTGTTGTTCCTGTCACTTAAGATGAACTCATCCAGAAAGAACTTAAGGACACATTGCATTTCCATGCCTGATCTTTGCCTCCCAGAAATTTCAAGAATATTAAAATGGTCATGAACCTAGTTTCTGGGATGCTGTGCCTTGTCATTTCCTCCAGCCACAAAAAACACTTTAATGCATGTAGTTGGCATGTAGTAATGTGAAGTTAATGTGGTGTCATATTTTTTGCAGTAATAAACACAACAATACTGTCATATGCTAATACAGTGTATGTTAGTTAATACTAAATAACAAACAGCAGGACTCAAGTTCTAGCCTTTTCTGCAGGGAAAGGACTGAGGTGGGATAGATGCTTTCAGAACTATGTTAAATTCTGACAAGTGAAGAACAAGTTAAGAAATTAGTGAATTAACTGGATAAAGAAAAGGTTCTCTAGTCGTCTTTATTATAGATCAGACACTTTGGGAATAGATAATTCTTCATGGGATCCATGTTGAAACTCATCAATAATAATTGCTCTTTTTTTTTTCTTTGGGGAAGGGAAGAACTTGAAGTCCATAGCAGAGGCTTCCAAATGAAGACCGCTCTAGTGTCTGCAATGCACACCTTTCTGCCACTGCCACTAGTTTTCAAAACACCTCTGGATCACTTGTTCTGATATGGACAATCTGTTTTATCCTCTTGGTAGCCATCTCTTCCATGCAATTACCTTCTGTTTCTTTAGTCAGATAGTTGGAAAATTCTTTAAAGCCTAAGTGTAATCCTTTCCACCTGGAAGTGAGACAGATCTTAATGAAATTTAAATGTTATGCTTATAACACCAGTGTTACCTCTATTTGAACTAACACTGTCATAATCTTTATATTACATAGGAATAAAGACTGCTTTCTTAATTGCACTACATTTGGTCCTAAGTTTAACTAGATTGCAATCTTGGAAGGAAATCACCATTTCCATTTTTAATGTTTTTAAGATGATAATGAGACTACACGCTAATTTTATCCCTGGAACTGTATCAGACTTTCATATGAATCAATGTCTTTTTTTTTCCCTCTCAGAGTTTCACTCATAGGTGGGAGGAAATGAATTAACTTACTTTAAATGATAAAACATATATTTTTACTGTCTCAGCTTGAAACAAGTAATGTGCAAATTGAACACAAGACATACTATTTGTACTCTAAGTGAAATATAATACTGGCATAGAGATTTTCATAGCAGACTTTAAATTGCATTAAAACAGGACACTGCAAGAACATTGTTCTTTTAACCAGAATCAGATGAGCTACCTACAAACCTGCTCCGTTAGCAAATTTATTTCTGGTTAATACCAGTGGTAGATATTCTCAGGTCAGCCACTTGGAAATTAGCTAATTTATTATCCATTATTATAAATGCTTATAAGTTACTTGCTCAATTTGATCAAGTGATACTGAAATCATTTATGAAATGTAATAATATTGATCTTTTAAGTGAGAAACAACACATGCTGGTATATAAGGAAGAAAGAATGGTTGAAATCATAGAATCATAGATCGTATACTAATTGTGTTTCATCTAGATGTTCTCAATAGGTTGATTCAATAATTAAAGCTGCTTCACTTGAGTTCAATGTCCTTTGGATTCTGAATAATTAAGTAAATTAATGCTGTTTGGCATTGCTGCTTTTCATAACACTGTGAGAAGACACACAGTCAGGGAAGTACATACCTGGGCCACCAGACAAAGCCACTGAAAACTCTCACAACCTTTTTGCAGAAGAATATCCAGATAGAATTATCTAAATATCAGTTTACAAACTACATTAAAAAAAAAAAATCCCATTACTCACCCTCCATTTTTCAAAATTGTATGTATTACTTAAGAGAATCTATTTCAAATATGTACCATTCACACAAAATTAGCATCTGTTTCAAATTGACAGAGGCTCAATGTTCTTAACAGTTAAGTAACATGTGCTCGAGTTTACTTAAAAATACATTTTATGTGAGTTGACAATAGTGACCACATGAGATTTGGGAGGAATAAGTATGGATAAGGTGAGGTGAAAGAGGCAAGTTCATAATGTCTGCTAGAAGGTTTGTCTGCAAGTTTAACTTTTTGTTTGTTGTTCCTTGAATTTAGCAATTTAGTTTTATTTTGTTCCTTTTTTTCCCTTTGGACAATTTATTTATTATTTAACTCTTTATTTGATTCCTATATTTCTGTCTCTAAATAATAATGTGGTACTAGAGTTTACACAGCATTTTGAGTCACTACTTTGTAAACTATTCCCTGAGGTAGCCTAAACTAGTATGGCTCAACTGTTGGAAATAGATTTCAGCCACACGGCCATATATCATAAATCTATTTGCCAGAGTTAATAAATCAGTTGAAATTCTTCATAGGAACAGTGTATTTCTTCCTTTCTGTCAACCAGTATAGGTATGCACAGTCATTAAATTTTTATTTGAATGTTTTTCATTTGTTCCTTCATAGTTTTCTTTGTACACATCCAAACAAAATAAATGCCAGAGTAATGCATGATATATGGAAATATAAGATAAATCATTTCAGTGCTCTCTCTCCTTATAGCCTTCATCATAGCCCTCCAATATCCCAGTGTCAGTTTTATTAGGTGCTTGAAGGTGAAAACAAAGCTCTAAAACATTATAATAACATTTCAGTGGCATATATGCCTTTTCTGGGCTTTAAAAAGAAGTATGAAAATTGTTTATTATTTGTTAAATAATTTTTCTAACTCAGCTTTAATTTTATACAGCTGCACAAAACTAATTACTGTTGTATAATTGTACTGCAGGAGGCTGTATACTACACAGAGCATACTTAGCAAATAAAGATGAAATTAATTCAAAGATATTGAGAAGACTAGAAGATGAAGCATTAGAAAAGAAAGAAGCAGCAGCAGCAAGGTAAATTATACTAAACATTTAAACATATAAAGTGATCACTAGAAAATTCTAGCCTTACTTTGAGTTAAAGGTTATCAGTGCATTTATGAATCAACAGAAATTTAATAAAAAAGCACATTAACCTTTGACCTGATGGATATAAAGTAGTCCAGTATGTGTTAACTTTGAGGGTTATCTTAGTTAGATGGATACATGTGGTGGCAGAAGATTATCTTGCTAAATGCATTTTAAATAGCCTTCTACTAGCCCAACCTTTTGAGACAATGATACAATAACATTTTAGGTTATAAAGTATCTTTGATTTTTATTTTGTATGAACCAAATTATATTTCAATTCTGAACAGTATTTTTCCACGTACTTACTTCAATTTAATATATTTGCAATTTGCTATGTTCATATTTATACAAGTCTTTAAGATGAATTATCTTATACTCACAGAAGAGAAACGCAAGAGGTACTGACACTGGAAGAAGAACAGCAGTCTCAGGAAGCTGCTGAGGAGAAAGGTGAAAGTGTGTATCATTCAACTTCTATTTTATCCCTGTATGTGTTCCAGATGATTTAGGAATTTGGTATTTATGCAGATTTTATAGTTTTATTTTCTTTTTACATTCAGCATTTAGAAAAATGACTTCAATTTACTGTCTTTGCTTCCTTCACTGATTCAGGCCTATATTTCTATGTGGCATTCTTAATGGATGTTGCAGGATAAAGATGTTTATTAAATCAGCCAGCACCGTTACGGTTTTCAATAAATGTGAAGGGCAGAACTCTTTATTTTCTCTCTAGTAACTTTTCTAAGTGGGTTATTAACTGTATTGAAACTTCATACTCATGAAAAAATCTGTATCCCCTCACAAATTAGAAAACTTTGTTAGAACTTAGCCAATGGCTAATCAGAAAATCGCAAGACTATCTGAAGATGTGTTATCCTCCAAGAAGCTCAGCCTGAAACAATTAAAGGGGAATGGAAATTACTTCAAGATTGGCTATGTTAACATGTGTTAAGGATTGCTGAATCCAGTAGCAACATATATTACAAATTGCTGAATCCCATATCCCATTAGAGGCAAGGCTGCTGCAGCTCTGTGTCCCCAGGTCCAGCCAGTAATGAGTCTGAGCATTTATTCCCAATTCTCCTTTCATCCTCTTCTCCCTCTATTATCTACATTTGTTCCTCCACAGTCCACTTTGATCCCTTCTTCTCCTTGCCTTTGGTCCTTTTCTGAAATGCCTCACATAATATTATGAATCTCTCACAGTCCCAAACTGCTTTTTCTGGCATCTCTTAATGAATCTCACTCCCTCGTAGGCAAAGAGAGCCTCTCTGGTTGACTCCTCTCCCAATGGCCCTGAGGGGAACCAAGTCAGGGTTATCTTTGTTCTGATTAAATTATCGGGATTCCACAGTCTGTTATTGTTCCTCTGCTCCTTTCTGTTTATGGAGATTATCCTTTAATAACAACATAAAAAAGGAACTATGTGTGTTACATGGAGTTTCCCCTCTAATAATAATATTAGTAAAACATTTTGGGTGTGTATGCTTTCATTCTTTCTTTGCTTCTTTCTATATTGAGCAGAAAAGCATATTATTTTTGTTTTGCTACTCTTTACATTTCCTGTAAGATCCTTCTTTTGTATTAGGATTGTGCTATACTTTGTTTCCAACAAAGAGAATGTAATTGTCCTGGTCAGAAGTGAATAATCTATGAGGAGTGAGATTTTGAGGGCAGGCTAACTGTCACAAACCAGTTGGAATTTTGCACCTCAGACAATTCTGTCAGTTGCGTCAAGATTTAGAATTAATTCTAGTTTCAACATTTTTGAACCTCAGTGGTCAAAAAAAATGTAAGGTTGAATCTTCCTTTTTACCTTCTTCAGTCACTGCCTACTTTCTTAGAAGATTGTTGCTGTCTGATTTAAATTTGCTGTCAAGATGAAGTACCATGCACAAGTATCTCTTTCTACATTAAGAACCTGTCTGGGGACTTCAGGGGATTTTCTTCTGCTGTGGGGCAGCTCAATGGTAGCTCAACGGTAGCCTAAGTTATACCCTACAACCTGGATCAGAAATTAAAAATCGACATACATACTAACATTCCTTTTTATTTTTTCTTTCTTTCCCCCTTTTTTTTCCCTCACATCTATAGGGCCTAGACTTCCATTCCTGTCTTACTTGTGAGTATAATATACTGGTTTCTGTCAAAAGATATAGTGGCCAAGCTTATATCCTATGTTGTCAGTATGCCTCATACACACTTTCTTTCATTGTCCAGTGTGGTATTTATTTTATTTATCTATAAAAAGGACTAAGACATAAAGGTAGTTTTTGAATTTGGTAACTTGTTTTAACTTTTTATTAGGTAACATTTTACCTTTCTCTGACAAATACTCTAGCTTTGTTCTTTCAATTAAATGTAAACTTGAAAAGATTTCTACATTATAACTTTAAACAATTTCAAATAAAACAGATAGCTCTTCTCCAAAATGGTTTCTAAAGTATTAAATATAAAGGGTTCTACAGACATACTATATTATTTCTCTCAAACAACAAAGTTCATCTTAATTTTGAATATATAACTCATTTTTATCTGAGTACATCAAAACAACAATTATTAATGACAGAAGTAATAATGTCATACACACACTTGTGCTATTAACACGTGATAAGTCCTTGTTCAGGGAAATCGTGTTTTCCTACGCCTACGTTTGATTTCAATAATCAAACACTGACTCACCAAAAACACTTCAGTCATGCTGCTCTTAGCCTGACATCTGTTTTATTTCACATGTAGTGCCATCAGCACACTGACTGCAGCTCTTTTCCCATGTGACATGTCTTTACAAAAATATAAATTAATTATATGTTCACAGTCCTTTTTTTATAGCAGTTATAGTAGTAAAATGAGAACTCAGAAAAAATAAATCAGAAAAACACTGCAGAGCCCCAGTCATGCTCTTTTGATGTGTCATATAAATAAGTTGCATTTCAGCAACTGCAATCTTTGTTACCTCAGTGTTGAATTAACTGGGATTTTTTTCAGGACTGAACATATTCAAATTTATAATATTGTCTGTGTTTAAAAGGAAAAAAAAATATTCTAGTAATGAGCAAGGTACTTTCATGTTTCCTAACTAAATTAAAATGCATAGAGAAAAAATTTGGCCGAATTTATCAAAAATATTTAACTAGGTTAGGAAGCTAAGTTCAATGCTGAAAATGTCTGGTGAAGGTATGCAAAAAAAAATTACATAGGACTTCTTGTAGTGTCTAGTTGCAAATTATAGCCCCATATCTTTTTCAGGTTTCTTATTCTGAGCTTAAATTATTTTCTTTTTTTATTATTTATTTATTGTCTTTAAGTATTTTTAGCAGCTTTGCATGAGTATGGATTTATTTATACCATATGACAGCTATATAACTTCATGAGAATATAGAAGAGTTATACAGCTTCAGGTGTTCATTCCAATGCTCTTGAGCTAAAATCTGGCATATTTCTTTCCTGCAGTGTTTCAGCAATAAAATATCCGATACAATTGATCTTGTCCACTGAAGCAAGCAGCTGTCATAGTTTAAGACTATTTTCTGTCCTTCATTTGTTGGCCCTGCTTTTCTGCCAGAGATTATCCCTTCCTTAGAGCAAATTCAACAGGAACAAATGTATGTATATGCCTCAGTCACTGTATCTCAGTGTGGCATGTTACTATAATCTCATCTTCCCTGTTTGTTTGTTTGTTTGTTTTTTCTACCTCTAGATGGAGGCTTTTCAGTGACAACAGAGATTGAAGAAGGAAAGTTTATTAATCTGTAGACAGGGGAATAGCAAATTACTTGCACCACAAACTTCAAAGCAAGCTGTAGCGGTATTAACTTCCCAGGAATGGTTTGTTCAGCCTTTGAGCATTATTGCATGGTCTTCAAAGCCACTTTCTGGTCTCCTTCATAAGCCAGACACAATAATTACATTATAATATCCATAATAAAAGCATTTTAGGCAGAAAAATTCCAGACTTTCAAGCAGAAAGGTTATGAACAGCTTATCAGTTCATATTTCAAATATCTTCGGTTTTGAAAGTTTTTGGCGTTTTATTCAGAGAAAAAAAAAAAAGGCTAAGCGATATTAGTTTAGTACACGTATGCATCTCTTCTCAGCCAAAAGAATGAAAGCCTACGATTTGAGCTATCAGCCTCTCTGAAAGCTCTTGTCAGTTTCTGAACATCTGTAAGAAAAAGGACATCTTCTCTATTTGCTTTGTTTATTGTCTATCTTTCTTGTTCCCATACAGCACCAATCTTGTAAATGAGATGTCAGAAGTATTCAGCCACACTGTAAAAACCAGACATGCTCAGCTTTTCTGCCACAGCTATTTCCAATATCTTAAGGACTGTCTGTGATTGTGTTATGTATGCATGTGAGGGTTTGCACAATGACAGCCTAAACAAAGTATCTTCCATCTTGCACATATTTTTCTGCATGTCATTCTCCTCTTTGTGCGTATTATGAACTCTTGATTTCTTTAATACAGAGCATCAAAACTCATTTTGTTGGACTGCATTCCTGTGAATATCAAAAGGAAATAAAGAACTAGAATAAGTGAAGAATTTTCTTGATTTGACACATGCTAAAGGCTGTAGGGTTTTGTCTGCTAACCATATAAGAAGATGCTTGTTTATGAGAAATTTAAATCTTTTTGATACTGCATAAATCAGAAATTCAATTTGCCAAAAAAGAGTTATATGGAAGAATAAATGCCATAACTTCAGATTTTAAAATACATCCTTGTACGATATGATTTCAGTTTTGGGTAGTCAAAATATGTTTAGATATGTTTACGGTGTTTTACTACTAAGGGCATAAGCAAAACAAGGCTTGTGGAAAAAGGTAGTATTCATTATTGACCAACTCATACAGTCAGAAAAATTATACCAGCCTTCAGGTATACAAGCCCTTATTCAAGTCAGAATCACTGCCATCCATCAGGAGCTGATCTGTAAAACACCGAGTGTGTTCTTTTGGAAGGTCATGTTTTTGAGCATAGTTTGAGCACACATCACATAGAGTATAATGAATTTAAAATATTCTTACATGAAAGAACTGAACTAAATACTATACTCCTCTGCTCACAGTATTGTAGCATCTGATAGATAGTTTGCCTTTCTGCACAGATCAGGTAGCTGATTGTAAACTGTTTTGCTCAGTATGCAATACCTAAGCATCAAAGGAACTAACACCTTTTTTGCTGGTGATCAAATGTAAGTTTTGCAGTGTGATCCAGACATATCTTTATTTCTCTAGTGCCTCAATCAACCCTCAATGGGTATGCTAAAGCTATTAATGATTTTATCTGTCCTACAGAATTTGAGGACAATGACAAGCAGCTTCCCCCTGAAACTGAACAAGTGTCTCAGGAACAGTCCGGTGATTCTGCAGGTTATAAAGAAGAATCTGATCGTACAGGTTGGCCTTGTAGCATATATAATCTGTCTTTCTTGTTAGTATCATGAATTGTATCCTTTTCTACAAGTTTTTACTATATTTGAAAAATGAGCTGTGAATATCATTCCTTAATTAATTTTTTTAAAAGAAGTTTATAATGGAATAGTCAAGGTCAAGTTATTTTAACATTTATAAATGCAATTAAAGGCATGTAGTGATTTCCTGATAAAAAAAATAATGTACCAGGTAGTATGCATTGTGAAAAACAACAAAACCCCACTATTTCCACTGCTGTGTCCAGCTGAAATACCAAATTAATAAATGTGTACAGGGATCTATAGAAATAACAAGTAAAGTGAGGCTTGCTGAAATTCCAGGTTAACTTGACCTGTCTTCAGAAACAATGAGTGCTCTTTACAGGATAAAGTGATAAGTGAGGGGAATCAGAAGGAAAAAAAAAAAAAAAAAAAAAAAAAAAAGGTTTGTAAGTCACTATCATGTATTGTGACCAAAAAAAAAAAAAAAGACAAGGGAGCATGAGGGAATTAAAAAATTATATCAAATATATCAGGAATCAATTAAACTGCAGTATTCACAAATAGCTGCATGTAATCTTAACAAATCCCAGTTCTACAGACCACTTTCAAATTAATATAAATATCCACATTAATCTGAAATGACTAGTCCATTCTCTGCGGCAAGGAATCTTGGGAAAAAATGGGAATGGATGAATTTGAACTTTGGATGTAAATAATGGAAATATGTCCTGTATTCTTACTAATCATCCATTGTCCTGTTTCATGTTTTCCCATGGAGTTGTTTTCTTCTTTTTGGTAGAAGGCACAATTCTACAGCATGTGGAATGCCATAGAGCCATTACCTAATTAAAAGAAATAAGAAATACATCATAGCTTTCTCTCAAAAAACATTTTGAAGGCAACTCATCCTAAAAGAGGATGGTCTCTTTTAGTATTTAAAATTAACATTTTAGATTTTATCTATTAGAAGATTTAGAATATATCAAAGTCCAAGAGACAAATAAATCCAACATAAAACATTTAATGTTAAATAGCAAGATGTTAAATATACATTATGCTTTTGGAATCACCTCAATCCTTATACAGTGGAAAGAATCAACTTAGTCTGTAGACTAAACAGTTTTTTACCAAACAGCATAATTCAGTACACACAATATAAGGTTGCCTACTAAGTGCATTTCACTGTAATTAGCTAAAATTTTTTTGGCAGCATATATTTATAAGTAATAAAAAGTCTTTATTAAACAAACTGCATGATCTGTTTCAAAAAGACAAATGAAAACATGTTCATAATGAAATATGTATCAGTTTCAAGGAATGAAAGTGTCGCTGTTATCCCACATTTTGCCTGTTTATTTTGACAGTTAAACCCTTAACG
The DNA here is from genome assembly GCA_011074415.1 of Stictonetta naevosa. Lineage (NCBI taxonomy): Eukaryota > Metazoa > Chordata > Aves > Anseriformes > Anatidae > Stictonetta > Stictonetta naevosa. The sequence continues at coordinate 69,887,790 of CM021699.1, forward strand.
AAGAAGCCATGTTAGCTTCTGTTCTCTCTGTCTCAGCTTTGGCAGGGTTTGAGGGGAGGGAAGGACTTCTTCATCTTTTTTGTTGTTGAATATGGACTGAGGGCAGAACAAGTCATATCTAATACCAGCAGAACACTGTAAAAATACATTAAAGCCTCTCCTTCCCCAGTAACTCACTTGGAGAATGTGGGGGCAGAAAGCCTTTGAGGATTGTTTGTCTCTCCGGTAACTACGCTCAGTAAAAGCAAAAATGACACAGAGCAAAAGAATATGAGAGACTGTGGTATAGACATGCCACGTGAAAGCTCCAGATTTAGGGGTGCGGGGGATTGTCTCCTATCACCTCAGTTATAAAGAAAAGAAACTGATTAAGAACAGCACGGTTAGATTGACTGTCACCTACTCTGCAGGAAATGTTTGGATTTTTAGATCCAGTTATTTTTAAGTCATTACTGTCTTTTCAAGATATTTTTCTTGATTATGTTCCTTTTCTTCAGAAATCTTTTCGCACAGTGAATCACCTCTGTAAGCAGAATATTATAACTCATATATAATAGCAAAGGTGCAGTTGCCTTACTTTAAAGTATTTTCAGTATTCTGGGTCCCCAAGACCAAGTTTGAAAAAAGCCGAATGTCAGGGAGGCAATGTTTTTTATCATAATGATGTTTAAATACCAGAGCCAATACAAAATAATATTTGGGTTGTATGGTTTTGGGGTTGTCCCTTTTCCCTAGGAATGTAATCTTTTCTTTCTTTCCTTTTATTACTTCTCCCCTCTCTTAAACATTTATTCGATTTGCCTGTATAATCTATTAAAAACTCCCTAAGTATGCAACAATTGCTGTTGGATAAGATTCCTTAAGCAAAGAAAACTCTCTGGTAGAGGTAATATGACTGAATTATGTGTCTAGAGTAGAGAATCAAACCTGGAACATCATAGTTGCTTGTCATCATTTGATAAATGTAGCCTACCAGAAAAGGTACAGCATGAATTGTTAGTGTTCCTGAGATTAAGGTTCATGTGGGAAGACCTCTATTGAGTGGATTTGTTACCGTGTTCAATATTCTGTCTCAGATGATGCTACATATTCATTTAAATCCATTATTCTTTCTGTGTATTTTCAAAATTTCATTACCTACTCAGAATTGAGAAGTTTCTAAAGGGCAGGGCTCTAAAAGATGCTCTGTCAAATGCTAGATCCAGACAATAAGCATTACCATCTTCCATACATTATTGCTTTGAATAGGTCTGCGGTTCACAAGGCAGTACATGTGATTTCTACAGTGTGAATGTGCCAGGGATAATGTGCAAAAAGCAGTTAGTGTAACTTAGTTATTACTGTACCCTTTGCTTATTTTTTTTTGATATCTGTGTTCCTAATGGAATCATCATTACATAACGCATTACTGCCACCCAGATTTATACAGATTTTACCCGGCTAGATGTCTGTCTCATTTGGAATACATCACTGTAGACTGAAACATAATTAACTGTGGCGTTTATACAACATATTTCAATGTACATAAAAAGGAAGGTAGTTTCATGTTCCTATTTAGAATCACAGGAGACAGCAGTGCCATTGCAGGGGATAACTAATGCGATGAGATGAATGTTTAGCTTAGTAAAAAGAAAATGTTTATAAACATTTTCAAGAAAATAATTAATTTCTAATTCAGGATTAAATTACGTGAATTCTGCATGGTGTTTCTGCTTAGTGATATGCCCATTTGTGCTTTCGGACTAAAAATCACTCAAATGCAGGGGAGGTTAGACACTGAGGCATCAGTCTAACAATTATGTGCTGTTCAAAGCTGTAAAAAGAGGATTATATATTAGATTATATTATAATAATTAAGATTATAATATTTTAGATATATTTTAGATATCTATATTTTATATTTAAATATTATAATATTTTATATTATACTATTTAGATTATAATATAATTAATTAATAATTAGGAATTATATTTTATAATTTTATAAATTTTATAATAAATAATATAATATAATATTAAAACACTTTTTTAATGTTTTCCCTGCTTGTATTTTTAAGAAAATGGTCAAAGCTTTTAACATACTAAGCGTTATGTAAGTCTTTCAGTTTTAGTAATACCTTTTTTTTTTTTAAGGCTGACGCTAATGTTGCTTGTGTCAAAGTCTGTTCCTGCTCTCAAAACAGGACAGAAACACAAGGAGGAGTGGAAAATTATGGCAAAGTGGAAAACCACTCTGTCCCCTGTTCAAGCTCTTCCTTGCAGCTTCATTTCTGGCAAGAGACAAACACAGCATACAGCAAGGTTATAGTAATATCAGGCTATTACAGACATTGCTCTCAACTTCTTTTCTGTCTGTGAGCTAAAGAGAGTGATGTCAGCCTTGTTAAACAGAACACAAAAGAAAAATGGTGGGAGAAAGAAGAAAATCAGGGTTGAAAATGGTACAAAGGCAAGGAAGGGGAACAGTAGCCACAACACACTGCAGCTACTGGAGGCTGTGGTATAGTACAGACAAAGAGGTGATGATGCTGTCTAGGCACCTCTGTACCTTCTAGCTGAGACAGAACTTGGTACCAGGACTTTCAGGACCTAACAAGGTCTACATGGATAAGAAATGCAGCCCTACAAACTGATGAGTTTCTCCTTCTCTGTTGACGTGATCTCATAAGAGTTTTTTAATTACCTCTGGCTTTTTCAGCAAATGGATGGTGTTGGAAGCAGCTCTCTCTTTATTATTTTGCTCACCAACTGTAACATATTTGGTATGGCACCATACATGAAGTTTTTGTCATGTTTGTCATGCATAATACCTTGAATTTCTTATTTAAATCAATGCATTTTTTCAATTTCTAACTTTTCATGAGAAAGCGTTATGAGACAGGCTTGGACAATCTTAAACCATTGAAAGTATAAATTTCTACACAACTTATTTAAGATATTGTCTTTTCTTTCCTTTACTCATTAAACTGTGTTATTGTATGCAGACATGGATTCATTAAACTTATTTTTTTGTGAGTTTCTCAGTTTAAGCTTCCACAGAAGGAAGCCTTGATATATACTTTTTGTTCTATTTTATTTATTTATTCATTTTGTTTTATTATTATTATAGTATTCCTTGTCCCAGAGTATATTGTCCAGGCACATGGGATCTACATTCACAGTCTTTTTCCTTGTATACCTATGGATGACTTCTGGCCTCCAGAGAAAGGGGTTACACTTTTGCATCTCATTAATTGGCACTTCTTAAAATTACTCCATATGTACATACATCTGTAGTGTTTCATAGCACCAGTATTATTTGGGTTCAGTAGGTCATTGGTTTAGGTATAAGTAATTTCTTAAAATGCTTTTGTCTGCAGAATTAAGAGCATTCATTCTAAGAATTAAGATCCTTATAAGTGCTAAGCAGAGAAAGTGCAGAGGGAACAACAGAACACTGTCATACTCCAAGAACACAGTTAAACTAGGCTGCTGGTACTTGCTGGGTTTTGCCAGTAGTGTAAGAGAAGCTGTTTCTGAGAATCTTGTAAATAGCACAGTGACTTTCAAATATGATGCAACTACTTTATTTGGGGAGGGGACCTTCAGCCCTCAATACATGCATGTTCTTCCCATATTCAGTAGCATAAATAGAGGAGTTAACTTTTTTTTCCAGGACAGTGTGTTATCACCATAAATTTATCACGCTGATCCATTTTGTTGGGGAAAAAAAAAAAAAAAATGCATCAACAGATAACTGAACGAGAATTAGTGGAATTTAAAAGCAACTTATAAAATTGAAGAAGGACAAATAGATGTTCCAATCATTATTTTTTTTTCTGTTTTTACAGTTATTGTCAATAACATAATGATGAGAAGAAGACTTTTTCTTTGAAATTGGAAGAGGTTCCATTATGATATTAATGATTGTGATATTTTGAGTTCATATATAGTGCATAATTTATGCCATTATCTGTTAAACTTTAATTTTTCTTTACACATGTATGACCAAATTGTCTCTGAATATGTAACAGATCACCTCTGAATTAATTTTTATATGTTAATAACAATGCATAGTTGAAAAGATGGATTCATAATTTCTAAGTGTCTTGGTTTAGTGATTAAATCACCAAAACAAGGCTTGAAAGTCAGAAAAAAAATCCCTCTTAATTCTGTCACAGATTTGGTTGTGACATTGGAAGTATTCCAGTTCTCTAAACAAAGAGATCTAAATATCAAGCTATTTAACACCCAGTTCTGTTTCATGTTACAGCAAAAGGGTGTTAGGTGTATTTGCAGAGATTAAACCTTAGGTATTCTGGAATCAAGACATTTCCACTACAGATAATTTTTTAAAAGGTGGATCATAATGTCAGTGTACCTGTCTTGCCTCGTTTGTTAATTATGGTTAGAAGGGTCATTCGTAATTTGTTTAATAACTCTTACAATGCATGTTTAGGATTTATCAACTTAGGATTTCAGTCTTTGATAGCACCCTCATATCCTGGATATTTACACTGAAGTGAAATTCTCTGTTTAGTCTCTCTTCTTTTTCCCTTCTCTAAATCTTCTATTTTCTCAGCAATATTGCCATGTTGATCTTTATATATCTATGTATCTCTGTTAAGTAAATTAAAGTTTGATTTATTAACATGTATATGTTGAGATCTTGTGCAGGAGAGGAAAAGCACCTAGTAATGTGCATTGTCCTTATATTCACATAAACAGAACATATTCCACTTGAAGAAGAACAGATACCTAGCACTCAACCTGAGCAATCCACTACGTCTTTAGTAACTGAACCTGAACCAGGTTAGAACATTAAGTTTCTTTGCAGTGTGTGCTAGTTTTCTTATTCTTTATTTCTTCCTATATTGGCACATTCTATGTGATGTATGACCATATGGATAGTCTGCCAAAAATTGCTCATCATTAAATCATAATTTTAAATTATTATATATGCTGTATTTTGCTATGCAGAAAAAGCCATTATATTTATATGTGTGCTAATTTAAATAACCATATGCAAATTTAGTTAAGTAATTGAAACTTGTCTGTGTTCCTGGAGAAGCATCAGTATATAGTACTTCAAAATATGAATCTGGCATTTTCGAAGTATCTTCTTAAACTAGTAATATAATAATTTTTAATTAAAATTAAAAAAAAAAAAAGTGTTAGGGAAAAAATATACCACCATATCTGAGGAAAATAAAAATTATCTTAAAGCATAGTGATACGTACTTAAATGCAAAATATTTTAGAGGAACATTGCCTTATATATATGATTTGATTTTCAGAAATTGTGCTACCTGAGTTTGAAGAGGATGATTTTCTAGATATACCAGAAATTGAAATAATTAAAAGGAAGATAGACCTTTTCATGAATGACTGGCAAACAGTGGAGACAGAAATCAAGCACTCGTCTCAAGTTCAGGTTGTTGTTTTAGAGATTGCTGAGCAAACTCCAGAAAGTCTGCTTAATCAAATTGTTTTGGTTATGGAGGGTAAGTAATATTGTTTATGTGATTTACATTTAACTTACCAAGAGGGATTTTGGAGAGTTTGTATGATGAATGGGGGAGAGGTTAAACTCAGTTCTATCTTATGCACATGTAGGTAAGCTGAAAAGCACACTAACAGCTTTCCAGACCTTGGAAGAGTGTGAAATAAATATATTTGGAATACATACACAGTCATACAAATGCATACATAATAGGTCCCTAAACACTTTGATGTCATACTTCCCTAGTCACTTCCTCTATGTTTTTCTGCCAGGATACCTGTATGAGAAATGGACAGATAATAAAGGTTCACTAATGTACAATATTCATTTAAGTCAATGAGACTTTCAGTGTGTGTAATAATCTACCCACCTGTATAAACTGTGTTTCAAGACCTAATTTTTGCAGTGTTAATATTTTTATGGCAAATACACTTTCTTCACCCAAAAGCTCAAATCTCTAATAATTTTGAGTACTGGATAAATAATATTAGTAATACATTTTTCCTATACTTATTCCAATGCAAATGTTTTTCTTTTTACCAAAACAACTATTATGCTAGCTTTATAATCAAATAAAATGACTGATGATTTTTGCCAATATACAATATGAAAGAAACTGTTGCACACATTAATGCCACTATCTGCATGTGTTTGTATAATACTTTCATACTAGGAGATCCAATTGACAATACTAATTTACTTCAATAAAAAAAAAAAAGTAGCAATTTTGTTTTTGGAAGAATCAATATATTAATATATATTTATTCCATACGTCTGAGAAGAACATTTTGTTCTATGAGTAGGAGAAATGGAATATACAGTTGATGTGATTTGCTTCCATATATGTGCTTACTTTTATGGACAAAGAGAATTTATTTTGACATGGCCAAATGAAAAATGTTGAAACAGAAGACAATTAACCTTTTCAGAACCTTTTAAATATCATGGCTGGGAGTTATCTGCTCAAGACTTAGATGAGGAAGCAGAAGACCTGGTTGCTGAAGTGGAAGCTGAAGAAGAAAATGAAGTTGCAGAAGAGGAAAATGAAGAAGTAAGCATGCTGGTTTTGTCCATTTATCATCTGCTTTTAATTTATTTTCAGTTTGAGCAGTATCACAGAGAAATCAGTTTTTGCACCTGGTTTTGTGTGATGCAGTTTCAGCTGTCTTAAAGAATAAATGTAAGCACATGCTTCAAGAACAGTTTCATTGTATTCCCATGTTCTGGCTGATAGTAGTTTTATTCCAAGGAAGCATAAATACCCCATGCTAATAGACAGAATTAATGTAACTAGATATATTTTTTTTTAATGGTATATAGGGGTTTTATAGAAAGAAGCAAATGAGAACTAATTTATGTCAATCACAGAATCATCTAGGTTGGAAGAGAACTCCAAGATCACCGAGTCCAACCTCTGACCTAACACTAACAAGTCCTCCACTAAACCATATTACTAAGCTCTAAATCGCAACAATTATTTTGTGATCTACCATGCAAGTATCAAAAGATGCAATGTAAAAGTCCTAAGGTACAATCCTCTGTTCCATCTCAGCTATTGATAATTTTTGAACACCCATTTCAATTAAATTAGAGGTCTAGCTTCACTTTTTTAAATTTTCATCCTATATTCGAATTTGTCGTTTCCCAAATTTAACAGTACAAAGTATCTATGTACTGTTCTGGAACAGTATTAAATAGATTTTTTTTGAATGTAATTTTATTGGATAAATAGATGTCATACTACCAGCTCTCACTGATTTTCTGAAGAGGTCTACTTGCTTTCTAACATTTAGAAGCAACAGAAAGTGAGTTTCAGGAACGCTGCAGGAAAATATATTATCATAGATATTTCTAACCTAATTTTGGTATTCAACAGCTGGCTATGGTATTAACATTTTAAATTTAAAATGGTCCTTCTTTTCTCAATAATTGTCTCACTAGATTGGATAGTGTGTTTTTTTTCTGAGTGAATCTAAAAAGTGCGTATTTTCATAAACTTATATTCAGCTTATAAAGTGTTTTGAGAATACCATTCTCATTCAATGCTCAGATGACATATTTGATGTTACTTGTTCTAATCTACTTGATCTGCTTAATCTGAGTGAACTACTTAAACAATTTTCAAAAAAAAATTCATAATCTTTTCAGGATGAAGAAAAAGCTAAGGAAAAGAAAAGGCACATGGGAGATACAAAACACTTTTGTCCAGTCAGTCTGAAAGAGAATTATGTCCTTTATCCAGGACTCTCTGAATTTGCAGCTAAATATCAAGAAAAGATTTATTATTTTTCAAATCCTGAATACAGAGAGAAATTTTTGAAGAACCCTGAGGAGTATGTGGCTCACAATGAACCAATACAAGTGAGAATCTTTTAAAATATTTGAAGCATATAATAACAAATTATAGTCACTATTTTCCATTTCCATTTATAATTGTTTATCATTACTGAGTTTTTTTCTAATTAATGATTTGTATGTCATGCAAGTCCCTGAAACAAATAAAACATATTGCCTTCTTAGTAACTTTATGGTGTGCATTTGAATTAACGCGTTGTATTGATGATGCAGATAAAGCAGAAAAGAGAAGATCTTGAGGGCATACAATAATCACATGATGTAAATAATAAATCACAAATATATATATATATATATTTTTGTAATTGGAAGAAGGGTAAAAGAAGTGCATATTTACCAGAATTATCTAATGGGTTTTCATTTTTACTTAGTGGCATCAGGTACTGTAGTGTATTTGTTTGTATTTTTAGAGAGTGGGTCATCTGTTTGGAATGGTAGAAGAAGATCTGGAAACATTAAAATGCAAAATCTGGCTGGTTTTTAGGCAATTCTTATAGTGATGTTTTGGAACTGAAAAACAGTAGGAGGTGCACTGTGGAGTCCAAATTATTTTAAAATATTCTTTTTCCTATAGGCTCCTCCCTTAAGGGTGTGCTTACTGGGGACTCATGGAGCAGGTAAAACCACTTGTGCACGATGGCTAGCAGAAAAATTTGGTATTTTCCATATTCAGTTTGAAGAATATCTACAGGAACTGCTCTTACCCAAAACTGAAGAGAAAATTGGGCCTGATTTTGATGAAGAACCTGAAGAAGATGATGATAAAATGCTAATTCTGTCACAGGAACTGGAAGACTTCTCTCAGACCATAACTAAAACTGAAAATGAAGAAAACAAACAGGTAATCATCTGAACTTTTTTGTGTCTGTACACAACATAACCATTTTCAGACCAGATTAGCAATTAACTATAAAATTCTTGCTAGGTTAAAAGTGCCTATGTTAAAATATTTAACATTTCTAAGAATTATGTATAGTTTTTTGTTGTTTTTTTTTTTGTCTTTTTTTTTTTCAAAATATTAGAGTTACTAAATGGGACAAAGGAAGACAAATAGAGAAAAAAAAAACGAAGGTCAGAAAAATAATGGGAAGGTATGGTTTTCTTCAAGTACTTATAATCTGTAGGTTCAGGCTGGTACATGTATACCAATTACACAGAATTTAGAAATGTTCACCAGCACTGTCCTGGGGCAAAAAGAATAGAACGCTTAACCATCCCTTCAGTCTGACCACTCCATGTCAAAAAGTTAGAAATATTTCAATGGTCATACAAGAGTAATCTATGGTTTAGGTTTTTTTTGTATGTTTGTTTTTAATATGTTTTATTATCTGGATTGTAGTGTTGTTTTTCGTTCACTTATTGTCAGAGGAGTTTCTAAACAAAAAAAAAAAAAACCTCTTAGGTAGATAAAATATGCCTTGTAATTTTTTTTTTTTAAAGTTTCAAATAGCTGGATAGTCATGGTACTTGTAAAATAATTCATGAACAATAGTTTTCAGGAAATTAGGTGTTTTACTTAATAAGTTTGAATAGTGACTGTAAATTTATATATATATACATTCTAAAACCTCTCTCATCCCCAAACAATAAACATTTATGTTTAGCAATAATCATTTACATAAATGTTTACCAGGAGACAACAATTTCTTTTATTAGGCGGTAATATACTGGGAAAAAAAAGGCAAGGCTTCAATGTCAACAATTTTTTCTTTAGACAGCAATGGATATGATAAAAGCCTTTATTGTGTAAAGAAATCACTACACACAGGTATGCAATATAAAGATCTTTCAAAAATGCATAGTACAAGAAAATTGAAAATCTACCTTCTAGACAATACAAATAAGGTTTTATCCAACTCTCAAAGCTTCAGGAAGAAAAAAGTTTCTGCATCACATTCTTATGCAGCACATAAGAGCCATTTTTTTGCGCTCCTGATAGCTGTCATGTTTCTTCATGTTACTAGTCATCAAAGACCTTCAAAGAGATCCTAGTACAGAATCTAAGGAAACATGCAGGAGGGGAAGCAGGCTGTGGAAGAGACATAAGCACCATCATCCAGTCATGGATTAGGAAGTCAAGCACTCATTGGAAGTTGAAACTAGTGAAGGGTAGAAAAAAGGACATTTACAGGAACAGCAGCAGCAAAAGGAAGACAAAGAAAATAGGAGTCTGCCTCTGAATGGGGCAGGTGGCCTTTTTATGAAAGATACTGCAAAGGCTGAGGTGCTCAATGCCTTCTTTACTTTGGTCTTTACACGTACAGTCTAGTCTGTAGCCTTCTAGGTCTCAGTGCAAATAGGAAAGCATGCATAAACAGTGGTACTACACACAGCAGAGTAGGATCAAATTAGTGATTGTTCATGGAATCTGAACATACACAATTCAGTGGGACTGAATGGAATACATCCTCAGGTGCTTGAGGAAGCTGCCAAAGGTTCATTCGAGGCCACTTTCTCTTGCCTTGAAAAGTGGGGTAGGGAAGGGTCCCTGATAACTGGAAGATAGTGTTCCTGATGAAATAATACAAGAGCAGGTAATATTGGAAACAAATGCCTCAACACAGATGGAGTACTGATCAAATCATGGATGTCAGAACAAAATTTCAGGTTTTCATCAGTTAAATCTAAGAGGAGGTTATTTTGGCAAGTCTGTTTACAACTTGATCATCACAGCCAAAAATATGGCAAGTGTTCCTGGCACTGATGCTTATGGCTGGCTCTCAGTCAGCATTATTATTATTATTTTTTTGGCACCAAGACAATGTTTTACATTGATGCACTTCTGCTAGTATTTTTTTCCTCATCAACTTTTTATCTCCTGGTAAACAACATTCTTCTACATTTGTATTTTTTTCTCAGACTTGCTGTAAAGTGCTTTATCTGCAGGCATGACCAAAATGCAGCTGATATAATTGCAGTTCACTTTAGAAACATGTTCATAGCTCCATTCATAGGACAACACTATAGGGCGTAGTTTCCAAGATTATGGACTGCCTAAGCATTTCTCTAGGTATGATTACCACCAGATTGTATGATTATCCTGTTTTCCAATGACCCACTACTTCTCCTCACTCAAATCCTTGAAGTATGTCTCCTGAAGCTTCAGGTAAAGGTCAATTGTAATATTCAAAGCAAAAATACTACAAGGCAAACAAAACACACCATTCAGTCTGGGGAATTTAGTAAGAAAATATTATCGTGGTGGTTTTGGTGTGTCAGTCAAAGCCCTTGCAGCTTTAACCAGTCTGCTGAGCCAATGACCTATTTTTCACCTGACATCTTTGTCTTTAGAACTACCAAAACACTGGGTGCTCTTTTCTGGACCCAGCATACACATCTCATTAATTTTATCAAATACAGATGCATTTTCAAAACCACTTCTACAGTGATGTCAGTGATACCTTTTTATATGCATTTCGCTTTTTCTCCCACTTCACACAGTTCTTTAAGATGTCTTTATGGCTAACGCTTTGTCTTCTTAGGTATCTCTTAGGCCATATTACCATCTTTTAATATATACCCTGTGTCAGGCAATAGAGGAAATATTACTCACACACACACTTCATTAGACCTGTGGCTTCCAGAATTTTCTCATGTTCTTTTGGCTACATTATTAGAATCAATGTCAGACGTACGAATACTTATTCAGATTTGTCCTTGTGGCAAGTGGCTCCCTACCATCATTTAGAGGGTTCCTCTGAACCGCCTTGGATCCTTTTGTTAGTAAGGGTTATTGCTTTATTTTCTGGCAGCTCATGCTAACAAATTCTTGAGCAACTTGGGTTTATACAACTACCTAAAATGAGGAAAGTACAGCAGAACTTTGTAATGAATTACCAAGAGAATTTCAGGGGACAACTTAAATTCATTTGCTGAAAGAGACAGAGGAATACCTAGCTGCATGTTAAGTTTTATCTCTAGGTGACTTTGGATGCAAGTTAAGTGGTTGTTTCATGGCCACTGGCATTAAAAAACAAACTCATTTAGCAGCATGCCTAGTCTTAAACAAATATAGATGACTTTTTAGAAGTGAGATTTTTATAGAAGTAGGGCGGAAAAGGTATTGCGTTCATTAAAGGATACCAGACAGATTTCTCAGTTATGAACTTGGTCATTCTGTTTTCAGGTGAAAAAAAATCTCAACTAACTAGAAAATAATATTTTCTTCTATTAAATGTTTCCATGAAAAATTAATACTGCAGCTGAGTAACAAGGTTATCTTTCTGGCGTCTAATGTCTATACTTCCAGTATATCTTTAAAAGTATGTATTTTGACACCGTGACTGATATAAACTAATCCAGGATCATCAACTTATATCCTCTTGTCATTCCTTTTTACTGCAGCGTGTAAGGAAGCCGTTCTATGAGAAATGCATCATCAACCATATCAATCTCACATTCTGAAAAAATATTTTTGCACAAAATCTTAAAAGCTAGATTTGGTGTTTGAATGCTTAGCAGTTGACTAGTCATTAATAACACTACTGCTTTGTAGAACAGTGTTATCTTTGTGACAACTAGTCATGTGCCCATACTCAGTAATCCTACATACCTTTCTTTGACATCTTTCTTTTGATAGCATTAAAAGGTGAAAATTGTTCTTAAAAAGTAAAAAAATAAAATAAAAAATCTGATGTAAAGCAGTGTAGTCTTCCAACATGAGAACATGTAAAACTAAGTGGAAAGCTTCTTGTAGGCAATTAGATAATTTCAGTTTCTATTCCTCTGAATGGAGCCTATGTATAATAAATATTTAACAATCATGCTTGGTTTAGGTTTCATACAGCAGTGATTTTGAGCTTGTCAGGCACTAGCTTAAAATACTTCCACTTTTGCCTGTTGAATAATGTATATGTTTCTGATAGGTTTATCTAAGATATTTCTATTAGTGAAGAACTTAATTCTATCAGGACACTTGGATTTCTAACAGAACCTCCATCTGTTCTCTTGTCATCTTGCTAATTTTACCACTTTTCAATGAAAACTGTACTTTTTCACCACCCCTGAAGTATATTTTATCAGTAAGATGAATACATTAGTTTTCATGAATTCTATTTCATGTGAACAGCAACACTGTGAGCGTTCAACTCAAGTGCATGGTAATTGTGATATCCAACCTCCTTGTCAAACAATGACAGCATTACATTTTAGTTAACATTTTAGTTTCTGCCCAGAGCATCCATTAGAAGCAAATCTCCTATTTGTTCCCACCTTTTCAGTTCATGTAGAACAGTTTCAGAGTACATGAACTGAATTCATCTTGAATGAAGCTAAACACAACACACTTCAGAAACATGCCTAATGCATTTCATCAGCTAATGGGTGTTCATTCCACAAGGCCAGATCAGACCTAGTTAGGTGTACCTACTAGGCTTAGGTACACCTAACAGCTGCACCTTTGGGACCAGCTTTTAGAGCAAGCACCTCTCTGCATTATCTGCAGGCAGCCTTCAGGCTGTTTATGAGACAGCCATTTGGACAATAATGGAAAGTAAAGGTGAGAAGACATAAAAATATACTGTACTCATGGCCACCTTAGGCACTGCTCTTTGAGAGTCATGTAAATATAGCCCATGGGGCCTGTGCTTTGTAAAGTTAAATTATTATGCAATGTTGTGCTACAAGTTTTGTTGTCTTTGTTGTTATTTTAATAGTTACCATGTGCGATTAATGAAAAAATGCCATACTCAGTTATGGGAAAGCTAGCTCCTAGTATAGCTAGCACCGAGTTTGTGCCTTTCAGTTTGATGGAAAATTATCCAAACTCTAGGGAAATACCCAACCTCAAGCATGTAGAAAATAACCCACAGGTGTTCCAGGCATTAATTTTATGTATAATGTAGTACAGTGAAATGTAGCAAATGAGTTTACTTTGTTTCTGCTGTCAAAAGAAGACTATAACCAATGCCTTATTTAGTCAAAAAGAACAGTAACTCTCTCAAGTAGATCTTTTTTCTTTCTGTTTTGTTTGTTTGTTTTCATTTGTTGTGGATTTTCTTTATATAAAGGAAGTGGAGTTAACTGATGAGGAAGAAGCAATCAAAGCAAATCTAATGGATTCTGAGGCATTGCCTCCAAAAGTACTTGATAACATTGTTCCTGACTGGTGGAAGAAAGAGCCATTCCGGTAACTGTAATTAGATTCTCTGTTTCTTTAATTAATCTTAGGAAGTATATCATCCACTGTGTCCACAAATACGAAAGTGCTGTGACAGTTGTTACCAAAATAATGCTTGGGGCATGTTTTCTTTGAGAGCAGTGGCTAAGAAGTACAGGTCTTAGGGTCACACAAACAATACTGAGGACACTATTTATTTATTTATTTATTTATTTATTTATTTATTTATTTAAAAGTTATTTTAAAGTAACTTTTTATCTCTGCACATTAAAACCCCACAAGAAATAAATGCAATAGTACAACAATTAAAATATATAGTGATGTATCACTTTTACATGGTGAAGTTAATACATGAAAGTAATTTAAATTTTATTATTATAAGAGAGTTAATATATATTTTTTTTTCAAATTCACTGCAGTTTCACTGTGATGCACTTTAAACCACATTGTGTAATGATAAATATCTCTTTTTTCAATTAGGTCCACAGGCTTTATACTAGATGGTTTCCCTCGTACTTCAGATGAAGCCCAGTATTTGTCAGAACGAGGACTCTGTCCTGATGTTGCAGTTTATATTGATGTAGAAGAAAATGACATTATTGACCGTCTTTTTCCTCCACGTCTGCAAAAATGGAAAGAAAGACAGAACAAAAAAATGGAAAATAGAAAGAAACTGAAAGACCTGAAAGCAAAAATAAGGGTAGGTTTTTAGTTCTGTCTACTTTTTTTTTTTTTCCAGTTTCAGGGGCACAGGTCTGAAGACTCTTAAGATTCTAAAACTCCCAAAGCAGTGAAGAGCACACAGAAGAACAGATAATAGGAGCCAGGAGACACAGCTCCCCACATTGACAGCATTCCCAGATTCATGATAGGAACCAAAAAGACTCATGTCTCCTTTTCTCCTCTGCCCCTTCCACATTAGCACAGCCTGCTGCAATTAACTCATGCAGGAGCATAGATATCTGGTAGAACAAGCAAAGTAATTGTGCTGCTGGACACCTGGCAGTGTGACAGCACTATTACTGAATAGGTTACAAGTGACTTCAAATTGAAACTTCTATGCAGATATGTACAATCCATGCAAGGTATTCAAGGTTCCTAACTTTCTATAAAAGGAAGATGTATTACTTCACATGTACTTTCAAAAAAGATCCAAGTACTTGTTACTAGAGAGCACTTAACACACAGTATGTTAGTACAATGGAGTTTGGAACAAGACCCATATGGTACCAGTAAGTTTTATTAGCTGTTTGTTCCAGAGGTTGGCTCTGAGAATGCATATTATCTTGCAGAGCTCAAGTATTTTTTGCTTTTAGTCTTCCCTGATGCAAGCTGGAAATCTATCTGGAAAAGGTGCATTCTAGTGAGCAGCCTGTATCACTGTACTAGGTTCACCTTGTAAGCACTTACTCTGAGAACGCTAGTGACAAATACGTGTGCTATGTATTTTAGGGTCCAAACTTCTACAGTGTAGGCACCAATATGTCTACCAACAAAAAAGGACAAGTAACAGTCTGGTACTTAAAACACATACACAAAGCAACTATGCAAATTGATCGAGGCATAAAAGACCCCTGCTTAGAAGTAAGGAAAGGTGAAAAACAGGATTTCCAGAGTAACAATATTTTGATCTTTTAGCTGATGTGTATTGCAATACAGTTTTTAGTTGCACGTTGACTATTTTTCCATAGCATGCAGTCAATGAACAAGATGGACGCTGTTGTGAGAAAGGGGCATGGATGGGCGTGCTATTCTCTCTTCTTTCATTACTAAAGTTGTATAGAGAGTCAGAAAAGCAGATACACCTGTTGAATGCTGCATTAGTTTCCTTCTCCACTGAAAGAAGCTGGCAACAGGGGACTGAGGAATGAATACAACTACATTGCCGTGCTGTTCAGCAACACCTGAGTTTAAATAGTCGTGCAAGTAAAGAAAATTAGACTGCAGTTTCTTGCTGCTCTGCCTCCAATGCCCTGGTACCCAGACTACTTTGTTTAAAGTTAATGTGGATTTCTAACACTGCAGTATTGCCTGCAGTGGTGACATGCTCAGTTTATCTGATCTCAGTTCAGGTGGAAGCATCAGAGTGTGCAAGAACAGCAGGTACAGGTTGAATCCCCATTAACCCCAGTGGTCTTAAGTAGGATGCTTCTGTGTATTACTTCTGAGGTAGAATTTAACCATTGTGCATATGACAGGTATCTACTGAGTATGTATAGAGGAATATATTTTAAATGCTTATAACTTGACCAAAAATGTGCAGTTTTAAACACGCTTAGCAAACAGCACACATATAATACTAGCCTCATTCATCCCTTTGCCAAATGGCAGTAACTACCTACAAATTTAGAAACTCTGTAGCTTTTTTGTTTGACTCTTCTAGTGACAAAAAGATTATAATATTTTCAGTGTGAACAGAATCAGTCTTTTTTTCTCTAATCTCATTTTCAAAAGTTGCCAAGATAATTTTACAAAAAATTAAGTATATGTTCACCTAGAAACATATCTGATCTGCAATAGTTGAAGCCGCACAGACAGGATTTTTTAGCATTAGAAGCGACTCAAACAGAGTTGTAAGGTGGAAAGAATAATGTTAATTCTAGTTCATTATACCAATTCTCAGAGGAGATTTTTTATTAGCAAATATCATTGTCTTCTTACATCTTTTTTTTTCATTAACAGGATGAGAAGATTGCTAGAAGAAGGGCAGAACTTGTAGCAGAACAAAAAAAAAGGAAACAGGAGGTAAAAAAGTTACAAAAACTATTTTAAATATAAGTATTTGCTTTCATATCTTAGAAATTTCTAGGGCTTTTGCTCACAGTTTTCAGGGCAATGTATAATAGTACAAATGTGATAGACTGTCTGAAACCTCTGCTTTCCCAAATAATTTGGCAAGATGTTTAAATTGTTTTGGAAACTGTTGACTCATCAACACTAAAAACAATTCTCAATACATGCCCCAATTCAGCAAAATACTTAAGAATGTCTTTAACTTACCTAATTTGTAAGCATAAGAGTGATTGCAATTAGGTGTGTGTTTTAAGTACCCTGTCAAGTCCACAGTTAATGCAGAATAGGATTCTACCAGGACTTCTGCCCAAACCCAATTACAAAGCATATTTATAAAGGTGTAAATGAACAGTTAAACTGCTCACGAAACTCGGTCAACTACACTATCAGCTAACAAGTGGGCTCTTAACAAAGTCCTGCCAAACTACAATAGCCAGGTATCTATAACAGATACTTCTCAAAAATACTCTTCTCAGCAAAACTGCACCATAGTGATTAAGATTTTTAAGCATTCTCAGATACGATGCTTCACTGTATGCACTATGCAATACCTCTGTATTTTCTTCTGAAATATGAGTTTGGAATTTACTAGATTTTTGCTTGCAACAAAGGATGCCTCCAAAATTAGGTTTGGTTGAATTAATGATTTTTCTTATATAAAAAAAAAAAAAATAGTATATGTTCCCTCAAAACAGATGTATAGAAGACATGAAGACAGAATATTTTACATTTATAGATTTCAGCAAACAGGGAACATGACGAAGCCAGTGAGGAGGAAGATGAGAGTGAAAATGAAGACATTGAAGCCATACTTGAAGAGGAGTTTTTAGAAGAAGAAGAAGAAGAGGCTGAAGAAGAACAGGAGATTGATGCTGTTGAGCGCATGCAAAATGAGATTGCAGAGAAGTTTGATTCAGAAAGAGACAATTTACAAGGTGTACAGGTACCTATTCCACTGCTTATTTTATTAAATTACACAATCTGTAAGTTATATGATAATAAATGACTGTATGATGCAAGAAGTCTTCAGTGTTATTTTAGTTGTCAGATTTTAAAGTTACAGTGCTTGAGCAATAGTGCTGCTGATGTCATGATCTAAATATGTGAGCAAGATGAAGACTCTACGAAGAAACTCCAGGCTTAAAAAAGTACATAATTTATAAGAGAAATAGGTCAGTCAATGCAGGCAACCAAGTCAGAGAATCATGAAGATATGAATAACAATTCATATATGCTTTTTAATGCAAAACTCTTATTAGCATGTAATAGAATTACATTAATTGGGATTGCACACTAGTAATAATCCCTTGTTACAGCTTACTCAGTATTTTCCCCATTTTTTAAAATTTTGAATAATGTTTATGCCTTTATTACTAATGCTATATAACTTGCTATTTCTGATATGTTATTCAAGACTTTTGCTTATTACCTGATTTTTTAATTGATGGTCCTCTTTGACCTTGTGGAATCTTCATCTTTTATGGAAGAATAAATGAGGACTTTGAAACATTGTAGCACTTGTAAAAGTATTAATAATATCTTTATATTTTATTTGAATAAGCTGGGGAATAAGAAGTCACCAGAGAGCAGCAATATTTTTAGACAGTAGCTAAAGAAACCATTCTAAATTGTTTGGAGTAAGGAAGAATGATATTTGAATATTTTTATAAAATATACTTCTCAAGCTTTAGCTTGATCATACTATATTCCTCAATGTTAACTGTCAGATTTTCCATTTCTTTTTGAATACTGTGATACCTAATGTAGCCTGGGTAACTTAAACTTCAGTGGGGAGGAAGACCAATCTCAAATAAAATTTTGCTGCTTTACAGTGGTAACTTGTTCAAGAAATCCTTGAAAGTTCACAGAAAATCTTGCTGATGGTCATTAATGAAAATCTGAACATGTTTATTATTTTAATATTTTATTATTTTTCAATTAACCAGGAAGAACTTGAAAATTTGCAAATACCTCTAATTGAGATCAGTGGAGGACGAAAGCCTCACATCGTACGCTACCAAATATATTGCAAGCTGAATTCTCTAGTGGAAAACCGTGGAAGCATTTTTGAGAAATGTTACCCAATAAGTTTGCCACTTGCACATAAGATGTTAATTTTCTTATATAAGTTTCCAAGTTCTTTTGGTCAGTGGGATCCAATCAAGGTAATTTTCTTCAATAATATAAAAATGTTTTTAGGGAGTAATACTTTTAAAGAATATATTTCTCATAAAAAATATTATGAGACAATATCATGTAATACCAGTAATACTTAATGAAAACTACATTACTGAATCAAAACTACAACACTGAATATACACAAAATACAGCAAGCATTTGTAATGAAAGGTGTTAGTCTTTTCAATGTTGCAGTTAAAACAACACTGAGAGGCATTTAGTAAAATTTGCTGCACTAGCATTACCGATGCAATTAAAGGTGGCACTGAGTCAGAAGGAAATGCCTAATTGGTAATAATCCATGAAATGTAGAACAACAAAGATGCTAAAGCCTTCTAGAAGCAGTGAAAACAAGCTGGAAGAATGTGGGGGCTAAATTTGCAAGAAGTCGTGTAGGTGGCCATCAACACTCGCAGCAAAAAAGTATGTCATTCATCAGCAAAAATTCTTTGTTGTCAATATGTATGAATTTTGAAGAACAGTAAATCTGATTTCCTATTTTACCAGAGGTCTGAAAAGTTGAGGTCAGAAAGTACTCATATTTATCTATGTGTGCTGATAGACTTTTATAGGTAACAAGCAAAATGTTAGTGGGTAATATTTTTTTAATGCTAGAAATAAAAGCAAGTTGGATTGTGAGTAAATCACAAATAAAAAGGAGGGCTGATAAACAATAAAACAACAAGAGCAACCAAGAAATAGCAAGCAGAAAGTTTCTGAAGGAAAGATACATTTGGCCTTAATTTCACTATGCTAATTAATCAAGTACCTTTTTCTTTTTGCACAATCATCATGTTGGTCTTTGTTTTCACCTCTTCCAGATCATGTTTTTCTTCTTTAATCTTGGTAACCAGAACTGTACGTAGATCAGATCTAATTAGGACTTTAGAGAATCAAAATACTTAAGTGTTTTAGGATCAGAGCTGCCTTTTCCATGGCTGCATCAAATTGGCATCTAATAATCTAAAAGACTGACTAATAGAAGTAGATATGTCTTCTCAGAATTCTGTCATTTCCAGTTACTGAATCCCAGCTTAATATGTGAAATTCTTATTAGTCCCTACATGCTAGGACTTGAACTTTGTCCTATTAAAGTCACTACAGTTTTGTTATTCCATTTCTTCAAATCCTTCATTTATGCTGTGAAGCATTTTGTGTGTGTTTTTTTTTTGTTGGTGGTGTTTTTTTTTTACCAACTAAGAAAAAAAAAAATCAGTTGAAAGAAAGTCCTAGAAAGCCATTAGGTGAAATCAGAAGAGTGTGCTGACAGTAGGAAATGTACATGCTGACAATAATGAAAGGAAAATAAGATCATTTTAAGGGTATTTTAGGATATTATAGAAATGATGCAATTGATTACAGACTAGAGGGTTTTTGAAGAAGGGCAGATAGAGTATATGACAATTACTTTTAAACTAAATTGATAGGGGGAAGTAGTTATGCAACTGATTAGATACGCAAAGAAAAATGATGAGCTGAGGGAGGAGCGTGAGCAAATAATACAGTAGATCAGACTCCTGGCATCTTATAAATCAAGGGCAAATACTCTGAAATGACTTCTTGTGAGAACAAGAACCTAAGAATTAGTCCAGGGTCTGGCAAGGTAATGCCATGCAGCAAACAGTCCCTTACCTTACTGTATCAAGCAGATTGCCTTATATATAAGTTCACTGAGTCTTCAGCTAATACTAATAGATTTGTGAGGTATGATTTACCTCTAAATAAGCTGAGTTGGCTTCTCTGCATTATTTCATATGTAGGCCTTGAACCTTCCGATTTTTTTTTCAATTTGTTCAATACAGGGACAGATGTACTGGACTGTGGTTGCCAGGATCCATCCTAGAGGCCTTTTAAAATAATTGTCACTTTTTCCACATTCCTTTTTTGTTGAAGGAGCCAACGTAAGCAATAGGTTGTACATCAGTCAGTAACGATTTCACTTCTGCATCCCCCTAGAACTGTGACTTGAATACCATCTGGTCTTTGCTGTTTTCTCTACAAATGTCTCCAGTTTGTTCTAAAACAATTTTTGACACTTTAAGGCAGTTCCTCAAGAAAGGCTCTAACAGGGATATGACTAAATTCTTCCATAGCGAACAGTACTGCAAGAAATTCATTTAGTGTTTCTGCAATGACCATTTCTGCCTTGCTTCTTGTCTTACTTCTCAATTAGCTATCAGCACTACAGACTTTCTAGTAGGTAACCTGATGTATTTGAAACAATTCCATCAGCAGTGTATTTATTTTACCAAAAGCTTTTTTGGCTTGCTTCATTGTGGTTTTATATTTCACCACAATTTAAATATTGATGTTCATTTCTGTTTTCTTATTTTGGAAGTGACTTCTGCTGAATACGACATTCTAAGTGTATCCTCTACTGTCAGGCAGATAAGTGTTGTTTGTTTTGTTGTGGTTTTGTTTTTTTTTTTTTAATTTACAGAGGAATATTTTTATCCTTAATAGAAATGGCATAAATTCTTTGAAAATTAAAAACAAAAAAATAGACAAAAAAATGTTATACATTATAACTCTGATTACACTCTTCTGATGGACAGAAAGTGTTGTAGTACCACCTACTGGAAACAATGAATATTCTTTCTTTCTTCAGTGTTTACTTCATCTGTTTATACAATTACATACATACAGAAATTCCACAAACTCATAGAAAATATTATGCCTGTATGTATGTATTTCAGAATACTTTGATGTTTTATCTCAACCAGTGGTATTTCTCAACCTGCCTGTAAAACCACTTTTGTAGGATGAAGGGAGAGGAGGCTATGCCAAACCTAATCAGCTGCTTCCCATTTTGTATATTCTACAGTTAAGTGAAGGAGAGGTAATCAAGCCAGCACAAAGCCCTGAAAGCACACTCTTTCCTGTAATCCATCGACAATATATTTATTTCTTTTCAAGTAAAGAAAATAAAGAAACTTTTATGAAAAATCCCATCAAATATATTTGTCAGCCAAAACCTAAACCACCTGTGCCAGTTAAGATTGCAATCGTGGGACCTCCAAAATCTGGGAAGACTACAGGTAGGAGACACTATTACCTATAAAGCAAAAGATTATCTAATGAGTGACGCTGTGTCTGTCATTACTGCTATTTAAAAAGTCATAAACCTCTAATATTGTTAGTCTTCCTGCTCTTTTTATTGGGCATAGAAACCTTTAGTTACATTCTGTAGTGTATCATTTTATAGTCAGGTACTTATGGATTATCCATCTTAATTTTATTGCAGCTTCTTACCAAGTCAGTGAACTGGAACTGCTAGACTGGTCTGTAAAAGGGGCAGTAATGGAAGTGTATTTTCTAACATATTTTTCAATAAAATTGACTATGGCTGCTGAGGTTTGAGCTAAATTGAGCTAAATTGAGCTAAAGTGTGCCCTGGGCACACTTTGCACATATGCAAAGGTCTGGGTCCTTTAGGGAGCTAACTGGGGTTAGGTGCCTGGTTACAAAGATTATGCATTGCAAATGACCCAGGGAATGAGCACATAGCTTGTAAGACTAAGGACATACTTTAACAGACTGCTAGGCTGTGATGTTGCTTATGTAAAAGTTGGTTATTGAAATCAAAATGTTTTGCAGTTGCCAGGAAATTTGCAAGTGTATACGGGCTGCTGCGGCTGACTATAGGAGATGCCATACGGCTAGTGATAAATAATCAGCCTGAGAGTGCCTTGGGACTTCAGTTAAAGCAGCACCTTCACAAAGGACAGACTGTACCTGACGAACTGGCCATCCAGGCCCTGGATGTAGCTCTGATGGACCGTGTATGTATGAGCACTGGGTAAGAGTCTTTTTTTGGGCTTTTTCTTTAGGGATTTTTTCAAGACATGCCAGTTCCTCCAGAGGCAGTGATTCCCACATTATCACTGTAAAACCACTTCACTAAAACGCATCAGTGGTTTATGCATTAAGAAAATAACCTGTCCAAAATGCAAGTCTTCACATTACTTAGAAAAAACAGCCCAAAACATAATTTTCTGCATTTTTCAAGTCAGCTTTTTCCATCAAATTCAAGTCATATGTTTTGTTACCTTTTTTTTTCAGCTAACAAGCCAATACTTTCTATTATACATTGAAAACTGCCATTTTCTCTCTCTTATTACCAACTGCAGTAAAAACTTGGACACCTGATTCTGGTCAAGCAGACTGGTAGTTCAGTGTTCTTTTTTTTTTTTCCTGGTTTTGTTAAGAGTTAACTTAATAAGGAGGAACAGAAACCAGTAATTCTTTCCAGCTAATTTCATATGTGATCCAGATTTCCTAGTTCTCTTCCCACCACAGAAACACTGTCCAAGATAGGCAGACCTAAAAAGCTTTCACTTCATGATCATGATTTCATGAAATTCAACTCTCTCCAAAAAAGTATTGTTACCAGAAAAGGCCATTTGGGATTAACCTCTGAAAATTATTTCAGCTTGAGATCAGAATTTGTTCAGCTTTTCTATCATGCTAAATACTGTTTCAGTAGATTATGCCCCAGTGTTGCCTAATATATAAAGCATTTCTAATATGAAGCATTTCTTCTTCAATAGGATTTTTTAAAAAAATCAACCACTGTAAATCAGTTTATTTTTCATCTTGAAAACTAATTCCTCCAATTCATATGGAGATTTCACATAGTTAAAATTATGTTTCTGAATGACTAATGTGTCAGAATTTAAAACTCCATCATTTCTACGTGCACGTACATTTCTATACCTTTTGCCCCTTGTGTATTTCCTTTACTCATTACTATTTCTAATTTTAGCTACTTGATTTTTTTATTTTTAATTTGATTGTAAGTCCTTCAGAAAGAAGACTCTGTCTATCAAGTCAGGATTGATGGCATAGGAATAGACTTTTGTCTCTGTTGAGAACGTACTGGGAATACAGATAGTCTTAATGGTTAAATAGGAACTTATTTCTTAGAAAAACTGTCTTTCTGTTTCTGTTTGTATGCAGAGTTGTTATTGATGGGTATCCTGTAACAAGAAAACAAGTAAGGCTCCTGGAATCAGCTAGGATAATTCCAGTGAAAATCTTTGAATTAGAAATGGATGCAAAGGAAGTGTTCAGAAGAGCTCTATTGGACAAAGAAAGCATGAATAGGTAGTGATTGTCCCTGATATTTTTATCCACATAATATTGTCATCTCTTTCTATGTATATGCCTCAGTGCTGTACTCTGAAAGTGCTGCATAACCCAGCTGCCTCCAAACTCCACATATGAACAGACATGGGCATCAGGCCCTCAACACTCTAATGCTTTGATTTACATAGAACAAAAATGAGGATATAAGTTGCCAAAGAAATCTGTGGCACTCTCTGGACAGATCCCCAGAGTGCATGGCTGAGGATATTGATATGCAATGGCATGCGCCTACTGCTTAGTTTAATAGATTTTAATGAAATTGTGTATCCAAAAATTTACTAGCTCACTCTGCTGCTGAAGTTTATTATTCATCAATTCAATATTATCATTATAAGAGAAATTGATATTTTCTTTAAATCTTAATTGTGGTTCTTTTTAAAAAGGATAGAAATTATGTATACTTTAATAACATACAATTCATGAGTTACTCATCTAAATCTTACAATTAATCTCTCTTGTTTTCATGAGTTAAATATTCTGTTTAAAGACCTATTGGATGTTTTTGAGGAAGACCACTAAGTAGTTTACAAACCAACAGAGAGTTAAAAAGAACAGAACATTCACCTTGAAATTAAATTGTATAAGAACCTGGTTCTCATCAGGGGAAGAATTTCTAAGAAGTTCCAGCTAGCTTAGAGCATTATTGCATGTCTCTTTCATTTTCTCTCTTTCATTTTATCAAGTAATCAGTACAACACTTAATGGTTTACTGAAAGCCTAAAGACTATTTGCATAGCAAAAAATTAAATTAATGCTTCTCTTTGAAAGCATTTACTTTAAACTCTAAATACCTTCTTAACTCTAAATACCAAACTAATTACATTTATAGGTTTAAATACAAATAAATGCACATCGGATATAGAGAAATGAATACTATTAAAACAGAAGTTTCTTTTTTTTTTTTTTTTTTTTTTTTTTTTTTTTTTTTTTTTTTTTTTGGACTCATTTACATTTAGAACCAGAACAGTAAAAGCTTCTATGTTCTAGTGAAAATCTCTCTTCTGGTCTTGCATAATGTTTTTAGAGGTAAAATGGATCATTTTCTTTTATGTATATGTAAATATAACAGATAGTTTTCAAAATAAATCCAAGGATTATGACTACTTCTCAATTTCAAACAGTGTAATTCAGAATTAAGCCTGTTTTTCAATGAACTACTTACCTTCATTCTAAAAGTCTCATAACATTTTTCTAGGGTAGCATTTTATGTTATATAGATTGTATGTGTTGGCTAATATGTGCTGACACAATCCAAAACCTTTACAGAATATTGACTTCTATTTGGGAAATAAATAACAAATTTTTTGTTCTTTGTTTCTGAATATAACTGCCTGGTCAGAAGCATATCATACATTCTATGATTCTCTGATGCTTCTTCCCATATGGAACTGGTATCATTCCTAATAACAAATCTGTGTTTCTCAAATACATTCTATTGATTCAGAAAAGCAGAATTTTGAAAAGGGATTTAAAATGAACTCTAAAATTTACATCAGACATTCAATAAAATGATCTAATTTTCAGACTCATATTAAGTCAGTGCTATATTTTGTTGTCTTCAGACCTTCCTACCCTGTACATGACAGCTCACAGATTCTAGCAATTAAAAATTCCTGCTATAAACAGCATATTGATGCAATCAGGAGCTACTATAAGAAGGAGCACCAGAACTGGTGTGTGATTGATGCCTCTCAGAGCAAATGGTGGATATGGAACAAAGTACTGCAGGAAGTTCAAGTGGTTGTTAAAGAAATACAAATATACCTGGAAAGGATAAAAGAAGGTAAAAGAAAAACAAAGCTGCTCAGAATAATATTAATTTCTTTAAGAAGATGTAATGTGTGCATTTAAATTAACTTCAACTTGCTTTGAATGAACCTAATTCCTGGGCATATACCTCAAATTCTTTGATCTCATCTGGAGAGAGCTTGAAGAGATCTCTTGAAGACAGCAAAGGCAAAACCAACTACAGCCTACAGTCTGCAGCCATCTTCCAAAGAACAGGGTAGCAGAATACAGCTGAAAGAAGTCAGAGGTCTTGAAGTCCATAGCAGATCTCTCAACTTTGAGTGATAACAGAAAATCACAAAGGGTACCCCAAAATACACAAGGGGAACTATGACTTGCAGATTCACTTAAGTGTCAGTGGAAGAATTGGGAATGAAGGGAAAATGTTAATTATAAATTAAGAATTAAGGTTAAATGTCCATTTGAGTTAATTTCTGTACTGAGGGATGAAAAGCATGAAACGGCATAGCTCCCACTTGAATTTGTGTGTGTCAGCATAGGTCAGGATTAAATGTGCCCTTCAAATATGTCTATACAGTTTACAGGGATTTCTCTAAAGCACAATCATGTCTCATCTTCCTTATCTCATACCTTCCTATTGGTTTTAACTTTAACAGCTCTGTGGCTGCACTCTTCTCACAAATTTCAGTCTTAAGTCTCATCAAGTTTGAAAAGCAGAGTTTTGAAATAGCCTGGGTTTATATGGCATTTTATTCAAGATTTTGAATATATTTCATCCAGATAGACTGCAGCAAGATACAGATACATTTTCAAGATAAAGATGAATAAATGGGAAGCTTTCCTCACACCTTGCACTTTTTTTCACCAATATAAATAAATGCAATAGCTGAAGTATTCCTTAGCAACACAGGGGATTAAAACAAGTTATAAATAAAATTGTCCCAGGGAAAACACTAGTAAGCTAAGCATGCAGAGCATCCCACATAACTAATAATTATTGTATTTCTTGAGTAAATGCTAGGAAAGTGTCATTAAAATTCATTTATAAAATGGGTTGCAGCTTCGCTTTAATACCAGTCTATAAAAATTGCTATTTTGATTCTCATTATTTCGTATCATTTTCACATTATAATCTGGAATATCTTCTAAACTGTAACATTTCTACATAGAAATGCTTTACATTTCTGTCCTTCATTAGCAGAACATTAATTTTTTATTAACAGGCAAAGCAGCCAGCATTGCTGATTTATGTATCACCCCTGAAGAGCTGCAGTGTCGGTTGGGGGAGTTTGGGCAGTACTGTCCCGTCAGCCTTGCAGAGAAGGGTGAATTGGTTGACTGCTCTAGCACATCATCACTGCAGTTTGCTGCAGAGTTTCGAGGACACTATTACAAAATGGCTTCACAGGAAGAACTGGAGGTAAGTGTCCAAACACTTGTGGGGAGGGGATTAGAGGGAAAGGAAGTGTTGCCTGGATTTGATTCTGTACAGAAACAAGCAATAGGTAATTTGAATTAGACTACTATTACTAGTATTGTCACTTTTAGTCTGTATTCTTTGCTATCAAAAGTCCAGTCACACGAAATGCAGCTGAGAGCCCATTCAAACCAGTGCTCTTCTTACAAATTGTCATAGATGAAAGATTAATTTTAAAGTAACCATTTCTTCCGCTCTCCATCTGTTTTGGAGGGGGCTGGGGGTAAGAAGCCGCAATGGATAGCGATGGATGGTGGGTGGATAGTGATGATTTCAGCTGAGAGTGGGTTGGAAACGAAATGACTTACCCAACTGTAGCAGCAGTGCCAGCATACTAAGAGGTGTTGTAGAAGAAACAAGTATGTAAATTTCATGAGCCAGTCCTGTGGAGTTTGACTAACAGTCTTTCAGTCCTTCTTTCATTATAAAAACATTTAAATTCTCCTTTTACAGAAATTCTTGAGCAGACCAGAAGTTTATGTGCCACCACTGGCACCTCACCCTCTTCCACCCAAAAATATGCTACCAAAAAGACTAACAGCGGCAGAAGTGAAGGCCTTATTCCCCAGAAGTGCTGAAATGCAGGGATACTGTCCAGTCACTTACCTGGATGGAAAACAGAGGTACATCATTCCTGTTTTCATCATTTGAATTACAGACAATGTATCCTATATTAACACATTGAGGATCAAAATACTTTTTAATAACATTCAGGGTTTGGAAAGAAAAACCGATCACAACCCTCTATATTGTGCCTGTGGCTTTGCAAATCTATGCAAAATAACCTTCTGAAACTCATATGACTACAGGTTTCAGACTGAATCTGGACAAGCTTGCATAGAAAGTAAAATGCAAGTACAAAATGTCTAAATTTTGGGACCCTGGAAGACTTCCCTTGAATCTGAGTTTGCATTCCATTCATGTCATAACTCCACCTCAAAATAAAACACAGAAATGCAGCATTGTCTCTCTCTTCTACCTGCTTTCAGTTTCCACAGGAAGGAAACGCAAGTGTGCAGTCTGGAAAGGAGCAGCACCACACTACAGTGTGAAAACTGGAGACCAGCCTGTTCCAAACTTCTGCTCCTGTCCTCCACTAGTTTTCTTGCAGTAGTGGGCACTAAAAACATTGTTGCTTCAGCTGTTAAAAGATTTTGCATTAGTCTTTATTCTGAGGGTGAAAAATACCCCGTCAACTCTCTGCCTTTACAGCACGGTCTAAAGTATTTCTAGTAACCAGACTTGAGGTATATCTGAAGCATGCCAAAGATCAGCAGTTCCTCTACATCTGTAAGTGAAAGAAGCAAGAGGGTTGGGTTTCTCTCCAAAATCCTTTAACAGCTATGAAGCAGACTTATGTAGCAGGGACTTAGGTTGGCCAGATGATTGCCTACTTGAGATTAGTAGAAGGAAAGATACATAGGTCATCAGTTCTTTGAACCCAGGATTACTTCTCCTTATGTATCTTGGGTAATGTCAATTTACTTAAATTGACAGTTAAATAGAAATGTATTAAATGTGTGGAATCCATTTCCCCAAAGCTGACTGAAAGTGACAGCAAGCTTAGCTTTCTGGAAGAGAATTAAGCCAGCCACGCGGATCTGTGTTGGCTTACTGTCTTTTGTGAAGTCTGCTTGGATGTAGTTTGAGTTTTCTCTATCACAACCCTTCAAAAGTTCAAACAAATCCTACAAAACCTATGTAGATGGAATACTGAACTATTACAACCTTTTAAGAGATCCATAAATCAGCTCCACTGATTTCCTCAGTGTGCAGGAATTCTTCATTGAGGTACAACCTTAGGAGTCAATTAATTCTGTGCTGTCCCATCTTAACCTTCTGAACAACCACGGTTGCATTTTAACTAGAGGAGCTCTAGAGTGGCTCCATAAAAGTCGCTTTGTAAGCAGGTTTTGAGGCAGGGACTCAGATTTTGACCCTTGTAGCTGCCAGTAATGTGATGGAAGCATGGACAATCTGCTCTCTACTTTTTGTAGTTCCTGCAATTGCTAAATTGCCAGAAGGCTCCCAGTATCTGATGAGTATGCACTGCACAAGTATAATACTTTCTTTCTCTGTCTCTTCAGATATGAAGCTTTGGTGCCTGGCAACATTGAGTACGCTGTAACATACCAAGATAAGGTATATGTTTTTGAGACTGAGGAAAAACTTCTGAAGTTTATGAGGTGAATATACTAACTGCATTTTCAACCTTAATCATGTCACAGTTTATACATCTTTAAAGTGTTTACTTTTTATCTGATTAGGTTACCAGAGAAATACTGGAATTTGAAGCTTCCACGTAAGCTCCCTCCAAAAAAGGAGCCAATACTACTCACTGCACTTCCCATGGCTGGATACCTCGAACAGGTCAGTCGCTGCTTCTTTTTTTAAAATGTGATTGTGCAGTGTATAGGATAGACCACCAAGTTGTTTTTGGTTTTAAATGCAATTTAAGTCTTATGAGTATTAAGAGGATTATATTAAATTGAAAATTGTGTACTTACCATTGAGAGGAAATTTTTAAGATTTAACATAATAGATATAAGTACCTTAAATGGTAAAAATACAAATAAGATACCAGAGGGGAATAAGAAACTGCAAGATTATACAATGGGTTTTATGACTCTTTTATTTATCATACCTTGTAACATTACATTTTGCTTTTGTTTGTAAAACCACAATAGACACAAGCCTATCTGGAATCATTTAAGGATAGTTGGTTACATTTTCAGATATGGTTATGAAATAAAAAAAGGTTTTACAGTCACTTCCCTCATTTTGTTGTTGTTTCTTTTTGTCTTGTTGTTGTTTTTTACAATTCATTAGCTTAGATCCTACATTGTTAGATTTGCATGACAACAGGATCAGGATTTGTATATATTTTTGTTCTAGATCTCTGTAATAGTCTTCTAAATCAGTTTTATTTCTTCAGGGAGTAGCAACTTCTCTAATAAAAGCTCTGAATGAAGTTGGATGCTTAAAGCCGAAGTTTCCATTCCTAAGCGTAAAAAAAACTGCTCTGCTGTTTGTGGCCTGCCATTTAAAAGGTAACATACAAAATAATATGCTATGAAAACACTAAATTAAATAACTGCAGTAAATCTTCTGATACAACATTGATAATCAATTTATTTTGTTTTCTTATGTCCGATCTGGTAAAATACGATTATATGCTGATTGAAGTACACATTGCCAAGTTTCTTGGAGATGTGTATGCACCAGGGATGAAAATAAGGTTAACAGCACAAGCAGACAGATAGGCTCACAAATCATGAGATTTTAATGACATTTTATCACCAACAACTTGATGGCCTTGATAACATCTCTAACAGGCATCAGAATTTTGAGACAGAAGGTTAGATTTTACAGTTTGGTGGCACCATATTTTAAAGCAGTCATAGACAACCTGAATTGTCTTTAAAAATTACTGAATCACTGTAATAAAAGACTGCTGAAACACACTCTGAGAAATGGTTTCAATGCCTGAATGCTTGTCTTTTTTAAACTGCAAATAATACTAAAAATAGTATGCAAATAATACTTAGTAAAAAGCCTCACCTTGCAGATAACTTCAGGACAACTTTCTGATCATACACGTCTCTGACAAGACATCAGCTAAATATGTAAATGAAAGGTCTAATTGTATTGAAAAGCAGCTTAAGTGCACATAAAACAACTGTCACTTTCAAGAAAAGCATTTCTTTTACAAGGGCTAAGTACTGATACACTAAATTATGCAGTACCAGAGAATAGATGTCTGTGCAGATTCAATCAGATTTTTACGTTTTTAGAAAAGAGAAATGAATTGTTATTTATCAGTCTGCTTGTTTGTGAAGTTATCTGACAAGATTTCAATATTAATAGGCGTATCAGTGTGCTGATTATTTTTAATTCCATTTTTTTTAATCTACAATCTGACCACCTTACTTTTCCATAACAATTCAAAATTTAAACTAGATGTTTAGTACTAAGACCACAAAATTATGATAAAGTAATATCTCATGGAGCTACCAGAGATTAGGACTACTTCTTCAATGAGGAAAGTTGTTCAAACTTCATCTCCTGCATTCATATTGGCTATTTTTTAGAACTTATTTTTCTCCACTCCAAGACAACAGTTGCAGCTAATAATCTTTACCTGTCTGCAATCAGGCTACAATAGTACCAGCTTTCAGGATTGTTGCGGCCTGATGTGCAGCTCTACTGTGGCTTTGGTCTGGTTTCCAGTATATACTGCTAGGGATTTCTGGACCAAAACCGACACTTCTTCAACTTAACAGTTTTGCCTTTTGCAAAAGTTTTCACCACCTGTTTGGTGGGTGATCTTCACCTTGCCTTTTGTTATTTGGAGGTTTTGATTATCCTGTCAGATAAGGGCAATCTTTATTATCTGTTCACTGTTCACATCTAGCATTATTCTATCCAGCTTCCAGTGCCCTTCACAATTTTCTTGGGCTATCACACGTTTTTGCTGGAGTAGCTTTGTTACGGAAGACTGCTGAACAGTGTAGGCACTATAAGCCCCTGTATAAACATACAGTTCTTAAACCAGCAAAGCTGGTTTTGCACTGTAGATTGTTTCATCCACAAAGACTGTTTTTATTCTGTTGTTAGCACAGCTTTGCTAACGTAACTATGTCCATTCTAGGAATGCTTTGCTCGTGTTGTATCATTAAAACATTATTAGTGCTGGATGATGAACTGTAAGGGTTATGTAAGTGCACAGAACTCTCCTCCTGCACTGACAATTTGACTACAGGAATCTGGGAAAACAGGTTTTCATGTAAGACTCTGCAAACCTGCTTCTGAGTTTAAGACATAGCGTTCTGGTACACTGAAAAATCACCTTTGCAAATACATTATTGTGTGTCTCTTCAGAGAAGTTATGCTGTTCTTGATCAAAAACTTGATCAAAGTGCAAAAAAACTGATGTACCCCAAAATATGGTTTAGGACAGAGGTAAAAAGGGAAAGAACCAATACTACCTTCTTTGCAAAGTCCTTGACTTTGAAATTTACTTCCTCCTCTGAAGTATCAGGGGTATACAGTCAGCTTTTAATTTCTTATGGGCAAAGTATTTAGATCATACTTTAGTTGTGTTGAGGATGCAAAAATTCCAAGGATGGTGCTGAACCTGCTTGGCTCCAAGCAAATCTACTGGTTTACGCACAGACATACGGCCATGCTACTTTGGTGGGCTTCTCGGGTATTTCTGCACTGGATCCTCTCACCTGCCTTGCTCTGCAAGGGCGGTGCACGCTGGGCACGGCACAGCCCAGGGCAAGAACCACGCTTAGGTAAACCACCATGCCCAAGCTCGATGTCCCTGCACGCTGTTACCGGTCAGGAGGCAGGGCCCCGCGCGGTGTCCGCACGGCTCCCGCAGCCGCTCGGCGGGCCGGCACACTAAGGCGGCGCTTTGTTCCCCGCAGCGCACAACCCGCGGAGCTCGGCGCAGGGCCGCCAGGCGTACCGGCGGAAGCTGGCGGAGCTGAGGGAGCACTGCGAGCTCGTCCCCTACCTGGGCCGGGCGATGCCGAGCGACTACACCGAGCCCCACCGCCGGCCACCCGGCTTCGACCTCAAGCTGCGGACCTTCCTCTCCCTCAAGGACGCCCGCCCCACCTTCCCCTAGCCCGGGCCGGCCGGGCGGCGGCTGGGGTGTTCGGCACGGGGAGCGGAGCCGCTACCGCCCCCGCAGCCACCCCCCAGAACGCCGCCGTGCAGCGGGGAAGGAGGGAACGAGGGAGGGAGGGAGGGAGGGAGGAGGAGCGGCCGCCGGGGCCACGCTGCCGGCCGCCATCTCGCGTCACGGCGCCGGAAGCGCGGCGGCGGCGGAGCGGTGAGTGCCCGGCCCGGGCCCGGAGGGGGCGGCGGGGCGGCCCCCGCGCACACTCCGACTCGGCTCCGTTTCCCCTCCGCGGCCCGAGCCTGGGGTGTGGGGGGTGGGCGTTGCTTGGGCTGTGCCCCCCAAGGGGTAAGGATGTGGCTTCGGGTGGCCAGAACCCACAGAACGGGCACGGCCCGCTGTGGGAGACGTGTGTGTTGTAGGGGACGGCTGCAGACCGCGTTGGTGCTTCAGGAGTCCATGCAGTACGCCGCAAATCGGCAGGGACGGCCCTGCAGGCGTGTCTTAGGGGGCTCCAGGAACGTCAGGCCTGCATCCTCCTGAACTTGGGGTTCCCAGGTCAGCGTGGCTCCGCTGCACTTGGTCAAGCAACTGCTCCTCTCCTTGGTAACCGAGGACAGGACACACAACGGCACAGAACTGCACCAGACTGGACATAAGGAAAAATTATTTTACCATGAGGGTGATCAAATGCTGGAACCAGCTTCCTGAAGAGGCAGTTGATGCCCTGCACCTTTCAGTGTTCAGCAGGTGTTTGGACAACACCCTCAGTAATACGCTCAAACTTTTGTTTACCCTGAAGTGGTCAGGCAGTTGAACTCGATTGCCTTTGCAGGTCCCTTCATATTGAACTATTCTAATTTGGCTCTCGCATGAGCTACTTGGTGGCTGAATGGGCCTAAAGAATCAGTTGTTGGCCACCTCAGTAGCACTTTGATATCACCTGTATGTAATGCAGGTTGTTTCTTACAGCATTCCTTCAGGTAATCATAATTGTTACGTTCACTGATTGCTATACTGTAATGTGTATTTGTATTTAATATGTCAGTTTTATAATTTAGGATGGCAGGTAGCTAACCTGTCTCACATTTGGCTCAGCTGGTCCTTCTGAAACCATTTCTGGCACATCTTCCTTTGTATTTTCATTTGGTGGATTCTTCTGAAATTGCTGGATTATTACTATTTTTTTTGTCTATAATTGAAAATGTGTAGCAAGCCAAACTAATGGTTAATATTTCACATACTCAACCCTATTTTAGACACAGTTCTTAGAAAAATCTCCTGGCTTTATGCCTTTATTGCGGACATAGCCTGAAGCCTCACAGGTATGTGTTCTGAAGGAGAAATTTTTGGAAGGACATGGAGTCTGGCCAGACTGATGCAAGTAAAGTTTTATCATTGTTTACAGGATTTCATAGCCTGAATAGTCTGAACTGGGGCATCTGTAGTGATGAAGCTGCAGTTGACATTTTTTTTTTGGTTGGTTTGTTTGTTTCTGCTTAGGAGCAGTGAACAAAGAGATCTTTTTGTTCAGTTGATTTAGTTGTGAAAGAGGAGTTTTCAGAAGGGGCAGCCATGTTTTTCTATGCTGTACAGTTCACAGTACATTAGAGCTAAACAAATAAAATAATTGGCAGTAATTCTGATCTCGGAAGAAGCTATCTGTAGCCATTTCTTAGGATTTTAAAACACTTTCTGAAGAAAGAAACCTGTGTCAGCATTAGAATTGACTTTGTAAAGACAATTCAGAGGCTTCAGAATTGGCTTTAGAAATTGTTGAACTCTTAACTAGTAAACAAAATAATACTTGATGTCTTTATATGCTGACTTCCAAGATGTTTTTTAAACTTTCTCTATTCTCGTAGGTGCCTCCTTTCATATTTGCAATAAAAATGGCAGAGGCGGCTCCTGACCCTTCTGAGAAACTGGTTGTCATCCACTCGAAAACTCACAAAGATACCATTCTAGCTAACTTTGAAGAACAAAGGAAAAAAGATTTTCTTTGTGACATTACTCTAATAGTGGAGAATGTGCAATTCAGAGCCCATAAAGCTTTGCTGGCTGCCAGCAGTGAGTACTTTTCAATGATGTTTGTAGATGAGGGTGAAATAGGGCAGTCAATTTACATGTTGGAAGGAATGGTTGCCGACACCTTTGGAGCACTGCTAGAATTTATCTACACTGGCTACCTCCACGCCAGCGAAAAAAGCACAGAACAAATTCTAGCTACTGCACAGCTTCTGAAAGTGAATGACTTGGTGTGTGCCTACACCGACTACCAGGCCAGCCGCAGCCCAAGTAGCGCGCTGCCAGCGCCGTCTAACAGCGACACCTCTGTAGCCCTTAATTCAAGTGACAAGAAAAATGAGGAGCCACCAAAGCGAAAACGAGGGCGACCGAGGAAAGTCAAGACTGTCCAGGAAGAAAAATCAACAGCAAATTCTCCTGAAGATGTGCAGCTGAGAGAGAACAACTCCATGCAAAATAAGCAAAATTCTATGAAAAAAGACGTGGCAGCAGAAGAAACAGTTGTCAGTGAACAGGATCCAGCAAGGAAAGATGCGGAACCTGCTTGTGGCTCAGAAGTTGCTGAAGATCTGTCAGCTGAGAAGGATGAGAATTATGATCCCAAATCTGAAGGAATGCAGAGCACTCAGAGCCGTTACAGCAAACGTAGAATAAGGAGGTCAATCAAACTAAAAGATTATAAGCTGCTTGGTGAAGAGGATGAAAAAGGACTGGCAAAGAAAACTGACGGAAAAAGAAAACGTACAGGTTCTGAAGCTCGTTGTAAAGACTGTGGCAAAGTATTTAAATATAATCACTTTTTAGCTATTCATCAGAGAAGTCATACAGGTAGGCATTAAGAGACTGCTTTGAGTGTAGGATTTAGTGACTTGCTGCTAAATGCAAGCCTCTCATTTAAGTATGGGCTGTTCACAGCAAGAGCTGCCCAGAGTAGTACACTCATCCTAATTATTATGCTGTGATTCCGAGACTGTTTGCTGTTTTCTTATCAGGAGATCTCTTAACCTTTATGTCTTACCCTGATGGCAGTTTAGTTAATCATTTCTCTGTTAAAACATTGAATTATGTGGCAATACTTAAATATTTTTACTGCTACACAAGACCTGTCTCTTCTTTTAATTCTCCTTATCACTATCTAAAAGTCATTTTAGCAGATACTAGATTGCAGTGAGTCCCACTGTCAGCTTGGAATATCTAGTGAGAAATAACACATCTGTACTTAAAAACGTCATCCTCTGCTTTTAGGGGAGCGCCCTTTTAAGTGCAGTGAATGTGGCAAAGGCTTTTCCCAGAAGCACTCTCTTCAGGTCCACGAGCGGATGCACACTGGAGAGCGGCCGTACACGTGCACTGTCTGCAGTAAGGCTCTCACAACAAAGCATTCTCTTCTGGAGCACATGAGCCTTCATACAGGTAAATATTCCAAGGCAAAGGTAACCTCCTCCCCCATAATGTGCCTTTCTGGGGAAAAGAAGTGTTTCTGCTCTTCCTCGTATGTGCTGACTTTTTTTTTTTTCCCCGTTCTTATACTTAGTTTAGATGTGGATTGCATTTTAATAACTGATTTTCTTTACAGGGCAGAAGGCTTTCACATGCGATCAGTGTGGGAAGTACTTCAGCCAGAAGAGACAGCTGAAGAGCCATTATCGAGTACACACAGGTATAACAAGTTGGGGTTGAAGAGCTGGGTGACAATCCATGCTCCTTTGTCCTCATAAAGATTGACTAAGGCAGAATATTCTTCAACAATATATTTAGGCTCAAAAGACTGAATAGTGTACAATAAGTGGAATGTTTAAAAAGATAGTTAATTGAAGAGGACTCTCCTGATGTTTAAAAATTAACTGTGCAGTATTTACCATAGTAAACTTCATTTGTTTTAGCTCTGCTGTCCGTGTTACATATAAGCGAGGAGTTTCATAAACACTTGTGCGCTGCATGTTGTGCACATTGCCTTGTAGTTTCCACTTACTTTGGACAAGTAATGGCAGACAAGCTTTAAGAAGTGTTTTACTCAGTTTTGTTTTAGAAAGTTGGAGGTAAAATTGCATACACAGGAAGTGGTGTAAAAAATCAGATTTTCCAAAGGTTCAAGAGAAAGTAAGCTTGAGGGGGAACAGGTGTCAATCCTCTCTTCTACCATGCTAAAAATAAACAGTCATAGGGGTGTGTCATCCTGTTAGTTTTCATGACGAGGTAGGGAGAAGGCAGTGAATCACCTTGTGTTTTATCTCTATATTATATCAAAGTGGTTATTTTACAGGAAAGTGCTTTAACAAAGATCACTGAAGAGATACAGGGGATCACTTAGGCACTGACACTTTTTTTGTTATTGCGACAAGGCCGTTCATTGCCGGAATGCAACCAGTGTCATCGCAAATTCATGGATGCAGCTCAGTTAAAGAAACATCTAAGAACACATACAGGTAATATCGTCTGTTGGTTTTGTTTGGTTTTGTGTTTTTTTTTTTTCTTTTTTCTTGAAATAACATAGACGAAACGATACATTGCACAAAGGACACTCATTTCTTTGGGATGAGCTTTGGCTGTGCTTATAAATAATGGTGCCTGTGTTAAAAATTAGGAGATACGATACTGAGATTGCGTAATGAGCACAAAACAGCAGTGCAGAAGCAGTACCTACTACAGGAGAAGCTTTTTTTCTTTTTTTCTTTTTTCCTAAGGAAGCCAGCTGCAGAAGATGGTGGTTAAATCTCCTGTGGTAAAATCTTAGACTGGGAATTAAATTCATCGGGAGAGCCGCATCCAGCATTTATTGGGCTTGAAATGAGCTATGTAGGAACAGAAAATGTACGTCCTGGAAGAGTCAAGCACTCCTGTCTGTGGGAGAAGGATGCTTATGGAAAATGTTGCTGACCATAAAAATAATTATTTCAGTTTATCTTTTTATTATGCTGTAGTAAACCAGGTGCTGGCAGGAGATTGGCTGGAAGGGATGATGTAATACAAGTGACATCAGAGGGTGTTCTAAGAGGTTTAGAGGGCGAGGTGATACTTGGATAGCTGGATAACAGGAATAAAAAAAAGGTTGATCTCTCATGATGACAAAGCATAAGCTTCTTAAAATACTTTTCTTTGAAGAAGTTCATAAGATTACATGTAAATGTTTTATTTTAAAATAGCTCTAAACAGTGGCAATTGTTGCTTCCCAGAATTGAATTATATATGATTTTATTACATGTGGTTGAGGTAGTGTGCACAAGATCAAGTTGTGAGTTTTAACTCATGTCCTTCTCAGTGAAAATAAGAGCTTTAAATTCCATAGGATATGATGAGGTCAGAATTTGTGGTTTGGGGAGTTTTTGGTGTATCAAGGATAGTGTTAGCTTGCGATACTTTTAAATACTGCCTTTTTTGTTGAGGACATAGTGTGTGTTTACACACAACAGTTCTGTATCTGAAGCTGATACAGCTCTGTAAATGTAGCAGGAGATGAGCTTGGTGGTGGGAAATGAGGAGAGGGAGCACAGTAGTGATGTAAGTTGCAAAAATAGATTAACTGAGTTCTAGCAGAAACTGATCTGCAGTGGGTAGTGCTTCTGGAAAAGACAGGCCAGACACCAGTATTATGAGTGCAGAAATGCCATCAGATCTGTCCCATCTCAAAAACAAGAAGTAAAATCAGGAGGAGTTTGGGGGAAGAATATTAACATTGATTTGACTGTTATGCTCTGGCAGCAGTTCTGTAGCACTGGATGTTATAAGAACAAAGTCTCCTTAAGTTGCTCCTGTTTTTCCAGTGGGGTCTGGAACCAGGTGACCTCTAGATGCCCCTTCCAACATTGCTTCTTCTCAAACTTCACCCTAGCCCTCTGAAGCTGAATGAAAGCTGATAGGCTTTGCAGTTCTACACTAAATGTGAAGCTTCCTTGGAAAGCGGCTACTGCCCTGTGCTGAGTTTCAGTATGCTTGGGTGGTGTGAATTACTGCTGTGGGGATCCAGATTCTCCTACCTAGTGTCTTAAAGACATTGAATGCAACAAAGAAAATCTGTGGTGTGAGTTAGGCATTGGTGGTGTTGGGTGGTATCTATTTCTTGTGAACCTTTCTATTTAATTCGGTACTCTGCTTCTATTCAATTAGACACAAGAATTAAAAATACAGTAAAAAGCAAACAAAAAAAATATATACAAAAATAAGTTATATTTTTTCTCTGATTGGTGTTAGAATCATAGAATGGTTTGGGTTGGAAGGGATCTTTAAAGATCATCTGGTTCCAACCTCAGTGCTATGAG
This sequence comes from Stictonetta naevosa, assembly GCA_011074415.1. Taxonomy (NCBI): domain Eukaryota; kingdom Metazoa; phylum Chordata; class Aves; order Anseriformes; family Anatidae; genus Stictonetta; species Stictonetta naevosa. The sequence continues at coordinate 69,927,006 of CM021699.1, forward strand.
CAGAGACATAGGATGTCTTCCCAGAGTATTGCAGGCCTAGGATGGAGTCTTAGAGGTCAACAGGCTCGTTAACGTAACGGATTCACTTCTCAGGTTTGGAAATATGGGCTTACTCGTCCGCTTGGTGTGCTGCACGTGAGCCTGGCATTAATGTCTGCTAGTTCAGGGTCAGCCTTTTTCAAACTTGCCTGTTTGTGCTGTTTGTGTGGATTGAGCTCGAGGCACCTGCATCTGTCTTAGGCATGATTTTGTTGCTCTAAGGGCTTGGATCACCTAGTTCTCTATCTTCAAAGAGGCATACCTTCCAAATTTTACACCCTCATTTAATGAGTGAGTTTGTTCTATTCCAGTTATCCATACTGACCCATGGCAGAAGCACGATCGTTTGACTTTACATACTTGTACTGCGTCTGGCTGGGATGTTAACTTTCCCTGCAGCAGCCCATACAGTGCTGTGCTCTGCACTTGTAGCTAGAACAGCAGTGCTGTCACACCGGTGTTGTGTCTGCTGCTGAGCAGTGCTGGCACAGCATCAGGACTCTCTCTAACCCTCCTAGGGGGTGGGCAAAAAAGTGAGAAAGAAACATCACCGGGGCAGCTGACCTAAACCAACCAAAGGGATATGATGTCACACTCAGCAATAAAAGGGGGAAAAAGGAAGAAGAAGGGAGGGGTGGGCTCTCACTGCGAAAACGTCTGTCTTCCTCCCGAACACCAGCGACGTGCATTGAGGCCCTGCTTCAAGGACGTGGTCAAGCATCGCTCATTTGTGGGAAGTAGAGAGTAATTTCTTTCCTCTGCACTTCCACACGGCCTTTACTTGTTTTGTTTTGTTATTCCCTTTCCCCCTCCCTCTTTCCCTTTCCCATTTTTCCTTTTAGTTGAATCGTTTAATTAATAATAATATTTCCATAATAATATTTTATTCTCTTTAATTAAATTATCCGTATCCCAACCTGTGAGTTGTTCTTTCCTTTACTTCTTCCCCTCCTCATCTGAGGAGGGGGAGTGAGAGAGCGGTTGTGGTGTTCAGCTGCCTGGCACGGTAAAACCACCACAGTACTTAAGAACAATGTACAGTAAAATGTCACATTTTAAAATAAATTCATGGGAAGCGCTACATGAAAAACGATGTCAAATTTCTTTTTGATAGGTGAGAAGCCCTTCACTTGTGAAATTTGTGGCAAATCATTCACAGCTAAAAGTTCTCTTCAGACTCACATTAGAATTCACAGGTAAAGTGTGTCTAATTTTCATCACATTCTTTAAAACTGTAAGGTCTCATCTGCTACCTGTATCCAGTGCCTGTTCAATTACAGGATGGTCAAGGTTTGTTTGCATTTGGGATGGATGATTAAGGGCTGACATTTTTGTTTAATTTATTTAAAGAGATAATTAGTAGTTGACAGTATTGCACGGTTAAATACTAGTGTGCCAAGACACTGAAGATTCTTCTTCTGTACATTGTGTCTGTTTAATGATGATGTACTTTGGTATTATTTATGAAAAAAAAAGTGTATTTTTGTTTGACAGCAAAACAGCAGCCATGGTGTAACAAGGTTGTTGGAGCATTTTCCTGTTTTCCTGTAGCCTGTCATGTCTTTTTAATAGCATTCCTTAGCTTTTACTGATGTGAATATTGCATAAAGGCACGTCAGATTTGAAATCACTAGAGGACTGTTTTGGGCCTTAAAAGAAAAGATTTCCAGTACCATTTCTTGTCCTTTTGAGACAAGCAAGGCAGGATTTAGAGACTTCTTTAGTTAGAGAGCCCACACTATTAATAAACATTCTGAGAACTGTCAGTGCTTATGATCCTGTAAGTTGTTGCGTTCTTGTCGAGATCTAGTAGCACAGAGTTTGTACCTCTGGTATCATGACAGGAGGGAAGTTACGTTATCTCTGTAGCTCTTGAGCAGATATAGACTAATGTAGGTGTTGTACAGTGTGTGACATTGTATAGAAATTAGGAAGTCAAACAGAACATTTTTTAATGTTGACTATTCTGAAGTGTTTATGATGCAGCAAAAGAAAATAATTGTTTTGATTTTTTTATTCTATAATAAGTTGTTAAAAGCAGCGCTTTTAAAATGAATATTTTCATGAGATCAAATTCGTTCTTTTGCAGAGGAGAAAAGCCATATTCTTGTGGGATATGTGGAAAATCCTTCTCTGATTCCAGTGCTAAGAGAAGACACTGTATCTTACACACAGGCAAAAAGCCTTTTTCTTGCCCGGAATGTAGTTTACAGTTTGCTCGTCTGGACAACCTGAAGTCTCATTTGAAAATTCATAGCAAGGAAAAGCAGTTTCAGGAAGCCAGCGCTGCTCCCAGCAGCAACACTAATTCGGAGGTCAGAAACATTCTTCAGCTGCAGCAGTACCAACTTGCCACCTCTGGAGGGCAGGAAATTCAACTGCTGGTTACAGACGCAGTGCATAATATAAACTTCATGCCTAGTCATAATCAAGGCATTAGCATTGTCACTGCGGAAAATGCCCCAAATATGACAACGGGGCAGGCTGCTAACCTCACGCTGCTTGCTCAGCCACCACAGCAGTTGCAAAACTTGTTGCTCTCAGCTCAGCAGGAGCAAGCGGAGCAAATCCAAAGCATCAATATGATGGCAAACCATATAGAGGCTGCCCAGCCTGAACAAATGCATGTCATCACTCTTTCCAAGGAAGCACTAGAACATCTCCACGCTCATCAGGGGCAAAATGAACACATCCACTTAGCAGGATCTTCCCATCCAGCTCAGCATATGCAGCTGACTCAGGAATCAAGTCAACAGTCTCACTCCAGCCAAGATACAGTTCCTTCCCATCAAATTAATGAAGAACAGAATCAAAATGTACAAGTTTCTGAATCCCATCAGCAGCCTCTGTCAGTAAATGAGTCAGCTCATGAGCATCCTATTCACGGGCAACCTTTCTGAAAATGCTTATTTGTCATCAGAGGGCTAGGCTACAGTGTGCTTCTCAGCCAAGCAGTGATTACACACATCACACTTTCTTTTCTGCAGCATAATCGATCTGAAGATGCGTTTCTTGGCGATTTTCCATGGGTGACTTTCAGTTGTCTTAATATTATTTATTTTAGACATTTTTATTATTACCAGTTGGTATTTCTCTACCATTTAATCCATACCTCACAAGCGATTCATGCTTTTTTTGTGTGTGCCTCTTACACATCCATGCCTACTGAGCAGGTACGTGCCCTGTAGTTTGCGTTTCCACGTGACTTTCCAGGGAAGTGGGCCTTGCTGGTTGAAGAACAGTGTTAAGGTATCTGCTGACCTGAAAGTACAGCTTCTCCGATGGATTTAACATTACCTGAACTACTGTCAAGCTTAAGATAACCAGTACTTTTTGCAAAGACCACACCATATGTCTTATGTCTAATGAGCTTTCTCTCTGCGGGTTGATGTCTAACTTCCTGTGTGACTGTTCCCTTAAGTGCATTTTGATTTACTGAATACCAAATTGGTTTGGGTTGGGTTGAAATTATTGCAGCCTTTGCCTGGTTCTGGATTGCCCCTTCTATTACTGTATGCTTTAAGAGTTTTGCTCCTCAGAAATGCTTAAGCCATTGCACTTGAACGGTGGCAGTGGGATGCAGTGGTTACACTGGACAACTGAAAAGCCCGAGTCTGTTAATTCCACCAGTGGCCCGCCGTGTGACAGTGAGTAGGGCAGTTGATCTCTGTGCCTTAGTTTCCTAATGTAGTAGGCGTGGATAACGTTAACACGCTCTGCCAAGCACTTTGAAGAGCTCTTGATATTGAAGGCACTGTCTGTTAGGTGCAAAATTCTCTTCCTGACAGGCCTCGGTCTAAGCCTAGGAGCCAGTTTATATTTAAAGTGTTATTTTTTCTACTTCTGAGAGCAGAATGTAATGTTACTTTTAATATATGTTAAAGCCAGAAATTGTTTTAGTGGGGACTTGGACAATGAATAGAATCTCTTCAGAGCATAATGAGCTATATAAAGGGGGCATATCGCGTTAAAGCTGTACAGCTATTTTTGTTGTCTACATTAGATGTGTACAGATTGTTTTCAATGACTGACCGCTAACAAAAAAATCTGTCAATAAAAATGCCATGCTGGAGTATTGGCTTTGCATCTTCAAGTTCAGCTACTGATAACGTCTCATGTGGCATACTGGTGTGTTAAAATCCAGATACAATGGCAGTGGTACTAAAAGCAATGTACTCAATCCTCACATCCATTTTAAAATGCCCTTCCTGTGATTTACATTGGTATTCTGTGTTTTAACAGATGAAAAATGTAAAAAAATAAGGCATTGGCAGGCGAATTTAAAAGGAAAACAAAATCTTTTATGCTTGGCTTATGTGACTGACCAGAGGGAGTCACTGGCATAAAAGGGCAGTTTATAAATGGTGCAACAGTTTAAGGTGGAAAGGACTTCTAGAGGCCAGCCAGTCCATCATCTTGCTCCGTTTGAACATATCCAAGGATGGAGATCCACAGCCTCCCTAGGCGGCCAGTTCTGGTGTTTGACCATAACGTGGTAACAAAATGTTTCCTGTATTTCATGGCAATTCCCCATGTTCCAGTCTGTGTCTGCTGCCTCTCATCGTACCGCTACACCTTCGAGGACCGTCTGGCTCTGTCTTCTCTGTGCCCTCTTGTGAGGCAGTTGAAGACAGCAGTGAGGTCCTCCCAGAGCCTTCTCCTCCTCAGGGCTGAGCAACCCAGCTTCATCAGCTCCAGCTCTTTAATCACCTTAGCAGTCTTCTGCTGCGCTCAGCCCAGTGTGTCAGTGTCTGTCTTGTTCTGGGGAGCCCAAATTCTGGTTGATGTTCCTTACCCAAGTATTCGGCAGGCTCCTGACCCTGTGCTGCTGGATTCTGGGTAAGTATCTCAATTTTTTAAAAGGACTAGGTCAGGTTTTACACAGATTGATCATAAAGAGGGTAGACAGTGGATCAATACAAAGAACCAAATCCCACAGCAGAACACTAGCCAGGCTTTTCACCTTTTTATTTTTTCTCTCTCAGAACAGTAATACAATTTATACCTTCTGCCACTGAGGAGAAGCAGCATATTCTGCAGTGGTACTTCAAAAGCTAGAAGTCTTGGTGCTGTGAGAACATACGAAAAAATACAGTGGAGCTTGTAAGAGCTACAGAAATCTTACTGAATTGTATACATCTAAGATAAATATACTAGTGGTTTCATACCAACAAATTCTATCTATAATGAAGGTAATCTAAAATATTGTAATGTGCAACTATGAACCCTGTCTTGTCAAAAGATTAGAGGAGCTGTACTGAGTTCCTTCTCTGCCATATACTGACATAAGTCCTGAAATGCTTAGAAGCTGGTTACATGCTAAATTCCAAGCCATCAGTAAAATAATTGTTACACACTTACTACTGTTTTTATGATTTTATTTTTTTTTAATTTGTGCTTTAAGTTGTTCATTGTGAAGTTCCCCTTGCAAACCACATTTGAGCTGCAGTAACACAGGCATTGCTGGATGCTCCCTTTCCCTATAATTAAAAGGGAAGTTTTGCTTTTGGAATTTTCTTACGCTCTTCTTCTACCAAATTACCCAACAAGCAGTGAAGAAACTTGCTTCTGTGAATAGCACAGCAGTGACTAATCTTGCACTCTGCATTGCTTAAGCTGTTAGCACACGTTTTAGCTTGCAGTTGGGAAACTAAAAGCTCGTGTGGTTTCTCGCACCACAAATGTTGCATTTTGACACCATTTACTTCCTTTGTAGTGAATGCATTCATATTAAAGATGAAAATCAATCTCTATTCTCTGTGTGCATTTTTAAGGCTACAACTGAAGCCTAAAGTTGCTTTGAATGTTAAAGGAAACCCCTGCAGCTTTGCTTGTCAGTCCAGCTGTCACCAAGAACTATTCAGCAAAAAATGCGTGCCCCTATAACTATGCTTCAAAGCAGCTCTCTAAATATCTTTCCTCCCTAGCCAATAAACACTTTAGCTTCTCACTTCCTCACGCAAGATAATTTTAGCAAATTCATCTCATTGCTTACTGTGTTAAAATGAGATTAGGATTTTGGATGTAAAAGTAGGAAAATAAGTAGACTATTGAAAGATTCGTTTTTGTGAGTGATTAATGCAGTTGTATGGTTATGACACTTCATTTGTAAGCTACTCAGTGTGTGTGACCCCAAATTAATTTCACTGTCCTTCTTCCACATGCAAGTGAATGAAATAGCAGCTTTTTTTTTTTTTTTTTCTTCCTAAAGATTTTGGCTGATTCTCCAAGTAAAAATTTAAACAAACTCCGATGGGGTAGAGCAAGCACGTTGTGTCGAAGTATGTACTTGGCTATTGTGTGCTTACGCTGCTCGCCAGTGATACCCGTGGTTTAGCTGTAAATAACATTCGACCTCAGCAATCTGAAGTTTACAGCGTATGCAGTTCTGCGTCTAGAAGCCGGGATGCTGTCGCTGTGGATCAGAGGTATTTTTTACACTTATTTCATGCTCTCTGCTGTGCTCAGAGGCACCACCAGGGGTTTTACAACAACTGCCTCTTGGTGTCTCATAGCAGGAGGCGGTGACTACCTCTTCGTGAACTCCTGCAACCTGAATGTTTATTCACAGTTACAGTTCAGGATGCTGAGCCTGGCATCAACCTTGCCAGTTGTTCAAGGAAGAGATTGGCTTGTGTCCATTAGTAAAATGATTGTTTCACTCTGAACTAGCTAGGCATCATGATCAGGCCACGGCTGGTATTTGCTAGGACCTAACCTATTGTGCTGCTGTTGTTTTGTTGTGTGTTGGTTTTTTGTTTGTTTCTTTAAATCTTTCCCTGCTTCAATGAAGGGTATTATGGGATTAGTTCCTGATCCCTTACCCAATACCCAGGTGAGTGCTTTCTGTCTCCCCGTGGCAGGCGGACCAAGTGGGCAAGTTCCCAGACTCAGGGGAAGCAGATGCTGAGGGGAGCAGCCAGGAGAAGGCCAGTTTGCAGAGCCAGTTGTGCCACCAAATCTGGGCAGTCACTGCAGTGCCTCCTGTGTGTGCGCATCTGCCCGTGGCCCAAGCAGTTCTTCCCCATAGAAGAAAACCTCCAGGTATATTCTAGGTGATCCAGCATCTCACTGTAGTACGCTTACTGCTATTTTCTGGCTAATATTTTAATCCTACCTAATGGAAAGTATCTTTGGAATAGCTGGATGCAGTTTTGCTTTAGTTAGCAACTCCCTGGTGTGTCCTGCAGGATTTTTCATCATCCACAGTTGTAGCCTGGTGTCTGTGTGTTCCCAAAGGGAACCAGCTCCCAGAAGTGTTCAGGGGTGCTTCCTGCAGCAGTCAGTTGGAGTATTTCAGGTTGTGGACAGCCCATTAGCAAGAATAACGTCATCTTCAAAATCACGTTTCCTCCTTGGGTTTGCTTTAAATTTTTTGATTATGTCAGCTCCTGCCTTCCACCTGGAAGATTAAGCTTCCTTGTTTCCTCAGCCGAATCTGTCCATCATTCCCTCACAGTAGGAAGACTTTTGAAGCCTCCCACGCTGTTTGCTTTGACTGCTGGGTGACCAACAGCTGCATTTTCCCTGCACAGCTATCTATCAGAAAGGAGCTGGCATGCAGCAGCAGTGCTGCCCTTCCTGACAGCCATCGCAGCCCCATCTGTTGTGGTTTGGCAGCTGCAGCAGATGAGCTGGGCAGCGTTTCCTCTCCAGGTATTTGCTGTGAAGTTCTTTGGTGTTTGCATCTTTAACAAGCGCACCATTATTCTTCCTGCTGGGCGGTGCGGTAGTCATCGGGCTGCCCCAGTTTAAACTAATCCAGCCTGCCATTCTGTTCTCTTTCTCGGCCTCTCTCGGGTGCTATCTTGGACTGAAAGGAACTGAAACGGCAGCAGAAGCAGCAGGTGGAGAGGTTTGGCGAGGGCAAACCCTCCAAGCCTCACGCAGAAGGAAAAGTCTCGGGGCTCATGTGTCAGGGCACGTGTACACGTTTCAAAGCACTTCATGTTTCCAAGAACATCAGCTGCACGCCTTTTGAAAGGGCTTTGGTATCATCTTTTAAACGCACTGTACAACTGCTTGTGCTTGCCATACTTTCCTTCTCTGTAATCCTCTCTCTGAAATGATGGCAGTGCTGTACGACTGCCTGCACTGAGCCGTGCGAGTACACCTCCCAGCAAACTCTTAGCACCTGCAAACCATTTACACCCATTTGAGTGCTGTGGCTAAGCCTGCACAACAGTTTCACATTGTCATAAGTGGGTAACAGAAAGGCTGAAAAGAAAAACAGGCATCCAGCTTAGCATTTTGATCATTAAGGATTTCGGTAATTGGCAACCTGCTCAGTAGATTTTTGTGTACCTGAAGTACAAAGGGACATGAAAGGAAGGAGAGAAATTAAATAAGCAATGGATAGAGACAGCAAGAAATCTGTGGCTCTTGGCTTGTTCTCTCGTTTAATAAAGCCCAACATAAATTTTCAGACAACAGTCCTGCACAGCTAACAATATTGTGCTTCTGTGGTTAACTGCTGCTTTTCTTCTTGCTGCATTTTTTTCCTTTACTATTAGTTTTCATTGGCTATTATTTAACTATTAGGAGCATGTTTGTAGTTAATTCCTTCTTGCCCACAATGACAGTAAGAATTTGCACACCTAGAAATTATCAGTAAAAAAGAACAAGCTATATGTGTTTGTGTATGTGTATATATATTTTTATTTGTAGTTTTTTAAAAAAAATGAATTTCTATAAGGCTGCTATATCATTTTCTGGCCGGAGCAGAAGCCATATGGTCATGCTGCTAAAATTAGGCTCTGCTTGTCACAAGCTGCAGAGGCTGTGGCAGCCTGGAGATGAGGAAAAGGGCTTTCCTGACCTTCGTTCAGCCACAGTGTTGAAAAAGTAGCTGGAATTTAATGTGCTGGCTGGTTGTGGTTAGCCAGAGTCACGCCTAGGCTTGTTCTCTGCCACCTCATGTGTGTACACAAATTAAAACTGCCTCATCTCTGATGTCTGATGGGATTTTAATATGTCAAAAGTGTGGTTTTTTTTCCTAGTGAGACATGATTTATTTCCCACAGCCTTATCTCTGTGCTAAATTACATCATGCAGCACAAGTAGTGAGCACAGCAAAAATGACTTGTGATGAAGCTTCAAGTCAGTGCCTTGCAAAATGTGCGTTTGTCACACCTAAATGAAAATTAAAAAGAAAAAAGACTCAGAAGAAAAGAAAAAGGTGGGCAATAACTCCCTCTGTAAGAATGGCTCAAGGTGTGCAAACAGGCTTAACTTCTGGGAAGCTCCCAGAGTGGTTCAGAACTACCCAGCTGTGAGGCTCCAGACTTTTGTGGTTCTGCCCCGGGGTTATGTAGAGGTGTAGCACTTCATGAAGCCAGTTGGATATACAATTCCAAAAAAAAAGCAAATAACAAACGTGCATTGATACTAAGACAAGAGATGAATATAATTCTTGGTTGTGTTAAACATAGGTTTGTTCTGTCATGGTTTTCTTCTGTGTGAAAATTACAGCTGTCTCATCAGTAGTCAGATTTTGATGTGCTGAGGATGTATTTCCTTAGGGAATACATCAGACTGTTCTGTTGTTCTGTGATGCCATAAATCTCTGACCTTACACACCGTCAAGTTTTGTCCTGTCTAATTCAAGCATGTGCTAAAACCCACATTGCTCAGAGACTGTAAGCAAAGTGACCCGACACAAGTGAGCTGGCTGCGACCCTCACTGAACCCGCAGCCATCCCACAAAGCCGCTTTTGTACAGGATGCTTCAGCAGAAAGTGAGCAAATCTGCTGGGGTGGCAGAAAGCTTTGCTGTGATAGCTGCGACCCCTCCAGAACTGCTTTGTCACCGTGCTGAGCTGCATTTGCCACGGGGAACATCGTCCCATCATGTCACCGCAGGGCGCATCACGCAAAGAGCTGGGGGGAGCTTCCTTTACCCAGGCTGTTCTTGAGCTGTAAATCTCGTTGTCATGGGAATTTGTGGATGCCAGATTTCTGCACTTGGCCAAAAAGCAAATAAATTCACATGAAGAAGATGCACCAAAAGGAATTGAACACTAAGGTACCACAAAAGCCGTGAGCAGCAGCTGACTGCAAGCTGGGAGGGTAGTGGGGAAGCACCACTGCCATGTTTGCTTCCTCTTACACTTCTTGCTGGGCACCTGCTCCCAGCTGCTGTCAGAAACAGGCTCCTCACTTCGGGATCGGTGACGAGCCAGCTCCCTGCTCTGCCACACGCGCTGCATGCAGTCTGCTTTCCCTTCCTCCCCGGTGAAAAGAGAAGTCGGAGAACTATCTGTACGGTTGCGTGCAATGTACGCGTGTTACGGACAAGCTCTGCCCGCTGCAGGAGGTGCGTGGCCGGGTTGCCGTGGCACCGGGCTCTGTTGACAAAGGGACGCCATGGACCGCGGGCGGCTGCCGGTGGTGGCGGTGGCGGTGACGGGGCTGCTCCAGGACCCGGCTTTCCATGTGGCCAAGTGCACAGCTGAGGTGAGCAGCGGGGAGCGGTAGAAATAAACCCCACAACATCCGCGAGCAGGTGTTCAGAGCGATGTGTGCGCTACGGCAGGTGCCGGGTGCCTGCTTCTGCAGGTGCCAAAGGCAGGAGGGGAGTGGTGCAATAGCACGTGGTGGAGGCTGCAGGTGATTAGGGAAGGACAAGCTGGGATAGGACAGGGTGGAAGGGTACTAAACAGCTCATAAGCAATTTTTTCCCCCGTATCTGGAAAATCTAGGCGCTGAAACTGAAGTTTCCAAGGAACTTTGCGGATCCTGTAATATGTCCTTTATTGGAATTTGCATGGCATGAATATTTAGAGGAGAAAAAGAAGGTAACTCTCATTACTAACAGATACCTGCACCTCTATAATTGAAAGTAGGTCTTGGCTCGTGGGCCCCATGTTTGACAACTTCTGGCCGGTAAGATAAGCAGGGCCCACAAGGCTTGGCTGTGTCTGTGAGTGCTGCTCAGAAAGTGCTGGGTGGCCCTGGGGAAATCTCTGGGGGTCAAGGGCAGAGGAGCACACAGGCAGCAGACCCTGAGCTGTGTGCAACATCAGAACACCTCACCAAAACCCATTGGGTTGGTCGGATTTGTGGTTTTAAAAACAGATAAAGCATAAAAATACCACAGGCTGCCCTAGCAGTGGTGCAGTGTTGCCTGTTGCTTCTTCACTCAATGTGGAAATAATTCCTTGAGGCTTTAATCCCTCTGCAACGCAGGAACTGCGCGGTGAGGTGTGGGCGTACGCCTCTCGTGTGATGTGCTTCGTTGACGGGCGGCTGCTGGGGGACGAGAAGGAGCTGCTCAGGTGGGCTCTCTGCCACTGGGACTACCGCGATTTTAAGCCTGAGACGCTTTATCAAGCGATCTCTGAGGATTTCTACACCAAGCACCTGAAGAACAGCCAGGCAAGTAACACAGTTTTACAAGAAGAGCACAAGGTGTGCAGCCAGCTGTACGCGTTGTCAGATAAAATGCAGAGGGTGCCGCACTGATTCCATGCAGATTTGAGAACGGAGGGCACAGAGCAAGAAACGCGCCTTTTGGTGGGGTGGTGGGACGGGCACTCCTGCTGATTCATTTGTCCTGCCCTTACCTCGCCTGTACAGGCTGCAACAGGTGTGTGGACAAGGGCAAGGCGAAGAAGTGGGCCCTGCCCAGGGGTTCGCTTTAGCACACTGCTAGGGTTATTTCTGCTCAGAACAGAGTGAAACATACTCTACTTTTTTGTTTGTTTAAACAAAGCAATAGAAATACTGTTCTGCACCAGCAATCCCACAGACATTTGCTGAGATGGCTCACGCTGGGCTGCTGGGCACTGCCCTGTGTTAGAAAGTGAGGGCTGCACTGAAAGCTGGCCTTCATCTCACTGGATTTGTTTTTCTTGTCCAAACAGCACGTGTTTGTGTATCTGGACATAGCCATTGATGAGCAGCCCATCGGGACACTTCTGTTTGAGGTATGTTGCTGTGAAGAACAGCAAAAGCAAAGAGCAAAAATACCAAATGTTGCGGTTTCACTTGTCAAAGGAGGGGGGACCAAAATCTGACCAGTTGACATCGGTTATGAATTCCATGCTTCTCCTCTCACACTCACTTTGCAGCTCTTTTCTGATGCGTGCCCCAAAACCTGTGAGAATTTCCGTGCTCTGTGTGTTGGAGGAGTGATGTCTCCTTGCAGCGGTCGAGAGCTGACTTACAAAAATTCCTGTTTTCATCGGCTGGTAAAAAATGGGTGGATCCAAGGAGGAGGTGCGTTTCCAAACAGCCCGAATAAATCTGGGTCACAGCAAAAGTGGGATGGGGTGATCTGCATGGGTTACAGCCCAAGAAGGCATAACCAAACACAACAGCAAAGCTAATCTCTGCAGGACAAACTCTTAATCGATACATAGGAAAAACTGAAAACATTTTCTTCTTTTAGCCATCTCACTTTCTAAATAGATAAGAAGCATAGATAATTTGCTCTTTTAATTATCCAAGACTTTTTCAAAATATCTTTGGTTAAGTACTTAGGAAACGAACTGAAACGTTGAAACACTAAGAGTATCCACAGGAGAACATATTACTTGCTTTATGGAGAGATTAACTTACAGAGGCATTTAGCCAAGGCTCAGAGCCGTGCCAGACGTGTTGGTGAGCTTCTCAAGCAGCAGAGCCTGGAGTCTGGCACTGTGTGCTGAGGAGAAAGGCACCATGAACATCTCATCACACAGCCTGTCCAACACCCCAAGGGAGGACCAGATAGTGAGCTGTGTCAGGAGAGGTTGCCTTCATTACTCCCATTTGGTGTTTCATATCTCTTAGCTACCTGTAGTTCTTTCCCGTGTTTGCCTTGCTTACTCTAAATGTGAGTTCTCAAATCCATTTTAAGTTTATACTTTGGAGACAAACTTTGTACATTCCACTAACATCTAAGCAGGTATCTATGCAGTCCACAAAAACAACCTTAAATTACTGTCTCACCCATCAGAAATCTGTTCCAATGGGAATTTCTCTTTTACCATACCTTCTTTCTCAAGCAAGTCATCAGCCTTAACCTGCCATAGCATCACAGCTGCCTTTTCCTTCTTCCTTGTTCTAACCCCATTCTCTCTGACAGATGCCCTTCTTCCAACCTGTCCCATCCTTGGCTGATGCAGTGACTCATGAAAAGATCCCAAAAGTCTGTTAAAATGTTGGTACTAAAAGAGAAAGGTCTGTGCAATTGTTTCCCCAGTAGATGGGGAACCCAAGTCTCCGAGCTCTGCTGGAGCTGCTCAGACAACCCCAAATCCTGCCTGTGATACACATGGCCTCTGACTGCTACTTCTGTCTGCCCTACAGACATAGTCACTGGGAGAGGAGATGGAGGAGAGTCAATCTATGGCCCCACCTTTGAAGGTATGTTTCATTAATTACCTGACTGCGCAGATGGCAAACTTAAGCAAAAATCAAGTTGTTTACTCAGTCTTACTTACAGAATAACCTGGGGATTTTCTTTCATTTCCCAGGAGGAGATGGTTTGATTTTTCAGTGGGAGTTTGTTTTAGGCATTGACCTGAAGTCTTGGCCCCCTCTTCTGATGCTGGGTGCTCAGATCCACCTGTCCCTTTTCCCTGACAAAATAAGGGCTGAGATTCACCTGCCTGCCCACTTCAAACCATGAATACTCACCCCTGTGGAAGGACTTTAGTTGTGTAGAAGTGGGTTAGCTGCAGGCTACTGATACCACTTATTCAAATGTGTTTAAAGTAATGGAAGTGAGCTGACTTTATCTCCAGATTTCCTGGGCCTCAGGCAGCTTTTAAGGCTTGGGCACACCGCAGGCAGCGCTGCTGTCAGTTCTGTGGCTGCAGTTGGATGCAGAGTTACTTCTGAATCCAACTACATGCAGAAGGTCCATAAAGCTGTGAAAGCTGAGAAATGACAGGCATGAGCGAGTTTAACAATAAGTGTCCCCCCATGCTGATAGAAAGTAATAAGATGTAAAGAAAAAAGAACATTATGACATGCAGTGTTTCAGAAAAACCACCCATATAAATGACACAGGCGTTTGGGATACTCCGTTTGGATTAAATGCTACCCATAAAGATGTTTTAGGGCAGTTAAGGCGCTTCTGAAAATGATTTATGTTCTCTTATGTAAAAGCTTGCTTTCTGCCAATGTCACAACCAATGTTATATTCGAGCAGGCTGGGCAGCAGCCAACAGTGAGATCAGAAGTGCCAAGAGTAGCTGAAAACTTCATTTTCAAAGGCAATGAAGAGCCCACTTTCACCTTGAGGCCACGGACCGAGCCAAAGCAGGCTGCAAGTGGGAAGCCTGGCGGGTTTGACCACCACTGCCCAGAGCCCTGCTCCTTCTCCTTAACATTTAAAAGTGGCCCATTGCTTTTCATCCTCCAGCAAGGTGCTCACTCGGGTACACCCGTCTATTTTAAGGCTTAGATTGCTTTCCAAGTACTTCCTGCCACACTGTTTACACGGAGGACAGAGGACAAATATCTTCGATATCTGCAAACAGTGACAGATGCTTCTGTCAGATGGCGAAACTCTGTTCTGTGAAACCGGGCACTTGGCACACCTCCACTCACTGCAACGCTTGCTGAAATTAAAGGGACGCGGCTACGTTTTACCATAATGAGCTCAAAGCACAGAGGTAATTACAGAGAATCATTTGGATCGAAGCATCATGTAGCGCAGAGCATCCCGCTCCAAAATTAGACTGCTGAAGTCATTCTGCAAACCACGAGTCAGCATTCGGGGAGTAACTCTTCAGTTAACATTTAATTACCATTTTTGTGAATCAGCTTCTCAGAAGAGCACTCAAACAGGGTAAAAATGATCACCCAAAAAATCCATTTTAAAATCTAAACATTTCTACAGTTTCAAGCTTGTTGAGAGCTTTATGGGGCCCTGGACCACTCGGTGTGATCAGGCAGGAGATGAGCAGTGGAGGAGGTCAGGATCAGTGCTCCCCTGCTCCCCATCTCCTCGCCGGGCTCTGTTGATGGAAGAGGAAGCATCCAGTCCTTGCCGCCATCCCCCAAACCCAAGCACGGCTTCTGCTTATGCTGTCACCTCTCCATCCTCAGCTGTCCCTCCTGAGCTATTTCTGAACATCCCGCCCCAGCCGGGCTCCTCCTGGCAAAGATACTCGAGCCACCCTCTGAGCCCCCAGCCACGCTCCCCCAGATCCCCCACAATTTCATGCTGTGGTCCAGGTGGCAATGTGCTTAATGCAGATGAACAAAAGGTGGGATGCAGGTGGAGATCCTGCCCTGCTGCTCCTCTGCCTGGCAGCTTCCTCACCCAGACAGCGGGAATAATCTGAAGCAGCCCCAGGGAAGGCATCGCTGTGCTTATTCCAATATTGAGAAATACATGAAGTGCTTTTCCAGGAGCAATTTTCATTGGATTCTTTACTGGCCTGAGAACTGAGTATTAGCAGGAAGCTTTTTCTAGGAAGGACATTGATTCACACCAGACTTCACGCACATGAAACTTGAGGGACCTTTGGGGAAAAAGAATGATAAGTGTGAATGGTGAAGAAAGATGTGGGAGGTTATGGGAGTGGGAGGTTGTGGCAGCTGGAAGTGAAGCACAGCAGAGGAAGGAAGCAGCACAAGTGCTGCCTCTTATCCCTGAACTCTTTTCCCAGATGAAAACTTCTCCATCCGTCACAAGGGAAGAGGAGTCCTCGGGATGGCCAACAAGGGCCGCCACAGCAACGGCTCCCAGTTCTACATCACCCTCCAGCCAGTTCCCTACCTGGACAAAAAGTGCGTGGCCTTTGGGTATGTATGCATGAGTCTGCATCTGCTGCAGCGTGCAGGACGTTGCCCTAGCTCTGCAGGACATTGCTGCCCTGGAGGGAGGTCCATTAAGTCCCTAAGGCTGCTGCAACATGGATGTCTCTGGCCAGGGGGAGGATGGCTACGTCAGATTTGGGGTACTCCCCCTCCCTCCATGTCTCTGGCCTGGGCTGGCTTGATCAAGCTGGAAAACCCAATGGCAAAGCTAAGGCAGCTGCTGGGGGCTCTCGAGGACGAAGGCTACAAATCGGTGCCTGCATAGCTTGGTGTCAGCTGAAGGTGTGCCCTGACAGGCACGGGGGCGTTGAGCAAAGCCTCCAGCCTCTGGTCTGCCTGCAGGAGCTGAGAGAAATTGTTTTAGCAAATGCTTGTCTCAGTAGGTTAATGCACGGGGCTGACCCTCGTGGGATTTTTATAATTTCCAAAATGTAATAAGGAAGATAATCACTCTGCACAGTTTGCTCGGCATAGGAGCATAAAATATGCATGTATTGCCACAGAGAGAGAAATCTACTGTGCAGCTTCCATGTAGTTGCATTATGGATAGCATTTTGGGAGGGTGTGAAAAGCGTGACTGCCTGACCTACAGAGAACAAATCATGCAGGCTGGCTGGCTGGACAGATTTCTAACCCATGGTGTTTACCTCGAGTTCCTGCCTCGCCACCAGCTCTGTGTAATCTGGAAGGTGCAGGACCCTTGAGCATAACTGACCCCTGTTACAAGGCTAATCTCTACAGGACAAACTCTTAATTAACGTATATATGAATGGGAAAACATTTTCTCTTCTGGCCATCTCACTTTGAAAACAGAGGAAAAGTTTGGATAATTTGTTCTTTTACTTACCTAAGACTTTCTGAAAAGATCTTGAAAACAGCAAAGGTTGCAAAACACAGGGTTCAGGTTGGCACTGCAAAGGGAGGAAATGAAAGGTATTTCTCCAGGAGACTCTTCCAGTAACTGTCACTTCTGACATTTAGCACATTTTTTTGACTTCTTTCTCCTCAAAACTAATGGCCATTTGCAGCTGGGTTATTTCTTGAAATAAATGTAACCATGCAAACTCATAGGAACTCCTAAAATGCCAGTTAGCAACCATTTAATCAAGAACCCGTGGTGAGGAAAGAGCAGAGCCTGCCTGGTTCTGTTACAGCCCCGCAGCAGCTGCAGAGGGGATGCTGCTCTGGCAGTGACAGCAGCTCAGAGCTGCTCTTTTCCCCTACCACAGGCAAGTGATTGAGGGCACGGAGGTTCTCCAGCGACTGGAAGCCGTACCGACGTACAACGAAAGGCCTACAGTGGACTGCAAAATTTTGGACTGTGGGACCTTCCAGCCGTGATCAGCAGTTGGATTTCCTGCGTGCAGTAAGATAGAGCACTGTTTTCTGCTCAGGCTTTCAGTTAAGATAAGAATAAAAACACTTTTTTGTACAAGACCATGTTTTGCAATCATTATTTTGACTTTAAAAAGTGTTTGTAGGCTGTTAAAAGCACTTTTACACAAGTATAGGGAAAGACTTGTGAACATATTCCAGTGCCAGTCCCCAGTTTACGAATAATGGTGTTAAAATATGATGATACAGTGACAGGCAGACACGGTAAGATGCACATGTGGCTAAAATACAGGTGGGCAGATGGGTATGCACCCAAACAGACAAAGCCAACTGGTCTTGGCTAAATTCTGACTCCACTGCAACCTCCAAACACAGCACAGAGCACAGCTCAGGGCAGCATTGCCCAGCACAGCTGTGACACCACGTGCAGCCCGTATGTGGTAACTCATTCTCTTAGAGGAAAGGAGAAAAAAATATCTGCAGGACGGAGGCTTCTCTGAATGCCATACATTTGATCCTGCACTGACTGCTCTTAAATAAAATCCCTTGAAATAACCCTTGAAATCAGGTTGAGCTGCATCAAGCTAAAACCAGAAATGTTAAAATAAGCTTAAGATTTAAGTAATTGTTTTTGACAGATGGTCTCAAATAACAAAAATGTTTTTAAGTTATTATTGCCACTAAAACAGAGAAAAATCTTGTTTATAAAGTTAGCACACAACAGGAAATGTTAAGGTTACCTACGGATGCAAATATCTAATACACGACTGCTGGTGTTGGTGACTGCATACATGGAAGACATCTCTGGCGTATGGAGCAGAGCCTGGGCACTGATGGTTCCAGCAGAGGATGGCAGAGAAGCACTAAAAGAAGAAAATGAAAACGCAGCCTGGAAAGAGAGGCCACGAGGGAGTGCACTGGAAACTCAAAGGAAGGAGCAGTCATAAGGGCTGGGGTGCAGACACAATGCTGCGAGCTGTGTCAGGGACACACAGACAGCTTACCGTATGTTCTCTCACCTTTATTTCCAGCAGCACGAAGAGGCTGTACTGAGGGAGTGACCTTTTTTCCTGGGCTGAGCTTTCTGCATGAGCCACTCAAGTCTGCAAAACAGGGCCAGCGTAAGATGGGAAAGGTGGAATTAGCAAAGCATTAGGAGAGGCCCAGTTTTGTCTGAGCTTAAGCCTGTGGATTTCAGGAATAGCAACATGCCAAAGTTTCTTTGCTAAATGGGGATGAATTTAACAAATTGCTTACCAAGAGTTTAACTTAATGCATTAAGAAGGCGTAGACCTAGAATGATCCCACATGCTCTGAGGGAGTATAACAAACAACTTTAGCAAGGGAATTCAGATTTTTCTTTATTTATGGTACAAAACAAAAATATTCTTTAACCTAAAATATATGTATGTCTTCAGCTAGCTAAGGAGCTGTCAACACATTTTCTGCTTCTATTTTCTAAAGAGTTCTGAAATCTGTACACAGACTACTGTACAAGAACTAAGTCTTCTGCAGGAACATTTCAAATCAATTAAACTGTCTAGAGAATAATTATTTTCACTTCATAGTTCGGTGCCAAAGGCAAAAATATGCTGTTGTGTTTTCTTCATAAAACAATATATGTCCTGACAGATTACATTTCATAAGCACTAGGCAAAATGCTATGAAAAGATACGGCTTCAAAACCCAGTGTTGGGATGCAGGTTAGTGGCTCATACTTCTTGCAAGGACTTTAAATTGTGTTTAAATATTTAAAAATGGAAGTCAGAAAAGTAGTTTTAATTCTGCAGGTTATAGAAGAAAATTTTAAAAGGACAATTCTTTGATTTGAAAGGAAATCACAGCATGTGCTTCGAGTCCAAACAGCCTGACCTGAGAGCAGCAGGCAGGGCACAGGAGCTCGCGCTCTGCAGACGGGCAATGTTCAGGATCCCGCAGGGCAGACAAGCACCTGATCGCGTCAGGCATCGGAAAGCTGATCCTGTGCCAAAGGTCACAGCCCTGACAGAAAGTATGACGGCTGGATGCACAACATACAGGAGATATTTTGAATTTCAGGCATAAGGATCCTGCAGGCAAGCCATGATTACTGTATTCGCATTGGTCAGGAAGGGCACTCTGCAAGCAAAATTGTGGCAAAATCCTTCATCCAGTATTGAGGTCACCTAAAAGAAAGTGTCCTTCGGCCCTGGTTCCCCAATTACTGCAAGCTGGATACACCTAAGGAGCTCTGGGTGATGAACAGTGAAACAGAAAAGGAAGAATCTTGTTCACCTTGTTAACCTCAATCCACCTCAATCAAAGCACGTGCCATGGGGCTGTAACCAGCCAGATGCACCTTCACGGCAGATTTTGCAATCCTACCCGCCTCTCTGTGCAAGGATTAGCTCAGGTTAGCAGGCTCTGAGCACAGGAGTCAAAGTACTAGAAGTATTTTTGAAAGATTACACAGGTTAAAAAATCATTTTGCAGAATCCAACAATGCACCAATATGTAATGGTATGAAGTACCCCGGAACCACTTTGGATGCTGTATTTTCCCTGTCAAAACCACTCAGGTAAAATAACACTTTTGAAACAAACAGAAATGTTTGCAGATTAAAACAAACACATATTCCCTTCAGTTTATCTGCTACATTTTGTTTTATTCATTGCCACCATCCCAGACTGTAGTAGGCTCCCCTGGCACCTCTTCAAAGCCCCGTCATTATTGTCTTGCCCAGCATCCGCAGATGCAGGGCGATCTGCTGTGATTCCCGGGCATTTACTACATTTAAAATGTGCTTCCCTAAAATGGACATCTGCAGACCCTCAGGCTTTACCCATTTCTGCTAAGTGCTTTGCATACATTTCCAGTAACGCAGTGCTTGTGTCCTGAAATTCAAAGCAGAGGTAAATGCCTTACTGACCACTAAGTATATAACGGCGTAACGAGAAATGAATACAGTGATGAGTCTGGTATTTTAAATCCAACAACAACAACCCCGACTGCCGTGATCCTGCTGACCATATTCCTCAACAAAGTCCCGAGATGCTGACTTTAAGAAAAAACAGGCAAACCACATTTATCATTCGCTTGGATTCCCACCAGCCCCCAGGATTACAGGACAGACATATTTTCACTCACTTGTGGAGACAAGCTGTAGCTGTAATTCTTGCCCTGCTGGTAGTCTTAGGTCTCTTTGGATTAATTCACTTCATTTCCTCTCTGGTTTTCCAAATATGCACACACTATTTTTTATCAATCATCTTTTAACAATCACAGTTATCATATATCCTATTTGTTTCCAGTTTAAAAAGGACTGCTGTCCTCATGAAACACAGGTCACAGCAGGCAAGACGCTGCATGTTAAACCTGTGGACATCAGCTGGACTGCCACTCAGTCCCTCACAACAAAAAACACCCTATTATTCACCGCTGAAAACACATTGAATATCATAACCCCCAAAAGCTGCAGAAAGGGAAAACCCGAGTTCAAATGATGCCTGATGCCTGGTGAAATTACGAGGGACTGACCCAGTGAATCAAGGCCGGCAGATGCCAGCAGATCCTTGGTCCTTTTCCCAGCAGGATAGGCACCCCGGCGGCACGGCCAGCAGAGATGAGCAGGAGCCATCAGGAACTCCCGGCTTCAGCTGCCGTTTCGGCAGTGCTGCAGTATCTATTTATGCTGCTCCATAGCTTATTTTACATGCTGCTGATTAAAAGTCATAACAGAAACACGGTATTTAAATAATGGCTGTGGAAACTATTTCTTGTCATTAAGGAGCCAGCAACTCTAATCATACCAAGGTAATAACCGAGCTGTGTCACACTGGCATGTGCAGACCGAAAGGTCACTGAGGTGGCGTGACTTCGCTACCTTTGTCACTTTCCTGAATGGAATTTGAACGCCATGAAATTCACAGCCAACAAGATACGTCAGGGCATCTCACCACAGCATCTAGGAGGCATCCCTTTATACCACATAATTCATTTTGTCTGCTGTTTTCTTTGCTTTTCTGTTTTCTCTGTGAGACTTCTTTGCAGGAAGGCAAAGTGTAAGCCATCCCGCACATCCCAATAGATGATGGCAGAGAACTTCTTCACCCAAATTGTGTTATCAGCAGTCACAGAATCACAGAATATCCCTGGGTGGATGGGACCCACGAGGATCATCGAGTCCAGTCCCTGGCTCCACACAGGACCACCCCAAAATCAGACCTGCAGTCCTTGCCCAGTAATCCCGACAGGTGGCTTGTCTGAGAGCTCCTGATGCTGTACCGGTCTCGTGGCAATACAACACCTTCTGGGAAGAGAGTAAAATGGAGGATTAAGCTACAAGTTTATTTAGCAGTCTCCTCCTCTGTAGTGCGCAAGCCCAGCTCATGCTTAAGGGAAACGGGAGAATTTTCCCGATTTGATCTTTTCTGCTCATCTTTCACTCCGACGGCACCTTTCCCCGATCAGCACCACAACCGGGTTTGCTCTGCAGCTCTAGCCGGGCTCTCCTGTACCAAACCTGGACCTGGACCACCACTTCTGTTTGCCTCGGTTTCCCAACATTTGCCTGCGTCGGCGTTGCATAAGCATTTTTTAAGACAGACATTTTTACTTGCAGAGGGCCTGAGGGGGAAAGAAAGGGCCAAGAGAGGGGTGTATAAAAAAAAAAAAAAAAAAAAAAAAAACAGGGAAGGGGAAAACTCCCCGGGTCTGAGGTGGGACGGCGCCGGTCGGAGCAGCCGTTACCCTCCCTCACGGCTCCAACGGCCGCCCCCTCACAGCGGGCGGGGCGCGGCCATTCGCGTGACGCGGCCGGGGCGAGGCGGGGCCCGGCGGCGCCGCTCAGAGGGTGCGCGGCGGCGGCGGGAGCGGAGCGCGGCGGGGCTGAGGGG